>JANHMN010000002.1:53547639-53560718 GCA_030674055.1 Rhabdomys pumilio
AGCAGCAGCAGCAGCAGCAGCAGCAGCAGCAGCAGCAGCAGCAGCAGCAGCAAGAGCAAGCAGCAAAACTGTAGGTTGCTATAGAGATGATATGGGCGTGGTGAACAATACAGAGGTTAATCCAGGTAGAGCGGGGAGGAGTGTCTGAAGTTTGAGGCTTTTTGGTAAAAATAAAGTTCTCCTAGGTCATGCAGGATAGTAACTATCACCAGTCATGTACATCTACTGCTACAGTAGTTCCTTGTGTGTCTGAGAGCCTCCTGAGAAAAAAGATGATTGTGACTGGGAGGGTGATAATTTTCTACTTCTACACATTACTGGGATCTCCATGCCTGTGGGACACTGTGTGTGTGTGTGTGTGTGTGTGTACAATTGTGTGGCTGTTCTGAGTGATTTTGAGCTTGGTTGTGTTTGAGATTCATTGTAATTAATGAATATGACTAAGTGTGTTCGGCCTGTGTGTGTGTGTGTGTGTGTGTGTGTGTGTGTGTGTGTGTTTGTGTGCGTGTTTGTGTGCGTGTATGTTATTTTACTTTTATTTTTTAGGTGTGTATATGTCAGTCTGAGTACATGATTGTGCAATTTTGTGTATAGTTGTGAATGGATGCCCATGAGAGTGTGATTTGTGTGGTGTTTGAACTAATCTTACGCCATCAAAAAGTAGTCAGAAACCTTACTTGTCTAAGAGTACACAGGAGAGATTTACCCTGAGCCTGAGCCAGAGAAACTTCCAATATGCAGCTTGCAATCAGATCTAGTTTTCTCCAGAAGATTTTTTTTTAATGACCCCTTTCTCTGGAGGAAGTTTAAATCAACCCTGTTATATAGGTATACTAACTTGCTGTACAAACCAAACATTTGCTGGACAGTAAATCATGAACTTATTTTAAAACAATTCTCAGAAGTACATATAGTTTTATTTATGCAAAATGATAGCAAATTTGCATACTAATGAGATGTATGTGCTTGTTTGGTCTAGCACAATATAATCATAAGATGCACTAATTTGATACATGTTGAAGAATGAGAGAGAAAATATTAAGAGCCGTTGTTTTCTATAATTAAACCATTATGTTTCTCTAAGAGCAAAAAACTTTGTATGCACAGTTAAAACCCTGCAAACTCATAACAGATAATAGTCTTGAGTCTGAGCCACTGCAGCTGTGCTCATTGACATAGTGTGGTGTGAGAGTACATGAGGTGTGAAGTGTACATTTGAACCAAGTGTCTTCAGAACCAAAGCTGCTGCTATGTCATTTGTGCTGTCAGGGGCAGGCATGGCTGTACACAACTCTTCCGGATTTGTTATGCACGCAGTTTTGAGTTAATTTTGATCGTTGCACATTCAGAAACCTTTCACTATTAGCAAAATTTTTGTGACTCTCTGCATTTGGTCTTGAGACCACAGATTGTATCATGACCAATGTTTAAGAATCTCTGGTCTGGGAGAGGCTGGAGGGAAGAAAGGGAAGGAGAAAATGATGCAATTTTATTATAGATCTCTCTCTCTCTCTCTCTCTCTCAATATATATATATA
Source organism: Rhabdomys pumilio (assembly GCA_030674055.1). Taxonomy (NCBI): domain Eukaryota; kingdom Metazoa; phylum Chordata; class Mammalia; order Rodentia; family Muridae; genus Rhabdomys; species Rhabdomys pumilio. Next base: position 53,549,177 of record JANHMN010000002.1, read on the forward strand.
TATATATACACATATATATACATATATATATATACATACATACATATATATATTCATTATATATGTACATAGACATTATAAATACATCATATATACACATATGAATATACATTATACACATATGCATGTACACATGCACAGGCACATACACATACATATACATGTTCTACTCAAGAGCCCCAGCCCCAGCTGTCATCATGCTTCCTTCTCTTTAAATATCCATAGCACTAATGCGAGTGGAAACAAGGCTATGTGGAGAATCTCCCAGTTTCCTGAACCAGAGTAGGATTGTGTAAGGTTGGGCATTTAATGCTAGTGTGGGAGTGAGTGGTGCCAGGGATAAGCTGTCTTCCTGGGCCTGTACAGTGTAGTTGTATTTTAGGAGAGTACAGTGGCTTGGGGAATGTGTTGATTTGAATGGAATGCCCTCCCCTCCAACACATTCATGTTGGAATACTTGGTCTCCTTGATGGAACAGTTTGTAAAGGATTAAGAGGTGTGGCCTTGCTGCCAATGAGACAAGCTTTGACTTTCCCTATGCTATGTTAGCCTCCTACTTGCAGATCAAGATGTAGGCCCTCAGCTGTTCTGCCACCATGCCTTTGCTTTACTGTCATGGGATATAACTCTCTGAAACCATAAGCCTAAGTAAACATTTTATTTTTGAGTTGTTTTGGTTGTGGTGTTTTATCACAGCAATAGAAAAGTAGCTAAGACAGGAACACTGGGCAGAAAACCCAAGGAAGGCCATCTTTCAGCTGATTATAGATAGGCTCCCACAAGGGTAAGGAGATGTTAAATGTGAAGAAGCAAATAAATTAATGCCTCAGGCTCTACTTGTGAAGAGCAGAATGGAGACAAGAAGATGGCATCAGAGGTCTCCTCTGAAGATAGAAACAATTTTCTTGAGGCCCCTGGGAAATTTGTACTTTTTCTGGTTCCCTGATAGAGTAACAGAAACCAACTGAGTAATAGAGCCCAAGGGTGCCAGTGGCAGGAACTAACCAAGAATTCCAGGAAGATGAATGGCACCATGAAGTGATAGAGCAAGAAGACAGAGGCTTGATGAAGAGGAAGCCTGAGCTGGTGTCAAAATCTCATCAGGATAGCTGATGTCCTGGGTTGAAAACCTACCCTCTCCTGGGAGCCTGGGTCCCAGCACCTATAATCAAGAGAAGGACTGCTGCTGTCCTTAGCTTGAGCTTGAGTTTGCAGATCCTGTAAGGCAGAAAGGAATAATTTAATTGCCAAGATCCTACAGAAGATCACCAGAAAGAAGCAGAGGGCACAGGATACACAGGAGGTGGGAAGGGCTGTTTTCAGCAGCATTTTGAGATCCTTGAAAAGGAAGTGATTGGTGGCAAGCTAGTGTCAGGAGAGGAGATGATGGAGGCTCAAGAGGTAACACAGGCAGGGCAGCTACTTAGGAAAGAGTAAGGAGAGAAAATCCAACATAATTCTTGGGACCCATCCCTGGTCCTGATAAAACTGCCCACGTAGGGGTGGTTCTGAGGACCTAGTGCAATCAAGTCCCATATTTCTTGGCTGTAGCCAAGTGAGACTTCTCCTTACCAAACTTCCGGGTGACTGGAGAAAGAAGAGCTAAGCTCCAAAGGGAGTCAAGAAGGATGGTCTGCTAGTGGGCTTCCTCTGACCTCTGCCTCTGCAGACAGCCATGTTTAGATTTTCTGTGTTTCAGTCATTTAGCAGTGATGGACTTCAAGGTCACTTTGACCTGTGGTGTTGGGGATTTGGAGACATATCCATGTACAGCACATCTCACCCCTGGCTAAGTAAAGCATTGCCTGTGGTGTATCTTCTCATGAGTTATTTAACATCCTTTATGCCTCAGTGTCCTCATTTGGAAAGCAGGGCTTCCAAGATCAACCTCATTGGGAGTATATTGTTTGTATTGAATAAGCAAGAGCTTTTGTAAAGTACTTAGTATATTGCTTGTATTTGGTAAAATTAGCTATTTCTGGACCTTTGTATAATTCTACTGGTTATGAATTGATAATCATATTTTACAGAAATTGAGATTCAATGAGCTTAAATACATTTCCAAAAGCCATTAGCAACACATGAGGAGGAGAAGGGGAGAATGATGAGGAAAAGGAGGGGGGAGGAGAAGAAGAAGGAGGAGGAGGAAGAAGAGGAGGAGGAACAATGTTTATAGACACCAAACATGGTTTCTGCTTGAGAGCTCTGAGATGAGGAGGAAGACCCAAGACCATGTTGCAGAGTCTAGTTCCTTACCCAACTAACAGACACATGCTTGTCTGAGCCCTCAAGGCCTCTTGAATGATTCATTAAAATGTTCTAAGGGAGAGAGCCAACATGCAATCCAGGAATTGAATGACGCAATCTTCCATTCCCTTTCTCCTTTTCTCCCTCCCTTCCTCTTTCCTTCCTCCCTCCCTCCCTTCCTTCCTTCCTTCCTTCCTTCCTTCCTTCCTTCCTTCCTTCCTTCCCTCTTTCCTCCCTCCCTCCCTCTCTTTCCTCTCTCCTTCCCTCCCTTCCCTCTCTCCCTCCCTTCCCTCCTTTCCTTCTCCCTCTTTTCTTCCCTTCCTTTATCTCGGCCATTCCCCAAGTCGGTAGTATTTTCTGAAGAGTCAGAGCTAAGCAACAACCACCTGTACTCTTGTCCCCATGGAGTGAGAGAGCTTAGAAGTGGCTTCCAATGCCACAGCCTTTGCCCTGAGCATGCACTGTTGCTCTTATTTCTCCCCTTTACAAGTAAACAAATCTCAAGGACAACTAGGAAATGATGAAAGCGTGTCTAACCATGAGAAAGGAAAGAAAGCATTGTTAGTAGGCACTTGTCAGTGCCCACCTCATACCTTGCCCCCATGGGCACCAATTGATTGTGCATATATCTCTTTCTGACAAGAAGCCCTAAGAAAAATGACCTCTATACTTTCTCCATTATTTCATCGAGGCCAGAGGTCAGGGCTCCCAAATCTTATGCAGTTCTTTTTCCATGAGGTCTGGATGAATCTCCTCACAGTTCAGAGAGTCTAGAAACTAATACAAGTGTTCCTCACTGTTTCCCTCCAATTGTCTTTTTCTTACTTCATCCTATAATTTGCAATGGTGAAACAGAGACAGAACATCCACAAGAATGGTTACAGAAAAGCAGAGTGGTTAGCACTTGCCCACTGCAGATACAGGTTCTTCTGGATGGGAAACTTGATAGCAAAAGAGACCTTGATCCTGATTCCTAGGGAGGGTCATTGTCCATCACCACTATGCTACATGACCCTAGTTGTCTCCTGTACATTCCTTGTCCCCTTTAACTATGCTTGGGTAGACATTGATTGGCATACCATCATGGAGGGCAAACTTCCTTCTGCTTTCTTCTTGTACACAATCAAACCATTATTCTTAACATGGCTGTTTGAAGCATTAGTCACAGACATTTCCAGAACTGGCTCAGTCTTTCTTAGGCATCAATTTCTGATGTACAGTTTGGGCTCTGTTTGACTTCCTGCCAGTTTGGGGCTATGGTGGCCATACTTAGGATTTCTTTCTTCATGTACTTCTCAAACTTGGCTTTATCTTTTGCTTCTATGACTCTGTACCTGTCCCCTTTGTCTTTGAGGTGGCTATCTTTAAGGCCATTTAAAACCTTAGTTTGTAAAGCCTTTAGTTGATCTTGGAGAAAAAGATGCATGGTTTTATTTCACTGAAACTACTGGCAAGCTTTTGAGAAAAGATTTGAAGAAAACATTTCTACCCTTTGCTGCTCAAGACACAGCAGCTGACAGCCTTTCCAACTCTGTGCTTCCCTGAAGGTATAAAATTTTATTTTCTTTTGTTTCTGTTTGTTTTTGTTTCTGTCATAGGAGTAACACTCCTCTTTGGTATCACATAAGGGATAACCTGAACTAATGCAGAGATGGCAAATGCAGAAATCCCAGCAAGATAACTACTGCCAACACAGCCTAGTTTCAAACAGGCCAGTGACCTTACGCAGTGTTGTATGTTGAATCTTTCCCTATTGTTTCTTTGCCTTTATCTGCATGGTCCAGATATAATCTGGCATAGGCTTCTCACATAAAAGAAAAAGGAAGGTAAGAGAGAGGAGACAGTCAACAATCAGGTCAAGTTTAACCTGGAAGTGGCATTGGAGGCTCTCACATTCTGTTGGTGAGGTAATGAACACATGATTACATCTGAGAGAAAGGGAGATGTATGTGGAGAACTGCTGGCCCTTGGAAATCAGGTTGTGGTTCTATTGCCTTGGAGACTGGTAAGCTGACTCCATCATCCATACCATGGGCAGGAAGTCTGTAGATTCACGAAGTCTATCCTGATTCAAGGACACAAAAAGTATTCAGATTTGCCACATAACTTCATGTAATGGCACATGCTGTGTAGAAAAATAGTGTTAAGGGCTTTTCAATAACCTGAACTATTGTTTAAATAAGTTTAGAAAATTCTGAGAAAACTGTTTATTTCACAGATAAGAATGTTTAAGTAATGTTTCACATCAATAATGAAGGAATTGAGAAGAGCCTTCTTCTTCTGGTGCCTTCAAATAATAGAGTGGCGCTTGATGTCTCAGCTGCCATTCTGACAGTGTGACTTGGAGTAGGGTAAGGCAATGGGTACCAGGGACTAGATGGCCTGCATCACAAAAGTTAATTGTGATCCATCAGGCATAGAAGGGCCCTAAGAAATCCTCATCCAGCCTCCACTTTTATACATGAGAAATCTGAGGCCCAGAGGGAGGAACGTCCTGTTCTACAGATATCAACAGACGTCTGCCTCTTCATGCTTTCCCTCTTGGGTGATGGCTCTCCATAGGAGGCAGATGCTTAGATAAATGAGCGGTGAGAGATATCTATAAAACTTCTTCAGTGTGACCACCGATCCCTAAACATACAATACCTGCGTATGGCTGGTCATTGCTTCCATGCTCAGGAGTGTGAATGAATGTGACATATCTGTCTGTACCTGGTACAAGTGCTGTGTCATGCCTTCTGCATCCAAGAGGACTTGGAGTGTTTTCTTAGTCCCCTCTACTGAGAGCCAGGCATCTGAGGCTTCCCTGGGTAATGTCCAGACCTTGCTGAATGCCCCCCAGATACTGAACTCCACCGCACTTGCTAAGCCTCTCATTGGCACCACCTGATCCAAAAGGCAATCAAGTTTGTTCAGTGTGATTTGTTCTTTAATAAAGAAACTCCATGATCTCATAGCTGATCTTTGCCCAGGGCTCAGGCTGCAGCCAGTACTAGAGTTCTGTTTGGTAAGTATCCACAGGGGACTCTCTCCTGCCCTGGTAACGATGAAGCAGGCAACAACTGTAAAGATAATACTTTGTTATGTGAACTAGAGACCAGACAGCCTTTCAGAGTGGACCTGCAGGCACAGTGGCAAGATCATCTGTAAACTTGTAGGGCGTCAGTCTCATGCATTGGCTGATGCTTAGTTTTGTAAGAATGAGCATGGCTGCTGGAACTTGGTTACATCTCCCAGACCTTCTGGAAATGTACTTGTGTGTGCTTCTTGAGGTTTGGCAGAACTTGCTTTCATCCTGTGGGAAGAATCAGATGCTCCTCAGGTCTAATCACAATTGCTTTCTGCAATGACTGCATTGATTAGACGTGTTTTGTGTGTTGGGACTGTATTCATCTTATCAGGGACTCTTCTCATAAAGCCATCTGCCTGCTGGGACACGAGAAGATGCCTGAGCAGTGATGAGACTGAGTGAACAGTCTCTCTCTCTCTCTCTCTCTCTCTCTCTCTCTCTCTCTCTCTCTCTCTCTCTCATTGCTGTTTTTGTTTGGGCTTTGAGTCTCTGATACTTTGATTTTGTTTTAAACTTTTGATTTTAGATTTTTTCCCCTCTTGTGAGTGATAACTGAATTGTGTTAAGTGGCCATACTCTAAAGCATCATCAATAATTGACAGAGTGGTTTGTCAATAACTTTGACTCTTCATTAAATCAAGTGTGATGATATCCCCCACACAGGCATTGTTCTGCCCTAGCATCCTGTGAAGTCTCGCTTAGTACATTCTACAAATAGTGTTTCTCTTAGAGTTCTTCCCCGGGCACAGTGTCTCAGGAATAATCTTTTTGGTTTGTTTGTTTTCCTTTGGTTTCTATTTCCCAAATCTGGAGTAGAAATGTTGAGAAGGGGATTCATTTATTCATATAGTCATTTATTCATTCTTGTTTTTAGTCTTTTTCTCCATTAATCAACTAATTAATTAATTAACTTTATATTCTGATCACAGACTTCCCTCCTCCTGATTCCCACCTCACACAGTCCCTCCCCTATTCCTCTCTCCTTCTCCCCTTCTCCTCTGAGAGGATGGAGGCCCTCCTGGTTATCTCCCTACCCTGGCACATCAAGTCTCTGCAGGGTTAGGCACATCATCTTCCACTGAGGCTAGACAAGGCTACCCAGTTAGGGGAATGGGATCCACAAGCACATTTAGGAACAGACACCGCTCTAGTTGTTGGGGGACCTGAATGAAGACCAAGTGTCACATCTGCTACATATGTGTGGAGGTGGGGAGATAGATCCAGCCTGTGTATGTTCTTTGGTAGATGGTTCAGTCTCTGAGAGTCCCCAAGGGTCCAGGTTAGTAGTCTTTGTTGGTCTTCCTGTGGAGTTCCTATCTCCTCCATGTCTTTCGATCCTTTCCCCAACTCTTCCATAAGACTCCCTGAGCTCTGTCTATCGTTTGGCTATGGATCTCTGCATCTGTTTCAGCCAGCTGTTGGGTGTCTCAGAGGACTGGTAATGCTAGTCTCACTTAGAATGGGGAATACAAGTCATAGGAGGCAGATGGAGGGAGAGAACTGAGTAGGAGAGGGGATGAAGAGGGGGATGGGAGTGTTTAGATTCAAGTGTGGGGAAGAGACAAAAGAGAGGGCCAGAGGGCCCAGAAAATGAATGGGTTGTTGTGGGTGGGGAGCATCAGAGACCTGGGATGCTGGAGGCTCTGAGGAGTCTATGGGGGCGACTTTGGCTAAGATTCTTAGCAGTGAAGATATGGAACCTGAAATGCCCACGGCCTGGAGCCAGGCAGAGTGTTCAGTGGAAGAATAGAGACACCAACACATCACAAAACTTTAGACCCAAAATTTGTTTTGTCTGTAAGAAATACAGGGACAAAAATGGAGCAGAGACTGAGGGAATGGCCAACCAATAACCTGAGACCCATCCCATGAGCAAGCATCAATCCCTGGCACTATTAATAATACTCTGTTATGCTTACAGACAAAAGCCTAGCATTTATTCATTCTTCCAAGTGTTCTAAGCCACTGCCCTAGTCTACACGTTCCAGGGTCATTTTTCCAGTTTATAGGAAGAAGGACATGGGGTTGGGGGCACAGGTTCACGGTCTCTTTCAGTCTCAACTGTGAAGTGGCATGCAGGACTCTGATTTTCTGTAGGTGAGGTCATAAAGGGTGAGGTCATACGCTAAGGTCAAATGTGAGGGCAAGAAAGGTGAGGATGGGGAGAGTGTGTGGCCCAAGAATCAGGTTGTAGTTGTGCAGTGGAAAATGGAGTGGCTGCGCCGGGCAGTGGTGACGCATACCTTTCATCCTAGCACTTGGAAGGCAGAGGCAGGCGGATTTCTGAGTTCAAGGCCAGCCTGGTCTACAGAGTGAGTTTTAGGACAGCCAGGACTACACAGAGAAACCCTGTCTAGAAAAACAAAGAAACAAACAAAACAAAGAAAGAAAGGAAGGAAGAAGGAAAGAGAGAGAGAGAGAGAGAGAGAGAGAGAGAGAGAGAGAGAGAGAGAGAAAGAGAAAATGGAGTGGCTGCAATGAGCACCAAGTTTGTATGAAGTTTACTAAATAAGATATATATTGAGATTCACAATATAACTTCACATCACAACACTGTGTCAGGCATTGTTTTAGATCTGAGACCCCAAGAGTTCGTGTCCTACTTGTGGTACTACTGTCATCTCAAGGAGACAGACAGCAATTAACCTGATACAGACTCTCTGAGGCAGGTGAATGGGACAGGTATGGGCTGACCACACTTGCCCCTTAAGTGTGGTGGCCCAGAACATCAAAGATAGAGAAGGCAAGGCCCTAAGACTGGGGCAAGATTGGGTTGTTGGAGGAACATTGGGATTCTTATATAGCTGAGATAGAAGCAGCATGGGTCAAGAGAGGAAAGAAGTGCTGGGACCTTGGTGTGGAGAAGGGTGTTGAGCCCAGGCCAGCTCTGAGGTGGGAAATATCAGGAGCAGAAGAAACAAGTTCTGTTTCTGCTGGGTGAAGATCTTGCCTGGCTGCTGTGTAGAGAGGAATCCTTGAAATATTTTCCTAAGAAGATTGCTCTTTTATCCTTGATTTCCTTGAAGTTTATTTTCTAAAATTCTGAGTTATGAGCATTGTTAATGTATTACCATGTGTTTTTCTAATGATGAAACTGTGTAAAGCTATGAATTTTCTCTTTATTACAGCTTTTGCCACTTGCTATCGCTTTTGCTTTATATCATGCTCATCGTTGTGATTCTCAAATAGTCTGTAATTACAATTTGATTATCTCCTCAATCCCAAAGTTATTTCAGATTACGCTTTTTTGGAAACACCATCTGCTGTTGTTTTGAAAATGCACACCATTTATTTATAGATCAATTAAAAAGCAAAGTCTACCTACCTCCTTTGCATCTCCGTGTCAGTCCTAGGGATAATGGGTCCAAATAGACTTCATGCAAGCACATACGAAACATTATAAATGCCGTTATTTCTGTTAACATAATGTAGACATTTTCCTGATTTTCTTACTTATTCAGCAGTAAATCTATGACTGAATCATCAGACCTGCCTCCTTCTTAAATGAGTCTTTCCTTACTGGGGATACATTTACTAAATTATTTCCCTAGTAATGAGCATCTCGATTGCCTGCAGTTTTTTTTTTTTTAATTTATTTTTTTCTTGAGTAATACGTTTTGCAGACTATCAGACCAAAATTACACATATTTTGCTTTTGTAGGCATAGATATGATTTAAACTGGGTGTCTAACCTGTATCGTCAGCCATCTATCTATCATGTGTCTGTCTCTATGGTGCAAATATCGCCTCCATGGCGGGGATTTCAGGCCACCAACTGCTCTAAAAAAGTCTTCAATAATTAACTACACACCCTTGTAAACTGGTACCAATCAATTTAAACTTATTTCATCACACCCCTGGGAAAAGCCAAATTGCTTCCAAATGATTGAATTGATACATGCCCTCAGAATAAGGCAGGGCACATCTCTCTATTGCTCCAGTAATCCTGAATATTAAGGTTCTGTTTTCCCATATGGAGTATTAAAGCTGTATTTCACTCTTATTTACTCTCATTTTTTCATGTGTTTACTGCCACCAATACTTCTGTGAATAGCCTAATATTACTCCCATTCCTTAATTCCTTCAACATTTTAATTTAGCACTTTCTACATATTAGACATTCCTTTCACTGCAAAGGCTCCCAAAATGAACCACACAGATCCTAGTCCCAGCCCTAGAAAGCTTATATTCTAGGGAATTAAAATGGCCAGAAGCAAGTAACCAGGAAGTTACAGTTATTAAAAGTTTGAAACAAGCTATGTGAGAGCTAATCTAAAAAATATAAGGGGCCCTCCTTTGCATACTCGATCTGGAACTTGCAGCTGGTGAGGGAAAGGAGTATGTGTGCAGAGGCTGGAAGATGGATACAGTCCTCTCAGGTTTTCTAAACATCAGCATGACCTCTGCAAAGGTTCCGAGTGTTCTAAGAGCTCCAGAAAGACCAGTAAGGCAGAGCATACTGCTCATGGAGGAGTGCTAAGTGGGAGAAGGTGGGAGAACTTTTAACCTATGTGTCTAGTCAGCTATTAATGTTAAGTGGAGAATTTAATACTATTTGAAGTAAAAACAAAAGCATCCCTCCTCCTGTTTGGAGGAAGATGAATGATGGAGAGGAGGGAGAGAAAGAGGGGGGAGAATGAGAGGGAGGGAGGGAGAGAAAGAGAGAGAGAGAAAGAGAAAGAATGAGAAAGAGAGAGAGAGAGAGAGAAAGAGAGAGAGAGAGAGATATCTTGGGCACCGATTGTCTGTGTTGCTCTAATCCCAGTGAACAGTTGCAGAGTGCTGTTAGAACTGGATGCTGGGATCTGAGGACTGAAACAGCAACTATTTTTTCTTTTGGGGTGTAGATGACTTTAGGGGAGGTATGTAGACTTACTGCTGAGTGACTATGTATGTTGCAAATATTTTCCCACCAGTCACTATAGCAGATTTTATTATTCAAGTACTAAAATTTTAAATTCTCTTAGGCCAGCGATATGGCTCAGCTAGTAAAGACACTTGCTGACAAGCTTGACAACTTGAATTCAGTACTGAAACTGACCTTCTGGAAGGAGAGACCAACACTCTCAAGTTGTCCTCTGACTTTTCATTTGTGCACTGTGATAAGACATGCTCGCGCGTGCGCGCGCGCGCGCGCACACACACACACACTCACAATGTGAAAAATTAAGCAAAGTTAGATTTGTTCTTCTTTTTTTCTTCACTGGTACTGACTTTCCATGTTGTAATTAGGAAGATCTCCCTCTTTTGTAAATTTAAACAAATGTGATTTTATTATTTTTCTTCCAATATTTAGATGGGCGGATAATTAAATTTTAAAATGAGTCTTAAAATTACTTTGGTCTCTAAATAAAGGAGACTAAATTTATATATGTAATTTACTGTGTACCTTTATATCTCTTACATGGTATTTTTAAACCGGAGCTCTAAATACATTTTGGGTCTGGAAATGTAAATCTCTCATGCTCTTCTTTTATACAAATATGCATTCTTGTGAATATTCATGTGTATTCATTTCTTTATATGACTTATAGAGTCAGCTTGTCAGAAAACCCTCCCTTCCACTTTAACAGTGGTTGAACGGGATCTTCATCTTTGCCTGGGGGAGAGCTGACATGTCAGACGTCTTGAGTTTCCCATCCACTGCTTGTTTTTACATTGCTCATACTTTACCCCCTTCTCCCCTTTAGCAAAGTTCCCAGAGCTTTTATTTAATACTTCTCATGAGTTTACCATCGCTTTTCTTATTAAATAACAGGAGTTAGTTTTCACTGGATTTTGCCAGTGCGTGAGAAATTATTGATTTCTGTGTGTTTTACTTATATCTGCTCTCTTTATTGAGTTTTAATCATATTGACATCCTTGAATTTTATAACTGTCCTATCTCTGCATTAATGACAGATTTATGTTTTGTATTTCAATATTGCTTAATCTTGCTTTAAAAAAAAACTCAACATATTTATTATGAGCTCCATAAGAAAATGGTTGGCAACAGGTACTTATAGAAATATCTTTTAGGATTCATCATTAACCTAACAATTTCAAGTTATCTAAAGGTGGGATTTTATGGGATTTTTTTCAGGGTTACTAAAAATTATCTCTTAAATGCTTTTAAAATTATATTTTTTACACCTAGTGTTACAATTGCCTTCCTCCTCCTCCTCCTCTTCTTCTTCTTCTTCCTCCTCCTCCTCCTCCTCCTCTCCCTCTCCCTCTCCCTCTCCC
>JANHMN010000002.1:53561118-53596959 GCA_030674055.1 Rhabdomys pumilio
GAGTATTATGTAACCTGTTTTGATTTTCTTCTGTTGACTCTCACCTCCACCCTAGAACAAATTTACCTTTGCCTTGACGCTTTATTCTAACATTGCACTGGGAATTTGTTTGCTTGGATTTCATTTAAATATTTGCATCAAGATTTTTAAATACGATTGCTTTGGATCTTCCCTTTTTCCTGACAACCCTCCCGGGTTTGGTCATGAGAAACTGAACAGAGAATTCTGACACTTCTCTTTTATTTGTTGAAAGGCATTTGATCATTTAAACTCAAAGAATGTCAGAACTTCACCCCCAAAACTTCTTTTAATGCTGTGAAGTGGTTTATATATCAAAGAAGTCTCATATTTTCATAAAATTTGACCAACTTCAGGCCTGAAATGATCTGAGCTTCGCTGACTGTCAGGGAAATAGTTCCATGTCTGTTCTTAAACTTGGTTGTTACATATATGGGAATTTTTATATCTCGTGCCAACTTAAGCAGACATTAATGTTTCAAACTTGGTGGCATAATGATGAACGTGGTATTTTAGAAACACCGCCGGGAGGTTTTACCATTCCTCCTGTTACAACTCTGTTGCTGCTTTGGAGCTGTCAGAGTTCTCATTTAGTTAAGATCACCCTTTCTGGCCTCTTGTCTGTTGGACTTTTCAGTATAATGGGCTTGGCCTCACATCCTGCTCTGTCTTGTCATATTTGGTGGGTTTCTTTTATGTGCATTAGTTAATTCCATCCATCTGTTTATTTAGAATGATTTGGTTTTATTCATTTTTATTTACTTTCAAATGCATTTAAGGCTATAATTTCTCCTCCAAACAAGATTTCATCATGCCTTCCTAATTTCAAAATATAGTATCTTTTCCAAACAATGTGTAATTTCAGCATGACTATCTGTTTCACACTGTGATGATTCAATAGTTCTCACTCTAACAGCTGAAAATCCTCCAGATGGCCATTATTTTGGTCATTGTTCATTTACAAATATTTGCTTTTGGTTTGAGGTCAATGTCTTTTAAAGATTTTTTTCACCTTGAGAGATTTACTGAGCTCCTCACGTGGCTAAATGACTAATCCTTCTAAATGTTTAATGGATGCTTAAAAATGCATTTTGTGTTTTTCAGCTTCATCTTGGTATTTGTATACGTTGTTGTGTAAAACATATACATCCTATGTAAGCTTGTGCTTAATGTTTGAAACAGCCCAAGGAGTCAGTATTGTTACATTATAACTATAGTATTGTCTAGCTTGGTTTTATTTCTTCAAGTAGTTCTGTTTTTCCATTGCATTTTGTTATTGTTTAAAAATAATCAAGGTTGCTATTATTTTCTCCAGTGGTTCTACCAAACATAATATTCTCTTTTTATCCCTTTTGATAGTTGTGTTGCTTTGCCTAATTCCCTAACATTTCCAGTATTGATTTCTTATTGATAATAAAAATATTTTTATTTTATTTTTTGCCCTCTCATATAATTCTGCTCACAGAGTGTATCTAATAGACAATGTTTATGTATATGTGTACACTAAATACACATACACTCAAATATGGAATATTGGCAGTTGGAGCTAGTGATACGCGTGATTGTGGTTTCATGAGATTATATCAGTTCGTGACATCATAGTCATCTTGCTTTGTAGAAACGTACACCCTGGTGTTTGCACAGTACCAAGATCACCTGAAGAAACATTTCTCCGAATATATGCCCATCATTAAGTGGTGGTAGTGACGGTGGTGGCACATTTATACATGGTTAGCTGTTATTATTTGGTTTTACTCTTTAAGAAGACTGGATGGTGGGTAAAGAGATCTAGGACCTGACTTTACTTCCCAGCAACCACTCTGGGTGGCTTAAAACCACCTGTAATTTTACCTCCTGGAGTTCTGACATCTCTAGCCTTTGCAGGGACCTGAACTCACCTGTATATACCCCCACACAGACGCATACACACATAACTAAAAATTAGCTAAAAGCAAATCTAAAAAGAGAATATTTGCAGAAAGATTCAGCAGTGCTTCACAGCTGTGGTGTGCTTTTCTATTTTATTTCCCTCTGATCTCTTTGCTACTGTTCCCTTCACCCATCGCTCCTTGTTCATCTTTCCTCATCTCTTCTCTTTCTGTGTGTATGCGGGGAGGGGGGATTGAGACATCCTTCTTGAACATAACAAGATCTTTATTACACTAAAAATAATTTTTCTTATCATATTAAATTTAGATTCAGATTACATTATCATCATCACACTGAACTTCAAGATTTTGAAATCATTTTTTCTGACACCCATTTGTGTATTTGTTAAGTATAATATTCACTTCTTTTTGTAAGTGAATTTAGTGTTTTGATTTGTGAAAACTCAAAGAATTTGATTTAAGGGTTTGGGTGTTTTTTGTTGTTGTTTTTTTTTTTTTTGTTTTTTTGTTTTTTTGTTTTTCCAGAGTCTTTCTATGTTGTCTCTGAAGCTCAGGCTGGCTTTGAACTCTCACTTTTCTTTCTTTCTTTCTTTCTTTCTTTCTTTCTTTCTTTCTTTCTTTCTTTCTTTTTTTTTTGTAAAAAGATTTATTTATTTGTTTATTTTATGTATGTGAGTAAACCATTGATTGCTCTCTTTAGTCACACCAGAAGAAGACATCAGACCACATTACAGGTTGTGAGCCACCATGTGGTTGCTGGGAATTGAATTCAGGACCTCTGGAAGAGCAGTCAGTGCTCTTAACCACTGAGCCATCTCTCCAGTCTGAACTCACTTTTCTAACCCCGGTCTTCCCAATTAGCCAGTATTACAGGCCTGTGTTACCATAACTGGCTCATCCTCTTGAAAGGATTTCTTGTTCAGTATTTATTGTTTCTTCTTTCTTTCTTCAGTATTTATTGTTTTAGTCATTTTAAATTTAAATTTGTTTTTGGAAAATTTTATACATGAGTACTGTGTTTGCATCATTTCTGCCCTCACTCCCCACTTGTAACTCCTTCCAAGTTCCCTAACTCCTTTCCACATTTTTGATCTCTTTATTATTATTGTTTTACACACACACACACACACACACACACACACACACACACACACACGTGCGTGCGCACACATACTAGCACATATACATAGATGCACATACACACATGCATGCACACAGGTACACACACATGCAGGCACACACACGGGCACATATACATACATGCACATACACACAGAGGCACACATATACATACATGAACACATACACACACACATACACACACACACACACAACCTGTTGAATCTATTTGGTATTGCTCATGTAGAGCTGACAGTTTGAGATTGGATAACAGAAGATCTGGATGCTCCTCCCCAGAAAAACCTGACTTTCTCTGAGAAGCCATTAACTACCTGCTCATCTAGGAGTGGGCCCTGTTGCCCTTGTGCAGATCTTGTTCAGATGACCATGTTGTTAAGATCTCACAGGTGATGATGCTTCCCTGTCATATGTAGAAGATACTGTCTCCAGCAGATATCCTGGTTCCCTGGCTCTTACAATCTTCCCATCCCCTCTTCCATGATGTTCTTTGAGCCTTAGGTGTAAGCGTGGTACATTGGATTGATGAGTTAGGTTTGAATACCCTGTGGTCAGTTATTCTCTGTGTTTTTGACCAATTCTACAATTGTCTCAGTATGCTGCAAAAAGAGACTTCTTTGATGGAAAGTAAGAGCTATGCTTACTTATATTTAAAAATTTAAATCTGTATTTTAAATTATTTCTAAAAGAAGAATTTAAAATGAATTTAGAACTTACATTGTTTAGAAAAGTGGCTATCGTAGGTTATCCTCTGGAGTTCATGAACTCACCAACCACAGGTAGTTGGCTAGGATTACAGTGCCAGGCATAGATTCCTTCCTACTGAGAAGGCCCTAAGTACAACTAGATGACTGTTGGTTAGTATCAGAAGTGTAAGTGTTTTTGTTCAACGCTTGGGGATATCTTGCCATGTTGGTTGTTCCTGTGGTTTATAGGTTTTACAGCTGGCGAGTGCTATTGCTTGCTTTTCTTCATTAGCAGCTGGTGTAGCACCTTCTGGATCTGGAACTATGAGTCCTAGTTCTAAGGGAGGAGGCAGTTCCTTCGAGACCTGTGTTTAAAGTGGGTGGTGGCTTCAGCAATAGGTGTTTACCCATTGCTGGGATACAACCCAGGGAAAGGGCAATCACCTCTGTTTATTAGAAGTCTTCTCTCAAGATGTCTTCCATGGCTCTTTACATCATCGTCATGATTCCAACCTGTCATTTTACTTAGAGATTGCTAATCTGTGCTCAGCCTTGTCTCCTATGCTCTTCAGCACCTCGCAGGGGTTTGCATTTTATGATATGTTATTATTATTTTTTTTAGTTAGAAGATATTCTTATTTTCTAGGTATAACATTCTCAGATATTGCTGAAGGAACTAATTTTATTTTCAAGCTGTCTTCTGCTTTTTGAGTTAATTATTTTTAGGGGTTCTTCAGTTGGTTCTGTCTGGTAGTTTTTATCCCATGCTGCTGGATTTCCTGGAAGAGTTGAAAATTAGGGATTACCTCCTTCTGGAGTGAGTGTTCTCATCATCTGAATAAGGCACCATGGGCCTACCCCTTTTTACACGCTGGAGGGAAATGAATGGCATGATAGCTTTATGATTATTCAAATTATTCCCTTTTCTCTATGCATGAGATGTAAGGATTATTCAAAATATGTTCACTGATTTATCAAAGTGTTTAGCTGACAAGCACTGAGATTATACTGCAATTGTTAGGCATTGGAGACTGAAATAGGAGTGGTCTGGGTTTTCCCTTGTCAATTCAATTAAGTGAATTCTAGGGGTAGAAGTAAACAGGTAGGTTACAAACTGCAGGGCTACAGCAGTCATGCTAATTAAATGCTGAAAATGTAGAGAGAAAATTTTTGAGTCCTTAGAGGTGTTGTCAAGTGGTGGTGTGTTCACCGGGCACACATAAGACCCTGACTTTGATCTCTGGCATCAAAAATGAAAGCACAAAAGTATTTGTAAGAGAAAGAGTAAATAACTGTTTCCTCTCATGTTCTGGGATTACAGTTAGTACTTTATTCATTCTATAATCATGAACTTGCATCCAGACAGTGAAAAATTAACATGGGCTGGATTGATGTCACCGATCTAGATACTTAGAAGAAAGCAGTCTGAACTGGTAGCTGTCTTTTAACTCTCTTTGGGATGCTTCCTAGATACTCTTGATGCTTTCAGGAAAATAATGGACTCTAATCTTCTAGTCCTTGCTTCTCTAGTGATCCTGTGTGAGGGTGGGGGTGGTGTAGGGCAGAGAAGAGACAGATCCTCAGTTGATACTGCAGAAACAAATTGAGATCTATTTTCTTCTCAAAATGTGAGGCCTAGAGTGATACATTAGATGACACTTCTGTCATTTTTTGTCATCTTTTCTCCCATGTCACAAGGTGGCTGCTATAGAGCCATGTGTCTCATTTATATTCAAAGCAGGGCAGTGAAGATAAAGGATGATTTTGCATTTCTGTTTAAGTCTTTATTTATCAAGAAAGCTAAGGCAGTCTAAGGCAATTTCTATTTATGTTTTATATCCCAGAATTGGATACTATGGCCACCTATATAAAGGAGGTTAGGGAAGGTAATAGCTGACATTTCCAGCCTCTTTTGGGGGAACTCAGGCAAACAAGAGAGAAAATAAGTTTTATATTTGTAGCCAATTTCAGTCAAGGATTTGAAGTTTGGCATGATGACTCTATTTGTTCCCTTTAATCTCAGCCTTTTACTTTGCATTTAAAGGACATCTATTACAAACATGAGAGCACATCTTGTTTTTATAGATAGCACGGCAAGCTCTGGCGTGTAATCGCAGTGTTTACACAACATATTTAATATGATTATGCTTGGCTCTCCATATCTCTGGGTCTCACATCTGTGGGCTCAGGAAACCACCAATTAGATATATATTATTATTATTAAATTGCACTCCCCTAAAAAGTGTACATCTGGGTTTTTTTGTCCCTAAGTAATACAGAATCATGACCTTTAAAACAACTATTCTATTTGTGTTTGGTATTATAAGTATTTATAAGATGTACATGGTGGGAGGATATACATGGAATATGTGCAAACACTAGTTTCAACTTCAGAAAAGAAACCTGAGCACCTGTAGAGGTATCAGTGAGTCATCCAAACCAGACTCCACTGGATACTGCAGGATGGATGCACATATATGGTTGAGTGCAAATTTCCTGCCTTGGGGATGGAGACATGGCTCAGCTGTTGAGTATGATCAGATCACTGTTGATCAGGACCAAGTTGGGTTCCCAGCACAGAAATAAAGTGATTCAGAATTGTCATGCCTGCTCAAGGGGATTCAGTGCCAAGAGGCTCCCTGGGCACTGCATTCTGATATTCATGGACATGCAGATGTGTACACACACTTTGTTTTCAGTATGCTTCTTCTATGTTTTATCCCTTTGTCCATCCACATTGTCCGATGATGGTTTTGTTATTGTTCTCTTCTTTCCCTGGATTTTCTTTCCTGCAGTATATTTTTAGAGATACATTTTTTTTTCTCAGTAATTTTGTGACCACTCTAGGAATTACTGTGTCTTTAACTTACCAGGGGCCATCATCACCACACATTTATATCGTATGCTTCATGTACAATATAAGTTTTACCCCATCTGTATCACTCTATTTTTCGCTTTTATATTCATGTATATTCCATGTACCGCACTCTGTTTTTTCCAACACAGTGTATTGAAGAGTATTTACTTTATTTATCTTTTCTTCCTGTTTAACCTGCTTGAGAGTTTTGATCTTTTTATATATGCAGCTACAGTTTAACAAGCATCAACTTTGGGGACATTTAGCCAGTAATTTGTTCAGATACAATTATTTTTGGCATTATTCCCTCTTCTTTTTTTCCTTCTTCCCAGTGATACACATTATACAGGCCCCTGGACACTTAAAATAGATGTTTTTCTTGTTTCTTAGATTTGGATAATTGTTCCCAAGCTCACTGACCGCTTCTGACATCTTTGAATTTTCTTCATTTTCAGTAACTGTTCTTTTTCACCTGCAGGATCCCATTCATCTCTGGTTTTAGGACTTCCATTTTTTTTTTTTCTGTTCCCATTTCCTATCTTTCACTTATTACTAACATTTTTCCATATGGCAATTGAACATATTTGAAACTATTGTTCCAAGATCTTTGTTTATAATTCTATCATCTGCATGGTATTTCTCCTTGGCTATGAGCTGCCTGCCCCTGCTGCTGCTTCTGTTTATTAGCTGGCTGATTTGTTTGAGCCTGGGACTTTACACTATAGCATCAAGCTGGCCTCAAATTCTTGTGTATAGCCTGAGCAGCTGTCAAATGCTCTATCCCTTATGCCTCACTCTTCTGAGTTTCTGCTGCTTCTCATGGCCAGTTACTTTTTGTGTGCTAGACAATATGGGTGACATATAGTTGAAGGTTTGGATATTGAATTTTCTTTCATATAGCAAATAGTTTTATAATTAGTGAAGTAGCTGATTCCTGGAGTCTTGTTTTCAATCTTTGTTAGTATTGTTTCAGCTTTTTGATGGTACGTTGGGGATAGAGCACCTCACTCTTTCACTGTGGACTCTTTAGTTCTGATTGTCCAACCAGGGCTGTAGCTGCCAGTTACTGAGAGAATTTTGGAGTCTCTGTTAAGCACATCACCTCCAAATAGCTATCCTCTGCTCTGCTTCACACCTGAACTCTGCTCACATACATTTCTGTATTTTTTTACCAAGTTGTAGAGTCAGCCCCTGTCAATCATAAGGACTATTTATACTGCTCTCTCTATTTTCAAAAACCCCTTTGATAACCAAGGATGCTGGCTGGGTTCCATTTGGGTAATTATGAGCCATGTCTTGTCCTTTTTCTCTATAATTCAAACCTGAAACCTCCTATATTCTGTCTGGTTTCACGTGTTCATAGATGGAAGGCCACTCTACTAGTATCTCTTTGGTGATGGCTCTTACCTTTGCATTCTGAGGTCTTATTCTGGATTTTAAATTTTATGTCTGTCTGTCTGTCTGTCTGTCTGTTTTTTTTTTTAAAAAAAAATGGATGGGTGTTTGACTTGCATGTATGAATGCATACCATTTGTGGTCCTGTTACCCAGAGAGGCTAGAAGAGGTCATTCATTTCCTTAAAACTAGAATTACTGATGGTTCTGAAAGGGCATGTGGATATTGGGAGTTGACCTTAGGTCCTTAGGAAAAGCAGTATACACTTATAACCACTATGCTATCTCTCCAGCCCTGTTTTAAAATTTCAATTGCATATATATATATATATATATATATATATATATATATATATATATATATGCTTTTACATGACACTTCTTTGGTTCTAGTTTAAACTTCTGGTTCTTTTCTGGAAATTTCCATTTGTTTTCTGAAATTTCTCATTTCTTTGCCCATTCCACACAACCTATCCTGAAGTTTCTTTAATATAAAGTTCTCTTTATATGATTCCAAAATCTAAGTCATGTCTGTACTTGCTTCTCTTCAATATGTGTCATGTTTTCTATTTCTTTACATCTGTGGTCATCATTTATTGTGTACTGAATATTGTAGGTGATCTGTAGAGATCGTGGGTTGGGTTTTTACATTTGTAAGGATGTTGTGCCTTTTGTTAGCATTTGCTTAGATGACTGATGGATTGTGACTTCTTTTATTTTTAAATTGGATATTTTATTTATTTACATTTCAGATGCCATCCCCTTTCCCCATTTCCCCTCCCTAGAACTTCCCTATCCCATCCCTCACTCCTTTTTGCTTTTATAACATTTTAATTACATGCAGGTATTAAGGTCAGTCTTAGGTTGAGGAACTAGCAATATAATAGATGCAAATAATCAAGGAACAAGCAAGACCATAAACACAAATAGTCAAAGAACAAGCAAGGCAATAAACAAAATTTTGTAAACACTCCCACGATCACTGTTTCTAAGGGCTTATCAGGATGGCCAACAAATCTGAGCCAGCTTCCCTGTCCTAGCCCAGAGTCATTTTCATGTCTGAAGCCTACTTCCTTGTTTTAGCCTAACAATGGATTGTGACTTGGAAGTGCTTGATTTTGCTCTCTTTGGATGGACAGGTCTCTTTGGGGTCTGGCCTTAAATATTAGAGTAAATTTTCTGTTTCTGAGTTGTGTTCTGTTTCTAAGGCATGGTCTTCTGGAACTGTGTTTAAAACATTAATTTACATGACGAGTTTATCTAACCTGAGATTCAAGGTTGTAGCAACTGGCATCTCTTCTTGGCTCTTTCACTTTGTAGCCCTTGCTTCTCTCTCCCACTCTCTGAAGTCAATGGAACATCTGAAGGAGTCTAAGTACAGGTTTTGAGGTTCTCACCTCATACTATCTCCTCATTTCCAGAAATTTCTTTTCATTTTTCAACCCTTCTAAAAACAGCAGGCTCCTTCATCTAATTCAAGAACAATACTTGGGTACCTAGCTTGAATTCTAAATGTTTCCATCCATGTGCATTGTGCAACTCATAGAAATGTGTTATATAATTTGTCCATTGAGACACATCATATAAATTCACATCTAACCAGTCATGGGTCTCTTCTCTCAAAGTTCAGACCCTTCCAGGTTTACCTGCTTTTGATCTTTCCCTATATACTGTTTTCAAGTAATTCAGCCCATATTTTACTATTTTTGTCCAGAAGTTATAATTGCCATTAGGCAGTTAGCCCAATGGAAATATTGATTAGGACTAAAGATACTGACCTGTCATCCCTCTATAATAACATTAGAATCGAAAACTTAGTCTTATTAATTAAAGTTCAATATGTTCTTCTTTTCTGAAGAATACCAGCCCAAGATGTATTTGGTTCACTGTAAATGAATTTGCTTTATTTATAAATGTACTGATTCAGGTGCAAAATGGCAGGTTTCTTTTTTGAATTTGTTCATCATGTACCTTATCTAAGGATGCATGAAGTCTGCTGGAGTCACTGTTAGAAACCTAGTGCAGCTCTCAAAATGCATGTGTTGGAAAATTAATGCCCAGTGTGAGAGTGGTGAGAGGTAGGTGATGTTATAGTGGTGGGGGCTCCACCTTTGAAAGTGGCTTTAGCTGACCTGCTGTCACTGGGGCCTGTAGGAACAGGCTTGTTTTCCTCTGCTAAGAACTGAGTTTCTCTCTTGGCCTCTGCTTTCTACCATATGCAGACTATGGAGGCTACACCAGATGCCAGATCTGTGGACTTGAATTTCTCAGCCTCTATTACTGGGGCAGAATGAGTGGTTTTTTCCATGTGAATTTCACATACTCAAGTCTTCTACACAAAAAATGCTAAGACAGGATCCTAGCAAAAATGTTGAGTTATGTCTATTCTTATAGAGTGAATCTGGCATAGATGTCGAGGGGATTCTTGTTTTAGAAGTTAATTTTGAAGTTTTTTTGGGGGGGAGAGACATTTTTTAAAAAAATCATTTATTTGAAAATATTCATGCAATATATTTTAATGGCATTCTTTTCCTTTCCCCAGCTCTTCCCAAATCCTCCCACTTCCCCACTTTGCTTTCTTTCTTTTTCTCAAAAACGAAGAAAAAAATAATAATGAAAGAAAAAAAAGTGAAAATAGACAAACTTAAAAGGAAAACCATTAAGACCGTAAATACTAATCATGCAAACACACACAAAAAATAGAGTCCGTTTTGCACTGGCCAACTACTCCTGGGCATAGGGCCTACCCTGATGTGTAGTTAATATTCCCAGTTATATTCCACTGGAGAAAAGTGACTTTTTCCCCAGTAAGTGCCGATTATAAATAGCTTCTTTAGCAGTGGGACATTGTATCCACTTTTTCTATTCCAAGCTGGGGATTTTGTCTGGCTTGAACCTGTTTAGGCCATGTATGATTTTTTTTTTTATCTCCTTTTCTGCATAGTTCCCTAAGTCTTGGGAGGAGAGTTTTAATAAATACATCCCATTTAGGACCGATTGCTCTAAGGTATCTCACTCTCTGCACATTGTCTGATCGTGGACCTCTGTTCTAATAACCGTGCACTGCAAGAAGAAGCTTTGCTGATGAGGGTTAGTGATGCTCTGAACTATGGGTATAGCAATACATCATTAGGATTTATTTGATTGCCATGTTCCTTTAGCAGAATAATAGTAAGTTCTCCCTTACTTACTATATTAAGGGTCCATAACCTCTCTAGTATCAGGTTCCTGACCACTGTAGCAGTGTCAGGTATAGGTTCCGTCTCATAGAGTGGGCCTTAAATCCATCTTAAAGGTGGTTGGTTACTCTCCTAACACCTATGCCACTATTGCAGCAGCATATCCTGTGGGCGGATTTTTGAGGTAGGCCACAGAGTTTGTAGCTGGGAGATATTGATTACTTTTCTCCTCCAATGGTGTGCTAGTACCTCTTGGAACCATGGAGACTATTCAGTGGGGGTGAAACTTCAACTTAGATACCAGCTTGATTTCTCCAAGTTTGCTGATATAAATTGTGTCTTCAGCAATATGGTCTTACCTTCAGGCTATGTAGAGTAATCAATAGTCTTAGAAAAAGCCTGTGATGTTTTGGGTAGGGAGTTTATGTGACCTCTTTGGCCAATGGCTCAGTAAGTTGTAACCTATTCTTGGTATGGGTGGTTTTAATTGTGGCATAAGATATCTAGATGGGATACTGTCTCCCCTTGTGTGTGGTGACTCCATTTACATTTCTTTCGTGTATGTATACAATGTAGGAAGCCCCTACTGTAGTAGGTTGCCATATGGTTTTTTAAAGGTCCTTTAGTGTTATTGTTCCTCTCCTCCTTTATCTGCTTTCCCATTTCCCTTCTCTCATTTAATCCTCCTATTCTAATTTTCCTTTATTTTTCTGTAGCACTGTACTCTATTTCCCATCCTTAAAAGGTCCCTCCCTCTCCACTGGTTCCTTAGTAGTTACTAAATCTATGTGGTTGTTTGTATTGAAACAGAGATGTCTAAAGCCTAAAAGCTAATATTCACATATAAGAAAAAAAGCAAATATTTGTCTTTTGGGGTCTAGGTCACCTCACTCTGAATGACTGATTTAACTCTATCCATTTACCTGCAAATTTTGTTTTTTTGACAGTTGAATAATATTTCACTGAATAAACCTATAATAGTTTCATTATTTAATTACTATCTGATGGGTATCTAGACTGTTTTTTGATTTCTGGTCGTTATGAATAAAGCAACAATAAGCATGGGAGAGCAAACATTTCTGAAGTAGCATTCAGAGTCTTTTGAGTATATGAATGAGAGTGGCAGAGACAGCTCTTGTATTAGATGGATTTTCATCCTTTTTTAGGAACCTCCGCACTGATTTCCATAGGGGCTGCAGCAGTTTGCACTCCCCCTATCCCCCAGTAATGAGTACGTGTTGCCCTTTCCTATACTCCTGCTAACACGTGCTGTCATTTATTTTATCATTCTGTCTGTGGTAAGATGAAACCTCAAAGTAGTTTTAATTTGCATTTCCCTGATGACTAAGGATGTTGCACATTTTTAAAAAAAGAGTTCCTCAACCACTGTGTTTCATCTTTTGAGACCTCTCCGTTTAGTTCTCTGCCCCATTTTAAAATTGGGTTGTTTCCTTGATGTTCGGGGGTTTTGTTGTTATTTGGGTTTGGTTTTTTGGTTGTTTTATTTTTTTAGTTCTTTATGTAGTTTAAATACTAACCCTCTATCAAGTTATTGGCAGAGATTTTTCCCCCCCATTCTGTAGCTGGTATTTTACTCAACTGATTCTGTCCTTTGATACACAGCTTTTCAATGTCTTCTACATGTAGCCATCCAGTGTCACCAGCACCAGCTGTCTTTACTTCAGTGTGTATTTTGGGCTTCTTTGTAAAAATGAACAAGCAAGCAAGCAAACAGATAGCCATTGGTGTGTACTTTTATGTCTGGGTCTATCTACTATGTTGATCAGTATATCTGTTCTAATGTCAATACCATGCTGTTTTTATTATTATATCTCTGCAGCCTGACTTGAAATCTGGGATGGTGATCCCTCTAGCAGTTCTTTTATTATTTAGGATTGTTTTAGCTATCTTGGAATTTTTTCTGTTTCCATATGAAACTCAAAATCATATTTCTCAATTTCCGTGAAGAATTGTTGAGACTTTGATGGGGATGGTGTTGAATCTGAAGATTGTTTTTGGTGTGATGGCCATTTTCACAAAATTGGTCCTACTGATCCATACATGTGGGATATCTTTCCATCTTCTGGTGTCTTCTTTAACTTTCTTCAGTGTCATAAAGTTTTCATAATGCAAATCTTTCACTTACTTGGTTAGAGTTATCCCAAGATATTTTATTGTGTGGGTATTTTTTCCTTTGAGGTACTGTGAAAAGTATTGTTTCTCTGATTTCTTTTTCAGTTTTGTCTGTGTCATTTGTATATAGGAATGCTACTAATTTTTGTGTGTTAATTTTGTATTCTGTTACTTTGCTGAAGGTGTGTATCAGCTGTACAACTTTCCCAATGTAGTCTTCATGGTCCTTAGTACATAAAATTGTGTCATTTCCAAGTAAAGCTACTTTAACCACTTTCTTCCTATTTGTATCCCTTTGATGTCCTTCGTTGTCTTATTGCTCTAGCTTAGACTCAAGTGCTGTGTTGAATAAACATGGAGAGAGTGGATACGTTATCTTATTGCTGATTTTAGTGAAAAATGCTTTGAGTTTTTCTTTGGATGGTGTTGTTTGTGGGTTTCTGAATATTGCCTTTATTACGTTGAGCTATGTCCCTGTGTAGGATACATTCTTAAGGTTCAAGGGAGAAAAGGAGAGAGAGTTGGGTTAGGGGTTGAGAGCAGTGAGTCATCCACATTATCCTCTGTGGAAAGTGAGTTCAGATCAGGTGCACCAGCTTTCCTTACCTTATGCCCACAGGAACAAACATTTTATATATCCTTAATCAAAGTCACAATGGAACGTGTTATTCCTTGATCTGTCAATGAGAGCAGGGTGGATTATTCAAAACTCACACCATTCTAGTTCTAATTTTGTCTGAATTTGAGTAGTTTATCTTTAAATAATTCCCAAACCCAAAATAATGAGAAATGGCTCTCACCAGGCCCAGCTACCTTTGTGTTAGAAAAGGAAGCCCGAGACAGAAAGTATTACTATGGAACGCAGTGCTGGACCTGGCTAAGGTGACACCCTGAGCTTGGATGCTTTGTGCTCCTATTCCAGGTCTCTTGAGGCTGAGCTTATCAACCATTCTCTCCTGTATGTTCTTCTTTTTTAAAAATACATTTTGGTGCCCCAGTGAGAACCTAATTCTCGATCCACTATCCCAACTGCTACTAAACTTCATTAAGAAAAGAAAAACAACTTAACTGTCATTTAGTTATCTATCTATCTATCTATCTATCTATCTATCTATCTATCTATCTATCTATATCTAGCAAAGAATCCATTTTCCTTATATTTTCTTTTCGTCTCACTTCTTCTTCCCTTCCCTCCCTCCTTCCCTTCTTCCCTCCTTTCTCTTTCTTTCTTTCTTTCTTTCTTTCTTTCTTTCTTTCTTTCTTCCTTTCTTTCTTTCTTTCTTTTCACAGAACCTTACTCTGTAGCCCAGCATGGCTTCAAACTCACAGTATTTCTCTTGCTTATGTTTTCAGAATATAGGGCTTACATAAGTGCATACCATCAAACCTGAACTGTCCTATACTTTTGCTGCACCCTTAAGTCTCCATCCCAGTTCACAAACTGTCAAGTTTAGAAGGAGGGCTATTCCAAATAAGATGACAGAGGGAGTCCTGACACCTGTCTTCCCACTGGTACAGGCACCTCTATTTCTAGGCAGTAACAACGCAAGAACACCCACAGTTCTAAATTTCTGGCCCAAACTCTCTTGGGAATCTTTCCCACCCATCTGCAGCTCTTCTCAGCTTTGGTGTGGGTTTTCGTCCTATCTGAGATCCATGCAAGTGTGTCAGACTGGCACCTGTAGGCTGTCAGAGATGATGCCCATACACAAGGGAAGACTTGTTTCCTGTCTGCGACACCGTTCTTTTCCCCTGTAACATAATACCCACAGGGAGAAAGAATCATCTGTGGATTTGGTATGAAAGGAAAAAGAAGAAACTCATATTTTCTTATCTACCTTCAAATTCATTCTTGAATTTGTCCTGGTTGCTGGGCCAAGCAAGGCAAGTTGTTGGTCAGGGGCTCTGCCCTAGAGCTTGCAGTGAATGAAATGTCCAGCTCCATTATGATGAGAAGATCTTTCTGTCCTGGAAATCGGTCATGTCCTTGGTTGGTTGGCGAGGAGTATGTGCTGGGGGAAAACACTGTGCCCCTGCCTAGGGATTGGAGCATAGTGATTGTGTCAGCCTCTACTCCAGTCTTCCACACCATGCTCTCACACTTTACCTGGGATTTTTTCTGTGAACATCTGAGAGATCAAGTTGAAGAACCCAGAACTAGGTTCTAGAGATCAGCAGTACATGCCCTCCAGACTGACTTCGAGAGCTCAAATGACTATGTCGAATCACTCCCAATCTCCATTATGGTAGACCATCCTCAGTTCAGATGAGAGGATAAAGAAAACTCAAGAGAGGATGAGGCTGCCCTAAGAAAAATGACCAGTTTGTAGCACAGCCAGGGCAGGGTCTCCAGTCTTTTCTGTCTTCAGTCTTTAGTACCTTCTTTACATTGGTGACTCTTAGCATCTTCATCCTGCCTGTTTGGTCCTCACCATCAAGCAAACTGATCAAACTCTGAATTCCTAGCATAATGTGTATCTCTAGCTTCTTATGCAAAGGCCAAATATCCCTGCAAATAGAAACATGTCCTCATTCTCACATACCACCCTGGCATGCCAGCCTATCCTTGATTCAGACTAGGATACCCCCCAAAGGGAAATGAGAGACTTGGGGGCAAACCAAGGCCCAAATGTGGAGCAGCATAGCTGGGCTCTGTGCTTTAGTTTCTCGGGCTGAACGGGCAGCAGGGGACTGGCAGGTGGAACTACAGGCCAAGCTGCAGAAACAGGACAGTGCCAATACTTTTCTAGGACTGTATCTGATAAACTGGGACATCCACAATATTTCCTAAGCAAACTAGGTTACCCTCCCCGCTGCTGCAGCTACCCGAGGGCATTGGGCAGCTGGGTGACCCAGAAATGGTCATCTTCTTGTCCAGCTCCATCTGGAATTCCAGCCCCCAATTCCCTGGTACTGACAGCTCTAGGTGGAAGGGAGCTTGACAACATCAAATGGAATCAAGCCCATTCTTATTACAGGAAGCTTATCCCAGACAATAAA
Source organism: Rhabdomys pumilio (assembly GCA_030674055.1). Classification (NCBI taxonomy): domain Eukaryota; kingdom Metazoa; phylum Chordata; class Mammalia; order Rodentia; family Muridae; genus Rhabdomys; species Rhabdomys pumilio. Next base: position 53,577,412 of record JANHMN010000002.1, read on the forward strand.
AAGGGAGAAGCATAAGCTGTCCTTTAAGGAAAAAAAAAAGGCAGAATTAGGAAGCAAAATAGCAATAAATCTTTCCCCATCTACTTTGTTTTATAGTCCAGAGAGACACAGTGTTTGTAGAAAAGTGTGCCATGTTGGGGGGAAAAAAGGCCTTGAACTCAAGAGACATTGATTTGGGTCACTAAACTTGGAGAAATTACTTCCTCTCTGGACCTGACTTTCTCAGGTGGACAATGAATGGATTGGTTTAGATGTTCTCTGAGTCTCTTTTGTGCCCCAAATGCCTAGTTTTATACAGGATGACGAGTTAACATTGCTAAAAACAAGAAGAAGCACATCACTATCTTAGGATGCTCTCTGTCCCTGTCCCATACCTGTGTGCCTGCCTGGCAACCTTGTGTTTTCAATATCCTACCGAGTAGTATCAAGTGTCCCAGACAAGGACAGAAAAGGCAGCTGCACCTTCTTTTCCCCTGAGCCATGTCCTCTTATGAGTTCACTCCTGCTTCTAGATATTTGAGTCCAAGTATGTGTAGTTTGTGTGGAGGGTAATGTGCTTTTTAAACTCCTAGTGAATTAGACAAGAAGGCGGAGCCTACAGTCAGAGAATCACCAACAGAACCATTTTGGGGTTGTTGGTGGTGAGGACTAAGCATATTTACTTGAGATTGACCTGTTGCTTCCTGCAGTCTGTCTGTGGCTACAGTTTGGCTCCATAGGGAAAGGTGCCCAGAGCTAGTGTCTATTGGGCATGAGGAACTCCAGGCATTCAGATCTCTGTGTGATGTCATTGAGCAGCACCCTGCCCACCTTGGAGGCATGCCAGGACTGCCCATTCATTTGCTAAGAATGCAGCAGGAAGGCCTTTCTTCAAGGGTCACACTTTCAGCTCCCAGCATTCCTGAAGGAGCCTTCTCTGAGAAGCAAACTGTCTTTGTCTTTTCCACAGCCTCTATGTCTCCAGCAAAGCAAGAAGACTTTGAGGAAACAATCTAGGGCAATGGTGTGCCCTTGTGTATGTGTGTGTCTTTGTTTCAACACAAAGTCTTTTTTTTTTTTTTTTTCGAGACAGGGTTTCTCTGTGTAGCCCTGGCTGTCCTGGAACTCACTCTGTAAACCAGGCTGGCCTCGAACTCAGAAATCCGCCTGCCTCTGCCTCCCAAGTGCAGGGATTAAAGGCGTGCACCACCACTGCCTGGCTCAACACAAGGTCTTGTTATGTAGCTCAGGATGGCCTGAGCTTTTTGATCCTCAGTCTTGAACTCCTGATTGCTGGGATTGCATATATGTACCACCATGCTCGACTGGCAATGAGATTCTGGAATAGCAAATCAGATGCACAAAAGACACCTTGCCAAAAAAGCTTCAGCCTTATTTCTTATCCCCAAACGTTAAATGTATTAGAATCAGTTCCCAGTTGTGCCCTGGCCACAGAATTCTGTGGACATTTTAGCTTTCTGGGTGGAAATAAGAGGTGGCCTAGTGTTGAAATGCACTTAAAACCTCCATGGAGGCCTTGCAACAGGAAACTGTGTCCACATACATGGTTTTGGGGACAGATTTGTTAGCTTTGGCACTATTATGATGGAATAATGGATATTAATAATTAAATTACTTAGGCTTATTTATTTTATGTATATGAGTATCTTACCTGTATGAATGTTTATATACTATGTGTATGTCTAGAGCTCAGAGAGGTCAGAAGAACACTTCAGATCCCCTGGAACTGGAGTTACAGACAGTTATGAGCAGTCATGTGGGCACTAGGAATTGAACCCAGGTCCTCTGCAAGGTATGTGCCACGTACCCAAACTGTCCTGGAAAGGTGGACTGTGTCATGAATTAGTGCAGTTTAAAGAGTATTTCTCTTAGGGGTGAGTTTATGCTCAACATTGGCCAGTCAGCTCACCTTAAGAGACGATCAGTTTTTCCATCAGAGGAATGAATATGGACCACAAATCTAGTCCGTGCTCTAACTGGATTCTTTTCATTCATCTTTTGGAGAGAAGGTATCACTTTGTAGCCCAGGCTGATATCAACCTCACAACCCTTCTGCTTCTACCTCCTGCGTACCTACATGCAGCAGTATGTCTAGATATGTCTCTTCAAAGGAGAACCAATGTTTCAGTTTACTGTTTTAGTGAATGATTTGTCAGTTTGGGGCACTGATCAATCCAGTTTTGGTCTAGTGACAGGGAAGAAAGTGGTATAACCTGGGACAAATGTGTATTTAAAAGGAAGAGGAGAATCAAGAGAGGGAGGAGTGGGGGAAAGAATGTAGTGGAGGTTGAGTATGATCAAAGACTCTTTTGATTCATAAGCATCACATGGGCATGGCATTTTGATAGGTTTGAAAATCTATGTAGACCCTGTTAAGAATAAACTCACTCATTTGTTGGTGAGACATAAGCTATTCCTTTGTCAATGACTAATTACATAACCTCAAGCTGGTCTTCTAATCTCTTCTATGTCTTAGTTTCTTCAGTTTCCAAGTGAAGATAATAAACTGAGTTAAGGGGCTGATATGACCAACAAAGGATGTGAGGTATGTTGGCGGGGCATGGTGTCCTGGTCCTGGGCCGTATTTATGCAGCACCCTGCCCCCCACATCTGTGATCTCACAGAACCATGTTAAGGCATCAATTCTCCTGTGAGGAGGTGGAAAGGACATAGCTCTGAGGCTAGACATGAAAGGATCCAGAACCCAGATACCAGTATAGTCTCAGGCTTGACCAACACACGCATGCCTTGCTTCTTCATCTCAAAATGGGAATGGAAACCCATTTTATGGATATTCTTTGAGAATTTAGAAAGCTACTGTATCTGAAGTGTGTAGGAGGTACTGAAATATATTAAACACTCAGTAAATAAATTGAGAGTGAGAGAGAGATGATGTGTGTGTGTGTGTGTGTGTGTGTGTGTGTGTGTGTGTGTAAAAATCATGAATCAGGTGACAAGAATTCTTTAACAAAAAACTTCAGTAAAAATCATAAATGATAAAACAACCAAGTTTCTTTTAGAGAGTTTGTTTTTGAAGAAGACACAACATACAGATGATAAATCAGCATGGGGAGAAGAGGGAGAGAAATATGAAGTGGGCAAGGAGAAAATGCCCAGGAGTGGCCAGCAGGAATGGCTGGGAGGGTGGCCCTTCATAGAGCCCTTGCCAAAAGAGGGGAGCATCCTCTACCATCCTGGCCAGTGTCCCTGGCAAAATGAATGCAAAGGCTTCCTTCCCCTTGCTCAGTTGTGTTCCTGCTAAGAATAGTGGTTATAATGGTAATAATAAGAATTTAGAATTTAAACCAATGCTTAATAAAGAGTGATTGAGAGGTTTTTTTGTTGTTGTTATTTTTGTTTGTTTGTTTGTTTGTTTTGTTTTTTGACATAACCCAAGCATGCTTTCTCTCCTCTCTTAATTTACTGTACTGGGCATGTGTTTTAAATCAGTGTGGTTTGTATTAAAAAAGGGAACATAGAAAAAAGGACAGGGCTCTCACTTTAAATGTTATTTGACTAGCAAGTCACTGGTGTAGCCTCCTTCGGAAGTCTATCTACAGACCTGAGAAGCTCCAAAGCAGTCCATGGACCACACATCACACAGCCTGCGAGTCAGTCAGCTGTCTGAAGCTTTGGGGTATTTCACTCTTATGCTGACTCAACTGAATTTCAAAAACTACAAATTGGTTTCAGGTCTGTAGAGTTAATGTGTGTAGGGGCATCCGTCTCTGTTGTCTAAGTGATTAGCCCTTGAGAGACAACTTGGTTTCTAGTCTGTTGAAGTGACATCCTTTCTGGCCCATCCTGGTTCTCATCCGCTAAGCATAGAGAGCAGGAAAGGGGGGGAGAAGTGGAGAAGTGAGCAGCAGTGTACAACATGCACACACATACAAAGTTTTAACTCAGAAAAAGGCTAGGAAGGGTCTGGGGGACAAATATGCTGGCTACAATTCTTATGTGTTTTCATTAAGAGATTGAAGTGATCCATTCAGTGGAATCAGGAGACAAATCTCACCATACTCCAGCAGAACCAGGAAGTCTGGTGTATAGAGGATGGCTGTTGTAGGACAGAGAAAACCAATCCAACTCATTTGGAAGATAATGCATTCACCTATTGTAGAGAACTTGTGCAGGCAAAGCTGCATGGGGTGCTTAATGATAAAAGTGCAAAGCTTGCAACCATTTACAGTGAGCATAGACTGCATGCTATTTAAGGCTTCCAGGAGTTTCCTCTCTGGCTCTAGCTCTGCCTCAACGATCCTCTCCCTTCACCTACATTTCTGGTCTCATTATCTTGCTCAAGCCACCAGAGGTAAGTGGCCTCCATCCAGTACCTCCCATCTTATATTTTTATACTGCTCAATAGACCCAAGGAAAAGTATCCCTGTTGTTGTATTACTAGCAAGTGTTCTAGGATTGTGGCTGATCTGACCAAGAACTACACCAGTTTTGAGAGATGGAATACGCTTATTGGTTAGAGTACAGTCCTTCAGTTGGCACTCAGAAGCTCCAGAGTGAAGGAAGTGCCCCTTCTGAACCAAGTGCAATAAGCAGTATTGCTGTAAATAGGGTCTGACATGATCCCCTAAAATTAAAACTCAGGGCAGAGAGAAAGCTTCATCCCTTCACCTAGATACCAGTGGGGTTGGGGAGGGCTGGCATCTATTAATATCCAGGTGTGGCCAGTGTAGCTCACTAGGACTATCTCCTGCCCTTCTGAGACTGATGTTTTCGAGGTAAGGGGGAAGACCTGAAGTGGGAAAGATAAGAAAAGAGAGAAAATTAGAAGTATTCTTAAAGAACGCTTCCAACAGTCTTAGCGAATTTGTGGACAAAAGCACAAAGCACAGATCACCTTTCCTGCTTCTCCAAATGAAGGAAGCTCTTCATTATAGGCAGAAACACAGAGAGGAGAGCCCCACATCCTCAAGTGGGCATGGTGCTATAAACTTGTCATCCTGGAAGTGTGAAAAGAGACGTAGAAACCAGAGGATTTCTGTGAGTTCAAGGCCATCCTGGACTATAGAGAAGTAACACCGGGTTTCAAAAGAACTGGAAGAAAGCTCACAGGTCTGGTGTAGCTTGCATGAGTTGTCAATATAAATATACAAAGATAAAATCCAGAAAACACCCCGTCATTGAAGATAACTGACAGTTGTTACATATTGAATAATGATATTAGGCTGTGTAAAAGGTTCAGGATATGGTCTACACTTTTGACTACTTTCAGATCACAGCACAAACCCTACATGCAGACGACAGGAAAGTCATCCCTAGGTAAGTCTAGTTTTGGAAGACAGCACATTGGAATTGCTGTGCAGTCCAAAGATGTGTGAAATTAGAAAGGGAGATGTTTTGTTAAAAGACCTAACTTGTAGCCTCTGAGGTGGTTGTCAGATGCCCCACCATCAAATCTCATGTGATCACCACCCCTCACTAGGCTGAACTGACCACCCCATGGGCCTTGGAATGGCTGTCCATCCCATGGCATCTGCAGGAAGCCTTCCAGGCAGAGACTGCCTAGTTCCTTATTATCCATCATTATCAGGCTGACTCTCTAATTGAACATAAGCTATTCCTCTGCAAAGCTTCTTCTCCCGAAAACTGCCGGCCAAAAGATGACAGAACCAGCCGCAGCCCTCTCTTTGAACTGGCTTGCTGTCGACTAGGCCTTGCAAAATGCTTCATGTAAGTTATCTCAGGTGAATTTCACCACAGAATTTGCAAGACCAATTAAGTGGGATTTACAATGACATTTAAAGTAAGAAAGGCAGAGCCTGCTTTCTTTGTTCTTGAAAAGTGGGTCTATGGGTGATTTCCTCTGCAGCTTTCTATCTATTCCTACTTTTAATGACTATGCACTTTATTACTTTTTTAAATAAAAAGAAACAATGCACAGTTAAAATAAAAAAAGATGGCATGCATTAAGCTGTACACGGATCACAGCACTCATATTCAGTCTGTTCTCCCCCCTTCTCTGCTCAGTGTTACACAATTCACAGGCACACACTTTATTTGTTCTGGGTTTCTCTTTCCATGTCTCTGTCTCTCTCTGTCTCTCTCTGTCTCTGTCTCTGTCTCTCTCTCTCTCTCTCTCTCTCTCTCTCTCTCTCTCTCTCTCTCTCAGCTCACTTCCATGTTCCCATCTCTCCCCACTCAGCTGCATCTCTCACACAAACACCCAGTCTTGCTGTCATCCCTCAGCCTCTTCCTGACCCAGCTCCATACCTAAACACAAGTCTCGGTGGCTACTTCCCTGACTCTGTGTCTTTCCTTCACAGACACACTCACTGTCAGACCTCAGTCTCTTCCTTTTTTCTCCCAGTCCCTGGATTCTCATCCATCTTCCTAGCTTCCCTCCTGCCCGCCCCCCTTCTGCCTCCTCCTGCTTCTCCCTTGCAAAGCACACACTCCCGCTGATGAGTTGTGCACACTTACAACCACAGGAGTTATGGATTCAATTATCTAAACTCCGCCGCTCTCCTCCCCCCTCACCCCCCATATTGCTTGAGAAGAGAGGACAAGTGAGCCTCCTAATTAAAACGTTACCCGTCTCATTGGAGCTAACAGACAGAAGCATGAGACTGGGAAACAGAATGGAAAGACAAGAGCCCATCTACCTTCCCTTAGTTGGATGAGTCATCCTTGGGCTCTCTCTGCTTTTACACCAGCTCTCTGCCACTCTGGGCATAGCAAAGACTGGGGACAATTTGCTTTTTGTCTATCCCTCCGGGTAAAATGATAAATTCTTTGTCTGGACACTTTGGGATAAGCATGGACTGAATCAGGACTTGGCTGCAATCCATGGACTCCCAAAACTTTTGAAAAAGCTCCTTTGTTAGTTGTCAGCTGTAAAATAAACACATCCCTGGCACCTCCTACCTCCCATAATGCAGAGTGGATGTGGGCCATATTTGATTTGCCACCCTCACTCTTGGTTGAGTTTGCTTTCTTTGTTTGCTGAGACAGATGCAGCTCGCTGGGAATTGGCTGGCAGTGAGCTCCTCCCGGTTTACAAGGCTAAGCAGAAGTGGGTAGGCTAGACACACACAGAGCTATAAAATACCTCCACATTACTGGATCAGTTACCAGCTCCCTCCTAATGGTTTGGAAAAACCATGAGTAAGTTAATTGTGAGACTTGAGGGAGCTGCCCATCACATGCTCTTTCATGGATATCCATTTCAATCTCTGGTTCCAAAAGTCATAGGAAGTTTTAGTGCTACTATCCTGGAGTTGTAGAAGCCTCACACTAGAGTGGAGTTGCCCATGCTCAGAAGAACTGATGGGAGCAGAGACATCCTCACTGGTCAGTAGGATCAGCACATAGAGATCTTTGGGAGATGGTTTGCTTCCTGGTATACTACATTTTTGCCATGTGATGAATACATAGAGTCAGTTTCCCTTGTAGGGTGTTCAAGGACAGGGACTGGTTTTGCAATATAAGGGATGTTTATGTCTCAGTCTTTGATGCTCAGAATGTGAGGATGAGTGGGTTCTTCTAGACCATATAGAGAGCAGACCTGCGAAAGCCAAAGGATTGGAGGGTAAGGCAGAAATACGTATTTGGTCTTTGTCCTTGGTTCAAGACAGAGATCCTAAAATTTGTCATTTCATGACTGACAGGAATGATGCATGCTCTACTCCTTAGTCTCTATCCTTGCTTCCTGACCCAGAATTAACTCCTTCAGAATTTCCTGGGTGGTAAGGGCATTTCTTCTTCTGGTAAAGTAACTGTTGGCGAGCTGCTAGAGAACTCCAGCAGGAGGTTAGTCCTCAGGCAGACCAATCCTGAGCTGAGCCCCGGAGTTTTCAGTTACCCCCTCCCCTCCAGGAATAGATTGAGAATTGAGTCAACAATCTGCCTTCACATGTGAGAATCCCTCTTTAAACTCTTGCTCTGTGGGGCTTGGAGAGCTTCTGACTGGGAAGACACAGAAGTGTTGGGGGAAGGGACCCACACCCCAGCCCTCACTTTGTCCAGTATAATCTCTTCATCTGGTTGTTTCTAAGGACTGTCCTTTATAACAAACTGGCACATTTAGTAAGAAGCATTCCTGAGTTCAGTAAGCCATTCTAGAAAATCACTGAGCCTGCAGAGGGGCCCTTTGGGAATACCCCATTTATAGTGAAGTCGAAATTAGAGGAGCCTGAAACTTGAAACTGGAGCTATCCTATGGGATTGGGGTTTTAAGCTGTGAGGTTTGCCCTAACTCCAGTCCATTAATATAAAAACTGAATTGGATTGTTAAAAATCCAGTTGGTGCCTAGAGAGTTGAAAAATTGTTAATCTCTCTCTCTCTCTCTCTCTCTCTCATACACACACACACACACACACACAGAGAGAGAGAGAGAGAGAGAGAGAGAGAGAGAGAGAGAGAGAGAGAAAGGAGACAGAGACAGTGAGAGAGAACAGATAAATAGATGATGGATGGATAGATAGATAGATAGATAGATAGATGTAATAAAGTATTTTTTTAAGTGTGGGTAAAAATACCAGATACTGGGACCTGAAACTCTGTCTGTCCATATTGGCCTCACAATGTGTTCACTTTCCCTGATCTTAACACTGTAAGGTCTTCTAGCAATACAGGGGCTGCTGCACAGCTTATTCGGCCCCAGGAGAGCAATGGTTTAGGTTTAGGTTTCATTCCAAAGACAAGCTGCTGCTCTGGCCAAGACAGGGTGTCCCTGCAGATCTAGGAGAAGAGCATGTGTGTGTGCTTGTGCCATAGGGGTACTGGCATACCTTCGTAGAAGTCCAGTCCTCAGATCTTACATCATCATTTCTGTCCCCAGAGCTCGGGGCAGATGAAGATGAAATGCTGACCTCTCCATGGCGGGCTACAGGATCCTTAAACACTCTGTGCACGTTGATAGGTGGCACTTTAATATCTCCTCTTAGGCTGCAGGGAAGAGCCTGCCCTCAGCAACTCAGAAACAATGACAGTTTTATAACTCAGACATATAAGTGTAAGCCTATAAGTAGGGCTTCCTTCCCTATTGTAAAAACCTATCTACCTATGACCTTGGAGTAGTTGGTCGTGGGATCCAACAGCTTTGTCCAGCTCTTTGCTTGAACACATGCTGTATTGCACATCTTTATTCAGATGCTCAGTGCTCCCTCTGCGTACCAGCCACATAATGTCTCTGACCCATGGATGCTGGTGAACAAATGAGCTAGAGAGAAGCTGAGTGGATAGGCTCCTCCCTGTGATTGCATGGAGCACTTGGCACTTAGAGCAGTGGAGCCTGGAGCTGTGGTGATCACTGCGGCCACAGGACTTTGAGGTAGGAAGAGAGGGGCAAAGTACAATGTTCATAGATATTTTGATTCTCCTGTCATGGGGTCTTGTGGCAAGGGCTTTGGTTCTCAATGCACTACCTGTAAGGCAGTGGTTGTCAGCCTGTGGATCATGACCATTCATGGGTCTCATATCAGGTATCCTGCATGTTAGACATTTACATTATGGTTCATAACAGTAGGAGAATTACAGTTATGAAGTAGAAAAAGAATAACTTATGGTTGGGGGTCACCACAACATGAGCAACTGTATTAAATGGTCCCAGCATTAGGAAGGTTGAGAATCATTGTTCTAAGGAGCATGGAATGTTTCCCACAAGTTATCAGATGCCCAGGATCTCAGCAGGCAGAGGAGAGAATGAGACAGACTGGGTTCTTTCTCTGATGACACCATGCATTGCTGAGGAACTTGTGTATGACATGCTATCTCTGAACTCACCCTTCCTAATTTGTACAATAAAGGAAGAGTTACAATATGTTGGCTTGAAAGTTCAAGTGACATAAGACAATGACACCTTATAAAACTGTGAAGTGTCAGGCAATCCCACAGATATTTTATGGCTCTAACCTTACAAATGCTTGTCTGCCTGTGATTGTGGGATGAAGAGGGCTGCTGAGAGCAAAACCAGGAACAGGAAGAGCCAGTCTAGAAGGAGAAGGTGAAGAGAGGGCAGGCACAATCAAATTTAGTGGTGATGTCACCAGTACAGCCTTGGATGGACCCTTCCCCAGAAACCTCTTTATTGGGCTCATAGAACATGTCTTTTACTTACCCATTTGACACCCAGGGTAGTCAGTCCATATTCATTCTAAACCCAAGATGGATCTCTTCAACCTCATGCGCCTGGGGCTTGCAAAGGCTGACAAAGAAGATTTGGGGTGAATGGAGGGAGAAACCATGATCCCCCCTCCTCCCCTCCAGCCACAAACACAGCCGTCCCCTGACCATCTCCAAGGAACATCATGCAATTAAAGGGCTGACAGTTGCCATCTGTCCTGTCCTTCCCCAGTCGCCCAGGGCACAAGGATTCAGAGCTGGCACATTGCGATACTCAACATTGCTCATGTCACCTCCGATTTTTTTCCAGAAAGTCATTAAGCAGACCTGTGTGTGAGCTGCTTCAGTGTCTGTAAAGCCCTCCAGGGCAGGCAGCACAGAGGTGGTGAGAACACACACCAGGATTCCTCAAGTTCAAGATAGTTGCAGGCAGTGCTAACCAAGATAAGAGATCATAAAGTCATACAAGGATGAACAGAAGAGGACTTAAGCCTCAAACAGACTTGTTTTCTTTCCCTTTTGGTGCCTTTGATCTAAGATGGATCCCCACATCCTCCTTAGGATCCCACAACTACAAAAAATGTTGGACATGTCTTAGTTAAGGTTTTCTAAAATATAGGGTCTGGGACAAGAGCTTGGCTATAGGTAGTTTATTTAGGAATGCATTTGAGGAGCAGAAATCAAGGAGTGAAATGTTTGACAGGATAGCAGGAAAAGCCCATGAAAGCCTATGTGGTTGAACTGTGAATTTTATCAGGAATGCAGCCTTTCTTGGGACTCTAGGCAGCATACTGTTGCACCAGCCTTGGGCTTATGCCACTGCATCTGCAATTAGCCACCTGTCCTCATCACCCTGGAGGATCAATTGCCTTTACTTCCGGCTTGCACATTGATAGAGAACTGGCACATGACATACTGGATATGGGAGACTTATAACTTTCATAGAAGTGTGCATTGCAACTTGATGAGGTCAGGCTCAGAGCAGTTGTGATGGGATGGGTCATTTCCATCCATTAGCGCCAGCCAGGGTATCATCTAGGCCCAAAGAAGCATGGGTCTCTTTCCTTTGAGAATCAGCATAGCTCTGAAGTCCCATAGATCATTAGGTCTTTAGCACCAATGAACAAGCCAAATGAAGCAGTATGGTACTATAATCCCAGCACTGAGGGCTAGGGCTTGCTGAGCAGGCAGGCTAACCAAAACTGCAAGGTCCAAGGTCACTGTTTTATAGCTGTGAAGGTACATCATGACCAAGGCAACTCTTAGAAAAGAAAGCATTTAACCAGGGTCCTTGCTTACATTTTCAGATGCTTAGTTCATTACCATCATGACAGAGAACATGTTGGCTGTTGGCGTGCAGGTTTGGTGCTGGAGAAGTAGCTGAGAACTGTATGAACTGTATCCTGGCAAGGAGAGATGGGGGGGCAAGAGAGAGGGGTTCACTGGTTCACTGGCTGATACTAGGCCTGAGATGGTGTTTTGAAACCTCAAAGCCCATATCTAGTGACACACTTCCTCCAATAAGGCCACATCTATATGAGCCTATGGGGGACACTCTTATTCAAACCATCACATCGAGAGACTTTGTCTCAAAAAAGAATGTGGAGAGTGGTAAATGAAGATACCAGATGTAGACTTCTCATCTACACATACATGTATACAATGGTGCACACATAACCTCACACATGTATACACACACATACACACACACACACACACACACACACACACACACACACTGCTATGGAACACATGAATGTTATGTGAATAGTATGCATTGTTGCTTACAATATTAAAAAAAACTAGTGAAAATTTAAATATATAGTGATAGAGGATTATTAAACTCTGAGGCCACTAAATTGCTCCCAGCTTATTAAAGATGCTGTCGCTGATGTGTATCTGTTGGTGTGAAGAGATGTTTATAATATGCTAAGTGAAGTGAGCAAATTAAAAATCAGTGTGTATTTTATGATTAAGATTTTTTACTAGAATTGTTTTAATATGAGTGAAAAGTTTAGGAACAATAAATCTCCAAATGTTTTAGTGGGAAGATTGAGTGTTTTACCCACCAGGATCTCTTTTTTCAGTTTGTGATGTCTAGTGTTTTATTTAAGGACAGGCAGGCTGGCAGACAGATAGACAGACAGATAGATAGAGACAGACAGACAGATAGATAGATAGAGATAGAGAGATAATTGTTTGAGATAGAAAGATAAAGATAGAGATAGAGAGGGAGGAAGGGGAGAGAGCGAGGGAGGGAGAGAGAGAGAGAGAGAGAGAGAGAGAGAGAGAGAGAGAGAAGACACAACCTGAGCATGTGGATATGGGATCCAGACTGATATGCTTTTGAGGGTTCAGAAAGTACATAACATTACCCAAACCAAAGCTGAGACAGAAGTAAGGCAAGCTAGGAAAGTCAGAGGCACTCAGAGGTTAATGCTAAAGAAGGGACCTGGATAACCCAGGAGAAAAACAGAGGGACAAACAGTTAAAGGCTAATTGCTGTTCTAATTGTGGCAACCTAATTAAGGTGTGATGACCTTGGGTACCTGAGGTTTGCCTTCCTATAAGCATTCCCTCAACCATTTTAAATGAGCAGAGAGCGCATGAATTTTCTAGGTTCAGCAGCACACAGCCTAGATAGGACGTTGGAAGCCATGAGGTACTGAAGACATGATCATGGCTGGCATCACCTCCCTGTCTCCCCAGTTACAGGGCAGTTTAAGCCTTTAGCTCTAAAGTAATTGGCCAAGGAGCAAATACTAGTGGAAAACTCAGCCTGGAGCTTACAGTTAACAGCAGTGCAAGCATGGCACTGTGAACTTGGGTACAGTGTGGGCAGACTGTATGCAGACCCAAGAGTCTATTGGTTCTATAACAGACTATCTCAAGAGTCAGTGAGTTAAATAACACTTTATGATGTTCTGTAGTCCTGGGGATGGCTAGATTTCTTTTGGCATTGCAAAGCTAGCTCCTGTGACTGATTTAGCTGGGACAACTGGGGCCTGAGGTCACCTATATCCTAGAGTGCTAGGTTTTTCTCTCTTGCACATTCTGACAGCTTTCTAGGCTATGATTCTTATGTGTTCTTATGTGTTATGTATACCTATATGTGACAGCCTAGCTCCAGACATGGTCTCCCTTTTCATCTGTATTTTAATGCTTGGCAAACAAGTTGCAGGACCAGAATCAAGGGGAAAGAAAGCAAGCTTGACCTTCCGAAGGAGTGGCTAGATGCACATAGAGGAATATGAGGGTTATTGGAGGGTCATATTCGGACAGCCTAGTCCCAGAGCCTTCTAGGTTAGTGTCTCCAGGATCATTTCTCTTCTAAAGAAATGAATTATATAAAATGTTCTTTAATGAGGGTATGATTATGAGTGGTGTTCTTGGGGCTATGGACTATAACCACAGGCACCATCGAGTGATCTGTGGAGGTGAGCTTGAGCCAGCAAGGCTCCACAAACGTGGGAGATAACAAACAGGCCAGGTTGAGTCTAAGAAGGGGAGGGCTGTACAGGTCTCTCCTTTAGAGCTCTGCCGATCAGCTACAGTTGCAGAGGCAATTCTTAGCAGCCAAGGAGCTATCTGGAGACTTTGAAGGCCCTTTATGGATTCGAAATTGGTGGATCATGACAGCTATCTTACTGTGCCCTCCAAGGAAGACTTCATGAGGCTTCTTTCTGGCTAAGACACAGATTCTCCTAGTATTAGCAACAAGGGTGATGTACTTCCAGAGAGGTCAATGATGGTTGTAGCTCAGGCCCAGCATCTGTCCACTACTCCACCATGGTGGTCCTGTGGTAGTAGCAGTAACAATGATGGTAACAATGGCAGCCTTTACTTACTGATTTGCTCTTCCAGGCAGCCCTTCAAAGTCACTGTTGTCACTGCAAAGCCATTATACACATGAGAAAATGTGGGCTGTGGAGGCATGTGATAATTCAGAAATATCTTCAGGGTGGCTCAAAGCAGAGTATTTATCCTTAAGTACTTACTCATGTCCCTTTGATCAGAGGTGGCTAAAGCTCCTTGCCCCAGATTTTCCTGTGTTGTAGAATGGTAGAGCCAATTCCAACAACACAGTGGAGACCTCTCCTTTGCCCCCAAGGGGCAGAAAGCATAGAGAAAAGAGCTTCTGAGGCTAGCTTCTATATGCACAGCCAGTTGTCACTGTAACAACTGCTAAGGCAAAAATGAAGGGCAGAAGAATGCGAAATGGGCATCAACCATGAATGACTGGTATGCGAGAATGACACTATCGTTTTTATTCCTTTTGTCTTCCTGACTAAGGGTCTCAGCCAAGTAACTGGGAGATCCTATTGTATTAGACTAGAGCTCAAACCTGAACTTGCTTCAGAAGTCCCTTGAGGGCCTATAACTACCTATGTTATAAAGCATCATCCCACACTTTCAGATTCTTTAAGTCTTGGGGGACCTGAGAAGTCCACAGATAACGTTTCCAGACTGAGTCTGGAGATAACAGATGGAACCACTGGGTGTTGCCATGTCTCTCAAAGTGAGAAGTGAGGTCTTTTTTTTTTTTTTTTTTTTTTTATACAATGCAGTTCATCTGGGTCATAACCAAGCCAGACATAAATACCACTGTTTGATGGTATAAGAGTTTGAATGAAAATGGTCCCCATAGGTTCATATATTTGAACATTTGGTATTCATTTGGTGGAATTAACTGGTGCACTTTGAGGTTTCAAAAGCCTGTACCATTCCCCATTACCCCCCCTCTCTCCTCCCTCCCTCCTTCCCTCCCTCCCACTCTCTCCCTCCCTCTCTCCCTCTGCCTCATGTTTATGAATCAGATGTAAGCTCTCAGTTGCTGCTCAGCACTATGCCTGCATGCCTGCTGCCATGCTCTCTGCTATGATGGTCATAGACTCAGTCTCTTAAACTATAAGCTTCATCTCAACTCTTTCTTCTGTAAGTTGCCTTGGTTATGGGGTTTACACAGTAGTAGAAAAATAACTAAGGCATAGTTAGTAGCAGGGTGTAGGCTATTGTTGTGACAGGCCTGACTGTGATATTGAGGAATGTGGGAGACTTTGGAACTTTCAACTGGGAAAGTGGTTAGATACAGTAAGTGTAGCTTAATGGGCCATTTTAGTAGAAGCTTGGAAAACAATAGTACCAAAAAGTATGTGGACTTTGAAAACCCAGCTTATGAGATTTCAGAGGTAGACAAACTTAGCAGCTGGGTTAGAGACCATTCTTGTATTTATTTTGGCAAAGAGTGTATCTTCCTTTAGACTTTGTCTTATGAACCTAAGAACCCAAGGTTAAATTGAAAACTTGGACGAATTTTGTTGTCAGAAATTTCAAGACTGCCTGGTATTCACTTGGTCACTTGGTTACTAGTAAACACTCTTATGCAAATCTACATTCAAGAAGAGTAAGTGAGGCAAAAGAGAAATGCACAATGCACAATTACGTCAGGAGAGTAAAAGATCACCAAGAAATGTAATGTTGGTGCCAAGATTTATACTGAAAGAGATAAGGAAAGGCTCGGTGTGAAAGGAAATAAAGGGATTGGTGATTGGGGGTTGGGGCAGGCAAGCACACAGAACTCATCCTGCAACTCCAGAAAAGAAAGACATTTTCTGGTCCTAAAAAGCAACAACAAATCAAATCTTAGGCAGATGTAATTCAAAGAAGGGGTCAGGCTCCATCACAAGTAGGCAGCTAAACTTGGCAGCATTGGACATTTGGTTCTGGCTTTAGTTTTAGAGGCTACAATATAATGAGGTTATGGAATCTTCCTCTGCAGGTAAGAAAGCTACAGAGGCCAGGCGTGTGACAGGGGAGTCTGTGTATGGAGTCCCTGAGAGGCCATTGTGTGAAGTTGTAAACGTGAAGCCTGGATTGTGTTAGAGACCCCAGGATATTGGAGATGCCCAAGAGAGAGGTCTATTGTAGTCAGCGAAAAAGCATGGAATCATTTTAAGCCTTAAAATTTCAGACATAGAGCGACAGGATATGGAGTTCGCCCTGTTGAGGTTGAATCTTGCTTTGGTCCAGTATTGCTGCTCTATATTGAATCCCTCCCTTTTGGAATGGTCATGAGCATTCTGTGCTATTGTACTTTAAAAGTATGTAATACATTTATTGATTTTGAGTTTACAAGGAGTATGAAATTGCAATGAATGTCAGAAGAGACCTTGAACTTTTAATAGTTATAAGACTGAAAGACTATGGGGACATTTAAAGTTGGACTAAACGCATTGTGCATTATGATATTATGATATGCCCTCAAGCCTGTAGAGATCAAGAAATAGAATGTGATCAATTGAATGAGAATGGCCTCCATAATGTCATATATTTGGATGATTGTTCCCCAGTTGGTGGAGCTATTTGGGAAGGATTAGGAGGTGTGGCCTTCTTTGGAACAGATATGCCACTAATGGAGGCTTTGGGGTTTTAAAAACTCATGTCATGTCATTTTCACCTCTTTTCCTCTCCCCCTTCCCCTCCCCCTCCCCCTCCCCCTCCCCCTCCCTCTCCCTCTCCCTCTCCCTCTCTCTTCCCTTTCCCTCTCCTCCTCTCTCCCTTCTTCCCTTCCCCTCTCTCTCCATGCTTGTAGTTCAGCTATAAACTTTCAGCTACTGCTTAAGAACCATGTCTGCCTGCCTGCCTGCCTGCTGCCATGCTCCCCACCATGATGGTCATGGACTTTAACATCCTGAAACTGTTACTACGGAATCAACTCTTTCTTCTATAAGTTGTCTTGATCATGGTGTCTTATCATGCCAATAGAAAAGTGACTAAGGCAAACGAGGTTTTTACTAGGGTGAATTAGAATAGAATAACAATGAATGGTGGCTGCACAGATGAATTCTAGTCCACCATGGCACCCTTTATAGCTGAAACTGGTTCCACCCTGTATCTGGTTCTATAGCAATGGTCAAAGTCCTCAGGTGTTTTAATGGTTACGTAGACGGGTATGGGATCTGAAACAGAATACTAGTTAGTAGGAAAGCATTGTTTGCTTGGTGACAAAATCTTGTACGATTCACTGGTCACTTGCATTCATTTGGATTATTTTTCCTTTTAGATCCCCATGGGTAATTCAGAGTGCATGATTATGAGCCCACTGAGTGACAGGGACATGTCTTGTTCTCCACAAACCAGTGGTCACAGGGAAGGTGGACAGTGGAAACTCATCTAAAGACAGAGGTTGGAGCTAGAGCTAGAATTACTGTTGTCTTATGAGGGAAAAACGGGAACCTACAGAGAAGAGATCTCAACATTAGCAGGAAGGAAGGATTAAAAACCAAGCATGAGTGATAAAGCAGGAGTGGATAGATGGGGGCAGGGAGAAGGACTAGGGAAACAGAGAAAGTGTGGGGAGGTTGGTAAGTGAGCAACTTATATGTCTCCCTGGCTGAGAGCATTCCTTCCTTCAGGTTTTCATGTGGTAAAGCTATTTGGTAACTTTAGAGAACATGCTGCATTGTGCTTTCAGAGAATCAAATGTGTACCAGAACCCAGGTTATGTAATTCATGCTCCTTGTCTTATTTTAGGAGGTAGTATGATGTTTCCATCCCACAGGTGAGAAATCACAAGCATAGTAATGGCAATTAATTTGCCCAAGATCAAATCAAACATTAGCTGCAAAATTGGGATACAACCCTAAAGAGCAAGAAGTAGGTGAACAGCTGATGAAGACAAGGCATCCTGGGACAGGCACATGAGGAGTCTAGAACATAGAAATTGTCATTAGAGAAGAAGTCATGTCCAAAAGTAAGACTGGCTACTCTTCTGCTAGGAACTCTGACTGGGTGCCATTGGAGAATACCAGTGCTGCCTTTGCCCCAAAGCTCTTGAGATTTTCCCTACATTGTCTCCTCTACTTCACTTCCATGAATCAACTTGACCTAGAAATAAAGATGCTTGAGGACACCGAAGCTGGGCTGACAGTAAACAGGTTTTTTGTTTTGTTTTGTTTTGTTTTCAAACTGACAGAGCTAATTGGTGATCCATAACAGAATGTGAAAGTCTACTTTGTTTACAGAATATAGTGGCTCCGTGAGGCATAATGGCACCATCAGAAATGTGTCCTCCTGAATTAATGAGCCCCCCTCTCCTCCACATGTTGATAGCGCATATGGAGACACAGCATTTAATTGGGCTCTGTTGCTTTGAAATTTGTGACGGTCTGGTCAGGAGCTAGGCAGAAGCTGATCGTTGCTCTTATTTGTGGGACTACAAAAGAATTTGTACATTATTTGCTTATGCAAACAAAGATAAGTAGTTCTGTCTCCTCAAAAAGATAACGGCTCTAGAGGACAGAATGATGGGCACATACCTGTACACGTGAGCATCCTGACTAGAAATAATATTTTAATTCTTTATTTGGATCGCATGTGGCCCCAGCTGCCCTTAAACCCTTGTTCCTCCAGCTGCTGTGGCTGATATTATATGCATGTGGCTGCTATGCCTGACCAGGTTTTAACTGTTACTAAAGCAGGATTCAATGATTTGGAGGACAGTAGTTGGTAAAATGGTACTCAGTACTCTTTGTGTTTAATTACTTAACACAGATATTAAGTGGTTTATAATTGTAATTTCTTTAAAAATACTCCACGATCTCCAATGAGTCTCTTCATTCTCGTTCTGAGCTGGCGAATTAAATTTTTTTCTTTTTATTCAGTGGGTCTTCATCTGTGACTGACTTTTTTACTTCTCTCTTTTTTTTCTTTTCTTTCTTTTTCAAGAGATAAAAACAACTTTCTTTTGAGCTTGTATTTAGCAGTGTACTCGATCTGCATGTTTTAATGTACAAGATCCTAAGTAATAAAATGGAATATATATTTCATGTTTGTATTAAGATTGCTCATTTCCAAACCACATAATTACCTGATGAACAACTTATTCTTTACACTGATGCAAAGAGTTGAACAAACAGAAACAAATATCAGCACTGGAATTGGGGAACTTGGTCTTTTTTTTTTTTTTCTTTCCACTCATACCACTCTGATTTCACTAATGCAAAGGAGAATAGGTGTAACTCTTACTGCTTGAAGGATCCATAAAGAAGAGGCCTCTGGCCAGGGTATAATACAAGCTAATGGCTCTGTGTGGCACAAGAACCTCAGGCTTAGTTTTATGTCACACAATCAGATAGACACATCCATCTCTGTCTTACAAAGAAGTCTAAATCCTCGACTAGCTGTAACATTTAAGTAGAGCCACTGGCCCGTTGCTTTGCCATTCCACCTCTCCATCGTATATCATCAATGGAAGAGTGCACGACCTGATCACCTGTTGGCATCATATTACTGTGTTCATATTGCAGCTTCCCCTCTGGGTCAGAAGGAAGCTGTCTATCAGCTGGTGACTCATGCCCATAGCTTTTTAGATTAACACCTCTAGACTCTGTGATTTCTGTTTGTTTTGAAGTAAATGTAGCAATGTAGGATTCTCTCTCTCTCTCTCTCTCTCTCTCTCTCTCTCT
>JANHMN010000002.1:53596969-53641982 GCA_030674055.1 Rhabdomys pumilio
TGTGTGTGTGTGTGTGTGTGTGTGTGTGTGTGTGTGTGTGTGTGTATGCCTGCATGCTTGGTTTACATAAAGTCTTCTGAGTAAGATTTTTTTGCTCCCAGCACCCACAGTAGAAGTAACAGTAGCAGTTATTTCTTATATGGATTTTATGGCTCAACATTTGGAAGGAAAACTGTAAATGCCAGTGACTCAGCCTCTAGCCAGGCAGCATAGTCTTGTGCTAAGGGCAAGGGCTTTGTTTACAAAGATCCAGTGCTTTCCAAATGTCTGCAGTATCCTCTCTGTCAGTCAGCATCAACTGTCTCCTTAGTCTGATAACTGACAGAAAGGAAGGAAGGTTAAACAGAGAGAGTGGCTTGGGATGTAACTCAGTGGTGGAGTGTTCACCCAGAAATGTAAGAGGCCCTAAGTTCAGATTTAAAAATTCAAATCGACAGATTTGAGTCAGGCAGAAATTCAGTATATAGAGAGTCAAAACGACTGGCCCTGCATTAAAGCTCCCTGCACCAGACCTTATGTTAATAGATATTAATGAACAGTTGTACAAACCAGATGGAAATCTCCATTTATGTCTGGTGATCACATGCCCAGAAAGAAGTGTTAAGGTTGCAGAGGCTTCTCAGTGGCAGGACGTTTGCATATCATACACAGGGCTCTGGGTTTAGTCCCTAGCCCCTCTGGTCCTGTCTGTTTTTCTGTCTCTGTCTCTGTCTCTGTCTCTGTCTCTGTCTCTGTCTCTGTCTCTCTGTCTCTCTGTCTCTCTGTTTCTCTGTCTCTCTCTCTCTCTCTCTCTCTCTCTCATGGAGAGAATAAAGTGATACAACTCATGTCACTCATAAAGGAACACAAAAAATGGATGGGATACAGAATGGCAGCAGAAACATAGAGTTGTGCCTTTTCTTGGACAGCAGTGGGGGTGACAAGATTAGGAGTTAAACAGTTGTGGTCCATGTAATAAGACCATCTCTTTCTCCAAATGTCAATGCATATGGAAAATATAAAAACAGAATTCGCCATCCTTCAGAGAGTTGGTAGGAGTTGGAGAGGAGAGATGATGGGAATTGCTCCATCAATGGGCTGGGGCTATAACTCAGTGGTTCTGTGTGTTCTTAGCATGCAGGTGATGCCCTATTCAAGTCCTAGAATCACGGAAGGGAAAAGAACTGCAGGGAAGGAGAAAGTAGATGCAGGTATCTCAGTTCTGACTCCGCACAACCCACCCTGATCTTACCTGCACTAGGAGCCTAGGAACGCCAACTCTTTCAGAAAGCTCAGCCTCCTTGAACAAACTTCTTTTGTCATTACTGATCTGGTTTCTTGGCTACTCATTCTTTATAGCTCAGGTACTGTCAACCAGCAGCTGCATGCACTCTTGACATCCACAGCAAAAGGCTTCCTCTGATGCTAAAAACTCAAAGTCAACCAGGGCGGGGGAGGGGGGAATGTCCATGCCCCATTCCTCAGCTTTTGGGCACCAATGACCACATAGTTACAAACTTAACTGGTTTTCTTCTGATCTATTCGTCCTCTTATATTTGATGTTGTTAACCATGATCCTTTTGTTGACATTCTCCTTGATCCACCAGCAGGAATACCCTGAGCATCCTGTCCATTTTATCCTGATCTCCCAGCAGATCCTACCTTTCTGGGGTTCCTTTTCTTTGTCCAACTTCTGAAATCATATTTTTATGAAGTTTCTTTTCTTCATCATCTACCCTCTCCCTCTTCCTTTCCCCTCTCTCCCCACCTATATCTTTCTCTCCTGACTTTAGGCCTCTCACTTTTGACCTCTAAGGAGATGTTTTGTAAATCTACTTCTGTGGCTAGAGAGATGGCTCAGTGGTTCAGAACACTGTCGGCTCTTCCAGAGAACCAGAATAGGGGATATGGGGCCTAGGAGCTGGGGGTCTTCAATTCACACCACAGGACAACCATTTGTAGCTGAAGTTCCAGGAGGATGTAACACCCTCTTCTGGTTTCCACAGACATTGCACCGAATCAAAGACACACACACACACACACACACACACACACACACACACACACACACACATATGTAAAACACCCATACATGTTAAATGAAAATGAAATAAATCATCTTTAAAAAAAATGCCACCTCACTTCTGATTTTCTACTCCCCCTTACTCCTTCTAGTCTGACTGTTTGGTGGATAGAGTATACCTAGACCAATAATCTACTGAGGACTTTAATGTACTGCCACCTCGAACATATAACTCTGACTTGCCTCTTCTGTCTTCTTCCTCTTAATACCACAATTCTAGGTTCAAAATATCACGGGCTATTATGGATCCCTTGTGCTACACCATTTGTCAATAAAACTTTGTTGTATAGCCATAGGAAAAACCTGTTTGGTCCCCTTCTTCCACTTGGCATTATTGCTTTTATTCCAAGAGTATACATTAGGCTACTGCCATGCATTTGGATCTGGGCCAGGGTGCAGAGGCACAGAAAAGAAAGTCACATTTCTTGTCCTTATGAATCACAGAGTCTAAAAGAAATAGAGCTGTGCAGACAACTGTAATGAACTTTGATCAAAGTTGTAATGGAGATGCTTAAGAAATAACAGAAACAGCAGAATTCCATTTGTGGGAAGTCTGGGGAGAAGGTAAGGGCTGGAGATAAAGCCTGAGTGTCAAGAAGGGTTTTACCGAATACGCACTTGGGAGAGTGGGTCTACCAGGAAAAGGTATATAGCAATATGCAGAAACGTCCAAGAAAAATGATTTAGGAGAATATGACATAATTTGATATTTAGAAATCCAAAGTCAGGCATGTCAGGAGCAAAAGGCAGGATATTTAATGTTACATTAAGGAGTTCACCATCTACCCTTCAGTTAGCAAGAAACCATTAAGGGATGTGGAGTTAGAGAGTGACATGACCTCATTTATGTACCAGTAACATCACTTTGATTGTCTACACTGACTGAGTGAAGAGAACAATAGAACAAACGCTGAAAAATAGCAAGCAGGGGATTTGAATCGTCCTGTAAGAGAAGATTGACAATGGAGTTAAGGAAGGGATGGAGCTGAGCTATGTGATCGAAGAATCAGCAAGACTTAGTGAGATAAAACTACAGTTTATCAACAGATGAATGGATAAAGGAAACAGATATGGTGTGTATAGACACTGGAATACTATTTATCTCTAAAAAACAGATGCACACCTTTCATTGGTGGCCACATGGATGAATAATGCCACATGGCATTATTTGTGGCGCAATAAGAAAACCATGGAAAGACAAATACCATATGATCTGTCCGGTTTGTGGGATCTAACAAGCTGATCTCTAAGAAGCAGAGAATAGATTCGTGATTATCAAGGAGAGGGAAGAATTGGTGAGGGAAAGGTTAGACAACAGGTACAAAATTGTAGTTCAGAGGAACACTTTCTGGCATTCTGTTGCATAGAACTGTGACTGCAGTATTAAGCTGTACATTTAAAGACAGCTAGATGAAAGAAAGGCTGTCTCCTTCCAGCTCTGGGAAGACTGACAGGTATGCCCATGGTCCCAGGGAGTGTTGCAACCCTGTGATAGACACAGAAGGCACCTTGGTAAATGGGACAAAATGAGAGATGCTTTGAGGAATAGCAGCAACATAATTTTTCTGTTTGTAATTTAGATTTTAATGTTGTTCTGAAATGGAAGCCATCATCCCTGCCTTCTGGGATTACATACTGGAAGAAGACATCTGTTTACAGAGTTGTTCTGGATGTGCTGTAGAAACTCATGTTTAAATAATTTCAGTTGAACTATGCGGAGGAGAGGCATGGGGATGGATCCCAGTAAACTCTTCCTTTACTTTCTATTGGAGGGAATCTCTGTCTTAGCACACTGGGATTTTTGAACTGAATAATCTTGTTTGGTAGGGGGCT
Source organism: Rhabdomys pumilio (assembly GCA_030674055.1). NCBI lineage: Eukaryota > Metazoa > Chordata > Mammalia > Rodentia > Muridae > Rhabdomys > Rhabdomys pumilio. Next base: position 53,600,865 of record JANHMN010000002.1, read on the forward strand.
GGCTGATCGTCTTTCAGATGTTTGTCAATCACTCTAATTTCTATTTTAGGACATCATACCTCCTCCCTCCCTAGTTGCAACAACTCAAAATGCTTCCAGATGTTGACAAATGTCCTCTGTGAGCGCAAAATCACTCCTAATATAGAATCACCACCCTCTACAAGTGCTTCTTGCATCCTAGTACACAAAAAATTCACCAGAGACCCTTATCCTAGTGCAGATTCTGGGACAAAGGTGGGCTTCCAAGAAAAAACTGTGATCTTTAGTCTGCTGCTTCAAGGAGCCCACTTGGAAGAACATTGAAATCCACACATTCTGGCGTAGTGTGGGAGTGACAGGAGAGATTACCTGAGCCTCTTCTCTTGTTAACAAGAATGCTCACTAAGCAGGGACCCACCCTACCTCCCATTTCTTTCTTCTCACTGTTAGTTGGGGGCTTTGTAGAGCAGATGGGAGTAAATTAATGAGGCACATTTGAGCTGTGCTGGCAGTGCCTTCGAGGTCACACGGAAAGCCTCAGGCATCTAGAGACCAGAGAGGCCTGGAGGAGCTCACACATCAGCTCAGGCAGCTGTGTCTCTGTCCACTGGGTGTAGTTCAGAGGGTACAGCCACTAATGGGACCAGATGGTCTAAGCCTTGTTTGTGAGCATGGGTCCACACCCCCTGCCATACTCACACAGTGATTTCCCCATTTGTTCTCTCTCCGGAAACAGAATGGCCATTTTTAAATGAAACAGGACTGGAAGCTTGCTTCTCTGTTTGCATGCCTCCAAGTTCTCAGATGTGAATATGTTCAATCATCGAACTGGCTTCAAAAGTCCTAGCAGCCAGCTTTCTGAGAAGCAAGCAAGGTCATGATATGGAGCAGAATGGGAAAGAGAAGATGCCCCTCTGCTTCCACTTACTAAATGGGATGGCTAGGCAGCTATCGTTCCTAAGGATAAACCAATTCTTCCTGATGATTCCTTGATTTCAAACTTTGCTCTGCACACAGTAGGTGAAACTTGTTATGAAACCTCCCCTCAGAAAGCCAGCTGAGTATCATATTCTAGTTTTGCACACAGGAACTGAGAGAAAGCAGAGTCTAGGGCCCGGGCCAACTCCACCTACCCTCAGCCCCTGGGTAACAGAGAAGTCTTCTACCATTCCAAGCAGTGTCTTTATCGAATGGGAACCCAAAGCTCTGAAGCCAGGGCCTGATCTCTTTCACTACTTTTATTTGGGCGTGTTGACAATGAAGCCTATTATGCCCCCCATACCATGGACTTCCCAAGTCGGTGGTGGTGAGAAACTCTAAACTGTATACTTCTGGATCCTGTATATTCCTGTATATCTTTTAGGGTTAGTGACAAAGGCTTCCTGGCAGTCTTTTCACCAGCTCAGCTTTTCAGTTCTGTAGGTCCCTGAGGCACTGAAATTTCAGTGGCAATAGGCAACTGTTCTTGCCACACCCTGAACACTGTTCCTGCCTGTATTGCTGACTGATGTCGGTGGTGAGACTATGTCCAACCTTCTTTCTTACAGCCTGCTTTGTGACTTACTAAAGTGCAGTTAGAGCTAGCCCCATGGAAGGATATAATAAATGCCCAAAAGTAAATAAAAAGAAGAAAACCAAAAGTACAATATTTTTTCCCTCCCATCATCCCTCCATCTTATGCTAGGATTGACATATGGCTGAAAATGGATGCCAGGACCTATGATCCAGAGAGACAGCTCCCTAGGGCTCAGAGCAGAGACAGGAAGCTGATAGCAGGCCTTTGGGACTGGTCAGTCAGAGACATAGGCACAAGGATCATCGTATGTCCCTTTTCATCTCCAAGATGGTCTGCATGATGACCAGCAAATGCTCCAGGGCACTTTCACTCAGTGTAAGACAGATATGGTGACTATACCATGTTACCCAAGGAGCAACATGGCAGCAAAGACCAGAGGAATAACACCACACCAGCTGTTGTTAGCAGACAGACAGGATGTGTGCATCAATGTTATGTGTGTACATGAACTGGTGGGAAGTTTTTTTTCTGTATGTGGAGAAATTTTTCTATAGACATAAGACCCACAGATGAACTATAGGACATGCTGTTCTCATGTGCTGTAGGGTTGGATTAACGAGCAGACTAACAGCGATCCCCCATCTTCCTTGTTGATATACAACACTTCCCACTCCAGTTGGGTACTTAGAGCCTCAAGCACCAGTCTAGACAGTCTGAATTAGAGATAGCATGCAGTCTGCCCATGTGAAGGCAGCTGCCTTCAGCTAGTCTCCTTGGGACTCTCTGCGATGGTCTGTCTCACTTACATGAAGCCAGCTCCCAGAGCTGCCATTCAGCAGATGCAAACATCCTACACAATTACTCTCTTCTCAGTTGAGGCAAAGCAGCTTCCTCTATCCAGATCACTGAAACATCTTATTTAAAGTTCACACCGAGTAGATGAGAGTGTTAATGGCTTAGTGTCTCCTAAATGAACAAGGGAACCGGGAGGCTTTTTCTTGACGGCTGACTGCTGCAGACTTTCTGCCTCTCTGTCTGGCTTCTGCTGGCCCTGGCACTGAATCCTTTGTGAATTGTCATCAGTGCAACATTACTTGTCTATTCAGGACACCAGCCTCGACTCCCAGAACCCAGGTCCCATGGTGTCCCTTTCACATTGCTCAGTGAAGTGCCTGCTAGGTGAGTTGGAGTCTGATATTACCTAAATACCATAAGAGGACCTGTATGGTAGCAAAAGAATTGCTTTCTTGGCTTTCCCAAACAAAGAGAGTTGGGACAGAGAGCAAGTCCTCAAGCCTCATACATACGTCATTATGCTTTCTATGTCAAGAGATGACTGCAGAATGTCAGCAGGGATGCTATACACATGAGCAATCCTACTGTGGTAAGAGGAGGCCTTGCTCTGGGTGGCTCTTGTAAAAGCCACCACTTCATTTTTCTCAGTGGTTGATTACCCTTTCCCATCAAAATACACCCTATTTTCAAAATGGAGTGACTCTCAATGTAGAAGAAATATTTGTCTGTTAAGAAACGTCTGGAAATCGTAATCCATGTAGCAACCCTCTTGAGAGTAACTGTTATACCTTCCTCCTGGTCTATGTGTACCCCTCCCTGTATTTTCAAAGATGCAATCACATCATTGTAAACATTTTGTTTACCTAATAGTACTTCGTGAATATTTCTCCTAGCATTAAAATATCCTAGAAAATCTCCCAGCAAATGACTGTGGGGCATCCACCCTTTGAATATAGCTTAATTTATTCAGCCATCCTCTTGTTGATCAAATTGAGGTTGGTGTACTTTTCCATTATTATAAATTATGCTGTGATGACAATCACTGCACACAAATCTCTGCTAGGTCTGTAATTATTTCCCTTGGAAAAAAGGGAATTCCCTTGCTACGAGTGGAATTACTGAGTCAAAGGGTGTGCATGTTTTAACACTCTAATAACTCATCCGCCTATTGCCCTAAAGAGATACTGTGCAACTTATCTTCCTTCCTGTCCACATTTCAAATGTTCGCAAGGAAGCTCAGCTCTTATTTGTAGGAACTTTTAAAAATACATATTAAACAGATTTGCTTTTAAATGAGAAAATTTGAGGACATACTTGTAACACAAAATTTACCAACTCAGCCACCATTAGGTATATATTGTCCAATAATGCCTATTCTAATTGTTATAGGATGGATGTTCAGGAATTTTTTTTTTAATCTTGAAAAACTACAATGGGTAGTTGTACCCATTAAACAATGACAGCCCTCCTGCCTTCCCCAGGCCTTAGCCACCACCGTTCAACTTTGTGTCTTTCTATATTAGACTTCTCTGAGTAGCCACCTAGAATCAATAGAGTATGTGTCTTTTTTTAATTGTTTTTAGCTTATTTCATAATGACCATAATGACTTCAGCTCTCATCTGTGTTGTAGTATGTGACAAGACTTCTGTTCTTTCTAAGACAGAATAATAATCCATTGTACATGCATGCCACATCTTACTTATTCACTCCTTCATGGGTGAATACCTTGGCTACTCCACTCTTTGGCCATTGCAATATGAACAATGTTATGAACATGAGATCATGTTTGTGATAACATCTTTTATCTTTTATTGGTTATTTTATTTAGTTGCATTTCAAATGTCATCCCCCTTTCCACTTTCCCCTCCACATTCTTCTAAAACTATTTTTTAAAAATACAACCTATTTTATATTTTTATTTCTTCCTCATTTGGTCTCAGAGTAGGCATCTCTTACCAAAGATTAGGAATATATTTGTTCTCTTCTACCTCTTTTTTCATACTAAAGTTTGGATTGTACAGAACATGGTTTGACTAATATCATATATTGTACTCTTGTACATTGGTGAAAAAAATGGATCAATTCAAAGTTCCTCAGGTAAAGGGACTTATTCAGTGACATAGAGGCATCACGAGGTTGAGGGACCAGCAGCGACCACGGATGCTGGCCAGGCATTACTCTCTCTCTCTCTCTCTCTCTCTCTCTCTCTCCACCCCCATCACTTTCGTCTTTGGTCCAAGGTTTTTGGCCTTCACATGATCTATAATTTCACAGACTTGTGAATTTCAGAAGACTTTGAAGCGTCTAAAGAGACCCTGGTGTTATAGATCACTTAACCTGCATACTTAAACTCTTAGTTTGAAATCTTAAGGGAAAATAAGACGATGTTTAATATAAATCAAGGCCCATTTTCCCTTGTGTCTGTTTGATTTTTATGGCCCAATCAGTCACCTCTAATCCATTATTTTTCTCTATCCTTAGCCTCAGTGATATCTTTATTCTATCTTTATTCCTTAAGCTTACTAACATCTCTCTCCTGGCTTTTCTGTTTTGTTCTATTTACCTATTTTTTGCACACACACCACTCGGCATTTTATAATACACGCTCTCTGGTACAAGACCTGATTACATTCTCTTCCAAATGGCTTATTTCTTTATGACATTCAGGTGTTTGTTTGTTTGTTTGCTTTGTTTTGTTTTTTGCATCAACTTAAAAGACTATTATTCTCTGTGTGAGAGTGTTTGGTGAGTTCACCATGAGTGTGCAGTGGTCAGAATAGAATGTCAAATCCCTTGGGACTAGAGTTCCAGGTAGTCGTGAACCACCATTTGGGTGCTGGACCTGAGCACTAGTTCTTTGTCAGAAGAGCCAGTACTCTTAGCTGCAGAGTCATCTCTCTAACTTCATTCCACATCAACCTTTGATGGATTCTTTTTTTATCCTTTAGTTCATATACATTGTTTTTATAAGAATTGTTTTGAAACTAATAAATCATTAGTTTGAAGGGAAATTACAACTTAGGATATCTTGACTTATTTTTGAATAAAAAGTCATTTTAAAGCTTTTTTAAAAGATCATTTTATTTTATGCGTTTAAATATTTTGCCCACATGTATGTGTGTACTTATGTTTGCATGTATGTACGTGCACTACATGCATGCCTGATACATGAGGAGGAGAGAAGAAGGCATCTGATTCCCTGGAAATTTGAAGTTAGGAATGGTTGTCAGCCACTTTGATGATGCCTGGAATCAAACTTGGCCCCAAGTAGGTTAAAACTCTGAGCCGTCTCTCCAACCCTTGACATTTTCTTTATAAAAATAGCATGGGCTCTGAAAACTTGATCCTCTTTGTCATTAAACAAAAGACTTACAAAATTAATCTCCACTCAGCATTTTGCTAAGCAAGTGAATAAAGGAATATTTGATTTAGTTTGTATCTCCAAATACAGGCTTTACAGTGCTGGGGCCTCGAACCCACGGCCTCATGCACGAGAAGCACACCCTCTGCCACTGAGCTCGGACCCCTAGCATAATGGCTGCGGAATTCAAAGGGGCTTGGAGAACTGAGATAATCGTGTGGGTGGTTTAGGGGAAGGCATCTGCCTGCTGCAGACAAAGAGGCACGGCCATGACTCAGCCTCAGATAGACCGTGAACAAGCCAACTGAAGTTGTTAATTAATTAACTCAACGACCATCTGATGATCAGCCTGTGCAGGGTGTTAGGCTACATGCAGGGTGGCTGAAAGGATGAGATTCATTCCTTCTTGTACATCCAGAATGTGAGACCCAAAGAGCCAGGAAGCAGGATCCCACCACTGCCATCAAGAAGGCTGCACGTGCTGCAGGTATTCACCCAGTCTCTGGATTTGGGGATGTTTCTCTCTCTACCCTGTTAACGGGAACAGACTGTTAGCCATATGTCTTGGCTCCCTGGGGGTTGTCAGCAGTTGCTCCAGCCCAGGCTTTGGTGTACTTTCACATGCTGTAATCTTTCTGTTTTGCACTATTGAGCTTCAGTCTTGGTCTCACATTCTTCTTCCTGGTACCACGATTTGGAGCCTGACCTCTGTCGGCTTCCTGCCTTGTGGCTTCCCTAATCTCACTTTCCTGCAATATAGTACATCTTTATTTCTCCTGACAGTCCGAAAAGCCACAGGCTTTGGAGTAAAGCAAGCTTTGCTCAAATCCCCAAGACTTACCTTACTTACTGTGTGGTTTTAGACAAATGATCTAAACCGAGAAGGACTTTACTTTCTTATGTGCCACATGGGGATAATTAATGCCTGCGATTTGAGATGGTTTCAGCATTTCAATTAAATGAGATTTTATATGATGCTCCTAGTCAAGTGCCACAGACAGTGATTACCATTTCTTAATATGAGGTCCTTCCCTGTGGATCAGAGGTCTCCTAACCCCAGAGACTTATTACATATTGTCTGGTTTCAGCCCGATTTTATCCTTCACTGGGAACACTTTTTACTTAAGTATTTGAAGGAGTTCTGAGCCTTAAATGCCTTGTCACCCGTTGCTCCGAGTTTCTTGGGAGAATAAATATCTTCAAGCCAGCTGCTGAGATGAATACTCTCTGCTTCCTGGCTTGTACGGTCCACTCTTTCTTGGAGTTTCTCTCTCATGTTTCACCCGCACGTCATCACAGCTACTATGGCTTTATCAGAGGCAGAGCTGGCACCTCAGCTCAGGGCCCCATCATCCTGACATTTCTCCTGCATAGAATTCCTTCTGCCTCTGCCTCTGGTTGGCTTCACTGTGTGCTCTGTTTCTTAAGAAGGAGGCTTCTTGAGCTATTCGTTGTCAGGGAATCAGCTCTCAGTGATCACACCCTAAATCTCTGAGCAGAAGAATGACGAATGTGGACCCTCTGAGCAGGATAGAGGCAGTAGGCTGCTTCACTCTCACCCAGTTTTCTCTGAATACCATGTTTTATAATTCACTTCCTCTGTCCTGATCCTACACCCTGCTAATGAGGCGGTAAAGATAGGCTGGTTCTAAGAGCCTTTGTATTTTTCATGGCCTGTGGTTTGTAAACCTAACTAAACATAAACAAATAGGGAGCTAGACTACTAAGAATATTATAGTTCTCTTCGTTTAAATTGAGATTAAGAAACTATGGAAATATAGAAACATTTTTAATGTAAAATATTAAACCTAAGTATTGAATAGAATATTTACCTATATATTATCTGTCTGTCTGTCCATACATCTCCTTATCAAACCACAAAACAAAAAAAAAAGAAAAAACATTAACAGGACATTTCTATCACTCCATAAGATTCCTCTGTGGCCATTTATAGTCTACATGTAAGATAACCACTGTTCTGACTTCTGTCATCATCAAATAGCCTTGCCTTTCTTTTGGGCTCCTTTCAAAAAAGCTTTCTTTAGCCACTACATGAATGGGACCTTAGAGTATGTATTATTTTGCATTTGGATTTTCAGATTAAGAGTCATTTATGTTATGGTATCTGCTAATACTTTGTACATGAGCAGAACTATATTTTGAACACATGCTGGAATATATTTATTCAATTTGTATTTGTTGAAAATTCGAATATTTCCATTTTCACTGTTACAAATAAAGCTGTAATAAGTATTCTTGTATATGACTGAACATATTTACCAAAAAACTCATGTTTCTTGGTAAATACTTTGGTGTGGAATTGCTGAGGTCTAGAGCAGGCATATTTTATCTACAACACTTTGCAAAAGGTTTATGATTTTATATTCATACCAGCAGTGTGCTAAGACTTCCATTTGCTCTATATCCCCAACAACATTGGTATTTCTATATGTATAGTAGTATTTCATTTTAGTTAAAAGCATTGCAGAAGAGGGTACAGGAGGAGGGTAAAAGCCATAGGTAGTGGATGACATAAGGAAACATCTGTGGACATAGCAAAGCAGCTGCATGTACAAACCTGTTTCAGCACTCACAAGACCTGTGAGCACAAGCCAGACCAAATTCCAGACAGGAGAGGGAGTTGGGTATAAAGTTCTATCCCAAGCCTGAATAGATTTTCAATTATTAGCTTCTGGGAAAGGGTTTGTTTTCTCTAATGCAGTCTTTTGGTAAGACAGTTACTCTCCAGTGAAAGATCATACACCCAAGAATATTTGATGCAGCACACATTGATCCCGGGAGTTTAAAAGGGGGCATCACAATATTGGCTAGAAAAGAAAATAATTCAGCAAGAACTGGAAATAATAGATATGATGGAAACATGTTGTGTGTTTGAAAATCTCAAAGAACTAATTTGGGAGAGAGAGTGTATGTTAGTTCCAGGTAGAGGGAGTTACAGATGCAAGAGACTGTGAGACAGATCTGAGCAGGGTAGGCTGGGAGAACAGATCTTTGAATGTGCCTGCACTGAGGAATGAGGAAGTTGGTCTAAGTGAGGGAAGCCTGCAGGGCAGTAACATAGTGAATAGTGTTTTACCTTTGGGAATATGCAGCCCTGGGAGATTTTGAGAGGCATAGCATGATCTGATGCCCTTATTTAGGTGATGCTCTTATTTATTGCATGTGTTACATCATGAGCAGATGGCAGTAAGTCCAGCTGAAGTAAAAGGCTTGGTTCAACTATTGCAGGTCAAATGGACACAGCTTGTGGCTTTAACTGGTAGCTGGCCGTTGAGGTAGAAGAGAATGGCTCTGAGATGAATTTACAGGCAGTCGTGGAAGCATTTGCTAACTTCAGGGGATGGGGACCAGAGATTGAGATGATAAGGACCTTAGGTGGAGGGATGCTTCTGAGAAAGGCTTTTGGAGAAACTCTTTGGGACTGATGAGGCTTCCTTTTGATTACTAATTGTCTTGGTTCATTTTGTGTTCGAACACCAAAACGCCTGCAGTTGGATTACTTATAAAGAAGCTTTTTCTTTGTGGTTCTAGAGGTTGGGAATCTGGGAATCAAGATCACAGGCCTGCATCTAGCAAGAGCCTCTGTAGCCTGTCATCGAGGCTGAGGGCTCCAGATGGGGAGAGAAGGACCATCATCTTACCCTTGTTATCTGCCAAAGATCCCACTCTGTATATCACTGTACGAATTTAGAGATTAAATTTCCAATGCTTGAGCCTTTGGGGACATATTCAAGACTAAGCAGCTTTCAGAAGAGTATGTTGAAATCCCAGCCCCCACGCCTGGGAGTCTGATCTTACTTATAAACAGGACTTTTGCTGATGTAATTACAGAGGTTCTTAATCCAGTCCCACAAAGGCTTATGCTAACAAGTGGAGAGATGAACTGAGGGATTTACAAGCACAAAGAGAACTGGCTGGGGGGGGGGGGGGGGGGGGGGGGGGGGGGGGGTGGAGGGGGTGGAGATAGTTACTACCAGGATGGCTTTGGACAAATTTTACTGTGAAGGCTGGCAAAGAAATGAAGCAGTGGCTGGGGAGGGAGCCACAGGCTAAAGGGGAAGTTGCATTTAAGGTTGTGAGCTGTGGGATGAGTTCCACTGTGGATGAGTTTATTGAGGAGAGAAATCGATGCTTCCAGGAGGAAGGGGATAAGCTGGAGATGAAAGGAGATGGATGCTAGGCTGCAACAGGAACAGCACACTAACCAAAAAAGCAGGAAAGACCTAGAGAAGATGAATGCAAATACCCTGTAAGTAAAAGCCCCTTCCTTCCCAATCAGACTTCTCTAGGGAGGAGAAGGCAAGGTCAGAGGCTGAAGGGTACAAAAAACAGAAAATGCTGGTGATCTCAGAAACCGGTGTCCTGGTTAGGCTTACTGTTGCTGTGATGAAACAGCATGACCAAAGAGAACTTGGGGAGGAAAGGCTTTATTTGGCTTATGCTTCCACATTACTGTTTATCATGTATGGAAGTCAGGACAGATACTCAACCTGGGCCTGGACCTGGAGGCAGGAGCTGATACAGAGGCCATAGGGTATGGGTAGGAGGTAGGGCAGGGCTGCTGCTTCCTAGCTTGTTCCATAGGGCTTGGTCAGCCTGCTTTCTTATAGAACCCAAGGCTTCCCACCCAGGGCCTCCCCCACCCAGGTTTGACCTGACCCACAATGATCCGAACCCTATGACATCCATCACTAATTAAGAAAATCCTCTACAGTCTTGCCTTACAGCCCAATCTTACAAAGAAATTTTTTTTCTAAATTTTCTCAAATCAAAGAGGAGGCTCCCTCCTCTCCAGTGACTCTAGCTTGTGTCAAGTTGACATGAAACTCGTCAGCACACCAGCTTACACTCCATAAAATGTCTGAGAACTGTATTGTGTGGTGCTGGGCCATGACTTGCCCATTCTTACTTCTAGAAAATGCCAAAAAGACACAGAATTGATTGAAAGATACAGGCCTTGACAGATCTAGGCACACTCTTTATCTGTACATGCTTTTTTTTTTTTTTTAAATGTATCTATTCATTAAATTCTTTCAGTCATCTAAAGAGAAAGTCTGGTAGTTTTTGCTTTCTTTTAAGTATATGACTACTGAATGAACTAGAAATTTTAAGTAATTTGTCTCAAATCACACAGCTAGTAAGTGGGGCTGAGATTTTAATCCAGATGATCAGTGTAACCTCCCCTCCCCCACTGCCACCCCTCACAGAGGGCCACTCCACTTGTTATATGACAGTCCTTGGCACTAGATATCATTTTCCCCTGCCAGACTCATTTGCTTATATTTGAATGGCAATGACAACTACTTATTAAGTTAACATGTCTAGTTAGGGTCTTAAGCACTTTATGTGAGTTGATTAATTTAGTTACCGCAAAGTGTGGTTAAGTTGTATAACTCATATTCTTTTACAGATCATAACAGTAAGTGGCCTGAAGTCCCATGGCTCCTCAGTGCAGCTGATAGGGCTTTGTCCCTGGTGTTTTCTGCTGGACGATTGTGATGGCATGATGTGTAGGCACAGGTGATTATCAGCATAGACCATTGCCATTCAAGTGAACAGGAGAAGAAAGGTGCTATGAGTCTAATGGTCCATAACTCAAATTAGTCTCTCCCAGGAGTTTAAATCTAGAAAAGCTTTAGTTCCTAAGTTGTTCTCTCTGATTTCTGCTCTGTTCTGTTTGCATCAGGATCGTCTCTACTAAATATTTCAGAAGAGATGGATTACTTCAAATAGAAGTGGATCAGAGAAGGGTCTCTTGAGTTGAACCCCAAGACTCTCATATGACCCACTTTTCCAAGGAACTAGAACCAGTAGATAATGTCAAGATAAATGTCCCACATAAAGATGCCGTGTGGATCAAACAATGTCAGACTCTGTTTGCTTCTGAGTAGTGCTCCATCCCCAGAATGGTGGGCCAATCCACACAGCATCTCATGACCAAGCTGAAGGACTCAAGAACATATGGTACTAGGGCAGTCAGGAATGAGACATAGTATTGCCTTTTAGATGAGAAATGAACACTGGACTCAGCATTTTCCTGTTCTCTCTTTTCCCAAATAATTTTCATGTGCATTTTAGTGAGTTCCTTAAACCATGGAGGGACAAAGAGATATTACCAGTATGAACCTAGAAGCAGGAGTTCCCTGGGTCGTTGCAGAAGCTTGAATTCAAAGGGTCTTCTTGTGTTTCTTCTGAAGCATTTTGAAATGCTGAGTATTCTTCAATAACATCTTCCTGTGGTAGTAGGGACAATAATCATCTTTAGTAAATAAGTGCTCTATGTATTAAATGCACGAATGCATTTATCTTAAATCTTTGTCACTGCCTTTTGAGGCAGGCACACTCCCATTCACCAAGGGAAATAGCTGAGGCTCAGGGAACATGAGTGCTTTGCCCAGAGCTGCTGAGATGGGTGTCAGAGCCAGACTGATTTATTGGAAGCCTGTGTTCTTATTCTCTCTCTGGAGTAAGTTGGCACCTCAAGCTTAGCTTCCCTGGGACCATGGTAAATAGCAAGAACCCTCAGTGTAAAGAGCCAGGGCATGGATATGAGCTTCTGTCCTAAATCACTGCATAGTCCTTCTGACTTCGATGATTATTTAAGTTCTTCAAGACTACTTCCTCATCTTTAAACTATGGAAAACCAATACAATTTTTTCCTGTAGATAATCAGAGGTGCTCTCCGCCTTAGCACCGTGAATGTGGTCTGAATGAAACAAAAGGGTGGCAGTTTCTCAGGAGCCCTTTACGAATCCTGTTAATTTGGTTGCACTTGTAGGAAGCACAGTAGTTTTGTAGAAACAGATGAAAACAGGTCTTAGTTTCCCTGGAACTATGAAAGTACACATCAGCAAGTGGTAACAAGTGAGGCCTCTTCAATTCACTCAGTTCTTAGGGCTCAGAGGTGTACCCTAACCTCCAGGACCTTGCAAGACATTTGGAGCAGTTAAAGAACGAACTGTTCTCCCTGCAGAGAGCTCCTGCATCTTCCACCTCCTCTGCTGGTCCTCTTCAGGATTGCTCTTGGCCAGAGTCCTGCTTAAGACAATGAGACAGCTCTGAGATTCTGATTGGAGTCAAAGACGGGGATTTGGTTTTGCTGGGCTACCTTCCAAGGGGATTGCAGCCAACAAAACTGAAGAGAAAATAACTGAAGAGAAAATAAATGGTGCACTGGGGTCCCCTGGAGTAGAAATAAGCTTTAGTGTCATTTCCTCCTTCACAAGGCAGGCTGTATGCTCTTAGGGACATTGGGAAGAATGTTGGCCTGGGAAGTCAGAGGCCAGCAGTCAGATCTCCATGACTTTGGCCTGCCAACCCTTCCTAACTTCATTTTCCTTATCTACGAATACGGAGACTAAAGAGGGTGACCTCAGACACACCTCTAGTTATAGTTCAGCTTCCTCCGATTCTGCTTTCAAGGCAGGAACTAGAGATCATCTCCAATTTCTGAAAGTTGACATTACCACCTCCAAAGGGCTCTCTCACCCTCTCCTTAGCAAATAGTTAGGAAGCACTAAACGTATGACTTGGAAAGTTTCATCTTTAGTGCATGTAATTTTCTGTTTTTCTTCTCTCTTCTCTCTTCTCTCCAGTGCTAAAGATTGAACACAGGGTCTTGCATATACTAGAGGGATCTATGTCCTCCAATGACACAGTGTTAGCAAGTTGTGCTGACCTTGAACTTGCTTTATAGCTCAAGATGGCCTTGAACTTGTCTTCCTCTTGCCTTAATCAGCAGAATAATTGAGATTGTGCTACCACACTTAGCTAAACTGTGATACATTAACAACTACAATACTCCCCCAAACACACAATTTATCCTCAAGAATGTATAATATTCAAGACACGCTGGTAAAATCTCATGTTACAGTGAATGAAGTTGACTTAGCATTTTCCCTCAACCATGTACTTTCTTTGCCTTTTGCCATAGCTTTACGGTGTGTATAGAAAAAAAATATGTCTGTTTTTGTTTATTGAAATTTTGTTTCAAAATTTAAGACAGCTATACCAATAAAACTGAAAATATTTATTTGAATTAAAAGTATGTGAGTTCCTTTCTGAAGGATGCTCCCTTATTGGTTGGTTATCAAGCTGGGTTTTAGTATCTTGTGGTCCCTCTACTCTCACCTTTTCTGGATTCTTCATTCTTCTGTATCTAATGGCATCTTTCCAGGACTGCACTGTAGGGTGAAAAGTTCCATCCTGATGAGGTAGAGTTCAAGGCTTTCTGTGACCTTGAGAATGCTCCCTGTTCACTGCTCTAGGCTGACATACTTCTTCTTCTGTTCATGATTGAGTCATACAATCCAGGGTTGTTCATTCAGAGTTCTCACAGTTGTGGGTACTCACCTCCATGAAGGTGAGGGGACTGATATTTGGTCCTGGTCCTTATTGTCTTCCAAGGCTACACATATCCTAGGAAGAAGATAAGACCTCAGACAGAGGTTGTTCACATAGAGATGTTTCATCATGGACACTGCAGTACAAGGTCACCATAGACTTGTATGAGCAAGTACCTGAATTTGCACATGAAATAAATAGGGCATTTCTAGGAGCTACTTGTTAGAGTTTTAAGCTAGGAATATCCACAGGCAAATAGAGCAGTCGTCCTTCAATTTCCTTTGTTATAATCAGCTTAGAAATCACCTGGTTTGTTTACCAGAAAGTGACTACCTGGGAAAGCTCTGTCTCCTAGTTCTCAGCCCCTCCCTTATAGAGTGAGGTTGAGGTTCATGGGAAATGGAAGGAGCTCCAGAGGTACATTAGAGGAAAGAGGCCTCAGCCTGGATGCCAAAGCTGGGGCTCTCAATCTCTTTCTGACTGGGCCTCTTTCTGGTCCAAGATCAGCTTAGAATTCATACAGACTGAGAGGCCCTCAGGAGCTCCCTGCATGGGAAAGAGGAAAGAGTGGGCTTAACACAAGAACATTGGCCATTTATAGAAGGATTATTAGCCTGAAGCATCTGAGGGAGCCCTTGAAATACCTTTTTGGATTAAATCCTCATCACCTTTCTGTGAGGTGGGTGTCAGGTTCTGTCATTTACACAAGGAAAAGTGGCTGGCTTCCTGGGCCACCTTCTGTTCATAAAATGCTTGTATCGGGGATTTTTATTTTTTGTTGTTACAGAAGAGGGGAAAACACTGAGCCCAACCCCTCTTCCCAGTTCTCAGATACTCTATAAATATTGTGAAAAGTAAGCAGAGCACATGCACATGTTTAAAATTTCAAACAGTAAGTTAGTAAAAAAAAAAAATCAAAGTTAAACATTTCTTTCCTTTTATCCTAAGCCCTCTCTCAAGGGAATGAGTATTGTAAGCAAGTCTATTACCAGAAAAACATGTTGCTTGCATAAAACATCATTCTTGCAATGGGCCTACAGAGATACTCTTTGTAAAACTCCTAATTCTTCTTTCGATAAAAGGGATCGTATTGAGACAGTGTTTTGTGCCTCACTGAAGTGGCTTTCTCTGCCTCTTTTTCCTTCTCCCCATCTTCCTCTTCCTTTTCCTCCTCTTCCTCATTTTCCCATGCCTTGGAAATTGTCACAATCAGCACACACTGCTCTGCCTCAATCTTTTGCATAGTTGTTCCTCACTGGTTAAAAAAAAGTGCAATCAGCCCTGTACTATTTACTCTGGTTCATATCTTACGGAAAAATTAGAAAGCAAGTAGGGGAAATTTCCCAGCAGTAGGATGACAAGCCAAGTAGGTACTGTTCCACAAAGTAACAGGGGCATTACCACCTTGTTATTGGGTATCATGGAATGCTTAGATTTTTGTGAAATTGATTAGTTTTTTAAAAGGCATATTATAAGGTGCACATTTTTAATCCCAGGACTTAGGAGGCATATCTTTGTGCATTTGAGAACAGCCTGCTTTACATAACCAGTTCCAGGACAGCCAGGTAGAGAGAACTGGAGTAAAAACAAAACAAAACCAACCAACCAACAAACAGAAAACCCAAATCAAAACCAACCAACCAACCAACCAAAAAATGTACATCATATTTTCATTTACATTTTATTAATTAAAAGTTAAGTTTTGTTATAATTGTGTATATATATATACATATATATACATATACATACATACATATATATATGTGTGTATGTATGTATATGTATATATATATATCCACTGACTTTCTCAGGTGGAGTCGGCTGCAAGTGGCAGCAATTGTCTGTTTCTAGTTGATGTACACTTTTTGCAGTTGGAGTGTCAGTGACATGGTTCAACTGTGTGTAAGCCAGGAGCAGCCCTTTATCCTGTGCAATGAAGTCTCCCACTGGGGTTTTATATGCATTCCTTCTGTTGCCTGGAACATATTTTTGCACATAGGAATTTCAGCTGTGTGTGTGTGTGTGTGTAAGACTGACTCTGGCCCTCGATGTCCTTTGAGCTGTCTCTCAGCTGCTCAGAGCCCCACTCCATGTGAGCTCTAAGCGCATGCTCTGCATTGTAAGCAGGCTCCAAAGCTGGAGAATTCTAGCTGTGTCCCTGGGCGGCTCTCTGGTTTATTCCACCTTTGCTTTTCTCACTCCATTTGCATACTACCTTCACTAGGGTAGCTCTAGGAGCCTTTAGCCCCACTGTTGTCTGTAAGGATAATTCTTCAAGTGTTTAAAACTGTGCAGTCTGTTTTACCAAGCTATCCTTGGAGAATGTTAGGATTCCAAGGCTGGCTGAAGATTAGAAAAACATGCAACCATAATTTCAGAAATCCTATGGCTTACCTCTTGTTGGCACATTAGTCCCAGCAGGTGCTTATGGGTAGTCTTAAAACTAGAGACTCTTTGTTGTCTTTGTTCTTGAAAACATTGACGATGTATGAAATTCTTGAGGAAACAAGTTTAACCAATCCAAACAAATCAGTTAATCATCAAACTGCCTATTCACTGCCTATGCAATACCTGTCTCTCTGTCCCTTTTATCTATCATCCATCTAACCATTCATCTATCCAGTACTTATAATCTTATTACATCTATCAGCAAATAAATAAGTTATTTAGAGGTTGTCAGGTCTAAAAGAAACTACTCAGGACAAATGGCTATCCATAGTGCCTATTAGTATACAACATCTGACATCCAGGCTCTCTCATCATAACAAGTACCTATTACACAGTCCTGGCTTTTCTCAGCTCTTCTCACCCCACTCCCTACCCTAAATTTCTCTAGCTCGTGGGCTTTCCTCCCCCAGCTTCTTATTCCCATATACCCCTAGTATTTTGGCTGTACATTCTCTTTTATCTCCCTTTTTTTATTCCCTCTCTCTTCTCTCTCTCTCTCTCTCTCTCTCTCTCTCTCATCCTTTCATGGCCCAGTCCAATCTGCTGGCCATATTCAGTGTACTACTTTCTCTTTCTTCTCCAGACTCTTTCTGATGCCTTTGGCTGTATTCTCCCTTATATCTATAATAAAACCTTTCTCCACAAGCATACCTCTGAGCGTGTAGGTCCTCAGCTTATGTATCGGTGAGAGCTAAGTCAGCAGTAGAACACTTAGCATGTATAAGGTCTTACATTTCATTGCCAGCACTGAAAGGAAAAGAAAAAAAACCTAAATAAACCAACCAACCAAAGACACACACACACAAAATAGAACTCTAGCTGTGCATGGTACTATAACCTTCAGTTATAGCACTGGGGAGGTTGAGGCAGAAAGATCATGACTTTAAGCCATCATGAGATGGATAGCAAGACTGTATTTTAAACAAATGAACAAAGAAATAGGCAAAACAGAATTATTTAATAGTCTAACACACCTCCAGCTTTCCATTGTAAGCAACAGAACACAGGATCAATTCCCAATATACTTTCTCTACTACGTTTGTGTCCTTACTGCAGAAGTAACTGTCACCTTCAAACGTATATTTAAATCTTTGCTGAATGTCTTTATATGTGTGTGACATTATGCATGGCCATGTCCTCAAACAATATCAAATATTATATTGCATATTTCAAAACTCCTTCTCCATCAGGCTGCCCTGTTTTTCTCCAGTTTGCTTTGTGTGCTCAGCATTAGAGCTCAGACCATCCATGTTGACATTTGGAGTGTCAGTTTGTTTCCACTCCTTACATTTCATTTTGCACTGCTGCAGAATTAGGTTCGATGACTGCACCATGGTTTATCATCTCTTTTCTGAATAAGATTGTAGAGGATTGTAGAGCCCCTATTTGTCTTGATTGCAAACAATGTTGCATTGAAATTGCTTACGCATAGCTCCTCATGAACTCTCAAGGGTTGGTCTGGTGTGGACAGCTACAAAGTCACTGAGTATGGCTTTTATGATAGCCATACTCAAATCTGTCAGCCACTACCACTGCCACAGGGCTTTTCAAGGCAGCTTTAGTAATTATCCTTCCACCAAGATTCAAGTCAGAATTCTTGGGCATTTATAAGTTTGCCAGTCTACTGGGTGTGAAATGCTGCTTCATTATGGTTGTAATTTGAGTTTCCCTAATTGCTTGTGAGACTGAACACTACTTTATGTGTATTGGCCCATCGGGTTTTCTCCTCTATAAGTTGCCTATTTGTTTTCTGTTTTGTTCGACTGATTTGACTTGTTTTCCCTTTGATTGCTTTGAAGATATTGATAGTCTCTTGATATTAATATCTGTGTATTTTCTAGCCTTGAAGATATAGGTTTATGATTGCTTTTGATGTATCATGATTAAAAGTTTTTCAATAGTTGCTTCTCTGGTTTAAAATTCTACATTCATTGTCCTATATTCTCTTCTAACGATTTTTAGGGCTGATGTGGTATATTTAGGTTCTTAGTCCTCTTTGAATTGATTTTTTTGGTGTATCTTTGTGTATGCATTTAACTGTGGTGGTATATTTTCCCCCACTGTCCTATCTATTTAACAACAAAAAAAAAAACTGGTTGTTTTTGACTAATTTTATTATTCTATTTTCCTTTATTTCCAATAAATTTTGAAGTAGGAAAAGGGAACTAGAACAGTTTTATTCTAAAGTATTAACAAACTCTTTTAAAGGCCTAACACTAACATTCTGAGAGCTGTGTAATATAGATTGTATACATTAACACATTTAACCTCCTTGAAGACCCATGGAATAGCTAACATTATTACGTCTATTTGGCTTGGTTGGGTTTGAAATGGGATGTCAATTGAGTTCGAAGTGTGTCTCTGCCAGGATGTTTGTCCCAAGAACAAAGGAGGGAATCCTGACATTTAAAAAAAAAATAACAAAAACTTTATGTATGTATTTATATGTGCATGTGAGTACTGGTGCCTATAAAGGCCAGAGAAGGGTGTTAGGTGACCTAGAGATGAAGATGGAGATGGTCATGAGTGCTGGGAGCCAAACACTAGTCCTCTGAGTATGCCCTTAAACCACTGAGCCATCTTTTCAGCCTCCCCAACATTATTCAGAGAGTGGTTTCAGTTCCTACAGATTTCACATTTTATGAGGTTAGATTGAACTTTTTTTTTTTTTTTTAATTTTAAATGGCATTTGCCTCAGTTAAGGTTTCCGTTGCTGTGAATAGACACCATGGGCAAGGTGACTCTTGATAAAAGACAACATATAATTGGGGATGGCTTACAGGTTCAGAATTTCAGTTCATTATCATGAAAGAAATCAAGCAAAGTCCAGGTAGGCATGGTGCTGGAGGAGCTGAGAGTTCTACCTCGTCACCCAAAGGAAGCCAGTAGCAAACTGTTTCCAGGCAGCTAGAAGGAATATCTCAAAGCCCAACCCCACAGTGACATGCTTCCTCCAACAAGGTTACAGCTACTCCAACGAGGTTACACCTTCTAATAATGCCACTCCCTGGGACAAGCATATTCAAACCATCACAGCATCTTATGTCAGGCCTTATTTAGATATTGAACTCTTCTAATAAACAGTTTGAAGACTTCTTCTTTGAATCCAAAGACTGAAATCTTCTATCTGCTCAGGAAATTGACAATTAACTTTTAATTATTGCTTCTGAACCGTCCCGCCTGTCCCTCCTCAAGGGAGTCTTATTTGAAATGGATTTTGAATCTTAGAGTGTCTGCTGTGTCCTACCACTATCTCTCTGTCCTTCTCAATTCATGTGCAACTGCATCTCTCCTTGCTTGGACACGACATCACCAATTTCCCTCCCCCATCCAGTCTGTTGTTCAGGAATGTAGCAGGCACCCATTCTTGATTAGTTTAGTTTGTTTCTGTCTCATGGCTGCTGATATAACTTCATAGATGCAAAATTCTGTTGAGTCTTATAGAAGTCACCATTTGGATACTATCCCATTTCCCCATCCTGTTTTTTGAAGCAGCTCTCTTTACAGGAAGAAGTCCTTCCAGTCTCTACTTTTCAGAGCCAGGAGCAGAGCCCAACTCTAGGAGCCTGTCTTGACTTCTCTGCTTTAGTGCCTACCTATCTGCGAACAGTTTCCTCTTTGTACTATCTCTGACTTGTGGCTTCTGAAGAGATTTGGCAAGGGCACAGAATTCTGAAAGGAAGTTAAGACGGCCTGGGTAGAAACCAAGACAGAACCATACTTTAGTGTTTTCTAAAAAGCTGTCAGTAGTTCCAATGAGTGCATGATGGTAGGTAGCACTTGAGGAATATATGCCATCTCAACAGTCTTCCACCCAGTTGTATTCAGCAGATTGTGACATGCATGCTCTAAAGCCTAGAGCCACTTTGTTCCTGGTGTGAACTGTATGTTTCTCTGTCTTGTGGCATGGAGACTTCTGAGCTTCTTTGCCAGCATACTTCACACAGCCCTTGCTTCCTTCTACCTCCATCCCTGGTACATTCATGGTTGCTTCTCTAATTCCAGTTTGCTTATTGAGAACCTGTTCCCCTTTGTCCTCTGGTTCTGGTAGCTGACATAGGCAGAGATTGGTGGCAGTTTCTACCAGATGGAGAATAGAATGGTTGTTTGAGTGATGTATTGTGAAATTGGTGGTACCTGCTCATATCCTTATCATCAGTCCATCAACTCGGTACATCATCATCAGGAAATAGAAGAGATACTGACTCCTCTCTTCTGATTGGCCACCTGCGTAAGGATTCTCTTTTTACCAGTCTGTCTTCCCTTGTTTGTGCAGAGGCTTTTGCCATCATTCTCGACTTGTCTCTGAAGACTAACCTGTCACTAGTCCCAACAAGATGTGGCTTTTGAGGATTCTGTATCATGTTTCCCCTGGCGTCTGGATGTTTTTCCTCTTACTGTGTCCAGACACCTGCCAGAAACAACTTCAAAGGCAAAGTGTTTGATCTAGCTCAGAGTCTATTCAGTCCATGGTGGGTAAGGCATGACAGAGTGGATTGGTGCCAGGAAAGAGAGGGCAGTGCAGCTCTGCTTGCTTTTTCCTCTTACCGTGTCCAGTATTTCCAGATGCTCAGCCTATGGCATGGAATGATTCATATGAGTCTTTCCTATAGGTCAGTTCTCTGTGGGCACATCTTCATAGTCACACCCACAGGCATGCCTCGTTAATCTTCAGGGGTTTTCTACATACAGTCTAGTTGATCGTGAGAATTAATGATCATAGTCAAGAACTTGTTAGAACTACGGTCAGCAGGGGTAACCTTCCACCTAGGAGATTCTGGTGCCCAGTAATGTTTGTGCCAACCTGGGGAGTTGGGTGCTTGCTCAAGTTAGAGGACCACTGAGCAAACCAAGGTTGAGGTGGTCACTGTGCTTTTCATATCAACCACATAGGCCAATTACAGAGAACCACTTTTAGAGATGCCTTTGAAGATTAGATTTGAGGGTAGTACACATCTTTATTTCCAGCACTTGGTAGGCTGATGTGTGAGTCTAGGGACTTTGAGGTCAAACTGGGCTCTACAATGAAACCCTGTTTTAAGACAGACAAAGAAGGAATCTGTAGAATAGTTTTCCACATAGATTTCCAGTTTGTTTAACTCAAAATTCTGCAAACTGAATTGACCCCAGAATTCTTCCAACCTCTACCATGCTCCTGGTCGTGCCTCATTAGCTATCAACATCATTTATTCTTTTTCTCCCATTCAGAATAAATTTTCATGAACTTGAATGTTGCCTTGTAGAATTTTCCTGGTTGGATTTCTACGATTTATCTTGGGTTCAGTCTTGGGGAAGAACCATGGCTGCCTTTCTCAGGCCACAGGAATGGGGGTTGTGGAAAGATTTTGGACTTGGAAGGCAGAAGATCTGGGTGGGATGGAAGATGTACTGTTGACTAGCTCTAGGAATGTGGGTTTTTATGAGGTGTTGGAAAAGCCATCTACCCATAATGAAATGAGTGCAGTATTTACAGTCAGACAGGTAATACAAGTACAGACATAGGCATCTTCCAGTTTTGGCCTGTTAGCCTCAGTTTTACACCAATAATATTGGAGGTGATATTAAAACAATAAACATAATAAATGGCTTACAAGCAGTGTCAATTAAAAGGTTAAGAAAGTAGTATATCCAAAAAAAATCTGTGTAAACTATAAAGTACTATAATATGCCACCTATTATTATGTCGAAAGCCGTGCTTACAGAGAGTCTCCATCCCTCTGCCTGGCCTTCAGTAAGTGATCCAGAAGCTTCAGTTCTCTTTCAGACAAGCAGAGCCACAGAACACTAGAGTAATGCTTAGTCCTGAGGGACCTTGTTCCTTTGACAGGTAAAAATGATTTGTAAACAGCACAGGCTCTGTTTTATGTTCCATCTTCCTTAGTATTGATTTGTTTATCAAAATTTTTATTTATAAGAAGCACAAAAATAAAGCAGCCTAAATTCTGCAGGATGCATCACAGGTTCTGAATTAATGAGGTCCAAATTTATGAGGTCTCTGGATTGTTTCCTCCTTTCTATGATGGAATAAGGGAACAATTGTGCTTTTTATGGAAGAGAGGGTTCTGGTGTGCCTTTGCTTTGTTCCACGTACCTTTTCCATGCCTCCCTTCTCCTCTTGAGAAAGATGGCTTGTCCAGCTGCTAGCAGCTGTCACACAGCTTGAGATTTGGGCAGAAGTCTTCAGTTCAGCACTGACAGTGCCATGAAGGTATGAATCTTTACTATAGTTCTCCAACAAGAATGTCCCCTGTGGAAAGCTGAAGAGTGAATGATGTAATGTGTTTCAGAGTCAAGGGACCAGTGGCAGGATTCTCTTGTGACTTTGTTATTCCAGAACCAGGGATCCTGATAGAATTGCAAGCACTTGATTCCTATCTCGTGTCTGCTAAATCCACCTATTTAAAATGTTTCTAGCATTCTGATCCATGCTCAGGTTTGGGAACTGGGATAAGAAGGAAGGGACTGGGACAGGCTTTACTTTCCAGAGGAAGAGTACTGGAGCCCTGAATATAAACAGCTCTTTCAGGGGCCCCAGAAAATGGTCAGTGACCTCCGCTGTTCACAAAAGTCTTTGAACTTGGGTTGTTTCTACTTGTCCTGGCAGGCAGTGGGTGTCAGCCCTGGCCATTCAGTAGAAACCAAAGGAGCTTGTTTAAAACACTTTTGATTCACTATTCACTGGATTCTTTCTTTCTTTTTTTCTTTCTTTCTTTCCTTATTTACATTTTATTGGACATTTTATTTCAGATGCCTTCCCCTTTATGCATTTTTTTCTCCCTAGAAACCCCCTATTCCATCTCCCCCCATCCTTTTTGCTTTTATAACATTTTATTTACATGCAGGTATTAAGGTCAGTTCTAGGTTAAGGAACTAGCAATACACTAGATGCAAATACCCAAGGAACAAGCATGACAATAAACACAAATAGTCAAAGAGCAAGCAAGGCAATAAACAAAATTCCATGAACACTCCTGTGATCACTGTTTCTAGGTGCTTATTAGAATGACCAAAATATCTGAGCCAACTTCCCTGTCCTAACCCAAAGTCATTTTCATGTCTGAAGCCTACATCCTTGTTCTAGCCTAAAATTTAGATTCCTGTCTGAAATTACTTTTTTGTTCTAGCCTAATATTTAGATTTCTGCCTGAAATTACTTCTTTGTTCTAGCCTAATGTCAGATTTTTGCCTGAAGCACACTTCCTTGTCCAAGCAGCCCCAAAAGCCCTCCGCCTCCCCCCTCTTTTTATTTTATAAACAAAATTGAGCCTATCTTAGGTTGTTCTTACAAGAATGCCTTTGCTACTCATAGAATGCCTTTCTTACTTTTGATAAAGCAATGCACTTCTGTCTTAGGTTGGTAAGGCTCTGTGCAGAATCTTACTCATCCTTGGCTTGCCAGCCTGTTAATTTAATAACTTTGACTGGGGCAGGGGTCCATTTTCAGGTTCAAGTCATGTATGTTGGCTGCCAACATGTTGATGTTGTTAAAGACAAGCTTTAACGTTATGGGCAGGGATAAAAGTATTCCCAGAACAAAAAGGGCTAGCTAGCATGATCAAGCTATATATGTCATTCTTGAAGCTTGACCAAAAATAGAAATACTGACCTCAGGCCATGGGTAATTTTATCAGCAGCAATGGACGCTTTCTGAGTCAGAATGTCTTAAGCTTGTCTGTGCATCTGAACTTTTTAGAGTTCCACGTGATTTGTTGGCATGAGATGCATTTTTCCTAGATATTTATTTTTGTGTTTACATGGGAGAATTTGGCATTCACTAGAGAAATAAAGTACAAAGTAATAAATGGCTAAAAAGAGAAATAATTAGCTCTTAGATGACAAGGTACTTACATATTTTCTTTCAAGCATTTTCCTATGTGGTTTTTTTTTTTTTAAATGCATTGGCTTGATACTGCAGTTATCATATTTAATATCTCATTTTCAAAAACCTTTTAACTTTATATACTACAAGTTCAGTTTGTAAAGCACACTGTGGCAATAAGACTGCTTAGTGACTTTCCTTCATATCTGTGGGTATGTACTGAAGGTGTTCTCTGGTAGAGTTAATTCTTTACTGTGATTACAATGCCTCTATTTCAACCACATCATAGAGTCCTATTTGAATGTCAGAAGTATAATATTAACTTCTTCCTCTCTAGATTTCTTATTTCATGGTCCTTAACCTGCCCTTGCTTTTCTTTACCTCAGTGCACATGAAGATGTCCGTATCTTGCCAGGTAGAGGATAGAGTTTTATTGCATGAAATTGAGAAAGGAAAACAGAAAGATGTTGCTAGTGTTTTATAGCCACCATTCCACCTGCCATCTCAGCTGTTGCTGTGTTTCTTTTTAACTTGCTAGTTTGTAGTCCCACAGGTTGTGTATGATTCATGGATACTCACGTGCCTGCATGTGCGTGCACACACACATACACACACACAAACACACAGAGAGAAAGGGTTGGAGAGAGGGATGAGAGAGAGAAAGAGAGAGAAAAAGAGAGAGGGAGAGAGAGAGGAGGAGGAGGAGGAGGAGAAGGAGGAGGAAAGGGGCTGCTATTAGACCCATTCTTTTGTGCTTTAGAAGAGAAGAAAACAAAGGTAAAAAGCAAAAAAGATAACCATCTAGTAACTGTAGACAAGAACCTGGGCAATACAGAAAATTAACACTCATGCGCCAGTCTTTCCAAAGTAGCTCTGTATCCTCTGTTTTTAAAATGCTTTTTGAAGAGTTTATTAGTTTCCTATTTTTATATGTCTAGGTGTTTTGCTTACAAGTCATGTCAATGCATCACATGCATGCAGAGGGCACAGAGGCCAGGAGACGGTGTTGGACCCTCAGAATTGCAGATGTGTGTGATGTATGTGGGTGCACATGGGTGCTCTTAATCACAGAGCCATCTTTCCAGCCTCCATTTGCATCTTATTTCAGCCTTTTAATGTCTTTTTGTAATGTTCTCATCTGAAATTTTACAGCTTTGTTATTGTATTTAATACAATAATACTTGCTAACTTTAAAAAAGGATGGTGAGACAAGGTCAGGGGTTCTCACTTAGCTTAGTATTCTGTGTGACTTGTTCTTCAGTATGGCACAAATGCAGTATACAAGTAGCTATTCTTTTACATCTGGGATTTTCCATCTCTTCTTGGGCTTCTAAGTTTTGGTGTGGTCATTGCTGATGTTGCTGGTTAGTGTCCATGAGCAATGATAGCCACCCAGGAGCACAGGGGAAACAACTGACACTCTGTTGTGCCATGTTACCAAATTACAATGTCCAGCAACCATTTTCAACTTTAGATGCTTTAACTTGTCATGAGTTGATCAGGGTGCAACTCTGTTGTAAGTTGAAGACCGTCTATAAAGCAACATTCTAGTATACTTAGTGGTCACTCTGAAATGCCACAATCAAACCATGTTTTGTCCTTCCTTCCTCTATTTCCTATGTAGCATTAATCTTGATATATATATATATATATATATATATATATATATATATATATGTGTGTGTGTGTGTATATAACATATGTGTATATGTCTGTATATATAGCAATATATTCTCAGTAATATATATGTGTATATATTATATTTATTATAATATATATAATATTTTCCTTGACCTTGTGACTTAGCTGCTGGTTTGAACGTAAGCACACCATCATTGTTGGGCAAGATGGAGCTGTGATTGTCTTCTGTATTGCTGTAGTGAATATGTCAGGTAATTCTGCCCATCTTCTTGCAGGGCATTATGGGAAGGATGCTTACCGAAGTGGAGGACCAGATCTCCATAACTTCATCTCATCTGGATTTGTCACTTTAGGAAGAGGACACACGAAGGGTACAGTGGAAACCATTTTTTACTAAAATACAGAGGTTGCCTAGGGAACCCCAATCTGAAATGTGAAGATGGTGTAGAGTCCTGAGTCTTACCCAGGATCTGGAATAAGTGGGGTGGTTCCATGGCAGTATGCCTGGGCACAGAGATGACCAGGTGGTCACCTTTATGACTTTAGAGGGCAAAAGACCTCCAAGACACATCCATCCTGCTCTGTATATGATGGGGACACAAATGATGGTGGCTCCCTGTGGGAAGGGACCACAGGCAGCATGGTGGGAAATGCTACCAATGGATGCAGTATTTGTAAAGTGTGTGTTTGCCTCTGGGCTGTTATTCCCTTCCCTTTCAAAAGTCCTATCTTATACCCAATGTCAATGTTCTGTACTGTGAGTTTCTAAGCCAGTGTGTATGTGGACAGCTCCGGCTTCCTCGGTGTGTCTTTGTAAAACTCTGTGATGTGGGCACAAAGGTAGAGGTTATTCAGACCTTCAAGCCGCAAGATGAAAGCTAAGCTAGTGTTTCTGCCAAGTTGCTTTACGACCTAGCTGACAGCTTGCAGAGCATCTGCGCAGGAGTATGGAATTCTCCCCAATTCTGTCTTTTGTTTAAATAGTTCTACTAGTGTTGTGAGCATTCTGTCACTGGATTCCTGACTCCTTTGATTACCTTTCCAACACCTGTGTGCTGTTATAGACCAAATGTGAACCCTGTTGTTGGGATGTTCCATTTCTGTCTTCCTCTGAAATATTTGTCTGTTTCAAGTGTGAGTGAACAAGGACTTCACATTTTCTTACCTTCTGTGCTTCTACTTTTTAAATTCCCTGTGATGTGTGTTTATCCTATAGAGAAAACGATAACTGTATCTGTGTATGTATTTTCTGTTGTCTATTTGTGTCTAAATAAAGTTTATTGAGGATACAGGTGGCATTTGTGGCTATTAAGAGTTGCAGCTGTTGCAGAATGGGGGATGGGCTACACAGTTGAACACAACCAAACTACCCCATGACACTTGTACCAACTCAAACCTGGAGTTACCAGCTCCTACATCTCCACTTAGTGGTAATTTCCAATTGCCATGAAACAGAGGCTTTAAAACTCAAAATTTTAGAGCAACACAAACACTCAGTATCTCCCATGGTTTCTGTGGGTTGGGGATTTGGGAGCTACTGAATTGGGAGGATCTCTTGTGAGTTTTCAGTTACCACGTTAGGCAGGGGCAGGATCATCTAATGTGTTGACTTGTGTTGGCAGATATAATTTCACGATGTCATACTTCCATGGTCCTATATTGGCAGGAGGCCTCCGTCCCTCCCTGTCACACTTTCTCTGGAATCTACTTGAGTGATTTTATGATGTGTTGTCTGGATATCCTTGGGGTGGCTGATTCACAGAAGAAAATGACACAAGCCACAGTGTCCTTTGGTCACACACAGCATGATTTTCACAATATCTTGTACATGTGAGTTCTTTTCAGGACAGGAGATGGATATCCAGAGACAAGAATTATCTGGAAGGTCAGGACACTGGGAACCATTTGGAAGGCTGACTTTCTATTACATACACCTCATGGAGAGAAGTTACAAATCTGCTTCTCAAACAGAATCCAACAACTTACCAAGACTTCCCAACTGTGTGGGTTCCCACTCTTATCCCAACCCCTTAAATGTGGTTCAAGCCATAACACCAAACAGTGAACACTTTGTATTGAACAGGAAGCAAATAGGAGGCAAAATACAAGTTATCCTGTGTTGTTCAATTTGCCCTGGGGAAGCAAACTCAGGTCTTGATAGCATGTAAGAAAATGGCAGTGGAGGAGGGTACGGAGATGACTTGGGACGGAGGGAGTTATTCCTGCCAGGGATGAGTACTGAGGTCAGGTGAACAGAGACCCGCACCCCAGGAAGGGAAAGGCTTGAAATAGAAGCTTTCTTGTATATTAGAATAGGAAGGAAGTGTTTATGGTCACATGAAGCAGAAGAGCTACAAGGCTGTAGGAGGTGTTGGGATCGTTCCAAGGTTACCTGGGAGATGGAGACATGATGAGAATACCAGAGCTTCTGCACAGTAGAGATCTTTCTAGACCCCATGAAGGGTTCCTGAATCAATAATTTTCTCTAAGTGATAGTTGCTAGAGAAGAGACTGGATGTGATCAACCTTGATGTCCAGTAAGACACATCATGTGGTCTGAGGCAAGAAACACAAGAAGGAAGCAAGTGCTAAGGACTATGCTGAGGTTTTCAAGCTGGAAAACCCACAGGCCTTGTGTTAAGTTAAGAATCTCAGCAACAAAAGAAGTTGCAATGTGTCTCTCCAGCAGTTTAAGCCCCAGATATGAGCAAGAGCTGTGGTAGGGCTATGGATATTCTAGAGATTGCACAAATAACATCCAATTTATCTCTGACTCCCTGAAAAGGAAATGAAGCCAGGATTTGGCTTTAAAATTAATAAAATGCATAGATTTTAGCCAATAGTGATTCTGAGCAAATGGCCTAACAACAATAAGAGTATAGGAGAATACATGGTCAATGAGACAAGAAGGGGACATTATATTACAAGAGGGACATTTGGGAAGGCAGCATGGTGGGAACCACTGCCCATAGACCCAGCATTTGCTTTATTTATTCTTGCGAGGGGAAAGAAAACAGAAGTATGAGGTTTTCTATCTGTATTTATCTTTAGCTTTGGGTAATGACCAAGGTTAAGGGACTACGAGTGCTATTTGAAGGCTGGAGGAAGGAGAGATGTTAAGGCTGCTTTCAGAGACCCACTTCCATGCTTCAGTACTCCATCAACTGAAAATATGTTCACCAAGCACTCTCTTCTATGTCTGAGCTCAGTGTAGTCTCCCTGTAGCCCTTCACCAGGCTCATCCACTAGTTTGACCCACATCACTCTGGGGCCATGCTGACATTGCCCACGCGTACATTGATCAAATGCTATAGTAATTCTCTTTTCTGTAAGGATTGAAATCAGATATTTTCTCCTAAAAATAAGAGGTATGTATACATGGGCCTCTGTGGAACCATAGGGTGCCATGCACACATTGGAATCTAAGCATGAACTCTCAGATCATCTATAGATTGTAGCCAGAGATTCCTGAGTCATTTGACTGAAAGAATCTAGCTTACATACTTTCACAGTCTCAGGAGCCAGGGGAGTGAGTGGGTTGAACTGTACTAAGGTATTTGAAGGCTGGACTCCAGATAAAGCACAGAACTCAGAAGGCGTCCTAGTCTCCATGGCAACAGTGAAGCAGGATGAACAGCAAGAAAGAGAGAAGGTTCAGCCAGCTTGCCTGAAAATGGCCTGTGTGAAGCTGGTACTACGTAGGACCATTCTGTAATGTGGTTTTCTATGAGAAGGAGTGTATCCCAAGGATACAGAGCAGGGGGAGAACTCTTGGGTTCATAACCAAAGGCATCATGACCCTATGCTGCCACCACTTGCTGTCTGATCTGTATACATAGGACAACTTTCATGTATGGTCCATGTAACTGAATACCAAGAATCAACCATTGGCTGGGAGTATTTAGAGTTTTTCAAGGGTATTTCACATGATCCTAGACAACAGGGTGTTCTCTAAATCCAATGGTTAGGAAAGCACATGCCAATCGCATGGTGCTGTTTTATTATAATTGAGTCAATCTCACATGATATGTAGTTGTTAAAACTGATGTATTACAGTCAAAGTTGCACCTGAACTAATGGAGAATGCTGCCTTCATGCAGTATATCCATTTCTTGATATACCTGCTTTTCAGAAAAAAAAAAAAAAAGATATCAGAGAAACAAAACCCACCATAGTACCTTTGAGAGTCTTAGTTGGATTCTTCTGTTTGCAAGCTCATGCATTTTACTCAACAGTGGCTATTCTACAAAACTCTTCATGTGATAATAGGCCTGTTAACAAGAACACCCCCTACCCTGCAGGAAATTGAAAGGATGCTGCCACTCATCTGGCCAGAACTCTGTCTGTATCTAGAGCAGTGCCAGTAGCAATTCAAACATGGGAGGTTATGTGAAGATCATGGTTTCCTACATACATTTCCTGATGCACTCAAAATCTACCTGTGAGTTAATACAACCCTGTTAGTCTTTGTTGCACCTACTTGAGGAAACAGGCTACTTTGCATTGAAGAAGTCAGATTACAAGCTGACCAAGGAAATAGAGACCATCTCTCCTTGGCTCAAGTCATTCTGGGAACTGATTAGGGTAAAATGACGCACTGCCTGATATCTTGACATGACATCTGGGCTGAACTCTGTCACTCACTGTCTTGATTAATGATATCCTTGAAACTTAATCTACATTAAGTCCTGATGTAGTAGTCTGAGTCCTGGACACACATGTCCCTGGGTTATGATTATTTGTAGACCTGCCATCATTGGCACATGTGGCTATCTTGGCCAGGTTTGTAAAATATTCTGTCAGAAATCAGGGGTAGTAGATGGAACAGCCTAAGCATCAGGACATACTGCAAAGGATCCCTGCTTTAGGAAATGTCAATTCTTCCCTCTAAATATGGATACCTGTTTTAAAAGCAGAACAACTTAGATACTACTAGATATCCCATGGTCTCCAGTAGTGGGATAGAGAAGGCTGTGGCAACTTGGGAGTGATGTGTTCACTCCTTATTCTACAATATCTATCATTCTAACTGTTTCCTTCAAGACAGGAGGGAGGCTTGTGCAAAGCCTGTTATACCTTGGAGTACAGTGCTGTCTTCAATGTCTCTTTGGGAGAGATGAGAGCACCACGTTCTTCAGATTTGTTTTTCTGGAGGTTCTCTCTCCCAAGCAGTCAGGCTGCTAGTCTCCTGTTTTGTGATTCCTTGCTCATACTATGTTTTTGCTCTCTTTCCCTGAGCCTTGACTTCAAGAACAGGTTTATGGCTACTAGTCTATGTAGGCCTTTCTGCCTAGAGCTATGGACTCCAGACTCTGTCATATTTCCCTCTAAATTCTGATATGAACTTCCCTCATTAGATGATCAATAATTTTTTTAAAAAATAGCAGAAAGAAGAGTGTCACTAGAAGAACACATGCTTAAACCTGTCTCCACTCCTCTTGTGTGGCCTGGACTTCTATTGACATCTATTGGTAAGATAACATCACAACGCCACCCACTGATATGGGTGATATGGGCTGATATGAAAACTGAAGGAGAAACACATGTACTAGCATACTAAGGACTCAAGTAAGGCCAGCCCTTCCTATAATCCCCCTTCAGGGTGCTGTAGAGTAACACAAGGGCACCCAATAGGGCATAGGGCATCCCTGGAACTAGTGAGGAGGGCAGGCTCTCAGGTTCCAGCACAAACTGCCAAGGAAACATCACTTTAAGAAGATTGCAGATCATTCACATACACATGAAGATTTAAGGAACACCGACACAAAGCAATTTCCCTTTTAAAACTCCTGAGTAAATTCTCCTGAGGGATCTGAAGGTCACATCCATTTCTGAGATTTGTCTATCATACCAAGTATATCAGAAGCCAGATTCCCTAGCTGGGAAGGAAGACAATTGTAAAATGAGGAGTACTTGGACTGGGGCAGGGAATACAGAGCTATTTCTAAGTATCACAACACCTTATCCTAGACAGGAAGTGAAAAATGCAACTGAAGCATGGGCAGCTGCCTATTTTGTTTATATTCATATGTTAGTTGAATAAGATGAGCAAAAAACACTATCAGCATTTGAGAAATTGGATAATATAATTTCTAGCAAGTAAGGAGAAAGTTCTGTGGGGTGATGAGGAGGGGTGATGGGTGGACGTATACACTAAGGAACTGTTGGATGAGACTAGGAAATTCTCCTGTGCTGTTCTATAGCAAAGTGACTCTGGGTAACAGTATTGTGCTGCCATCTATAATGAACTAAAGGAAGGGAATTTGAATATTTAATGGTACAAATATGATAACCACACTGTGGCCATTGTACCATATATATATACATATATATGTATATATATATATGAATATTCTATATGAATATTCTATATGAATATATATGAATATTCTATATGAATATTCATATATATGGATAATATATATAATTATAATATATATAATATAATATAATATAATATAATATATATTATATAATATTCATATAATATGAATACCATATATATGAATATATGAATATATATATGAATATATATATATATATATTCTCTCCTTCCTAGAGAGTGCCCTCTTTTGCATGACTCTATCCTGCAGGAGCCTGGGCAGCAGATTGCTAGAAGGAGCTGAGTAAGCTCATGGACCAGTGGTCCATAGAGACTAGTTACAGCCTCTGTTAAAAATGTTTCATCATGCCAGGCTTCAGTTTCCTCTAACTAATTATTCATGAGACCCTTGTCCTTTGATATTCAGGGATCATTTTGATCAGGCAACTACTGAACATAAAGATGCTGCATCAAATGAAACAGGGAGCTTTACCTCAGAGGCGACCTGAGAGACGGAACACAGAATACTCAGAGTGACCTGTTTGCCAGCTCTAAAAAGTGATGATGAGAAGCCCTTTTCCTTGCAAGCACAGTGACAGATAAGGGTAGTGCCCCCAGGGTTAACAGCAGAAGTTCATACTTCAGCCCTTAAGATCCTTCTGCCAACTGTTCTTAAACACGCAGCCTGGCCTCACAGGGCCCTGAGCTTATGAAGTATTCAGCCCTGGTTCAGATGAATGTTAGCGCTTGTGTTCTCCATTGCTTCCCAGTGAATCATTTGTTCTCTTGCCCTGGGGGAGTAATTCTGGGGAAGCATAATGCTTTTCTGGTTTTTTCACTAAGAGCAATTGAACGCAGATGCCTGGAATCCATTCAATGTTAACGTTCAGGGCCACAGCATAGGAGCCAGCTATGCACAGACTGGGGGAGGAGGGCAGATCCTACAGAGGCTTATGTGCCTGCTAATGAAGAGGAGGTATCCCAGTGTGAGCAAAGAACATGAAGCCAAACATGTGAGCCACTGGGCCAGAAATAAGTGGAGCTTTAGACTGTCCGGTTCTAAGGAGAAAGGCCCAAGTGGCTAGAGCTGAGGGTCTTTGGTAGGCCAGGACCAGAAGATGGCAGCTAGTCAAAGGGGCAGACTCTGCTGTTCACTTGGTGAGTTGACTACCCCCGGGGAGGCTGCAGTCTTTACTCCTTGGCCCAGATTCTATTGTTTGCCTCATCCTCATCCCCAGGAGACCTCATTTAAGAGATCACATTTATCAGGGGGCTGGGAAAGCCAAAGGCTGTAACTACTCAATGCATCTTTGGCTCTCTGGTGTCCCCATCTCATTATCAACTTGATCATCCAAGCAAAGCCCTAGATACTGCTCATGATCCTTGTCACCTTTGTCTCCTTGATGCCCAGCGTGCAGTCTGTTCCCATTCTGTTCCCTTCTCTTGTCCCTACCCATGTTGTCCCTGCTTAGCCATTATTACAGACTACGCTTCTCTTGCTTCCTGTCCAGATAACTTGTGGAATCTCTTCAAACATTCTTTAAAGTGCTTTCCCATATTCTACGCTGTTCTATGCAACCAGAATGATCTTACTCTACCCCAATTTAATGTGACTTTACCTACCTCACCCACTTATCCCGAAGCTCACATCTGTTGTGAATGTTGATTTTATAGATTCTCAAAGGATTGTTATTGGAAACCTGGAATAGCATTCATCCACCATAAAAGTACTGACTGAGTTAAAATCCCTTAAATATCAATATAAACACTCTCCTACTGTCTATCTACGTTCATTGGTTGGTATGACCCAAAACCAAAACCTCAAGGCCCTGCATTGTCTAGCTTGCTGACCAAGGTTCCTTATTGGTATAACCACTCAGGCAAACACTGACTTCTTTTATGGGCATTCTTCCCCAGGGATGTAATAGTCTTACCGGACTGGCAGATCTCTACTCAGAACTCTACTTGAATTTTTCTCTTAATAATTTTGTCCTAATTCATTCTACACTGCTAGGTAATTTATCAATGATAAAAGTTTATTTTGCTCACATTCTTGAGGGGAGGACGTGTGAAATTGAGAGAGATCATCGGCAAGCAAATTCTTGCACTAAAGACAACACCATCACCATGACAACATTAATCCTCTCTTGAGGATAGAACCATAATATCTGCATGTAAAAATTTAATTTGCAATATTTCTACCCTCAATGGCTACAATAATCCACCTTGTTTGGAGTCAGAGAGATGGTTCAGTGGTTAAAAATATTTGCTGCTCTTCTGCTAGAAATGAGAGTGATTCCCAGAATGCATATGGTGGCATATAACCAGCCCTAACTCCAGTTCCACAGGCTCTAACACTCACTTCTGGCCTCTGTGGGAACCAGACATGCACACTGTGTATATACAATACATGCATGCAGACAAACACTCATATATATTTAAAAAAAATAACAAAACCAAGAACCCCCCCAAACCCCAACCCTGCCATTGTTTATATAGCCAGTAGCAGGTTTTTTACGTTGCTATTTAGAAATATTTCCAACATACATGAAAATAATAAATCAATTCTTCATTTGATCACACTTGCTTCATCATCCTTTCAGCTTCTCTATCTCTGTCTCCTTATGTGCAAGTGTACTCGTGCAAACACATACACAGAAGCATTCCGTATGTTTTTCTAAGCATATGCAAAATTTTTCTGCATTCTCAAAAATAAATTGCAAGTGTAATGGCCACCTAGTCCCAAACACTCAAGTGAGTATCCCATAAAATTAACTCTTCTTTTCATAACCACACTGTAATTATCAGAATCAAAAAAAATTGGCAGTGATAGGAAGCCTGTACCTAGCTAGTTTTTATACAAATATGTAACTATAGGCAACTGCTTTTCCTGAACCAAGCTCACAAGTTATTAGGTTTATTTCAAAATATCTGACTGCGTTTGTTGCTCTTTGTAAATTGGGTTCATGCACTATTTATGCTCTGTAACCGATTACATTTCTGTGGATGAAGATTATTGATTCTGTTCATTGTACATTCTGTCTCTCTGGTGATTTCTTTTATTGTGAGAGCTACTTTTATCATCGACATTCTCGGTAGTGTATCATATCCTATGCATACCTAGGCAACTTCTTTACTTTATATCTAATTAGTATCACTTGTCTGCTGGCATAAGCTTCATGACACCAACAGAGTGTCGGGTGATAGCAAAACAGAAGGGCACTCTTGCTCTTTGTCTAGCAGGAATGCCCCTAGACTATTCCTAAATCACTCTCCTTAGGGACAAGATAGATAGGTAGAAAAGTGCATTGCTGAAGAGGACAGGCAGATAGGTAAGCAAATATGCACTTGTGGAGAGACTCATTAATTTTCATTAAAGAAGTGTTCCTTCACTCCTATTTTATGGGACTTGTAAAAATGTTTATCCAAGGTTAGCATTGAATTCTTTTTTAAAAAAGATTTATTTCTCTATTTTATGTTTATGAGTGCACTGTCACTGTCTTCAGACACACCAAAAGAGGGCGTTGGGTCCCATTACAGATGGTTGTGAGCCACCATGTGGTTGCTGGGAATTTAACTCAGGACCTCTGGAAGAGCAGTGAGTGCTCTTAAACACTGAGCCATCTCTCTAGCCCTAAGCATTGAATTCCTTTGAAAAGTTTATATTTTTGGAGATAACTATACTTTCTTCCTTAGTTCTATTAACAGTTTATAGATAGCAGTTGGTTAAATAACACTGGTTCCATCCATGACTATATAAATGCATATGACTTTATGATTTTATACACACACACACATTCTGTGCCATTACTTTTCCTCTATAGTTTGCTTACTTGTCTGTTGGTTGGGTAAATTTTATCTTGCAACATATTGTTTAAGAAGGGCCTATGGGGACAGAATTTCCTACATTCTTGTATCTTAAACTTGTGCTCTATAGACTTGTCATGTGAAGGAAAGTTCATCCAGTAATAAAATTCTAGGATCATACTTCTGATTTTTGTAAGCATTGCACCTTGCCATTGCATTGCTTTGTATATACATTTAAAAGTCTGATGGCAGCTTAAGTCTTCTACTCTTGTAACTTATTTAATCTTTTTTTCTTTAAGCCTTGAAGTTTTTGTTCTGCTTTGGTTCTTGTGATTTAGGTGGTGGTTGTTTCGTTTTGTTTTAAGCCTGCTTGTTTTACTAAGACATTTGCATGTCATCCTTCCTAGGTCAGATATCCAAGTCCCCTTTATCCCCTGAGCCCTATCCCCTTTATGAGATACCCATAAATAAAGCCTTTTAGCGATGAACTGTCATTAGGCATAGAAAGAGAGAGCGCTACCTGCATTTTTTGCTTCAACCCATATGTGGGCTCATACTCCTACCCTCAGAGCTCAGCTGTCTTAAATGAAAGTTTGTTGACAGTCCCCTCTATCTTCCCAGACTGAAATCACATCACTCTGCACGATTCTGTTGATGCCCATTTCTTACATCATCCTCATTGCATGTATTCCCCTCCAAAGTATCCTTGAGCTCTTTCACATTGGTCTAGTCACTCAACAGAAGCCTTCATTGACACATTTCTAATTTCATTGAATAGCTGCCTGCCTGAAATTCCTACCAACCCTCGCTTGGCTATCCACTTCCCCACAGCACATTGCAAATGAGTCTTCCTTTAATGGCGTTTTCTGTATGTCTGACTTCTGCTTGGAATCCTAGTGGGGCTCCCAGTCCGTTACCTAGGATTATCAGCTTCTCCAACTTCCCAGTCATGATGATTGCCTTTTCTATTGGTTCAAGCCTTCCACGAGTGCCACGCCACTCACTGGGAGCATATATTCTTTCTGCATCCATTAAATCAGATATGTTTTCCCTCTACATTTTCAGTGATTTTTAATCCTTCACTTATTTTATTTCTCTAGATAAATCTCAGCTCTATTTTTTCCCATGCATTTCAACATCTAAAGAGTGTCCCATACCTGTAGCCTGGAGCAGTTGTTATCCTGGTATACCAGTCTTTAAAGCATTTGTTGACTTATAACATTACTTAACTGTCTTTGTGTATCCATATGCTATGTGTTTTTAGTGGGTCTCTGATCCCTTTGAGTAAACCAGACTTAGGGCAATAGTACAGAGCAAAGAAACCAGGTCCTACCTGGGGGCCTCTGTGTCTAATACGTATTTCCAAGGCTGACACTAGCCTTGTCTCTGTTGGGTAAATGTTTTAACTCTGTAAGTAGCTTTTGGCATATTTAATAGAAGGTTCAGAATAAATCATCTCGGGCTCATGTTTATGAGGTAGAGTTCTATAGTCATCAAACAGCCCACGGTGAGATACAGCAATAGAAAGAATTGGCAAATCCTAGCAAAGGTCTTCTTTTTTCCCCACCCCACACAAATTTTGCTGTACATTTGAATAATCCATTGAAGCCATTTTGTTTCATGTATGGCCTCAGACATCTAGACCATTTGGGGCTGCAGCATCAAGTAGCTGCCTGGAGCAAGCATCCTCTTTGTTGATAGGGTAGAGGAAGAAGAAACATGGACACTGCTTCTTGAAAATATGTACCCTGAACTGTCATCTCATATCTGCTCTCATGAGTAGCTGCAGGTCATATATCATGCAGAGCACTGAGGAGGAGGCAGAATGCAGCCCGTCAAGGAACTGCAATGTTTTTACTCTTCTAGGAGGAGAGGATCATAATCTCCAGTGGTGAGCTCAAGTGATGCTCATTATAGCTGAGAATTTGAATGTTCAGATTGTTCTCTGTTATATACAAAATATACTATCCCATACTAAACACTAAATGCCAAATGTCGTGGTATAGAGTTTAGAAACTCTGATCACAGAGTGATGCATGGCAACCTCTATATCTGGTCTACAAGATCTCCTCTTCATACCCCTACAACTCTATAATTGTGAGAAACAGAAAACATGCTCCCTCTCTGTACACACACACACACACACACACACACACACACACACACACACACACTATGAAGAAAAGGAAAGAAAAGAAATTAAAAGAAAAAAGGGGGTAAAAAAGAAACAGATGCTTACTGACCACCAGTCAGTAGCAATTTTGAAACTGCTACGATCAGATACTGTTAGTTTCTGGCAATCTCTTTGGAGGAATTTCCTTGATTCAGTCTTTCTCAGGAATAAGGCTTCCTTGCCTGTTGGGTTCCATTGTCCCTGGCTCTACAAGTGTTCTCTAGAAAGGCTTTCTTTTTCCCCTACTTCCCTCAGTTATATGTGAAATGACCAAAACCCCATGGCTTCCTCAGTTTCCCCTGGAGAATTACAGGTTCTGTCTTGTTTGGCATTCTTAAGAATATCAGGGCTCCTGTCCCGTTGTTATGGCAACTGTTCAGTTATGGAGTTCCTCTCCTTTGTGATTCTAGTCTATTCCACATGCTAGTAAATATGCACACATCTAGCCCTCAGAACTCCCACCACCTCCTTCCTCACTTCGTGGGAAGTATTCTAAGTCTGTTGCCCTCAGATCATTTGTACTAAGTCACTTTACCC
Source organism: Rhabdomys pumilio (assembly GCA_030674055.1). Classification (NCBI taxonomy): domain Eukaryota; kingdom Metazoa; phylum Chordata; class Mammalia; order Rodentia; family Muridae; genus Rhabdomys; species Rhabdomys pumilio. The sequence continues at coordinate 53,639,628 of JANHMN010000002.1, forward strand.
AATGAAAATGCCAATCTTCTTAGTTGGTGTAGCTGTGGATGAGTGGTATAGGAAAGGATTCTTCAGTGTTTCCATTTTTTGTGATGTCCATCTCAGTGCCGTTGACTAAAGAATGCCATATGGGCCCAACACACACACATCAGGCAAGCAAAGTAAGGCACCCACATGCTCACTGGAATAGAAAGAAGATTCAGAGACAGCAGGGTCACTGAATACTATAGGCTGCTTCAGTTCCAAGTGGACCCTTGAGCTTCCAATTATGAAGGACAATCCAGCAGGTTGCAGCCAAACAGCCAGGAGTGGTGATGACCAGAAGGTTATAGGAGGTATGGCTTCTCTCTTCAGACCTAGGATAGACCAACAGCCAGTCAATGCAAACTCTAGAAAGATCCTGGTCCTCTTCAACTGAACTGATCTTGATACCTTGAAACAACTCCCAAAGAAGGAATATGGGGTGGGAACTAACTCCCATGAGTTTTCTGAATCCACACAAGAAAGTCTCTGCAAGAGCACTTCTTGTAATGTCTGTTTTGATATAGTGAGAGGAGTCTCTAAGATCACAGCAAACAGCAGTGTTGAATGGCACAGACTCATTAGTGAGACACACTCTTGTGAGCTCAGTTCACTAGAATAATTCAACGTGCTGGGCGGCAATTGGCTTGTTGGTTGAAAAACCATCAGGAAACATGCTGGGGTCTGAGCAGGACTTTGTACTCCATCATTTCACAAGGATGCAAGCAGTAAGAGCCAGGGCACCTCAAAACATGTTTGGCCTCTCACTGTTTCATCGATTCCTTTCTGGGTTTTGAAATGGTCACACCCAGAGCACAGTAAAACTGTTGGCTGTATTGTTGATAAGATGAGTCTGTGAGACAAAAGTCCAAGGCTCAAGGACCTATCCATACAGGGCCTGGAAACACTCCAGATGAGTGAGCCTAGCCTGGTTGTAGATCCTGCTGCATGAGTGGGAGTGGATATGAATAGGGGTGGGCATGAGTGTGAGTGGGCATCGGGTGACTGAGACAGATGCTCATGCTCAGCCTGTCTCTTCTTCCTTTTGATTAATTGGTTTCTCCTTTGTTTTATGAAACTTGACAGCGGTGATTGTGGCTTTTCGTGGTTGACTACCCCCGGAGTACCTAATTACAGAGGAGATTTTTAAAAGCAACAATGAAAACATTTTCTAAATATGTTCTCAGTTCGCTCCCTCCCTCAGTAATTGGAAGCAGGCAAAAAGAAGAGTTGGATGGTATTCCCAGAGGCCACCTGTCAATCAACCCTAGAGTCTCAGGCAGGTCCTCTTGGGGCCACTCCAGAACACAGAGGTTGGAAGCCACAGGGGATGGAAATCAGGGGAGGGTAAGCTCTCAACTTCCCAGGCCATACTCCAGGCACACAGAGAGCTCTCCTTACTACTTTTTCACTTCTGAACACAGGGCCTAAGGTATTTGCCAAGAACCACATAGAAAATTATATACCTTGATTAAAGAGGTAGTTTTTCTGTAAAAATAAAAAAAAAAATAGAAAATATCATGTAACTTCTAGGGAGTTGAAAGCTGGTCTCGGTAGTAGCTCTGGAATCAGGTGAGGCTGAGACTGGTACCATTGCCCCTTGGAATAAAAGGATCAGTTGCAAAGGGAGCACCACGCTTTTCCTTATCCATTCATCTGCTATGTGCATTTGACCCTGTAGGAGGCTTGCAAGGTGTGTTAGTGAGACTCTAAGGGATGGAGAATGACAGTGTGGACGAGAGTGGCATGAGGAGGAAGTCAGTGTTGGGATTCCCATCTGTATACCCCAGCATTAAGGGGCCCCAGCAATCGCTTAAGGGAAGACTAGACATTTTCTGGCTGTGGCTAACTGCCATGGCTATTCATGTTTGGCTGTCTCCCTCATTTGCCCTCTCACTCTTCAGAAAGCCCTGGAACCTTCTACTACTTGTGGGCCAGATGGGGAAGGTCAGTGAGATGTATGAATCATGGAGATCCTTGAGCTGGCTAGACATTTTTATAAGCATAGAGAGATGCCAAACACACACCCTCTGCCTCTCTCCTCCCCATACATGAAACACAAAAACATTTAAACTCGTTGACTGTAGCTTTTTTTTCTTTTTTTTTTTAAACTCATTGACTGTAGCTTTTTTTCTTTTTCATTTCTTTCTTTCTTTCTTTCTTTTCTTTTCTTTTTTTTGCTAGAAGAGCACATTGGAATTGTGAGTCATTTTATAGTGCAGGTATGACTCATGTCCCAGTGTACTTTCTATTACTGTATCAAATGTGTGAGACCAGTTAACTTATTAAGCAAAGAGGTCTATCCTAGCTCACAGTTCTGGAGGTTAGGAAATCCATGTGGTG
>JANHMN010000002.1:53651323-53699903 GCA_030674055.1 Rhabdomys pumilio
ATATATATATATATATATATATATATATATATATATATATATATATACATATCCCACAGGTGAGTTCAAATGGTCTCTAAGATCCCTAGGATACAGTGATTTAAGAAAAAAGCAAGCTCTAAGACACTGCCTGGCCCTTCTATTTTCTCTAATTAATGAATGCCTACCAAGCTATGCTTTGCTTTTGGCAAGGGAACATTATTTTGCTTCAACTTCCTTTTCCCTCAAGGATATTTGAAGAGGATAAGAGAAAGAGTGTGTATCTGTGGCTGCTGCTTATTACCAGCAAGTCGTTGTGTAAGAAATGAGCTTTGAAGATCTTCAGAGCTGAGCTTAAGGATCGTTTCCACTTCATCAGTTCTGAGACCTTGGGAAAAATGATTTTAAGTCTCCACACTTTAACTTTTTTCCATCTTTAATAAGGAACAAATAATAAGACATGGGCTGTAATGAAAGTTATATGACCTATGAGAGCGAAGTGTCTAGTTCAATGATTAACATGTTGTAGGTGTTAAAGTAACAGATGACTTCTTCCTGTAGAGAATAGGCCAGTCTGGGCTCTTTGAGAATAGTTATAGAGAAGCGACAAGATAAAGGTGGGATTTGTCCTTCAAAGGCCACAGTTATTTCACAGTATGAGATGCACAATATGATTTCCTTATTAGAATGGACTAAGCTTTGGTTTAATCTTTCTGGTAGTTTTTAATTTTTGAGATAAAGCATGATTGATTTTAAAGAAAGCCTAGACTTCTACCAACTTACTTTTTGCCTTGATTTCTATACATTTCCTCCATAATCATCATCCTGGGCCCTAGGTATTGTTTGTGTTCCCTTAGGCACACTTCAGGAGCAATCCTGAAACACTAGATAACAGGATTGTGGCCAGTGTGTCAGTATAGTGTGTAGGCAGATGATAGCTTAGGGAAAGTCACTTTCCAGCAAGTAGAGAAAGGATTACATTGTAGAGAGGAACCATCTACTAGAAGTGTCATAAATGAGACAATAGGGAGCAAATAGAGGTCAATTGGTCCTCATCTTCTTTCCAATGATGGGACAAACTGTAGTGTATGATTCATAGCCACCTGGCTCTCCACATGCAAAAGCCTGAAGATTAGGCACTTGGTGTATTTTTTAACAACTGAGTAAAAGAGACAATAAAAATGGAGGAAAAATGAGAAAAATGGGAGGGTAATTCAGAAGAGGGAGATAAATACATGTGTACACACACACACACATATATAGTCAGTTGTAGTAAAGTGTGTATATATATATATATACATATATGTATATACATATATGTATATATGTGTATGTGTGTGTGTGTGTGTGTGTGTGTGTGTGTGTGTGTGTGTGTGTATGTATATGATATATATCTCACAACTCCTGCACCTAAGGCTGGAGACCATTGTGGAAGTGAAGAGAGAAGCATTGTAAGATTCAGAGAAATGGTAATTTTGTTGTCAGAATTTATCTTTTAGAATGCCAGAGAAACTACACTTATGCAGTCTTATTAATATGGCTCCCCCAAAACAAGACAAAGACAACACCAGTAAAACATGCTAATGTGGAGTGGGGTGAAGGGAAACTCTCATGAGGCCTCAATCCTAGACAAAGAGCTACAGGCAACCAAGGAATGCTGAGAGCACGAAACATAGTCTCCCTCAAGGATGAGAACACCAATTGGTTGTCCAATATCAGACAGCCCAGAAAACATATACAGATAAATAAACATTATACAGCCTGAACATATTGTATTGATATATTTAAGAATATATATGTATATGTATATATATATAAAGTGTGTGTGTGTGTGTGTGTGTGTGTGTGTGTGTGTGTGTGTGTGTGTTTGTGCATACAGTCTATGGAACAATTAGAGAAAAAGAAACCATGAATTTGAATGAGAGTAAGGGGGCATACATGAGGGAGGGAAAATTAATGTAATCACATTATAATCTCAAAAAATAAATGAATTATTTTTAAGACAACAGAGTGAATGAATGAGGTCATTCTGATCACACCTCTTAGACCACCAGCTCCTTCAAATTTTCCATTCGGCTCCTGCCATTGTCAGCCATGACTTGTTTCAGTAGTGAGTCCTCTGAGCTATGTCATAGACCACCTTGACACAAATACCAAGATTTTATCTGGCTCACAAACCAAAATACCAATCCTGGTCTTTTAGAGTTGCTTGAGGGCCAAACAGCTCTGGGTGTGACATGGTTCAGCCTCCAGTGCTAAGATGTAGTTACCCAGTCAGGGACAGCAAGAATAGAGCAGGTAATACCAGCAGATACATATATCAACTTGTGCATTGCCTCTCTACTTATGCTTAACAGACCATCTCATACTGGCTTGATGCAACTGTTATTGACTTTACTGACCTGGAGATGAACAGATAACATGTCCTGGTTGTGTGTCTGTACTTGGTGGGCCCAAGTCAGCAGTGTGGAACAGGCCCTGTGAATGGGAACTTGGACCACAGGCTTACCTGAACTCCAGCTCAGCAGTATTTCAAGGGGATAGCAGAGTCATGCAAAGCTTCTTGGCCTCAGAATCTGTGTGATATCACTTAGTATCATTTTGTTGACCTAAGCAAGTCTCAAAGTTAGTTCAGCTTCTGAAAAGTGGGAAAATAAGACTCTGCCCTGAGACAGGAGTTGCTGAAAGTCACGCCCCATAGAGATGTACACACAAGGAGGGCTGGAAATGGGCCATCAGTCTACCACATTTTTCCCATGTCGATATGTCTTCTCTCCCTCCCTTTTTTCCATACTGTCTTAACCTCTCCTTCCCTCTTTTTCTACATCTCTTTTCCTCTTTCCTTCACTTTCTCTTTCCCTTTCTCATCCTCTTTTCCTTTCTTCCTGTAAGCTCCACCAGAACCTAAAATAAAGTAAACTGGAGAAGGCAGCAGGGCAGGCCATTGGAGTGACGTGTTGCAGTATCTACTGTCATCCTTACCCCTCACTGGTGAATTGGCTAAGAAAGTTCTTAGACCAGCCTCCCTATTCTATAAGCCTGCTGCTTGTGAACTACCAGTTAGAACTTAAGCCTAGACTTCTTCCCTTCCCACTGGCCTATCAATGGGAGTACTCTTTATGACTCAGACAGCCCTCAGAAAGGCATTGGGGTCCTCTTGAAGGTGCTTAAGTGAGACAGAAAATATGCTTCTTTTCTTCCTTTTGCTTCTTCCTTTCACTGAAATGCCAGTCACTGGGAACTCTTACAAAGCACTCTTGAGCGTGGGATGGTTGCTTGGCTTCCCTTGTGTTAGCACAGCTCTCCTCAGAAGCACATCTATGAAAGGAGGTCTTCAGACATCAGCATATAATAATAACCCTCCACGAAGAGTTTTCCATAAAAGTCAAACGATTTGTAAATGGTGCCTAGGTAAATACTAGTCTGTGTGCGGAAATGTGCTGGCTATCTTGGCATTCCAGTGGCTGTATATATTCTGAGGATAAAGAGGGCACTTAATCATAAAAGAGCAAAAACGATAAACTGTTGATCTGATGTTCATAAAATAATAGCATTTATTAAGCACTTTCAAGCCCAGCAGTGTGGTGAGTATTTTCATATGACCTCACTTTCACAGAATCTAATAAAATATGAGCATTCCCATTTTGGATGGAAGGAAAATGGAGTCACAGATAGGGAGGTTATTGATACTTGGAACGTCAGGATTCACGTCACCTCTGGGTTTTCAAACCCTGACTTCACCAGAATCTGTTAAGTTGTAATCCACGTGCAAAACTAATTGGGAATAAACAGAAAATAATTAATGTGTCATAGACATGAGCAGACGATCGTAACTGGGCTGCTGTCCCCGTTTGAGAGCCAAGACAATTGGAACACAGATTAATCTGCAGTTATTCTCAGATACTAATAGCCATGGCTTTCCTTAATGAAGTAGAATGTATTACTCAAGCCAGATGATTACTGATAGTTTTAAAAAGTTGTAAACATGATCTTTATTAATGATGTTGTTCATTAGCTCTGTCATTTATGTATTACTGTATTAAATGGCATTAACTAGCCTGGAATTCATTGCGAGCTTTGCTATTTCTGATTATTGTTTACTTTTTTTTGGTTTTGAACCACAGGATTTCAGTATCACCTGGCAGATGGGAATTTCTCGAGATTTGCCTTAGGAGAGCTGATGATTATGTTGTTTTTTTTTTTTTTTGTCAACTTGATTGGGTTTGAGTTGCTGAAGTGACTGGTTCAGACAGCCTCTGCGTGTGTCTTTGAGGTTGTTTCCAGGGAGAATCTGATCTTGAAGACTTGGACATGATTAATGATTTAATCTATATTGGATTCAAATTTGAGATGGATGACTGGGGAAGGTGGGTTGAAATTGTGCAAAGCAATGTGGGGGCATCCCTTAGAGGACTCTTGCCTTGCCCTCTCCCCTCATTAATGTCCCACTATGCTTTTTATTGGTCATGATGTAATCTGCTCCCTGTGCCTTCCCCATCATGCTGATCTGAAACAAAGACTAAATAGGTCTTTTCTCACTTAAGTTGTTTCTGTCAGATATTTGGACAAGGAGTAGAAAACTGACTACCACAGGAGAATAGTTACCTATGTTATGTGTGGATTGCAGTCATCTTGAACATCTGTAACAAAATGCTATAGATTAGGAGGCTTAGACACCAGAAATTATGTCTAATAGTTCTGGAAGCTGGAAGTCCAAGACACAGTGCCAGCAAATCCAATATCTGGTGAGGTCAGCTTTCTGGTTTACAGATACTTGTTTGCATCATTTGTAAGTGGGAGAAAAGAAAGGGAGGGGAGGGAGGGGAGGGAGAGGCAGGGAAAGGGGAGGAAAGGAGAAAAGAACAAAGGAAAATTAAAAAGGGGAGTGGAGATAACAGAGAAGGGTGAAGGCAGTGGGGGGGGAGAAAAGTGCAGAGGAGAGAAAAGAGGGAAGAAAGAGATGAACAGAGAGAGGGGAGCCTCTCAGATTTCTTTTAAAAGCACCCAGTTACATTCATGTGAACTCTCCATAATTATCTCCCCAAAAACCCACCTCAAATACCATCATGCTATGAATTTAGTCTTTAACTTGTGAATCTGAGAGATAAGGACATGAACTTTCTATAACTTTAGCATATATATATATATATATATGTATATATATGTATATGTTACACACATATATATTTAACATATATGCGTGTGTGTATGTGCATGTGTGTCTGTGTTTACATACACATATATAAGTTTGTTTGTTTGTTTGAAACATACACACACACATGAATGCTTTCAAGGGTCTGACTAGCCTTTCCCTAAACAAATATAATGGATACAGAATACAGTTGGGACCTATATATTATGTATATTGGAATATACATAGTACACACACACACACACACACACACACACACACACACACACATATATATACATATATACACACATATTTTATGTGTAATGTATATATATGTTTGTATATGTATACATGTACAGGGATAACATATATATATATATATATATATATATATATATATAAATGTATGTTTGAGAATACATATATATCACAATAATTCTAATGGTAAAAAAGTTCATAACATATAGGCCCCAACTGTATTCTTTGTCTAGGGCAAGACTGGTCAGAGCCTTGAAAGAATACAGTCCGTGCTGTCTATTTTTTGAATGTGGTAGTTTGCATTGTTGGCTATACACACTTAGTAGAGAGATGGACCACACAGTTCAATTTCTTGTCAGTTTGATGTCACTGTTGTTGCTTGGGCTTCATAAATGTCCACAGAAATGTATGGGCAGCTAATTCCCTTCATGAATGCAATCATGTTTAATGTATAGCAAAACTATCTTCTTAACCTTCCAAGTCATCGTCTATTTTGAATGAAAATTGTTTATATTTTAGTGAGTTTTTTAACTTGGTGTTGGCTTAGCTAAAAATTAATAAAAACATAACTTATATGTTGGCTTTTCAATATCAAAGATCATTCACCATATTCTTTGGGCCGATTACAAGAGCATAGTGTATACTCAGATATATTTGAGTATTACTCTATACTTCTGGTACCAAATTCAACGTGTAATAAAATTGAGCTGGAGAGAATTACATGTGGATTATTTTCCATATGTAAGTCACATCTATGTCTAAGTCAAAGCTTTCACAACCCTTTAAATAAAGTGTGCTTCTAATGTTCAAATATAAAATCCACATACTAGAAAAAGCAAACTATTTAGGTCTACACAAGTAATAAAACAGGGGAAATAGGATTTGAACCCCAAATAGTGTGACTCTAGAATCCATGCTCTACTTACTGTGAATAAATCAACCAAAGGATGCTGAGAATAAAGCCATGGGAAACTACCATTTGCAAACAAATTTGATTGATAAACTAATGATAACAGCCACATGGCCTTTAGGGCTGTCTGTGACTTGGAGGCAGCTCACTTGCCAAGCATGTACACAGTTCTGGCTTCCATTCTCAGATAATTAAACAACAATAATGTTTATAGTTCTAATAACAATGTTATTACTTTCTTGAGACAGAAAATTCTAAAATGGGGCAGAATCCATTTTTTGCTAAACCAAAGATGGTGATTAAGAAGTCAATCAGAAGCTAGGGATGTGGTTCCATTAGCAGGGTGCTTACCTAGCATTCACAAAGCTTTGAGTTCAATCCCCAGCACTGTATAAAAAACCAGACAGACAGATGGCACATGCCTTCTATCCAAGCACTCAGAATGTGGAGACAAGAGGATCATAATTTCAAGGTCATCTTTAGCCATGTGAGAAGACTGAGGCCAGCCTAAGCTACACGAGACTCTGAAGAAAGGGAAGCAGGGGAAGAACTTCCTAGTACTTGAGAGGTCAGGGTAGCTCTAAGGAGGTGAAATCTCACCCTATGGGCAATCTTAAGAATGTTCTGCCCTTTCCCCAAGCTCTAAGGATCCAGCATGATTCAAGTATGAAAGGTTAAGATCAAAGATTCATCTCTACGTTCAGCTGAAAAGGGATATAGACACAAGATACAGGTACAGATGTCAGTCTTTCAGACAGCTCTATTTACTGTGTGCATCCAATTGGGAGGACAGTGCTCCCCAGCAAATCAGACTCTGTGTTTGTGGCAGTGCTAGACTGGAGCCTAGGGCCATGTTCGTGGTAGGCAAGATCTCTACAAATGTTGGAACCCTATCTGAATCTGTTCTCTCTGGGTCATGTAAGACAAATTTGCTTGCTCACAATAAATACATGCCTTGGTGCTGCCACGTGACCAGTTGAACATTCACTTTAGTTGAATGGGAATTATAGAACCATCCTGGGATTGTGTCAAGTTATGGTTGAGATGCTGGTACAGATGTAGACTCTGGCATTTGGGAGACATAGCCTTCTGGTGGCTTTGCAAATCAATCTTCTGAATTAAATCTCTGTGGATATTGTGGTCAGGGAGAGTAGGCAGCTTCTGAGGGCCTGGGGCTCAGGGAAGCAAAGCAACTGGCATATAATTCAGAATGTACAACTCTCATCCAAATAAACCCACCTGTATTATCATGAGAGAAGAGATTTAAGACAATGCTATGTCTAGTTGAGGGGAGAAGTGACAAAAATTGAGAAACACACATTCTGTGTCTTGTGAGCTGCATATATGGAGAGAGTGTCATTATGCCTCTTTCTCATCCTCAAGCCTCACAACAGGCAAAAGCTTTCAATGTGCAGAAACAAGAAAAGCGTGTCTAGAGTCTCATAATAAAGGGTGACACCTAAGTCACAGTTCTTTATGCTCTGTATTGAGTTTTGAAGTCTGTAACTAGCTTGACTGAGTGTGTGATGCATTTCTTCTTGGCTGGAACTCTGCTTTGGTATGGAATCATATGCAGAGAAGAATTTTTATCATGGTGATCCTTTCACCAGATTCAAAGGATTTCCTCTATAGCGTCTCTCCCATTTTCTTTGCCCCATCCCTTCTTTTCTAGCCTGTCTTCCTTCTGTATCACATTAGCTTGATTCCCTTTGCTACTCATTAACGGCTGTGAGAAGCAATGGCCCTCACCTCAGACTGAGAAGTTATGTACCTGAGACTCAGAGTATGGAAAGTGAGGTGAAATTTCAGTTTGTCAGGAGCTGGGCATCAGTTTGGACAAGAGGCAGAATCTACAGCATGCTGATTTCTCACAGAACAGCGTCTGTTATGTTCCTGGTCACATTTCTCAGGCTTTTTTGTTTCTCTTTGGCTGAGTGAAGAACTGAAGTGTCTAGTATCGTCCTCACCCCAAATTCTCAATCCTATTGTTTCAGAGGAGTATATATCCTGGGGCTAAAGATTCTGCTCTCTCTCTCTCTCTCTCTCTCTCTCTCTCTCTCTCTCTCTCTCACTCTTGCTCTCTCTCCCTCTCTCTCCCTCCCTCCACTACTTTCTATGTATGTATGTATCTACCTTTCTTTTGTTTGTTTACTTATTTATACATACATACATACATACATACATACATACATACATACATACATACCTGGGATCAGTCACATAGCAAACTGCAACTTTTCAACCCAAGGATGAACTGAGAGCTTCTAAGCAAGCAGGCACTATCTGACCACTAAGGAAGACAGGATCCTAGTAGGTCCTGCTCCACTGATGTGCTCTAAAGACACCCCATACTAAAGTGGAGCTTAATGATTTATTTCTTATTATGGTGGTAAGATGTTTGGCCCATATTCAAAAGGAAGTGATTGACTGCTCTAGCAACCTCACTTCACAAACTGTAGAGCGCTGTCTAAATATAAGCCTGTGTCCCATTCTAAACCTAAATCTCCATGTCTGTATTGACATGATCATGCCCCTGATTGAATCTATTAATCATTTTACTTAATGGAAGAGATGATAGGAAATGAAGTGCCTCCTGCTGATCCCATCCATCTAGCCCTGCTCTCACACTCTGGGATACATAATGGATTCGTTCTTCTCACCCTTGGCTGCTTGTACAGTCCACGGAAATTTGTTCTTTCTTACTGCATTTTACCTGCTACTAATGCCTCTCTTCCTGTTTCCCCATTCCCCGGCTGGCCTGGCTTTCTTCTGTACCAACAATTGACAGGCTGCCAAGAATGTTAAAGGATGTGATTACATCACAGGGCTCAACAAGGGCAGAGGGCAGGCAAGATGGGAACTGAGGAAAGAACATTGAGATGGTGTGGAGCTTGTTGAGATAATTAGAGAGTCTCCAATACCACCATTAATTACGTGCCGTGAGATGTTTAAATCATGGTTGCTGTTTCAGTAGGTGCTATAACTTGAATAGTACATTAGAGTTTAAACGCAGGACTGAAGACTTTCCTGACTCTTGAAAACCTTGAGATTTCTTGAATTCTTTTAATGTGGCTCATAAATCTTTTTCTATACTTCTTTGCCACATGTAAAAATAAGCATTAAACCAAGTAGCATATAAATTTAATTAAAGAAATCCTTTGGAAGGAGAGGGTATAGATAATGGAATGGCATTGGTCTAGAGTTAAGATCACTTCCACCTGCTTTCCCAGTGACCTGGAACTGTAATCCCAGCACTTTGTTCTCTTCATTTTAAGGTCATGATCTCAGTTCGAACCTGGACACCATGTCAATTGCCCTGATCCAGTCTGAATGCGTCACTCTGAGACTGTGGTCCATCCCTGTCTACTCATTTGTTCTCATCAGGGCAGCAGAGTTAATGAGGCATCTCCATCTTGGGGGTGTCTGTTCAGAGGACAATGAGACTATGTGTATAGAAGGCCCTCTCACACAGCAATTCCTGGGGTTTTAATGGGAATTTTAGACTTTTGCTGGTGGGATTTGGTGTTTAAAAACTACAGAAACAGTAGTGAAGTAGAAAAATACCAATATCAGAGGCCTCACATAGAGGCTGAATATTCAAAATATGGCTACCATAGAATCCACCTATCCTTGGGTATATATTCAAAGAAATGCTAGGAGTATTTCAAAGGGATAGCTGCACACTCATATTTATTGCTTCACTGCTCACAGTGGTTAAGATATAAAACCATAGATTCCTGCAATAGATGAATAAAGGGAATGTGATTTGTGTACACAATGAAATATTATTCAGCCATAAAGAGGGATGGAAACAGGGAGATGGGAAACTCTATTTTATCAGTATGTGCTGACATATCACACTGAATCCAATGAATACATTGTAATAAAAGCTACACAGAAACCAACATGTCGCAAACTACTAGAATTTGTAGTTGAGCATCACTATTGCCACTTCTTCTGGTCACACCACCGATCCACAAAGCAGTATGACTAAATAATTTCCAAGTAGCCATGTCATGTAATGTCATCGGCTTTACTCTGAAGTCCTGGGTGAGATCAGTCATTTAGCTAAGATTAGATCATCTGACTGCATTCAGGTTGCCAGGACAACCAGGTGGTGGCATATCTGACCCTCCTCTGTTTAAATAGTAGGAGGCAAACATTTTTAACCTTTCTTAGGATTCCTTCCCACATAGGAGGGACAGGTAGAGAGACCCTCCAAAACCATATGGGTTAAATGAGTTTCTTGGGACTCCAATTTATTACTGTCAAGTCTGAATCCCATGTGTACTTGATTCAAGTCTCCAGGCCTTTATCATCCCTTCGTGTGTCTTCATCAAAGGATGCTCCGTCTTTTAAATGCTGCCTCTCCCCCATACATCATCGTGGGCACATTCTTATGGCTCTCCTAGTCCAAGGCTTTAAGAGGCTGTGTATCCATGTAGCATTTTTCTAGTGATAAAGCACCATGTGGAGAACATTGTTTTCACAATGAAATTTTAGAGAGCTTTAAATTTAAAATGAAGATTACTATCAGGCACATCCTGCAGATTCAGCAGAGAGGCATTGCTGGGAAAGGTAATTTGTTCAGCAAAAAGGAAAGAGGAAATAACAGCACAGAGGTGGGGAGGGAGGTTCTGGGCCCCAGCAATGGCCACTGTTAAAGTTTATTATGCAGGCCAAACAGTAGGTCATATGGTTCAAGGACTTTAAGGCTATAACAGGAATGTAGGCACTGGCTCCTCTCAGCGTTGCCTAGCTCTTGTGCTGTATGTCATTTCCGTTAACCATTGCCACTTCGCTTCCACTTGGCACCAAGATACAATGTGACCATGGGACATAATCATAGAGGGTTGGGGGTCTTTTCTGGGCTATCATCACTGTTGCATGATTAGACATAGAGGACTGGGGAGATGTGTTTGTGTTGAAAGCAAGAGGACATGAGTTCTGATCTCCAGACCCATGGCCTGGGAGGTAGAGACAGGTGAGTCTCTTGGAGGGGACTAGCTTCTGGCTATAGTCTAGCGCTAATGCCAAACAAGAGGTTTCAGAGCTAAAGACTGCTGACAATAGCTTACAGAGTTGTAATTTTCTCTCCTCTTCTCCCCTCCTTCATTTCTCCCCTCCTTCTCTCCCACTCCCAATCCCTTCCCCAGCTTCCTCTTTATCATTGAAAAAAATAAACAGTAGTTGACATTTATTTCTTTTGCTAAGTTAGCACCACAAACCGTTTTTTTTAATTATAAGAATTTTAAATCCTCTTAACCTTGGATAAAAGCATCATAATAGTAGAGAACACCTCGTCTGTCAGACTTGAGTCTTCCTGCCCGTGCTTGCTCTACCATCCCAGGCCCACCCTGCCTACAGCACCCACCCCCTTGGAGCTGTGTGAAGAAAATGTCTCCAGAACAGTTCTAAGTTTTTCTCACTTATAAGCAAGCGGGCACTAAGCATCAAAATGTGTCTCTCCTTAGAGCACCTGTACAAAACATGCATTCCTGTTCTAAAGATGTCACTAATGGATAAGTCACACTCTAGCACCTGGACTTACAAGAACAAAATAAAAGATTTCTTACTAGTGAAATAAATTGTGAGTAACAGTATTGTAATATAGCTCTAGCCTATGATACTGACACAGAACCTGGTATAGCACCTGTTATTACAGGACATACAATTTAAGGAGCAAACATGCCCCGAGGGTTTAAAGTCTAATTTTATATTTCTAGAGAGGTATAGGGAACCATGAAATGAAAATCCATCATAAAAATTAATTCTCCAACAGCTAAACTCCTAGGATGTGCAGTGGAGGTATATCAGAACTGTATTAAAAAGGGAAGCCACAGGGTTTCTAACATAAGTGAGAACACCTGTCAAAGGTGGGCCTAGCACATCTCATGGCAGTTAGACTTCTGTAAGCTGAAGAGTATGAAGAAAAAATGTAACCAGTGTATTGAGAATTATTGAAAATATAAATAGAGGTATTTAAGTCAACGAGGAGATTAAAATCTTATTAAACACAGAAAAGGCAACCGTGGAGAAGCACAGTAAACAGCTTCTCAATGTGAAAAAAAGTAGCGGACAAAAACTCAGTGAGCAGACAAATTAATAGTTCAAACATCCCCGAAGAGAGAACTTGTGAGTTGGAAAAAATGTAGAGGACAGGAGACAATAGCGGTGATGTCACATAAAGACTGCAGTGAGCTAAAAGTGTGCAATTTGTAGACTACATGTATCCAATAGTACCCTCAGAAATGGTGTAAGAACAAGGGAGAAACAATGCTGTGTAGGTCATGGTATCCCTAGTACTGATGAATCTATGGATTCAAGAAATGAGATAACTCCTGGAGTGGGTGTGAAATAATTACCCAGAATATCCAAATAATCAAAAACTTTCAGAATCAAAAAACAAACCAAAACAAGACAAAACAAAACCCACACACTTTTATTTTAAAGCAGATAGAAACTAATGACAAGGGCCTTGCCTGGGAAAGAATTTGAACTAGAAGTTGGCTTCTCAACATGCACAGTACTTCAGGATGGTGCCGTGCCAAGGCAGGAAGAGAGCCATCATACTAGTTGTCTATGGCTAGCTAAACAATCACCAGTCTCAACAAACCCCAAGATGCCACACTGAGTGAGAAAAGCAAGGTCCAAATAGGATGTGCATAGTGCTAATGATGGAAAGTCGTGAAGCTCGACACTGAAGCACCTACTAGTCAAGTACTGAGTATACAAGGTACTGGGAAGAAAAATACAACCGCACTTAAGGCCGTACTTACCACTGCCACTGTGTAGAATGGGAATCAGGTGAAAAGCAAGGAAAGGCTGTCAGTCAGGATTCAAGTTCAACCTCTAGGACCACCTTTTGCATTTTAATATAGAAGAAATATCCAGGAGAAATGTCAAAAATATTAGCATTTGTTTAACTTAAATACAAGGTATATCATGTTTGTGATTTTGTATTTTTATGCATTCTTGGTATACTTTAAAAGAAGATAAAGAAATTAATCTACACTGAATAGAAAGAATGAAAGAAAGAGTATGGAGTGAGGTTTGCTCAGCATGCTAGATACTTGAGAGTGTTTGGAAAGAAGTCTGAAGGACTCTCACCTTCCTGGAAAAGGAGCATCCATTCTAGTCTGGATGGGATGAGGTGACAAAAGATGTCCAGTGTGACTATGTCCATACTTTTGACCCTAGCTGCCTATCCTGACTCTCGGCTTCCTTGTCTTCTAGTTAGTGGGACCAGGGCCAATCAGAAAGACTTTCCTTTGCAATGCTCTTCAGTCCCCTTGAGCTTTTAGATGACTACATATCTCGCCATAAAAAAACAAAAAATCCTCTCACAAACATGGTAGGAAAGATTCCCCTGCTTCAAGTGACAGAAAAATTCCTTCAGATTATCTTAATTAAGATAACACACTTCTCCTTTTTGCAATATAAAAACTTCCAAACTCAGCTCAGCTTTAAGCTTCAGGGGCTTTAGGGTTCTGAAACACCATTCTGCGTTCCAGGTACTTTCATTCTTGATCTCTGTGCTGTGCATTCAGGCATGCCGGCTTTCTTCTTCATCGTGTGATAAGTCGGGTGGTGGCATCACTCCAGCCCTTAAATCCTCTTGAGTCATCTATAGCAATAAGAAAAGCAAAGTCTCTTTCAATCAAGTCTCAGCAAAACACTTATTGTGCCTCATTAGTGTGAGAGAGTACTCAGGCCACCATGGAGCCACTCACTGTAGACAGGACCAGGAAATGCACTGTTCTGCTTGCACTTTGGCCAAGCTCCCAATGAGTATGCATCAGTCAGCGTCTGTCACCACAACTTACAAAACGAAAGGGTTTACTTTGGCTCATAATTTTGGAAGTTTCAGTCCAAGATTGACTAATCCCAGTCTTTAGGTATCATGAGAGGGTGAATGGTAGAGGTAAACTGTTGATATCATGGGCCATAAAGCAAAGAAAATGACTACTGGGCCCACAATCCTTTTTAGGGATCATGCCCATAATAACTGAAAGACCTTCTTTCCACAGGCCACATTTCGTAGCAACACTACTCCAGAGCCCACGCTTTTGATACATGGGTCTTTGGGTACTCGAGCCGAGCACAGCTTCATCTCAGTCATGTAGACAAGGAGTGTGGTAAAGCACTTTGTCCCCCAGAGGAAAACTGGGATGTAGATGTCAGTGAAGGGATGAGTTTATGGTAGATGACAAATGTCCAGCACTCCACAAAACTACAGGAATGGAGGCCCAGTAAGGACAGCTTAAGAATTTCATTTTCATTTTGTACAGAATAAAAGAAGTATTCAAGGTGATGGAAAGACCTTAGGAGTGAGGGACATTCTTAACATAGGAAGGAGCCAAGCAGCAACACACACGTTAGCCTCAATTCTAGCACAGCAACCAGGCAGAGGGCTGTTTATCTCGAAAGATGCTGTCAAAACATCAGCCAGTTCAGTTCTAATGGGAATGAAAGATGCAATCATGGGAACTGTGGTTCACATTGCTCTTTCCAAAGAGTGAAAAACAAAGAGTATTGGGTTTAAGGTAGGGTTACATAGATTTGTGGAGTGTGGCGTACAAGTCTTGCTGGCACAGAGGAGACCTACAAAGATGTGCTGTATAAGGCAAGCACCAACTGTGCCGACGGCACCTCTGCCAGAAATAGAACATGAGATTCTATAAGTCATTTATCTTCACAGAACTGCAAGGGAAAATTACATTTATTTCTGAACCACTCTCAAAACACAATAAATCTAAATAAATGTTGTAATACATTTAAAATAACATAGATGTTTACATAATAGTGAGCAGTAAATATTTGCCAGATATGATTCCCAGAGAGGTAGATAATTCTGGAAGTGGGGAGTAGTACCCTAAGGGGGACAAGAAAGCATTGAGGAAATCATTTTCCTGCCTCTTACACCAATCCAGCTGTTCTAGGTCTACCTTGCCTTATTTGCTCCAGCTTCCCTGCATCAACCCTTCTGTCCCTGAAAGAACAAGAGTTACATGCTACTTCCTATCAACCACTGTGCAGGCTCAAAAAATATAACCCAAACAACCTAGCGTTACCCATTAATGTAAATTGTGAACGCACCAGAGCTCTGAGGATAATGCAAAAGTTTTTTTAAAGTTATTATCTGGCTGCCTTTTAATTAGAGACACCCAGCAGACCCTCTTTCTCATGTCTTTCCCTTTCCATTTCCGTTCCTTTCTGTCTTCAGCATTATTGCACTGGCTTTCATTGTAAGCCCTCCCCCAAACCCCCATAGCTGCTTTAATAAGTCCTGTTTTACCACAGACCATAGATGTTCATGAAAATAAAAGCATTCTCAAGTTAATAATCTCATCAATACTGTTAAGATATTTTCTGTGTGGCTTTGCCTTTTATGGGTTGTGTACAGGTCATAAGGTGTTAGCATTAATTACCTAAGTTTTAAGAATTATTATGGGGCTGGAGCGATGGTTCAGCAGTTAAAGAGCATTGTCTGCTCTTCCAGAGGTTATTAGTTCAATTCCCAGCAACTACCTGATGGCTTACAACCATCTGTAATTGGATCCAATGTCCTCTTCTGGTGTGTCAACAACAAAATGCTCATATACATTAAATAAATAAATCTAAAAAAAAAAAGAATTATGATAAAGAACTTTCTTCCCACCAAAACTGATTGGCATGTAAAGGCTAGTGAGAGATGAAAATGACAGAAATCCCAAATCTATTCATAAATGAAGAAAACAAAACCTCCCTACAGAAAAGGTTTATAGATGAAGGCAAGAGCTGAATTTGTGATCATTCATGGTTCTGGCTGTCCATAGTTTACTAAGTCAGACTGAGCTCATTTGATGAGACCAGAACAGCATTGAGATGTATGGATGCTTGCTATATACTGCCTGTAGTGTGAGGCTTGAGTCTGAAGTTAAATGATGCCTAGTATCCACAATGCCCATTGTCAGCCAAAGGCTATGTGATAGGCTGGAAAGGTAAGCAAAGGCTTGCAGCTGGTGTGCTCATTTGGTCTTCACACAGCCCCAAGTGCTATTTATTCCTTACCAACACCCAAGAAGGTGCCAGTCTAAATAATTTCCCCTAAAGATTGTGCCTTTATGAATGGGATACATCAACCTCCAGAATCTCTGATTTTTGCAACCATACCAAATTGTCTTTCAATAAAGAACATTAATAAGGGTTGGAAACGAGATGTGCTCAGTCTCTTAACAAAGCAGAGGCAGAAGAAATCAGAGGTCAAGAAAGGTACATGTGTGTTCTAGGATGGCTCACTCAAGCATGTTCAGAGCAAGAGCTGTCCTGCCAAAAAAGTAGGACTTAGTGGTCCTGCGTGGTGAAAACTATTGACCCTTAAAGAAAAATAGTTTTTGTTTGTTTGTTTGTTTGTTTGTTGTTGTTGTTGTTTTGAGACAGGGTTTCTCTGTGTAGCCCTGGCTGTTCTGGAACTCTGTAGACCAGGCTGGCTTTGAACTCAGAAATCTGCCTGCCTCTGCCTCCCAAGTGCTGGGATTAAAGGCATGCTCCGGCCTCTATAAATTGGCTAAGTTTTAGAAGCTATGCTTTGTGCTTCCCATAATTTCAGTTAACTCAGTCATTTTGGATTTCTGATGGGGTTGAAGACCTATAGTTTCATAGCCAATAATGGCTATTTACTTTGAGAGAAAAAATATGTGTGGATGGTTCTCAGCTGACATTCATTCTAAAGCCAAGAAAAACAGCCAGGTTCAAAAAATTGTTTTAGGAGAGACGACAGAGGTTCTGGTTACTCAACAAAATGATGGACTGGGTATTAGTATTATCTTGTACCTCACTGGTACAAATAGGAATAATTATGCTCTAATTGTATTTTGAGAGAAAAGTGTTATTTTAACAGGAAGGGTGATATGTAGGAGGAGCTAAGGGGGAAGGAGCACTGAGAGGAAGAGATGGAGTAGGGAGAGGAGAAGATGAAGGAGAGGAGAAGCAAGGTGATGAGAGAGAGAAAGAGAGGAGGGGCATGGAGGCAGATGTTCACGTGTCTCCACCAGTCAAAGACAGTTTATATATCTAGGCTGGGCATTGGGTTACACTTCTGATTGAGCATTACCAAACTTATAAAGCCTTTGACTGACATCAAAAAAAAATTGTATAAAAGCAAAAAGGAAAAGGGAGCATGGGATAGGGGTTTTCTCTAGGCAAGGGAAATGGAGAAAGGGGATGGCATCTGAAATGTAAATAAAATATAAAAAATAAGAAAAGAAAAGAAAAAAAAAAAGAAAAGTAGTATGCTCCTCCATTTATCTTGACTTCTATACCTAGGGTATGGCTTGGTATATAGCTGTGTTTGTATCAGTTATCTATTGCTACATAACAAGTTAACCTAAAGCTTGTTAGCATTAAACTGTTAATTTGGATTCTGTTAGTTAGAAATCAGGCAAATAGCTGTGTGATTCTGGCTCATGGTTTCTCATCATCTGAAGACTGGGGGAAGGGTCCACTACTATGGTCCCTGTGATGAGATGCATTTCAACGAAGGCTTTAGCTTCAGCTTTTTACAACATGGGTCTCTCCAATATGACAGAATGTCTACAGAGTAGTCTGGAGGCAAGGCAAGGAAGGGACATTAGCAGAAAGATGAAAATTCCAGTGTCTTACAAAATATATTGGAAGTGACACTCCATCACGAGGTATAGCCAACAGTTAAAAGGTGGAATTCCACAACCCTATTAATTTAGGGAGTAGAAATCCTGGTAACTATTTGTGGGGCTTCACTCCACAGTATCCAAAGCCTGTCTATTCAATTGAACTTTGCACATCAAGCTACAAATATCCCTTGTGGGATTTAGAAAATAAAACCCAGTGAACTCATTATTTGCATTTAACCTTCAGGTTGAAAGTAACTAGCATGATAATTACCTGAAAACCATGTGCTTACACATTCCTGTAATCTTAGTACTTGGGAGCCAGAGGCAGAAAATTCGATGTGAGTTAAAGCCAGTCCCAGTATATAGTGAGTTCCACACACTATATAGTTCACAGCTACACAGAGTGAACCTGACTCTAAATATAAATCAAAATATTTACCTAAATTAAGATATTTAGCAGGAAAAAAGAGAACTAATTTTTAGGGATGCTGTTTTCTGCACCCAATACTGTTAGATCCCCTAGGAAGCTGTGAGGTTCTTATTTCCCAGATGACAAAACTGAAAGTCATCGACTCAAATACTTTGCTCATTATAACATACATATCTAGGAAGGATAGAACCCTCAAACAAAAGCTTGAGATTTCCTGCCTCTAAAACCATAGTCTCTCCATTTATCTTGGTCATTAGCACTGTTTGTCACATTTCTCTAGTCCTTCCTACTGGCCCATGGGAAGATTGGCTCTCCTGGTCTTCTTGTGATGGGTGGGGCCTTCAGAATAACTGTGGTCCTTGTATTGTGAACAGAAATAAAGAGTCTCACACCCAGGCCTAAGCATTACATTAAAAGACCACTCTAAAGCTCTTGGCATAACACCAATAGAGCTTAAATCTCTGAGTGATGATGGAGAGCTGATCCACCAATGTGTAGCAAACATGTAGAGTGAATAGGAAACTTTATCATTAGAAATCACTAGAGTTTGGGAGATGCCAGATTTTGCTACTTTAGCATAGTCCAAGCCATCTTCCTTGGTGTATCACTGAAGAGTAAATGAAAAACCATGGATCAAGGAGATGTGGTGGCCACATCAATCAATTCATATGTATTATGGTGGGCTGGGGATAGAGCAGCATCTACGTGTGTTCAAACTGACCAACTCTTATTTCTACACACAACTGGGCAGAATAATAAAAACAGAGACTGCCAACATCATTTAGTGGTCACACTGAATTCCACTTGCCCTAAAACAGTAAAGCAAAGGGACAGCAGACATGACATCCCTTCCCGGACCTCTCAGAAACACACAGTGCAGCATGGGTTTCTGAACTGGGCTATGTAGAAAAGCATCCTTCATCTGCTCTGCTAAACTGTTACTAAGGAAGCTCTGTAGCTGGTAGGGCATTTGCTAAGCTGGTCTTGCTATGGACCTGGGGACTGGTTCACACAAAGCTTGAGTGTCAAGACGGGGAAATATGGAGAGGAACTAGAATGTGGCTTGCTGTGCAAGTCAGAGGCAGCTTCCCACACCTTCTGCCCCTGACAAACTAAATTCCCCTAGCCTTTCTCGTCAGTTCAACTGTTGGTTTTCACTAGTGTCTCTTCCACACCATTGAAGACTGTTGTTGCTCCTGGTGGGTACAGTTCCCTTGATAGACAATGGCACCTTCCACACAGGCAGTAGCAGAAGGGAGTGCAACTCAATATTCACTCTCCTTCGTGGCTAGTTCCCTCATTGTTCAGTGCTATGTGGTTGCATCAGAATTAATTCAGTGATTGCAATCCATCATCCAGGGATTCACATTTTCCTCTGCACACTCAGGTCTTTCCATGTTCTAAACACAACGTCCCTTTCTGGAGGGGATGACATCATGGACACTCCAACTCCTGGTGTTGCTTCTTTGTTCTCAAATCCAAGATTGTCTTCTGATCCATTTCTCCTTCAAACTACCACCACATATATTGATATCCACTTTAAAGAAAGTCCTACAAGAGAGGATGATTTTACTCCAGAGCTATTTTGTCCCTGTTCCTCTCCATGTGACAGAACCTTCCTGAACCCTAAGTTGCCCAGTCTACAGACACTAGAGAATGCTATGACACCACATCCCAAAATCACCTAGATATTCTAAGTCTAAAATGAAGAGGGCAACTTTCCCTTACTCAGCCTCTCCTGTGTTTTGGGCTTCCACCTACAAGAACCTTTGAAGAGCAGGTTCTGTTGCTAAGTAAAGTTGAAATCTCAGTGACTTGTCCAAACACTCTTACACACCCATTTTGCAGATGTAACAAACTGAGGTCACATGTCTTGCCTCTCACAGAATGACTTTCAAGTACAATAGAAGCCTATACTGATAATGGACTTGTACGAGGGGATAAAAAGGTCCAAACTTACACTGAAAGCCTATAGAGCATGATACTGTTAAGTTACAAGGTAACATGATACTGTTAAGTTACGTGATACTGTTAAGTTGAAGAGAGAGCATAAAATCTTGGAAGTATCAATGGACAAATTATTATTGAGAAGGAGCTAAAAGAATAAAAAATGAAAATGGAATTCTGGCCCAGCATTTCTACTTAGGGTGGATTCTGAGGTAGACCAGGAATATTGCCTTTGGAGTACACAGGAGTCCCCTGAGATAGTAATAACAGAGTAGTGGAAACTCAAGACATTCTCCTAGTCCTAAATTCTGATCTGTTGAATCAATGATTACGCTAAGACTGAAACCCTGAAAGTCACAAGAATAAAGATTAAGGCTGAATGAGGCCCAGGACTGGGCTCTGAATCCTAGAGTCAGCGAACCTGACATACACATTACATATGGACAGTTGTGGAGAAAAATTGATCTGTTAGAGATTCTCCCCCCTTACACAGTGGAAACATAGCCTGCCTAATGTGAGTAATAGGAATTTACTGGGAAGTTCTTCAATACCTTATGAAAACAAGTAAGAGAGTACAGCCCAAAATTTTATGTACACATAAATGAATGGAAAATAAAATATATCTTCTCCATAGAATAGAACACCATACAGCCTGGCTCTACAGGGTAGCATGATCAGAACTTGGACAGACAAATGGTGTGAATCCAAAGAGGCCTATAACATAAGGCCATTTCTGTACAGTGTCCAGAAGAGGCACAGTGAGAGAGCCCAAAGAAGACCAGTTGTTGAAGAATGGAGAGCCGCAAGAAGCAGAGAGCAACTGACGTTTGGTGCAGTGTCTTTGTGAGGGGCTTGAAAATGTTCTGAAATTTATTATAGTGCCAAGTACATGGCTCTGTGAATATCCTGAAAACCATTTATACTTTAAATTGGAGAATGGTATGGTTTGTGAATTTGCATCTTAACAAAGCTCTATTACATGTGGGTGTACACAAACTATTACATTCAGAAAGACAATGAAAAAGAAAAAAAAAAACCCAAAGTAGTGACTGAGAACTCTGGGCCTTCTAGAGAGCCTTTCTTTTTTTCTTTTCCTTTTTATTTATTTATTTTTTATTGGATATTTTATTTACATTTCAGATGCCAATCCCTTTCCCCATTTCCCCTCCCTAGAAAACCCCTATCCCATGACCCCCCTTTCCATTTGGCTTTTATACAATTTTTTAAAATGTTAATCAAGGGCTTTATAAGTATGATAATGCTCAATCAGAAGTGTAACCCAATACCCAACCTAGCTATGTAAAGTATCTTTGACTAGTGGAGACACGTGAACTTCTGCCTCCATGCCCCCTCTCTCTTTCTCTCTCTTTTTCTCTCTCATTACCTAGCTTCTCATCTACTTCATCTTCTCCTCTCCTTACTCCATCTTTTCCTCTCGGTGCTCCTTCCCCCTTAGCTCCTCCTACATATTACCCTTCCTGTTAAAATAAAGCTTTTCTCTCAGAATACAATTAGAGCATAATTATTCCTATTTGTACCAGTGAGGTACAAGATAGTCTTAATACCCAGTCCATCCTTTTGTTGACTAGCCAGAACCTCTGTTGTCTCTCTTGACTAGAACACTTAGTTTTGAACCTGGCTTTTTCTTGACTTTAGAATGAATGTCAGCTGAAAACCATCCACTCAGATCTTTTCTCTCACGGTAAATAGCCAGGATTGGCTATGAGTCTATAGGTCTTCAGTGCTGTCAGAAATCCAGAATGACTAAATTAACTGAAGTTATGGGAAGCACTAAGCATAGCTTCTAAAACTTAGCCAATTTATAGAGACTGCTGAACACCTGGACAACCCCTATACTACCGAACGTTGGAGCATCAAATCTTCAGCCTTCTGGCCCCTTTCTCAAGGGGTTTCCTTCATGGATTAAGTGACCTTCAGCTTCTTTTGTCTGTATTTGCTGACTCCAAGTTGCCAAGCCCAGGAAGGTCATCTTGTGGACCTTTCTTGAGGATACTGTCTGTAGTAGAGTATACCAAATAAGAAAGAAATTGTTGGCCATAAGGAAATCAAGATGTTATTACCAAAAAGGAGAACCTAGTGTTAGAGGCCAAAGTCAATGCTTAGCACCCAACTTCCATAAATTCATCATAAACCAATTTGGAGGAATTATTTTTCTCCAATCAGTTGAGCCCAGACATGCACAGACTTAGCATTGCCTTCCTAGTCCTCTCACAAGCCAGCACTCCTTTGCCAAAGCAGTGATGTCTAACACCAGTGCAAGTGGGCTAGCCTGAACTCACTAGCCCTTTGACCTTGCCCCAAACAATTCTTTTTACAAGTCCCTTCTTAAGTTAATACCCCCTTGTCTCTGAGCATAAACAAGAGGTATAGCTAGGCTCAAACTCATTTTCAGTTTTCTTCAGTTGTCCCTTCTGTCATGACTAGTTTTTCTCCATGTACCACAGAAACTAACATAAAATTGATCATTTTTGTACTGTTAGCTCCATAGCATTTTCTCTCATGTTTTTAATTTTTTCAAATCCAGTAAACATCCCAGTCTCTGCTTCTGTAGTATATTTAAATGACCTTTGAATATGAAGAGCAAAGAAAGTACTCAAGGCAAAGGAGAAGAGCTACTCTTTCTACCCTGACATTTCCCATAGATTTTAGAGATAGACACACAATTAAAGGGTGTAGAAAGATGCAACTATTATGGACAGTGTGTCCCCAAATTCATATGTTGAAGCCCATGCCTCCAGAGTGATAATATTTGAAAAAAAAAAACATGATAGCAAAGCATGCATGATGGCATTAATGTCTGATGAGAAGAAATGTCCAATATTCCCCATCTCCTCCCCTTTCCTCCTCCTGCCCTCCTTCTCTTCCCCCTCCTTCACATACATACAGAGAGGTTATATGAGTACATGGCAAGATTATAAGGACAACATAGTCTATTAGATGCCTTAGAATGAAACCTACCTTGTGATAACTTTGTCATGAATCCTATGACCTTGGTAATGGTTAGAAATAAATTGATTGTATTTAAACAATCCAGTCTATAGTATTTTGTTATAATAACCCAAGCAGATGAATACAGTCACTAACCTGAAACTTTGTGCCTGCATCCACATGGTTTTCCATAAACTGCCTGAGTATCCCATGCTCTTGTAACATACATAGATAATTATTTGTCAGTCCCTGCACAGCAAGCCTGACCATCAGGTATCATTCACTTTCAGCTGAATTTCTCCTTGGTAGCACTTGGGCTACTCTACTTAACAACTTAATGTGTGATTATACCACCAGACTCTCAGTTCCATGATGACAGGGGCTCAAGTCCATCCCGAGTTCCTCTGACTCTTGGGAGTTCATCACAGCAGATCCTGAGAAATAGGTGTTGAATGTATTGGTGTGTGAATGAATCCCGAAGGGAAATATATGATGAGTGATTTCTTTGATTGGCTGTTTAGCAAATCTTCTATTTTGAACTTCTGAATAGCAAAAATGAATGACTATTTATATTATGGCTAACCCCTAACTAGAGCCAAAAGATCAGACTGGAGTACCATTAACCTCTTCTGTATAATACATGGGTTTCTCCATAGCAACCCTATTTGTTCCATTGAGAGCTGAATATAAGTGGGGGGCCTGATTTTTTGGTGCAGTGACAGTAAACAAAGAAACTTATGGTGGAGGACAGGAAGATGAGAGCAAGGAAGAGGAAAATGATTGGAAAGAGTTACACTGTCAAGATCATTGCCTGAGGTTCAATTTAACTTCAGTGTCTGTGAAGTACACAGAACTGTGTATTCAAAGAATGGAGGGCTAGACATGGTCCGTGAGTCCCAGTTACTATTAGACGAAGACTTCTCTTACCATCTCAAAGAGGAAAGAAACGTTACTTATTATTTATTATTGGAAGGGCTCACAAGGCAAAGAATTGTTACCATGACTACATGCAAGGAGGTGGGGTGCCACCATGGTGACCATCACCTGGGAAATCGTACTGTATTATCAGCATTATTTTTTTTGTAGAAATATATTCCATTTCTTTTCACCTTGGGTGCAGATGATGAAATGATGTTTCTCTATTCTGTGGGCAACCCTACACATGGAGGGATAGAACTCTGAGTGAGACTGTTAGCAATGAGAGGAAAACTCACGTACAGCTAGAGCATAACTCACATTTAGAGATACAGGGCATAGATGATGTAGCAGGAACATAGAAAGGTTGCACTTAGCCAAGGGAGGCAGTGTGTGCAATTCAACAACCTCACATCTCTATAAATTAGAGCTAAGAAGAGAGCAGGGAAAGATAAAGAAAGCAAGCATGCAAAAGTCCTGAGAGCTGACCTCACCTGCAGTGGGGACACTGAGTTCTATGCCTTTTTATCCCCTCCCCCAAAATCACTCAAAGAGGAGCAGGTATGTCCATTGGATACAAAAGCACACTTGCCATAGGCTCCAAGAGCATGTGGGGGACCAGGGGAATCCAGGTGAGTTACCAACTCTGCCTGACTTCAGGGGTGTGTACACTTGAAAGTAGATAGCAACTCTCTGTAAAGCACTCAGCTACACCCTGACCCAGCCATGCTTCCCAGACTGAAACTAAGGCAATGTTTGCTAGTTATCTCTTCCCAAAGAGATGGGGGAAGGTACTAGCTTTTATTGGTGGAGAGTCATACCTGTCATTATTGGAATCTTAAAAACAAATGACTCCTTTAAAAATTGAGTAGACTGGAACCAAGTTGATTTCTTGTTCTACAACCTATTAAATTGTGTGATGCTGTCATTCAGCAAATCCAGCGATTCCTAAATGCCATCTCCCGCCTCATTACCTATGCCTTGTTTTCCTAAATATGAGTTAGGTGCCAGTTCATATTTCTTGGCACAGGAGTAATTTATAGTATGCTTAAAATTTCATTTTACTATTCAATAATCTTTTATTATGCTCGTAGGAAATTACCATTCACTTAGTATAACTTAAGGAAGATCAGCTTTTCTCACCACCTCCATCTTCTGCTCTTCTTCTATAATCTAACACAGCTCCTGGAAACATCTGGATGCAAATCTATCTCTTTTGACCTCTTCTTGGTCAAAAGTTTGTACTTATTTTGGGGTGAAGGACTTTAATGGTCTTGATGACAGCATTTTTTTTCTAGACACTTTATTGAAAATAAGGAGTCATACTTTATTATAATCTGCAACATAATGGAGTAGTGATAGACCCCAGTTGGACTTTGGTCAAGTCAAGGGCAAGGTGTCCCAGTTGAGAGCATCTCAATTAAACAGAAGGCAGCTAAGATCTTCAGTAGGCTGATGTGATGAATTCATTCCACTTTCATGTAGAAACTGCTAGATGCTGATCACTGATGCCCTGGGTTCCCAGGCACAAAGATTGACTACAATGACAGTCTTCCTTAGAGAAAATCTCACTCCTTCAGTGGCTGTGAGAAAGCACAAAGCAATGCATAAATAGAACTAATGAGAACCAGTCGCAAATGTATGTGACTGGTTTCAGTGGTCTCTACTCAACAACTATTGACCCATTGGCTCTTATGGATTTATTGGAGAGGAGAGAGAATATGAAAAATTCCAGTTTGAAGAAGGAAGCATGCCAATTCTCCATTGATCTCGGCCTTACTCTTCTCCTCATTTGACTGTGCATATCTTTCAACCCTAGACTGACTCTCCAGATGAATGAAGAAGCCATCTTAGGTGACAAAGAATTTAGATTGTTTGTTAAAGTCTAAATAGCTGTAGCACTAAATCTTGTTATATGACTTCACTATGGATTTGGACAAGCTATAATTTCTCTAAACATCCTGTTACTCATTTACGTCAATTGTAAGGTTGGGGATGTGGTAAGGCAAGTTTCTGCAATACAGTAAAAGCTACCAAAAGGACGGAGGATGTTTTTTTTTTCTTCTGTCCCTTCTAGAGCTGCCACTGGTGCCATCACTGACCTGCTTCCAGTATCTGAGATCGCTCATCCCTATAGAGGCTAGCTTTGCCACTGCTGCTCCAAACACTCCCAATCATGAGAGGACATGAGAGGAGATGTGGTGAGATGGGGAAATGGCACATCACGTGGGAGAAATGACAGGAAGAAAAGTTTGTGGAAGTGCAGGGGACAGCTGTGGAATAGAAAAAGAGGCAGACTGAAGAAGGAAAAAAAAAGCTGAGTCCCTTGTTGCCATTGGTCCATAAAGCAACATCCTTGATGGGCAAAGAAGCATATCCTCTCCATATATCCACCTCTAAATCCATCTCAGTCCCTGTGCTTGGAGGAAGCCTGGCTCCAGGCACTGATTTAGACAAAGCTGCCTTCCCAGGAATGGCCAACCTCACATACAAAGTGCACGAGAGCAAACAAGATTTCAAACTACTCCAAAAGAGAAGTGTTGAAAAGGCTGTTGGGGTAGAAGAATGACAGAGTTCCTACTTGAGAAAGGACCAGATATCCTGGAGAATTATTAGGTATATGGCATAGTTGGATTCTTTGGCATTGGGAATGTGTGGAGCCACTTGTGATGCCACAGGCAAAGGCAATGGCTTTCAGTAGCAATGAAGGGTTGAAATGGTCATTACCTTGCATCCTGGAGCTCAGGGCAGCTCCCAGGCTGGCTTGTCAGGGATGCTGCTGAAAGTTTTCAGTCATTCCTGGTTTAAGCATCCATGATCAATAGAAGTAAGACTCAAATTACCCAACATTTCACTGGTCTATTGAGAATCTCCAAGTGTTGTCAGTCTTCAGTGTGCACACACTGAGTAATGGAAAAGGCTAGTCATAAATCTGAGATTCAAACTCCAAATGGACTCACGCTTTCCATGCCTCTCATAGTATTAGGTACTTTTAGACTCATTCACTTGCTATAAATCTCACACCCTGCCAATCTCACACTAACTTCCTGTGCATGGTCCATGCACTGTGATAAATAGCTATGACCCACCACTAAGGAGTCAGTTAGTGGAAACTTCCAGGGGAATATTCTACTGGCAATGATCATCTCTGAGAAATCCTACCCTTTAATAATGAGAGGATGCTGGAGGCCTTATACGCCTATCTAGTACCCCAAACAACTCCTTAAAGGCAGGTCATGGACAGAGGCAGAAATTAGGAAAAAGAATTCAGTTCCTTCTTTCTCCTATAACGCCCGCTTCTAGCTATAAAGAACCTTGTTCATCACTGTTGTCATCTTCATAGACCTGGTACCATACTTTGAGGTAGCTCACCAACCTTTTGGCATGTAATAAATTGTGTCTTCTTACTGTAATACCTGTGTTATAGCTAGTGGAACAGCCTCAAACTCAAGGCCATATGAATGCTAAGTAGAAACAAGACTGCCAGCAAATCATCTTTGCACCAGCATGGACATGATCCATTTGGCTCTGCCTACTAATAGAGCCTCCCCTATTGACCTATTTTTTTCTTGCGTGTTTTCATCTTCAAAATAAATAAATAAATAGATAAATAAATAAATAAACAAACCCTATCTGTTCTTCTTCTCACTCCATCGGAGCCCTAATTTTGAGAACAAGCAGAGGAAACATTGTGTTCTAAAAATTAGACCTTTGCTTCCAGTTCCAGCCTGGCTTTCACTAACTTTGTGACATTAAGTATTCTTCTATAACTATACAAAAGCCACTTCATATCACGTATGCAAATCTAAATAGAGATGCCTCATGGCTGTATAAAGCATGAGATCAACAGTCTTTGGCTTCTTCACCTGAAAAATGTGTTAATGGTGGTACCTGGCTTAGAGGGCTGCCACAGGGATTAACCAAATTACCATATATGAAACACTTAGTGCACTTGCAAAGGCTCAATATGGTTGCCTTGCACAATCTATACAAATAGATTTAGTGATAGCAGTTTGCTTGGAATAGCATCCTTCTACAAGCAAGGTTTTTACTGCCCTTGAGAATGATGGGAAGAAACCTGGGAACATGAGGCTGCATTATGGGCAGTGTGGCTCCAGATTGTCATTGAGCCTTTTCGTCTAATGATATCTCACCTGTCTTTTATAACAGAGATACTGCTCTTTAACACTTTCTTAGAACCAAGAAGAGGCATGAGACTAATTCTTGTCCATCTTGGTACTTTTTAGAACAAAAAAATCAGCCAGGAACTCCATATGAGTTAAGTCTAAGTGGAAGGGCTGGTGATAGAGAGG
The DNA here is from genome assembly GCA_030674055.1 of Rhabdomys pumilio. Taxonomy (NCBI): domain Eukaryota; kingdom Metazoa; phylum Chordata; class Mammalia; order Rodentia; family Muridae; genus Rhabdomys; species Rhabdomys pumilio. The sequence goes on from JANHMN010000002.1 coordinate 53,679,792, forward strand.
TCACTCCCCCTTCTCCCACACAGTCTAGAGTATTTGGATGGAAGCTGCATTTGACAGTTTTGACACATGCATTTGACCTAGTCTAAGAAGCCTTGTCTCCTGGATTCTTAAAGGACACCCTTGAGACTTGAGGAATTTCCTTTCTCTTGCTCCTGCCAAGCCTTCAGAAAAAGACTGCCCATCTTGGTCTGAGCATATGTCTCAGAATTCACAATTCTGGACTCTATCTTCATCACCTTCATTTCCTATGCCTGTCTTGTGTTCCCACCTCTAAAGCAGCAGCTTGATGCCCCTTTCAAACATAGCAGTGATGCCATGATTTTCAGTATTCCTATTAGTTAGTGGTGTCTACTGAATAACTTAAGACTCTAAATATTTGCAGAATAAATGCCAAGTGCCTGAATGCACACAAATACGCTATTCACTTGCCAGCCAGAGCTAGGCATAGAGTTACTTTTTCTTTATATAAAAGATTTGACATATCCTATCTTCAATGACAAGCATGAAATAAAGTCAAAGGAATACAAAATTCAAGATTAAAAAAGGGAAGAAAAGAAGAAAATTAAAGTTTTTGTCTGTATGTTACATGCTTTATGCAGACAGCCTCGAGGTGGCTTTGCCTGGATTATGGAAAATCCCTTCACGAGAGGGGAGGGTTCCCAGAGCAATCCAGAGTAAGGTCGACAACAGCTCATTCACTGGGGCTCAGCAGGATGTGTTCTATTGATTCGGGTGCTAATTCACACAATACAAAAATAATAATTTTAAAAATCTAAACTTCATTCCTAGATCACCAAAGGAGAAGCTTCTATCTGAGGGCACAGATCTAGATGGAACTACTTCTCAAACAGCCAAGTCCATCTGCCATTTACACCATGGAGAGAATGATTGACTTTTTAAAAAATGATATATTAGTATATACTTATGTACTCTATTCTTTTTAAATCAGCTTTCTTGCTTCCCACTTACACAACACACAACACACACACACACACACACTGTGTAGCTGTGTAAATAAGGCTGGCCTCAAACTTGCTGTAATTCTGTCTCGGCCTTTGAGTGTTGGGATTAGTGTGTACCATCACATTTAACTTAAATGCAAAATGTAAACAATGTCTTACCATTCTCTCAAGAAATAGGAGGAGGTCAGAAAGTAGTTACCAGAATACTTAAGAGTCAGTAGAGAGCAAACATAATGTGTGCTTCCTAGAAACTATGCTGTGATAGTGAGTTGCAGACATCTAGTTTACTAGAAAGAGAAAAGCTCACCAGTTCCACAAGGAGGCCATGTTTTCCCCAATGTGAAATTCTAAAAGAAGCTTACTTGATAACATGGAACAGTTATGTAGAAGGTAAGAATGAATTTATAGAAAGTGTAGGTTCGGAGAGGGGTCTTTAATATGACCTTTTAAAGATGTCCTTGGGAACAAGTCAGATAATGACACTAAGCGCAACTCAGTGATATTTAGGGAAGGATGTGTGCATGGGCCTTAGTCCATTTGGGCTCCTATTAAAACAGATACTTCGAAACGCCATGGCTGTATTATGCATGATTCTTGAGACTGAAAGCCCGTGATAATGGTACCAGTGTGGTGGTATACTGGAGAGAGCTCTATGCCATTTTGTAGAGTGCCAACTTTTCCTTGTATCTTCACATGACAGAATGAGACTTGAGTTTCTGTCCTGTCTGTGGGGTCTAGGACTCGTGACCTAATTTCCCTGAAAGGATACATTTTCCAACATCATAACCTTGGAATGAGGATTTCAACATATGAACCCGGGTGATGGGGAAACAAATATTCTATTCATGTCCACATAGCACTATAATTCCTAAAAGAGGAGATTTGACCATAGTGCACACACTCTGTACATATATCCTTGCAAAATAACTCACCATAATTAAATATTAATGTGCTTTTACATAAAAACTGTGCTTGAGTTACTCAGATATATCAAATGCTTATTATTACAATAACTTTTTGTGCATGGTTTTTCCTAGGCAGAGAGACATTTATCCTTTATGAAATCAGATCATATTTGGTGAACAAGGACTGACCCTACTTTGTTCCAGGCACTGTGCTAAGTTCTGGTGATACAAAGATGTAAGATACTCTGTCCTTGGTCATAAGAAGCTCACAGACTAGGTACAGTGAAGACAATAAGTAAAGAGGTCTCCATTGGGAAACATTGTTCCTGAGGGCCTACACAAGTAGATAAGCAAAATAGACCATTTGTTTTGGGAAAGGCATCATATGAAATAAATCTTGAAATATAAATAGTTTTTCAAAACCAGCAAGTAAGAAAGAATATTGTGTCTGGAAGGAGCATGAGTCCAATCAGTACTTGCATAAGTGTGTCTCTCAACAGCTGTGGCGATCATCACATGAATCTACATGTGAACAAAGCCCAAGAAAGCTCAACACACATTATACATATATGTACACACACTGAACAAAACAACATGGCTTCAGGAACTATAGTCACAGGCCACGTGATTGATTATTCTCTTAATGATGCACCACATACAAAAGAATAGCCCAATCGTGTTACAAGGAAGCTGAAGAATTTCTATGATCTAGTGACATTGTAGCTGCCCTGACACACTGCCACACATTGCTGGCATATATGTGGAAATGCTGGTTAAGTAAAACTTCTGTACCGCTGGTTGTATGAGAATACAGCACACACATCTGTATGCAGGACATAGTATGTGATGATGAACATACATGCCCATATTGCTGTGTCTACCATACTAGTTATCCCTGCCTATAAAAAAATGGCTTACTATAAGAGAGTATGCAGTACCCCACAACTATGTACGTCTGCTGTTTACTCTGTCTCTTGACTGCATCAAGAGGCCATTTTGAGTGACTGACTTATACCATCTAGGTATATGCAAATCCACTCTGTAGATGGCGATGGACAAACCTCCCTTCATTTTTTTTTTAACCATAACAGTTCTCAGGAAATGCTTTCTATATTGCCCTTTTTTTAAATGAACTTTTACAAGCTATGAACTACAAATTGTTCTACTGTCAGTGGAGATACCTCCATATACACTGTATAGCCAATTCTCAGAACTCAAGTGGCACATGACTCTACAGACACATAGTGCCAGCTACCTGTCCTTGCTATCTGTGGCCATCCTTTGTCAGTGTGTTTGTGCTACTTACTTTCACTTGTGTGTCTGTACAATGTCTTTGACCTTTAGAACACAGCATCCCTCACCCACTTCCCTAAGTCTCTTGTCCAGAAAGGCTGATGTCTGCAAAACACCCTTGAAAAGAAATGGCTACAGACAGTTTAGGATGAAACCTACATGCCTGCAGAGTGTGGAGTGCAGGCAGTTTGTTGGCGCTGAAGAATAGGAAGGCTGCTGTGCCAGCCTGGGTCTTCAACTGTTTTCCTCTGCCATGTGCTCAGCCTCCAGCTTCTCCTCATCCATTTAGCATCACATAGATCCCAGGAAATATGTTTTATCTTGTCTTTGGCTTCATGAACTTATACAAGTTATGAGACACAAATTGTCTTTTCTGAAAAGGAAAATTCTATGCTTGTGTTCATCTTCCACTAATGAGGGATAAGCCAGTAAAATAAAACTTTTAGAATCTCATGTTTCTTTCAATCCATTTACCCTAAATACCGTGCAGTCATATTCCTCAGCTTTGGCATATCTGAACATCCTCACTCTGTGGTCTGACTCCTTTGTTATTCTCAGTTCTTTCTGGATCTCTCTTCATGCCAATCAAAAGACATTCCATTCTTCCAAAGGAAATAGGCTTTGCCTCTCCTTGGTTACAACAAACTATCTGCGGATGTAAATAAAGCCATAGGCATGTGTAACACAACAAATACACATTTGGGCCTAGAGAGTGCCTCTAAAGTGGCATTCAGAATTAGAGTAGCCTGTGCCCATCTGCATTCTGAGTCCGAGAGCAAGAAGAAGAGGTGGGTCTGAATTAGAGACAACATCGTAAGATATCTAGGGCTGGACTAATGCACCCAATGTGGGCCTATTGTCTGCTTCCCAAAATACCCTGGGGAAAGTGGTGCAATCTGTGGGGATAATGAGCAGTTGAATATTTTAACTTAACTGCTGCTGACCTCTGAGAAGATACCCCACAGCTTCCCGGAATGGGCTGAATCAAATCTGGGAATGCAGCCACCTCCCTCGGGTTAACACAAATCTCTTAATGCCAGATTCATTAACAGCTCACCCCACTCCAGCCTCTGCAGGTTTTCTTTTCTCTCCAGCTAAACCTTTTCATGGAAGAGGTAGGCATTTCATAGTTCTCTGTATATAATCACCCAGTCTATTTGACAGATTCCCACTTTGCCCTCAATGATGGCGCTGTAGAATAGGAAGGCTGCCTAGTTAAAGTCATATAGCAAGCATTCCCAAGCTTCGCCATCCTCTCAATGAGTGTTTCCATTCTGAACCCAGAGCTTAGTGACAGGCATGTTGCTGCCAATAGAAATCCCTACACATGCATGTGAAGTAGCATGTTGGGAAGATGAAGGACCAGAAGCTCAGGGGAAGGCCAACTAATGGGAACCTGGTGGTATGCAGGACAGAAGGATGGGATGAAGGAATAGCCCCACTGTGATATTCCTTCCCACTAACTTCATTAGCTTTCTAATGCAGCCTTTAGCTCTCAGGTAGGGCATGATGTTAGAACATGAAATGGAACTACCAGAGCCTTCTCTATGATAGGAACAAAAGTGGCAAAGTAGAAAGAACCTATGAGAGAGTCATCAGGAAGCCTGGACCTGATTTACTTTACCTGTTTCTCATGGTGCTCTGAGGTCCACCTAATGGTCCTGTGGACAAGATAAAGAAAGGATATCAAAGACTTACATTATTTCAAGCCAGCCCAGAGCATCCAGGGCTGCTTGAAGTTTACTCAGCATTAATGGTACCCTCAGCTTTCTGCTGGGATTCTCTTCTCTGGCTGTAATGTCTATGTCCCATGTGATTTGATGATTTGGGAGAGTGATAGATAAATTTTTCTTTAAAATCTCTGCCTCTGTCTGTCTCTGTCTCTGTCTCTGTCTCTCTCTGTCTCTCTCTCTCTCTCTCTCTCTCTCTCTCTCTCTCTCTCTCTCTCTCTCTCATGTTTGCTTAATGTCCCATTGGAAAAAAAAAGTTCTAAGAAAATAGGGCTCAGGGTTTACTGTTTGCTTCTTGATTGACATTTTTAGAATTTGTTCAGTTAATATAACTCCTTACAATAGGCGTTAGCATCCCCAAGTACGGAGTGGGAAACACCGGAGAAAAGTAAATAAAATTTCTAAACTTTGTTTAGCTAATAAGTGGTCATATTGAACTGAAATTCCCATTAGACAGCAACACCTACAGAGTGGATGTGGTGTTTGGTTTGAATTGTCAACTTCACACAGCCTAGAGTCACCTGAGAAGGGTCTCAAGGAGGGATTGTCTCGATCAGGTTGGACTGTGGGTATGTCTGTTGGGGTCTGTCCTGATTACATCAGTTGAAGTGGGAAGATACAGCCCACAGTGGAGAGCATCAATATTGAGTCTGGGTGCTAGACAATGTGATAGTGGCAAAAGCAAGCTGAGCACTGGAAAGAATAGGCACACTCCTTTTTTCTCTGATCTAATGGCAGGTGTGTTCAGCGGCTTCAATTCCTTGCTGTCTTCACTTTGCAAGTAGGATGACTATAACCTGGAACAATGAGTTAAAACAAACCGTTTTTTCCTATAAGTTTTTGTCTGGGTATTCTACCACAGCAATAGGAAACAAAGCTAGGGCACAGGAGAATAAAGATAGCCAAGTTCCCCAAAGCCCTCCCCAGTCAAGGTCTGTGATGATCAGCAAGGCAGAAGTTGGGCTGACACTTCTTGGACAGCTTGAAAGCTCTTTAGAGGTTAGGTGTGAGATGGTGGGAGGAAGGGAGCAGGCTGAACTTTGCATATCTTAAAGCAGCATGAGTAAATACACTAACCATCATCAGTATCCCATTGCCAAAAAGGCTCACAAAACAAAAGGAGCCACTTAGAGGGACAGCCTTATTATAGAATTAGACGCTGTAGGGCAACAGCAAGAGAAGGACATGCATCCAAGGAGCCTGTGCACCCAGGAGATGGAGGGGATGGTGAGTTTTTGTGTCCACCATTCATTCATTCTTCTTGTAGAGCCACCTGGACTAACAATCTTATCTTCTGCAACCTGGACTTGAGTTCTACCACTGTGTGTGGTTCTGCATGAGGAGCCATTGCCATCTCTGCAGTGGAGTATCCCCCACTCCTCTGGCCCTGCCTCCCTAGACAAAAGCATTGATAATCCACTGGCAGAACACCCTGCATGAAATCATGGACTCTTGCATTTTGTGGTGCAATCTGGCACATGGTACATGTACCAGTTCCATGTTTTAAATTGCCCTCCTGTTTATGTCCAAAGTACTTCAATACAGAAAGGCCCAGGTCTTTCATAGGAGGAGGTCATAAAGATCTAGCACCTTCTGGTCTACTTCAGTAGCTGTAAGTGTTGAAGCTATTTCTGCATCCCTAGCCTCCACTGAAACCAGCTGCAACCCAGGAGTGTTTTATTGCTCAACCATGTCAGGATCCTGCTCTACAAAGCAAACCTCAGGTCCGTGATTAGACAAAAACCCTTAAAATGAGGCCTTGTCATGTAAGATGTTTATGGCCATGGGAAGATGAGGAGTGATGAGAAGATATACCACGTCAGAGCTGTAGTAGAAGAGTATGAGACCACCCTGTGGGGACTGCATACTCCTAGAGTGATCACTTGCTTTTAAGCTGGAATGAGCTCCTTAAAAGCTACACTTCCTAGAACTTATCGAAGGCAAGGATGAGTTAATGGGTGATTGTTATAACCCAGGTGGTATGGTCTTAAGTTAGCAAACAAGGATGAAAGTAGAGAAGTCCAGCTACTGGATCAGAATTTCAAGGTTCTATAGCTTTAGGCTACAGAGTGAGTTCAGGGTCAGTCTAGGAAATTGAGGGAGAGACTATCTCAAAAGAAAAGTATTAAGAGGCTGGAGATAAAACTCAGTGGTAGAGTGATTACCTATGATGTGAAAGGCCCTAGGTTCTGTCCTCAGTATAGCAAAATAAGTTTTAAAAGGAAAAAAATTGTTAGGCCATCATAACTACCATCATGGGGGACACTCTGTCTGGTGACATGACCTCTGTCTGCAGAGATGATCAGATCAAGGCTCAGGAAAGACCACCAGTGGTAAAGACTGCCAAAGAAGGAAGGGCCCCTGAATTCTGAGAATCTATGATTTCTTATCAAGGGTGTCCTGCAAATAGAGTAGCAATGCTTTTGTCTAGGGAGGCAGGACCAGAGGTGTCAGGAATACCTCACCTGCAGAGATAGCCAATGACTCCTTATACAGAATCATGCATGGTGGAAAGACTTAAGTTCAGTTTACAGGAAAGAAGGTGGCTAGCCAAGATGGTTCCACAAGAGGAATGAGGCTGAAGACAGCAGCTTCCCATCTTCTGCATCTTTTAGGTGCACAGTTTTCTTTGTGAGATTCCTGTTTGTTCTTCTTGTACCTTCACAAGCATATCCTTATAGCCGTGTACCATGCATCTTAACAAATGCCTCCCCCCTCACACACACATAGGCATGTTCTGTATATATGTCTGCAAGCCCAGATCCTTCCCTAATTCTGATGGTGGTGGTGGCTTATACAGAGAGTACAGGTAGTACTCAAAGCCAAGCTTTGTCACCAGGTAAAAAGAGTAAAAGTGACCCAGTAGACCTTCATGTTCTGCACCATAGATACAGATGGGGTAGAAAATCCCACTAGCAATGCATACCCCTGCTCATGACCCTGAGTACCTGACATGAAGCCATAGCTTTGCAGCATTTCATTCAGAAAATATTTGGAACTAGCCACATGCCATGTCTTAAGCTAGACAGATGCCGCCCCATAATGAAGTCACACATAGCATTTTTTTTTTAATGGGAGAGAAGAGCTCAAAAATGTTGCCTGTCCTGACAAAGTCTCACTGGACTTCAGCCTGTATTCTTGCAGTCTCGTGTCCTAAGTGATCGGATTACAATGATTGTGACCACATTCACTCTCAAATGCAGCTTTTGAGCCCTTCAGATGTTATTTCATACTGACTTGTTCTGTAACAGTAAAATATAGACAAGATTTTGAAGACTTTTAGTATAAAAGAAATGGGGGGAATATCAATAGGGGAAAATATCAATTGCACATCTTTGTGTGGTTCGCAGATAGAGATCTTAGTACTTTGGCTATGTGCAATTAAGTATTATTAATATTATTAAATCAAACTTTGCCTGGTTTATAAATTCCTATAAGAATGTTTAACATTGCACATGTGACTTGTGCTGTATTTCTGTTTGGGAACTGAGTGAGACACTTGATTTTTTTTTTCCTTTTTACAGAGTAAATTCTTATTGAGTAACTTCTAACCTGCACTGGACATGCCTCACCTCCTAGAGTTTACACAAGATAATTCCTACAATCTCACAGATAACATCATCATACAAATTACAAAATAATAGGGGGGAAAGGCAGGATGCCATGATGGAGGAGACATTCTGAGAAGAGAGACCAGAGACAAGAACCTCCAATGGCTGCATGGCTGCTGCTGCTCTGTCTCTGGGGAAATCCATGGGGCAATGGCCTCAGTGTCTTTCTTTACATTAATAGGTTTTTTATCCCATTCAGAATTAACCAATGAAAATGGAAATCACTACTTATAGTTTAGTATCTTCCTTTCTAGCCTCTTGCTCCATACGTACATAGTCCACAAATGAATAAACATTCTTGTGTTGTGGAGTCAGACAGCGGTTAAGTTTGTGCTTGGTGTTTGCCTGTGGCACTACCCTTCAGGAAGCTACAGTAAGGCCAATAGAGGCCTGAGACTCTCATCAGAAAGAGGCGATTCAAGCAAAGCTGTGGAACCACCACCTTCCTCTTCCTCCTCCCTTCCCCTCCTTTCATCTTCTATTTATCTACCCCTCTTCCCTCTTTCTCACATTGTTTCCCCTTCTCTTCTTCCCATTTTCTTCCTCTTCCCCTCTTATTTCGGTTCCTTATCCATTTTCTTCCACATTTCCATCTGGATCCAGGTCCCTAGCAACAGCCTGCAGCTTCTCCTGAACTAAGCACATTGAGACACCTACATTCACTTCCTATGAGTCCTTCCTCTCCTCTTGGAATGACTCAGCCAGCTATCCTAACAATTTTGGACAAAGCTCAGGAATACAAAAAGTAGTCCCCAAACACAGTGATACTCTCCTAGAGATGCCAGTGATGACCAGAGACAGGTATCCAGACATCGGAGATAGATGACAAAGTCATTTTGCTAGGCTGACTCCGATTTTATAATGTTTTACATTTTTACTTTCGAATTTGCATATACTGAAATTGGCTTTTTGTGGAAATGTCACTGGAAAATTACCCAAGAAGTGAGAGGGAATGGGCTCCCGTAGCATGGCAGAACATGAAAACCACAAAGGCAATGTATGGAATGAACCAAGTCCCAGTGTGCTGACTTCTTACTATACTCACAGCATTTTCAAATAAAAAAAAAAAGTCAGACAGTAAGAACCAGAGCAGATCAATGATCAATGGCTACTAACAATGAAGGGTTAAAGAGTATCATAATATCATAATGTACATATTGATTTACCCACTAGCCGACATTTGTGGTACACGTTTTTCTGGGGACTTAATTTTTCCTCTGTCCTGTATGAATGCACAGAGTAAGATTTCTGGATCATACAGCATGTTTGTGTTTAATTTTATAAGCTAAATCAGTAATTAACATGGGCTGATATAAATTTAACAAGCCTGATTAGCTTTCAGAATGGTTGGTTGCTATCCCATGTTTAATGCTATTCCCTATTTGGAATAGGGGATTCATCTTGCCAATTCCAAGTACCTGAAAGGGCCCCTCTAGCATGGGAGTCTTGACTCTAAAATACTGAGTCAAATTTAGATATCACTATTCACACATCTCCCATCATCAATAGATCTAAAATTCCTTCATGATCCAACTTCCAAACAATAGCCCAAGCAGTCCATCTCCTCCAGTGTCACAACCTCCCTCTTCTAGAAGTGAGTCATTAGTATCTCTTGCTTGGGTTCCCACCAAAGCTTCATCTCCCACAGTCTCTCTGCCGCTTCCCCCTACAACCATTCTCTACAACACAGATACACAGGCCCTTTCCACAAACTCAACCAATGGGATGACTCTTCATTGCAATTGACTTTCAGAACACTTAACAGTCTGGCCCATGCTACATCTCCATTTTTCTCATATTTTTCCTGTGTCCTTTCTTTTCTGTGAGTTCTTAAAATGCTTCCCCAGGGTCCATGGACATCTGTGACAGTCTATCCTCTGGCTCCAGGCATGTGGTTTTTCCATATTCTAGTTTAAATGGTACTTTCTCAACAGGTCTTCTTATCCAATATTGCAGTTACCCAAATTGGTTGTTGCATAGGCATTTGCCCACTCGTTTGTCATTTATCTCCTCCCAACTAAAAGAGGAGATCATTTGGAATAGGGGCTTCATCTTGTCAATCCCAAGTACCTGAAAGGGTCCCTCTAGCATGGGAATCTTGACTCTAAAATACTGAGTGGATAAATGAATAAAAATAAATAAATAAATAATAAACAAATAAATAATAAATAAAAAGGTAAAGAAAAAAGAACTGTTACTACCCATTCAAAGCTAATGGGAGTTCATGGAAATTTCATTAGAAGAATGACACTTACCACACAGGTGAAGGTCAAACGACTTAGGATACATCAAACATCTATCCCAAGGTATACAGTAATGATACGAGGTGGGCTTTAAACACATAATAACATAAAGCAAGCATTGTGACTACTACCTGTTGTCCTGTTTATTTGGGAGACCGATGCAGCAGGATCAACTGAACCTATGCTTGAGGAACAGTCGAGGAATTATAGTAAGACCCTGTCTCAAAAAATAATGAAGATAATGATGATGGCGTTTGCCTAAGAAGAGGTTCATGAGAAAAGGGCTTTCAACCTTCTTAGGCAAATGCACCCCGTTGGTCTTCTAAGAATATCTACTGCCTCCGTATGGACTAAGACACCAACCCAAATGCAAGTACTACATTCAAACAGCATTGCTCACGGAGACGGGCTCATCACAGTTTTTTCCAAGCTAGCTAAAACATGCTAGCTCTCACTGCACCAAAGTCTCTCTACTTGGCATTCCTGTAGTTTGCATTCTGCTTTAGAATGGTAGCCCCTAGCCACAGAACACTGTGAGTCTGCAAGGAATGCACTGCTTACAGATCCTTCTAGGCACCAGACATCTCAAGGTAAGAAGCATTGTTTTACTCTCTCATTCTCCCCAAGTCACATCGCTCCTAAAAGGCACCCATTTTCTTCCAGTGAGCCTAAAGTACTGAGGTTTGACAACAGCGGAGCCAGATACACAGAAAGTCCACATTGTCCCAAAGTGACTTCTTGTCACTCATTTCCCTCTGAGTGCCTCTGCCTCTCTCAATCTCTTACTCTTGGTGATGTAAATTGGCATGATCAGAAAAGCCCTTTGTGAATCAAAACCTATGTATTTCCTTTCATACATACATATGAGGGCGCCACTGTGCATGCAGGAAGCACTTACTGAATGAAAGCATTGAAATAGTAGCTAAGCGAGAGAGAGACAGACAGACAGAGACAGAGAGACAGAGAGAGAGACAGACACAGAAAGAGAGAGCTAGAAGGATGCTCAGGAAGGGAGGAAGATGCACAAGCAGTACTATAGATCCTGGCTAATCCATTTCGCATTTCTCTTTCCATTGACCAGACCTATAGGATGACCCAGCTGACCAGGTGAGGGGTCTCTTTTTGCTCATGGGTCTGCAACCACCCGAGTCTCCCTTTTCCTAATTCCTCCAAAGTCACCAAATGAGTTCTCAGCTCTGATTCCATGAACAGTCTCCACAGACAAAATCAGTAAGAGCTGATTCTTCTGGGCTGCTGAAGTGAGTGGAGTTACTAAATTCCAACCAGGATTCTGTCACTGGAATACACAGGCCTTGTCCCTTCTCCAGCTCCGTGCACGCACATCCGTAAAACAATGACTTTGGACAAGACAGTTTGTTTTCCTCACATTTTATTTTGTAGTTGTATGGCCGTGTCCTCGGCTGAAACTGTTCTCTGAAGCTAGCGAGTGCATCAAATGACCTTGAGGTTGTACTATAAGATGTGGGACTTTGAACGCTCAGCCTTCTCATGTACCTTCACACAGAGTGAGGAGCAGCCAAAGTCCTTGACTGTCCTTAGCCTCCTTTGCAGCCCTTTATACCTACTATTTCATAAGAATTAGCCACACAGGGACATATCCCCTAGAGACGGTAAAGTTATGCATGAATACTAATCATAAGACCCCCTGCCCTACTGTGTGCTTGGATGCTTCTCACACTTTTGCAGCAGGGCCTCTTTGCCTCTGTTGGCTGTCACTCACTCTGTTCTCTTCATCTAAACTCCTAGGTCTCTTCCTTCACCTATAATCCCATCCACATCTCCACAGTGGCATATGTTCCCTTGATACTGGGAGATTCTGAAAAGAAGTCAGACCCTTTTGTCAGTTGAGGCTCTCTCAAAAGCCTATCTGCAAATCTGTGCCTCATTGAATATTCATGTTGACCAGCTGAATATTCATGTCATCCAAAAAGCTCCATAGGGCCCTGTGTGCTTTCCTCTCTACATGCAGTCTTTCTAATGCATACAGCCTTTGCTCCCTTGATAAGGCTGTGGCTCCTGTCCCTGCTCTTGCTGCACACCCCACCCGCCCCAGCCTAGTCATTCACTCTCTGCTCTTCACTTTCATTCTTTTGATGTTGCTACCAGCCCTCCAGTCCTTAGTCTCTCCTATCTTAGAATTCCTCCTACGCCCATAGCCCCCATAGACTACAGGCTCCAAGGCAGGTGGAAATCTTCCTTTCATAGTAAAAGCTTTCATGAACTTCCTGGGGTTGGTACCTACATAGGGCAATGGTACTGGAATTCCTGACAGTAGATGAAATAGTAACAAATATAATGTTATTGATGGACTTTGTACACCATAAGAATTGTAGTAAATACTGTGTCTTAACTTTCTTTTTTTTTTCTTTTCTTTTTCTCCATTTATTTATTTATTTATACACTTTACATCTGCATGGAAGCCATTCTTCTCCTCCCAGCTGTACCTCTTATGTCCTCTCCCCTTTCCCCTTCACTTCTTCTCTGAGAAGGCAGAGACCCCACACCTCCACCCTGGCACATCAAGTCACTGCAGGACGGGGCAAGTCCTCTCCCACTGAGGCCAGACAAGACAACACAGTTAGGAGAACAGGATCCACAGGCAGACAACAGATTCAGGGACAGCTCCCACTCCAGTTGTTGGGGAGACCAAGCTGCACATCTGCTACATATTTGTGGAGCCCTAGGTCTAGGGCCTTAGTCATCAGGAAAATCCAAATCAAAATGATACAGAAATTTCAACTTATACTCATCAAAATGGCTAAGATAAAAAAACTCAAGTGAAGCAAGGCAAAAACTCCTCCTTTGCTAGTGGGAGTGCAAACTTGCACAACCACTCTGGAAATCAATCTGATGGTCTCTCAGAAAATTGGGAACAGTTCTACCAGCAGACTTAGCTATTACACTCCTAGGCATATATTCAAAAGATGCCCTACCATACCACAAGGACACGTGTTCGACTATTTTCATAGCAGCTTTATCTGTAATAATCAGAAACTAGAAAATAATCCAGATGTCCCGCAATGGAAGAATGAGCAAAAAAAAAAAAAATGTGGTACATTTACACATTGGAATACTACTCAGCCATTAAAAACAAGGACATCTTGAAATTTGCAGGCAAATGGATGGAACTAGAAAGTATCATTCTGAGTGAGGTAACCCAGACCCAAAAGGACATACATGGTATGTACTCACAATAAGTGGGTATTAGCCATAAAATACAGGATACCCACACTATAATCAACAGAAGCCAAATAATAAGGGCCCAAGCCAGGATGTTTGAATTTCACTCAGAAGGGGAAATAAAAGTCATCAGAGGTGAAGGGAGGGAGGGAGGGAGGGAGGGAGGGAGGGAACTGGGTGTCTTATCTTTCTTAAGCTAAGCAAGTCTTTGTCTCCTCAGTCATTGCTGAATTTCTGCAGCCTCTGTTCTCTTATTGACTGTCCCCTTTAGCCACTTGTTTTGGTGGGCATGAAGGCAGACACATTTTTAAAGATGGTTGACAGGCAGATAGTAGTGGTTCACTTTTACCTTTGTCCCACTCTCTAATCCTCTGGAATTAGAGTCAGGGAATAGAAAGTTAAATATGCCAAGGAGTGAGCACTGATTGACCCCCCAGGCAACCAAAAAAGAACAGTTATTTCTGAGGTCATCCCAATGGGGTATACCTGAGCATGTACTTATAATGAGGATGGGATACGTTCACATCAGCAGCACACATCACTATAATGATAGACAGTGCTGGGCAGCAGAAAGAATCAATTCTCTCAGAGGATACAGAGCCCTGGTACAGACAGTTCTGGAGGCCAGGATGAAGGCCTCCATCAAACTCACAAGTTCAATCACCTCAACCTCACACCTCCCTTTGTAACACATAAACCACTTGTGTGTCTTGGTCCTCAGCTCTGAGAACTGAGGCCAAGGTTACAGTGTCTCCCAGGAACAAAATGGTACCACACTGATGCCAGGCTCTGTGTGGCTCTGCCATTGATCCTCAATGAACCTGGTATCCTGCTGGGCAAAGAAGCATAACTCTATTTGTCCCTGTCATGATATAGTTGTGAAAATTATAAGGAACCATTGTTTTCTAAATGCTGTAAATACAGACTCATTTCAATTGGCTCATCACTCCACGAAGCTGCTCCTCATTTTCTTACTCTGAGTTAATCTTCCATCCTTCCCATCCATACTCTCTTCTGAGTAATACCATGTACCTCTGTTAGAAAGCATTTGTGGAAGTCTTCACTGCGTAGTAATTAGCTATTCCAAGCATTGTTGCTTACTTGTTCGACTCCATCTCTGGGGGAAGTAGGCACAGTGCTTGGCACCATTCAGGTACCAGTAAGTACTTAATAAATGAAACAATCCCTTCTTCTTCTTCCTGCCAAGCTTCAGACTGCAGATCTGTTTTACATCCTGACCAATATCTACAGATGGAGAAGAGATGTTGTTAAGTTCTACACTCCTAGGAGACAGCGTTCAGTCCTGCAGGCTGGTAACATAAGTGGGAAACAAGGAAAATATTGAGAGTTTGTATGTGAAACAAAGCCCAGCTCCATCATCTCCAATGTTCAAGCACAAGAATATATCCCAACAATAAGATGGAGTCTTGAAAATAATTGCTTCTTGTCTTTGAAATTGCTTCTCTGTCTTCTGGGCAAGTCCCTGAAATGGCTGCAGAGTCCCAGCTGTTTAATAACCTGCCCACTGATAGGAGCGATTGCTCATCAAACTCCAGAACCAGAGTGCATTCAAGAGGGACTGTCAGCAGCCTCGGCTGCAGAGGTCTCAGACAAATGGTTGCCGAGTGGATTGGCCAACGTTAAGCAACAAACATGATTAAAGGCCAGAAAATGGGACCTGTGAGGAAAAGATGAAGCCATCTGTTTGATTTATTGTGGAGGCGAACAAATAGCAGTGTGGAAAGCTGTGAAAATTTTCTACAAGAAAGATAGCAGTGCCCAGCTCAAAGAGCCAGGATGGGAGGACAAGGGCATGAACTGCCACACCAGGGACTTGGGACAGGGGTAGGAAGGAAGAACTTTGCACTGTCTGGCAACAGCTCAGCAAAGAACCAGCTCAGTCTCCCAGAATATGCTTTTTGAAAATGACAGATTTGAGGCTAGAGAAACCCAACAGTCTTTGTACCCAGAAGGGGAGAAAGAAAGAAAATCATGAGTTTGTACACATCTCTGTTCAGAGTAGATCCAGAGCTCCCAAAAGTGTGCTGGATGGTGAGGAGAGAGGACAGGGCAACGAGACGCTCGGAGGCTTGATTTGGCAAAACAGTTTCTTTCCTTCTTTCTTTCTTTCTTTCTTTTTTTTTTTTAACAGAAAACCATAAATAACTAACCGTAACAATGAAAACAAGTGTACAAATAACATAGTGGGGCTTTTTAGTATAGAATTTTATTGTTTAATTTTTTTTTCTTTTTTTTTATTGGATATTTTATTTACATTTCAGATGCCAATCCCTTTCCCCATTTCCTCTCCCTAGAAAACCCCTATCCTGTGCCTCCTTTTCCATTTTGCTTTTATACAATTTTTAAAAATGTTAATCAAAGGCTTTATAAGTATGGTAATGCTCAATCAGAAGTGTAACCTAATACCCAACCTATCTATGTAAACTATCTTTGACTGGTGGAGACATGTGAACTTCTGCCTCCATGCTCCTTCTCTCTTTCTCTCTCTTTTTCTCTCTCATTACCTAGCTTCTCATCTACTTCATCTTCTCCTATCCTTACTCCATCTTTTCCTCTCAGTGCTCCTTCCCCTTAGCTCCTCCTACATATTACCCGTCCTGTTAAAATAAAACTTTTCTCACAAAATACAATTAGAGCATAATTATTCCTATTTGTACCAGTGAGGTACAAGATAGTCTTAATACCCAGTCCCTCCTCTTTTTGATATTGTTTAATTTATAAGTATTACCAAGTAGTCTAAATTATGAGTAGCTGCCTACCAGTATCTGTCTTCATCCAAGCAAGAGTATGAGTCTGCTCAAAATAATTGACTTTTTTAAAAAAAAGTTACCTTATTTATAATAAATATAAATGTCATTCAAATAGCAAGGCAAAAGCTGTTGTTTTAAAATATGCCTTGAGATTTGTTATAATCAGCTATGTTAAGACAGGTACATAGACAACTGGGGTGTCTTAGTTCGGGTTCCATTGCTATAAACAGACACCACAACCAAGGCAATTCTTATAAAGGAAAACATTTAACTTGACTGGCTTACAGTTTGAGAGGTTTAGTCCATTATCATCATGGCGGGGAAACATGGCAGCATATAGGCAGTCATGATGCCAAGAGTTCTATATTTTGATCTGTAGGCAGCAAGAGACTGTGTGACACAATGGGCATAGATTGATCATAGGAGAACTCAAAGCCTGCCCCACAGTGACCTACTTCCTCCAATAAGACCACAACTACTTCAACATGGCCATATTTTTAATAGTGTCACTCCCAATGGATCAAGAATTCAAACACATGAGTCTCTTGGGGCTATACTATTCAAACCACCACAGGGAGTTAAGGAAGAAGTCTGTGTGATCATAGATTCCTTGAAGGAGGCCACATGCCATGCAGCGCCACATGGCAGGCAAGTAGCACAAGAAACAACTCTAGCAAGTAGCAAAAGGAGGATCCTGACCAGAACCTAGTGGTTGTTTCCAAGAGAATGGTAAGGAAAGCACACAGGTTTAGGGTGGGTCACAACAGATCATTTCAAAGGGACTCTGGAGCATAGGGGTTGTCTTGAATATTGGGTACCTGGCCTTGGGGTAATTAAGGCAGAAGAAGTGTGGTCTGGAGTCTTAAAGCCCAATAGAAGAGGAGAGGTGGTGGGAAGTGAGAAAATGCAGTGGTGGGTGCTGAGTGGTAGATTTTAGTGAGTGCATAACCAGAAAAAGCCATACACACAGTCAGTAAAAGAACAGCTGGCCAAGAATGAAAGTAAACAACTTAGAAAAATGGATGAAGTGACAGGAGAGATTGAAGGTCATCCTGGCCTCACTCCATTTTATCTTCTTTTGCCCTCTGGGGCTGAGGAGGAGTCTAGGACAAAGCTGGTGTGCATTCCTGATCCTTGGAATATGCTGTAGGCTGAATGCGTGTGATTGTTTTGTGTGTACTAAAGTAACTGCTTCTCCCCAGGATGGCCAGGACACTTCACTGTGTCCTAAGATCACAGATTCTCATCTCCACCTTGCTGTTTTCCAAGTATGTTGTCACTGGGAATAGGACAGAGCAATCTCCACTGGCTCCAGGATACAATTTTATGTAGCTTGCCTGTGGTGATGCTCTCAGCCAATTCTACCTCATGCCCATTGCTCACATAAGTCCGTCCTTAATGATAACTTCTCTTCACTTCTCTGCCTGGCAGTGTCTGTCAACTGCAACACAGTGTATAATTTTAAGAGGCAGTTCATTCACGTTTGTGGAACACCTGCTAGGCCTGGTGCTAGATGCTAAGGATATAACAATGAGCATGAGAAACGTGGGTCGAGCCCTTGTTTAGTAATAGAAGATGGAAAATACGTAAATAAAATAATAAGATTAGTTGATTACACATTGTGCTAAGTGCAGTGACAGCAATAAACAGGGGTGCATCGAAGAGAATAATAAGAGGCATTATTTAGAAAGATGAAGTCTAGCTTCTCTAAAGGGAAGAAAACAGAGATGCAGAAGCCAAGAGGAAGCCAGGTTGTGACAAGGCACATATAGAACAACGTGAATGATGGCCCCATGGAGAGAAGAACATGACTTCTAGGAACTGAATGTCAAGGAATTTGGATCTATTCCAGGGGTAGTGGGAGGCTTTAATATAGGGGTATGACATGATTCAGTTAGTGTTTTTAAGAGATCATTTTGGCAGCTCACTGAAGATTGAGTCTCGGGGAGAACAGTCACCTAGGATGATGTTGTAGTGGAATAATCCAAGGAAACTGTGTATGTCTTGTGCAGACATTCAAGGTGTACTTTGGGCGTGATGAAGCTGTGGCTTGAGAAAAGTCATGGAGGGAGACAAAGGTGGGGAGCAGGAGGAGGGGAAGCTAACCGTCAGGCTTCTAGCTTTGGATACTAGTCAGTTAGTGACATTTTTGAAATGAAGAATAGACATGTGTGAGAGTAAATTAATATTTTACTATTATCATTGTAATCACCATAATTATTTTATTGGTTGTTTTTCTTGATCTTGTCATGAAACAGCTGACAGACTGACAGGAGGAAATATTTGGCCCATGGTTTAAGGGCACATCCCACCGAAACAGGGAAGGCATGGCTGAGCAGCTCCATGGTAGTGGGAGTCCGTGGTGGAATGGGTCACCTATCAGCCAGACCAGGAAGAAGGGAGTGATAGACACAAAGCAGAAGGCAATATAATCTTCAAGGCTGATGTAGTGACAGACTTCCTCCAGTTATGTACCATATTCTACGGCATCTCCAAATAGCACCACCAGGGGTTCAAACACGAGCCTGTGGGAGACATTTCATACTAACCATAAGAAATGCTGGTAATGCTCACCTGACTCAGATCTCAGAAACCATGTAAACAATGTCACCCACCATTCACTCTTCACTGGGGAATAGAGTCTGTTGATAATTAAAATCGCATGTACTAAGTGTTGAGTATATATGTGTGAATGCAAGCTTTACATGTGCCATGATTTGTGGGTAGCAGTCAGAGGACAACCACAGGTACCAATCCTCACCTGTCATCTCGCTTGAGACAGAGTCTTATTGCATGCCATTGTGTATACAATGTTAGCTCATGTGCAAGCTTCTGGAGATTCTCTTATTTCTACCTCTCATGTAATTCAAGAGTGCTGGATTTATAGACTTTGGGTGCTGAGTTTGTATTTATTTGTTCTGCAGATCTGAATTAAGATCCTCATTTTTGGTGTGGCTTCTGCATTACCAACCAAAACATTAAAAACTGGTTTTTAATGGTTGATATGTAGAGAAAAATAATTTTGTTAGGGGTAGAATTGTGTACTATGTTAATGATTAGGGTGAAATAGTATTTTTATTGAAGGGTATTTTGTGCATTAAAGAATATTTAGCAATGCCTCTACTCCCCATCTCCTAGGGCCAGTGGCATCACATCCTCTAATCATGACAACTACTGAGTATCTAGTCCCTGTAATTATCTCCTAAGGACTAAATCTCCATGCTTAAGAGCAACTTCTCTAGGAGAGGTTAGGTGCACTCAGAAGAAGGAAAGTTTGTAAAAATACTTAAGATAGATATACCAACAGTATTCTGATTTTCCTGCTTCCTGAATTAAATAATGTTCCAAAACTTCTGGGTGTTGAGTGATACTATAACTTGGTGGCTGTAAACAAAC
>JANHMN010000002.1:53699913-53735285 GCA_030674055.1 Rhabdomys pumilio
TTTTGAACTCACTATAATTGTGAATATCAAAATATTGATTTAAAGTCCATTCATCACCCAAAGTATAACATAGTTCTCTAGTTCTGGGTGCTGGAAGAAGGATCCATTTTTTTCATCTTGCTGGTGAATCTAGAGTCTTGTCACCACAGGAAAGGAAAAAGTGGTGGCCTGCACCTCTATCTGCTGCTAGATTTCTTTTCCCTGCAGGCACCTCTTTGCTCACTTCTGTGCTATGCTTCTTGAAGAAAGGAGACAGGAAGAAGGCTCAGAGTCCACAGTGAAGGTGGACACCAAGAAAATACAAAAAAAAAAAAAGAGTCAAAAAATCTCCTTGTGTAAGCCCAGATCCATGCTATTGATTGAAATAATTAAAAACTTACAACTTTAGTTATCTTTTTAATTTTCTCCTATGGCTTTATATTAGTTGAGTTTTTTATATTAACCACCAAAAAGTTAAACCAACACCTTAACATCTTGAGACTCCACTGTTTATCTCAGCCTTGTGTGTCCCCGAATCTGCCCTAGTACCCCATTCCTCTTGTTCTCACCTTGCCACATTCCTTCTGGCTTCCCAATTTGCCCCATCTGTCCTCTCTGCCTTCCTGTCCCCAGTCACACAATGCACTCAGTGCTTACCACAAAAGCTAACCCTCCAGGAAGCTATAACAATAGTGCCTCTCTCTTAAATTCTTCTAATATTCATTATGCATTTCATATTCAGCATGCATTGTTACTGTCCTAATATATATGGCTTCTGCCCTTCATTAGATTATCAAGTCCTAGAGGACAAGGACCAGACCACATAAGGCATTTTTAACAATCTAGTGTACTCTGCACATAATAAGCACTTAATTAATGAATGTTTTAAAAACCACTGCACTAACTTAGGAGCATGGCTTGTATCTCCACAGTTCATTCTGTAGTTTATTCACTAAGCGTCTGGTTGTTGCATTGTCTTCAGCATGTAGAGGAGCAATAGAGTAGGTGAGCCTCCAGTAAGGCTGACACAGGCCAAATTTAAGGAAGTAATAGCTATGGTCCTCCATTAAAGGGACAGAAGGAACCTTTGGGAGATTCAGGAAGTTGTATGTTGGAGGAAATTGTATCTATTAACCCTGGAGGGCCCAGGCAGGAGATGAGGTCTTCTTGATGTTGGAGTCAGTCCTGACTCACTTCTACCTGATTTCCCTTTTCCTGTCCTCATCCATTGGCTGCTCCTGCTTCAGTTTTCATTGCTTGATCACTGAAGAGCCTTCTCTGCAGAGATATTGTGCTAGGTGACGCAAAAAGACCCTTTCTCAAGCTGAATTTCACACGAGATCTCTTGATAATGGCAGTCAGAAGAGCACACTGCTCTGCTCTGCTGAATCTGTCTGCAGATCTGTTACCAGTGTGGTTGGCTTGGCTATCTGGCAAGTTCTGGAAGAGCTCTTATAGAATAAGAGCTATGTTTGTAAATGGATGTGCTCATTTTTTTTTTTTTTTTGCTCTAAATACAATTCTGCTGATGGCAGAAACATTCCTGCCACCGCCATTCTGAAGTCAGTCCTTAAGAACTCGAGCTGGGTGAGCAGAGCCTCCTACAGTGTAGTTGTAGGCAAAAGATCATAGGGAAATGTGTCCAGTAATATCCCACTCTTTTGCTTTCACAATGCCTTTGTTCACAAGGTCTTCAGCTGGCATCTAGTTGTCAACACACAAAGTTCCTGGTGTGGTGTTCACAATAGTATTGGTTCAAAGTCCCTGTTTAACACACATGTGCACACACACACACACACACACACACACACACACCTAATGAGCACAAGCACTGTGAAGGCACAGTAGGGCATTGGGAGGTAGAGCTGAGCATTGTGATGTCATAGTGGAGCACTGTGATGTTACAGTGCAATGTAATGTCCTGAGATAGCACTTTGATATGATGTTGAAATTGTAATATCACAGTGCAACAGCATTGTGAAGGGTGAAATTGGGCACTTGGATGTCACAATGTAGCTGAGATGGCCCAGTATGATGGCACAAGTTGATACTGTTGCATAAGATGGAGCTTTGTGATGATGAAATGAAGCATTGTGACAGCAAAACTGAGTGTTGAGTTGTCACAATAGAGCATTTCATGTCACAATGGAGCTACGATGTCACAAACTGTGTGTGTTGGCAGGTTGAGCATTATTATGTAGAATGGAGCTGTGTGGTCAGTCTTTGGAGCACTGTGATGAGATCACAATGCTCTACGACATCACAATGCCTCAGCCTTTTTTAAATGCATTTTTATTGGAAATTCTACTTATTTATATTTCAGATGTTATCCTCTTTCCCCATTTCTTTCCCCCCAGGAACTCTCTATCCCGCCCCCTCACTCTACTTCTATGAGGGTGTGCCCCCACCCATCCACCCACTCCTCCCTCCCTGCCCTAGAATTCCCCCACCCTGGGAAATCCTGCCTCCATGGGACCAAGTACCTCCTCTCCCACCAATGCCTGACAAGGCCATCCTCCACTACATTTACATACTACATATACAGCTGGAGCCATGGGTCCCTCCAGGCATGTTCCCAGGCCATCTGTTTAGACCCTGGAAGCTCTGGTTGGTTAGTATTATCACTCTTCCCATGGGGCCACAAGCCCCTTCAGTTCCTTCAGTCTTCTCTCTACCTCCTCCACTGGCAATCCCATGATCAGTTCAATGGTTAACTTCGAGCATTTGCCTCTGTATATGTCAGATTCTGGCAGAGCCTTTCAGGAGATAGGTATATCAGGCTCCTGTCAGAATGCACTTCCTGGCATCCACTACAGTGTCTGCATTTGTTGACTGCACAGGGGATGGATCCCTAGGTAGGGCAGTCTCCAGATGGCCCCTCCTCCAGTCTCTGCTGCACACTTTGTCTCTGTATTTGCTCCCTTGAGTATCTTGTTACTCCTAAGAAGGACTGAAGCACTCATACTTTGATCTTCCTTCTTCTTGAGTTTCATGTGGTCTGTGAGTTGTATCTTGGGTATTCTGAGCTTTGGGGCTAATATCTACTTATCAGTGAGTGCATACCATGTGTGTTCTTTTGTGATTGGGTTACTTCACTCAGAATGATATTAGTTCTGACCATTTGCCTAAGAATTTCATAAATTCATTGTTTTTAATAGTTGAGTAGTATTCCATTGTGTAAATGTATCACATTTTCTGTATCCATTCGTCTGTTGAAGGACATCTGGGTTCTTTCCAGCTCCTGGCTATTGTAAATAAGGCTGCTATGAACATAGTGGAGCATGTGTCCTTGTTATATGTTGGGGCATCTTTTGGGTATATACTCAGGAGTGGCATAACTGGATCCTTAGGTAATACTATGTCCAATTTTCTGTGGAACCAACAGACAGATTTCCAGAGTGCTTGTACCAGCTTGCAATCCTATCAACAATGGAGGAGTGTTCATTTTTCTCCACATTTTCACCAGCATCTGCTATCCCTGAGTTTTTGATCTTAGCCATTCTGACTGGTGTGAGGTGGAATCTCAGGGTTGTTTTGATTTGCATTTCCCTGATGACTAAGGATGTTGAACATTTCTTTAGGTGCTTTTCAATCATTCAAGTTTCCTCAGTTGAGAATTCTTTGTTTAGCTCTGTACCCCATTTTTAATAGGGTTGATTGTCTGGAGTCTAATTTCTTGAATTCTTTGTATATATTGGATATGAACCCTCTATCAGATGTAGGACTGATAAAGATCTTTTCCCAATCTGTTGGTTGCCATTTTGTCCTATTGAGAATGTCCTTTGCCTTACAGAAGCTTTGCAATTTTATGAGGTCCCATTTGTCAATTCTTGATCTTACGGCATAAGCCATTGGTGTCCTCTTCAGGAACTTTTCCCCTGTGCCCATGTGTTCGAGGCTCTTCCCCACTTTCTCTTCTATTAGTTTCAATGTATCTTGTTTTATGTGGAGGTACTTGACCCACTTGGACTTGAGCTTTGTACAAGGAGATAAGAGTGGATAGAGTTACATTCTTCTACATGCTGACCTCCAATTGAACCAGAACCGTTTGTTGAAAATGCTGTCTTTTTTCTACTGGATGGTTTTAGCTCCTTTGCCAAAGATCAAGTGACCATAGGTGTATGGATTCATTTCTGGGTCTTCAATTCTATTCCATTGATCTTCTTGCCTATCTCTGTACCAATACCATGCAGTTTTTCTCACTACTGCTCTGTAGTACAGCTCAAGGTCAGGGATGATGATTCCCCTAGAAGATCTTTTGTTGAGAATAGTTTTCAATATCCTGGGTTATTCCAAATGAATTTGAGAATTGCTCTTTCTAACTCTGTGAAGAATTGAGTTGGAATTTTGATGGGGATTGCATTGAATTTGTAGATTGCTTTCGGCAAGATGGCCATTTTTACTATATTAATCCTGCCAATTCATGAGCATGAGAGATCTTTCCATCTTCTGAGGTCTTCAATTTCTTTCTTCAGAGATTTGAAGTTTTTGTCATTATGTGATGGGAGGAATTTTTTCTGGTCTAGTCTATTTGGAGTTCTGTAGGCTTCTTGTATGTTCATGGGCATCTCTTTCTTTAGGTTAGGGAAGTTTTCTCTTAAAAGTTTGTTGAAGATATTTACTGGCCCTTTAAGTTGGGAATCTTCACTCTCTTCTATACCTATTATCCTTATGTTTGGTCTTCTCATTGTGTCCTGGATTTTCTAGATGTTTTGGGTTAGGAGCTTTTTGCATTTTGCATTTTCTTTGACAGTTGTGTAAATGTTTTTTATGGCATCTTCTGCACCTGAGATTCTCTCTTCTATCTCTTGTATTCTGTTGGAGATGCTTGCATCTATGACCCTTGATCTCTTTCCTACGTTTTCTATCTCCAGAGTAGTCTCTCTTTGAGATGTCTTTATTGTTTCTACTTCCATTTTTAGATCCTGGATGGTTTTTTTTCAATTACTTCACCTGTTTGGTTGTGTTTTCCTGTAATTCTTTAAGAGATTTTTGTGGTTCCTCTTTAAGGGCTTCTACCTGTTTACCTGTGTTCTCCTGTATCTCTTTAAGGGAGTTATTTATGTCCTTCTTAAAGTCCTCTATCATCATCATGAGAAGTGATTTTAAATCTTAATCTTGCTTTTCTGGTATAATGGGGTATCCAGTACTTGCTATGTTGGGTGAACTGGATTCTGATGATGCCAAGTAACCTTGGTTTCTGTTGCGTACATTCTTGTGCTTGTCTTTCACCATTTGGTTATCTCTAGTGCTTCCTGCACTCACTGTCTCTGACTGGAGCCTGTCTCTCCTGTTTTCTTGGTTGTGTCAGGCCTCCTCAGAGTCCAGCTATCTCTGTGATCCTGTGATCCTGCATGTCAGAGCTCCTGGGAATTAGGCTGCCTCTGGTATCCTGTAATCCCTATGATGCTGAGGGTGTTAGAGCTCCTGGGAGTCCCGCTTTCTCTGTGTTGTGGGATTGATTGCAGAGGTAGAGCCCAAGGTCTGCTCAGTGCACCAGCTCAGATCCGAAGGAATCTGTGACAGTGGATCAGGGTATGGTGTCTTCACAGTAGCAAACCAGCTAGGAGTCAGCTTCTCTGAATGCAGCAGATCCTCTGGGATGGGTCTGAATGTGGTGTCATCCCGGGAGCAAACCAGCTGTGAGTCTGCCCAAGCAAGAAGGACCTGGGGGAGGCAGCAGAAAGGGAGTGGCATTCAAGAGGGTTGGGTTTTGATGGGTGATGGGTCCCTAGTGTGCCACTGCTGGGTTCCCAGCTGTAGCTCTGGGATTTTGGGCGGTGGGGGAGGGTTCTTACCAACTGCTCTGAGTGTAGCAGGTCCTCTGGGATGGGTCTGAATATGGTGTCTTCTAGGGAGTCATGCCTCAGCCTTTTTAATGAGTCTTCATTATATAGACTAAAGAAAAAGAAGCTACATTGAACTAATTATTTTTATCAGTCAAGTGTCCATCTCTACAACAAAACACTCAAGGGAAACAATCTGACAGGGAGGGAATTTATTTTGCTGCATGGCTTGGACTTTTCAGTCCACAGTAGGCTGGCTCCATGGCTGTGGATGGGAGGTGAGGGGACAGTACAGCACTGTAGCAATGGAGAGTGTGTAGTAGAGGATGCTGCTTATATGTCTACTGAAAAGACAGAAGAGACAAAGGGAGAGGGGGGATCAAGGGAACAGCAGTAGAGAGACAGAGACAGAGACAGAAAGACAGACAAAGACAAAGAGACAGGGGCTGTGAATGCTCACTTTTATAATTAAGCCCCTCCTCCAGAGCCACCATGTTTTCAGTCCATTCCTTAATAAAGTAAGAGCCAGCATGATCCATTCAGCTCCTGACAACATGCACAGGGGCAACTGGTGAGAGCTGAGCTTCTTAGAAAGCTTTGGATCTAAATCATAGCACTATTGTGAGTCATTCCTGAACCTAGGTGTGGTGAGATCCACCTCCCTCCTCTACTGACACATCTATGGGCTTTTGCCATTGCCCTTCCTTCTCTAACCAGACGAACTTTTCCAGGTTCTCTGTAGAAGATGTATTGATTCCCTAGTGAGACACTAACAAAAATTGTACACTTAGAAACTTAAATTACAAATTAGCTATTCCATAGTGCTAGATGTCAGAAACCTCTCCAGACAGGTCTCACTGGACTCCAGTAAGGGTGTCAGAGGGCTATGTGCTCTTTGAACAAATATGATCCTTATTTTCTGGAGGGAGGTTTGTTGCACTGTTTGGCTCATGACCACATCACTCTACTGTCTGCTTCTGTCTGTCTGATAAAGCCCTTATGTTTATGTCAGCCCTTCCAGACCTCCTAGGGTAATTTTTCCTGTCTGAAGATTTTTAACCACAACCTCACAGTCCCATTGTCTAAGCTGACAAATACATATACTTCAAGAATATCCTTAAGGGGGGGTTATTGGCAGTCTTCTGCCCTTCTGGACCCATTCCCAGGTCACAGCAAAGCAAGCTTCTTCATGTGACTTCCTATCTCTCTCTCTCTCCCAGCCCAGATGCCATCTACCCTTCTTTTTGCCTAATCTCCAATGATGAACTTACATATGGTATTATAAGCATTTACTCTGAAAATTTGGGATTAAAAGAATAGAATGAAAGCAGATAGCCAGAAAACATTTCAAAAACTATTTCAGCCACTGTGTGCTCTAGAAATAAATTGGCCATTGCCTCTGTAGATGCTGTTCCTCTCTGTGGCCTCTGCAGGGGCTGGCACTTCCTTCTTTCTGCTTACTGTGATCTTTTATGCAGATCAGATTCTATATCCACTGCCACCTCTCCATCTAGGAAAGAGTAATTTCCATGTCCTGTATGTCATTTAGTAATGTCATCTTTCTGGGGCTCCATCTCAGAATCCATAAAGGAATATGAGAAGCCATGAAAACAGAACTTTACACTCTCTATTTACAGCCAATGGCTTAGGAGGATGCTAGAAACATTTATTTATTCATAATCTGTACAGAGTTGGCTCTTATGGGTTTGAGGATTTATTTTTGTCCTGAATATTCATTAATTCAATTAATACATAATTAGCATCTACTATGTCCTAGTACTGCCCTTAGCCTCAGGGTTTTATAATGGCGAGTTGTTTAGCTTTTAATTACTACAGCAAACATCATATAGTCAAGGGAGAAAGGCTTGCTTGGGTTCACAGAGATTTGAATTCATGGTTAGTGGTTCCCATTGCTTTGGGCCTGTGGTGGAGGATCTTGGCAGGAGTTTGTACAGAATAAAGCTACTTCCTTCATGACTAGGAAACAGATGGCACGAAGAGAGCAGCACCCTCACACTTGCTTGCCTCCAAGGGCATATCTCAAGTGATGCAAATACTTCCCATCAAGACAGACATCTTAAATAGTCTGCCTTCTTCCAATGACACCAAGTTGGACGCAGCCTTTATTTAATGCATAGGCCTTTGGGAGAATTTCAGATTTAAACTATAATAAAGGCTGAACATGCTCACATGGGTTCTCACAGGGAAGACAGTTCATGTTTAATATTAAGGATAAATCACCTTCAGTTTATATACTCTAAAACTACCTGTAATTTGTTACCTTGTCTCTGGGAAGGCAATATCTGTGGACACATCACATTAGTATAACATATTAGATGTTGCAGACTTACCAGTTCCTTCAGTTATTTCTTACATGGAAAAGAAAGCTATGTAAAGCCATGTAGGGTAAGTTAGCTCCTGTATCCAAGAAGGATGGCTAGAAGATGATGAGACAAATGAGCCCCCTACTCCCACCCACTGTGATAACCAAATATGGTGCCTTTCTGGACCTCTGAGCTTCCCATTGGACCAGATCTCATCAAGAGTTCATAGGAAGACTTCCCACTCCCTCAAAACTGCTTCACCCCTCCCCGAGTGAGGCTATTTGGTGGATTAAGGACTCTCTTCATGTGATATAAGGGGAAAGCCATCTTTCTGCTGCTAAGCTTAGTGCTGTCGAGCGGATCTAACATAAGTGTCTGGATGCAGGTTTGCTCAGGCTAAGCTTCCACTCAGACTGTGGAGAATCAAGTGTTCGCTTTTCCCTGTGGGCCTTCAGGGATATGCAGCAAACATCCTTGTTCCTGTTAGATACAGCTCCTAAAACCTTTTAAAGCCCTCAAAATCTCCTTGATATTAGTGGTTGGTTTATTCTTTTCCCCTGGAAGCTTATAAAAGCATAAAAATGTTAATGCTAGAAGGGACCTCTGAGAACAGATGCAGTATTTAATTTATATTCTTAATTTTCCTAATTCAACAACTTCAGGGAGATGAGTTTATTCGCTTTGCATCCCTCTGCTCCCTGATTTGTTCTATCCATTGCCCCCTTGCCTTGCCTTTTTCCTGTCCCCTCTTCTTCCTGCCCTCTCCTCCCCAGGCTAGCTTCCCACTGGATTTCCTTAGCTATCCTGAAGCCTTTGTGCCTATAGATTCACTGACCTGACCTTAAGCTAGGGTACAACCAGAACTTTTGCCTGCTTGAGGTTTCTTAGCTGGGTCACAGGAGACAGGCTGTGCATGACAAGGCCCAGATTTTTAAGTTAGGACAGAATCTGCTGAGGGCAACCTCCAAGCACAGCCCACATGCTAGGGCTTGTGGAAAAGTGGGTTACTGTGCCTGATCCTATTGGACAGAGAAAATGGTGGAAGCCTAGAAGACTGCTGTCCATCCGAACACTGATCTTAGGAGAAAGGGGGCTTGCTTCTCTGGGGTTATTTGTGGGTTCTCACAGGACAGGGGCTGGACTAAGTGAGATTCTCATGAGAGAGAAGCCAGAGGTGCAGCTACATTTTGGAGAAAGGGTAATGTTATTCTACCAGCTGCGTACTGATTCTCACCAGGAAGCTGCTATCCAGACACGTGCCAAAGACTGGATGTGGGATACCTGGTGCCAACCATGAAAGACTGAACTTTTCTGTGTAATCTCCCTTAAGTCAGAATCTCCCTGAAGTCAGAATCTCCTTGAAGTCAGAACCCTTGAGTTGAGGTGGCCATGCTACTCAGCTCTGAGCCATTTTGGATTTTGAAGCTCAGAGTGTGTTTGATGTGGGGAGTCAAACATTCTCCCAACCAGATGCTGAAACTGGAAATGATCACCTGCCCCAACTCGTTCCCATCTGTCTTAGTCAGGTTACTATTCCTGCACAAACATCATGACCAAGAAGCAAGCTGGGAAGTAAAGGGTTTATTCAGCTTACACATTCACATTGCTGTTCATCACCAAAGGAATTCAGGACAGGAACTCACACAGGGGAGGAAGCAGGAGCTGATACAGAGGCCATGGAGGGATGTTACTTACTGGCTTGCTTCCCCTGCCTTGCTCAGCTTTCATCCTTACAGAACCCAAGACTACCAGCCCAGGGATGACACCACCTACAATGGGCCCTCCCCCCTCGATCACTGATTGAGAAAATGCCTTACAGCTGAATTTCATGGAGGCATTTCCTCAACTGAAGCTCCTTTCTCTGTGATAACTCCAGTTTGTGTCAAGTTGACACAAAACCAGTCAATACACTATCTAGGTTTTCAGTCACATTTGAGCAAAGGAGACTATTATGAAAGAATCCTCAATCACTACTTCACCCTGATCTGGGAGCTGAGATTTCCACCATTTCTTTGGGACCCAATGCCTTTCTAAACAGGGGAAGGAGCCTATGGTATAAGCAAAATTAGCTCATGGTAACAGCAAATGAATAGCATCAGAAGTTGCCCACATCTTATTTCCCAGACTTACTAACATGGTCTTTCACATGTCAAAGGAAATAGAACACTGGAAAGTGTTCTATTACTTATTATTACTTATTAATCCATGTAATGTATTACATGGATTACTTGTCCAATCCCACATCCATTGGGAAGTGAGCATGAGTTAGGGAGAGAATATGGGAGATGCTATACTGTTGACTATGATAAAGAAGGAAGAGTTCAAGAGCCAAGAATGTAGAAAGGCTCTAGATAAGTGCAATTACCCCTATATCCTCCATGGGGAACCCAGCCTTGTGATACATTGATTTCAGGTCAATGAGTGTCCTGTGAGCTTCTGCCTTCCAGTATTGCCAGGTAAAAGCTTTTTTTTTTTTTATTAAGACATTGGATTTATGCTAATTTGCCATAGCAGCATTAGAAAGCAGGTTACTGCACCCTTCACCAAGGGGATGAAGGCAGACTAGGAGTTGAGATTCCTACCAGTACCTGGCCTAGGTGGACCACACAGAGCGCAACCTCAGAGTTTTTTTCTTGGCCCAATCTTCTAAGCACAGGCCTTTCTCTTCCTTCCTCATTCTCCTCTTCTCCAACAAGCTTCAGTCTTAGACTGTAGTGACAGGGGGAAGCAAATTTCTCTATTCTCTTACCTGGCCTCAGCCTTTCAAGTCTGCATCTTTTCACCATTAAGGATGGAATTTGTCATCAACCCACAAACTTCATATGGTGAACCATTTCCCTTCCTCGTGTCTATATTCAGAAATAAGGCTGCTAAGAAGGTAACTGGGGTTAAGTAAGGCCGTTATGACGGGGCCCTTAGTCTGGAGAGCTAGGGATGGAAGGAACCAAAGTTGTCTCCGTGAGCACAGAGCCCACAAAGATAGAACAGGTGCTACCTGCAAGCCACAGAGAAAGATCTTGGAGAAACCAAGCCTAATGGCACCTGGAGCCTGGACCTCAAGCATCTAAAATGGGAAGACATGTGTTCCTCACCATTGTTTAGGACACCTTGTCTGTGACAGTTTGTTTGCTTGGACAGTGAGGCCAAGCAGGCGAGTGTACTAATCCTGGTTCTGACTCAGAATGAAACTTCCACTGCCCTTGGCTCTGTTCACACAGTTGGACCAATTTGGAGCACTGCTACCATTTTCCACTCTGAACATCCCTATTTCAAATGACCGATTATGCACACACAGTGAGAAGGAGGTCAGGAGCTTCTCCAGGGAACATTCCTTATAGTACCAATCCCCGGAGACACATTTGGAAGACTGCTGATGCTCTTCAGCTTGTTCTGGCTAAGGATGAGATTCCCTCTGAAGGGGACACGAAGGTCATACAGGGACTATCAGTCTTAATTCTCTCCCCATAAGGATGGTGACACACTCCTGAAAAGCAGCCAGGAGCCAGGCTTCCAGACAGTGGGCATCACATCCCCAAGTTCCACCAGCAGCAAGAATAAAAGGACAAGGACAGGAAGATGTTCAGGAGACAGTAATTCAGTGTGTTAAGCACTGGGGTCATTGTAACTCAGGGCAGAGAGAGCATCCCACTTCTAAACAAATGTGTGAAGTCATATCTCATCCCTCTTTTGTGGCAGGAAGCAATGGCATTTGAGAAAAACAGTGAGCCTAATTTCGGAACCCTACAAAGGATGGTGCAATTCCTAAGAGCCAACAATGGTGTTAAGTTGTTGTAGGCACTATAAGAGGTAAGGGGCAGGCTAGGTACTGGAAACCAGGCAAGGTGTTCCTATGGATATGGGATGGAGGTACATAGTCCAATTGACCTCTGTACACCCTTCAGACTCCTACTCATTCTCTCCAGTGAGCCAGCTCACTTGGTGATGAAATGTCAAGGAGTTTGGTAGAGTAGAGATGGTAAGTACCTGCCAGGAAAGCCGGTGGAAGGTAAATATGCTGGCTTTCCTTTTCATTTACTGATGCTCTGGGGTCCTTCCCGTCCATCACCTGCTGAGAGCAAATCAAATGCCACCCACTGAGAGGAAGCCTTTTCTGTCCTCTCCAAAGTAATGGTACTTGCCCTTTTGGTTGTCTTCTGAAGGATACAGAATTGTCAATAATCTATAACTCAAAGATCATCCTTTAGAGCTACTGGAGGGGAAAGCAGAATACAGGGATATGGTATAACTAGCACTGTGCCTGGACCACACTCTGTACAACAGGAATGTAGAGAGATTGCCTATATACTTCTTCCAGCTTCACACGCATGATTTCCTCTATCAGCATCTCCCACAAGATGGTACATTTATTACAGATGCTGCAATGCCATTGATATGCCATTACCATTGACTATGTAGTTTGCATTAGGATTCAGTCTTGACAATCTACATTCATTCTGTGGCTTTGACATATCCTGAAAACAAACAGAGTATTTTCACAGCACTACAAACTTCTGCTTCTCCTGTTCATCTGTTTACTTCAAACCTTCAACGGTCACTGATGTTTTCTACTGACTCCATGGTCTTATAGTTTCTGGATAGCTGTACTTGATATTGTATATCACCAGCCTCTTAAGATTGGCTACTTCACTTGTCACTATATATTTGTGCTCCCATGCATCTTTTCCTGGCTAATAGTTCACCTCTTTTTAGTTCAAGGTAATGCTTTATTGTCTGGATTACCATAGCTCATGTATGCATTCACCGAGTGAAGAGCTTCAAACTCTGGAAAATTTATGAGTAATTGTGAGATTGAGTTTTCAGCCTCTTTGGGAAATACAAAGATTTGTAATTGTTGGATTATATAGTAAGTGTGTCTGCAGTTTGTGAAGAAGCCACCAGGCTGTCCTTCAAAGTGAGTGTGCTGTGTTATGTGCACACCAGTTATGTGAAAGGTCCTTTGTTCAATGTCTTCATCAGTATCAGGGTTGTCAGTGTTTGAGATTGTGACCATTCTACAGCCTGTATCCTGGCATCTCACAGTTTGAGTTTGCATTTCCCTGAGTATGTCTGTTTGTGAGCCGATTTCCAACTGTACCTCTGGGATGAAGTGTTAATATCTTTTGCCCATTTAAAATATTTAATTTTTAGCCTTTTAATTTTTT
The DNA here is from genome assembly GCA_030674055.1 of Rhabdomys pumilio. Classification (NCBI taxonomy): domain Eukaryota; kingdom Metazoa; phylum Chordata; class Mammalia; order Rodentia; family Muridae; genus Rhabdomys; species Rhabdomys pumilio. The sequence continues at coordinate 53,713,165 of JANHMN010000002.1, forward strand.
TAATTCATCTTCTGTGAATGGATTGTGTACTTGTCTGCGTGTGAGTGTGTATGATGTATATATTTGGTGTCCACAGAGTCATAAGTTGTCAGGATCCACTTGAACTGGACTTCAGGAAGATTGTAAGCCACCATGTAAGTTCTGAGGATGGAACCCAGTTCCTCTGCAAGAGCAGCCATCTTAGCTACTTTACCATCTCCTGATCTCCTTGCTCATTTTTAAAACCAGCTCCTTTGTGCAGAGTGTGTATGTGTGTGTGTGTGTGTGTCCTGTTGAGTGTTAAGACTTCTCTGAGTGTCAATCCTTCATAGCATTCTTTCTGAATACATGTTCCTAGTCTATAACTTATCTTTATCAATAAATGAAAATGTCTTTTGCATAGAATTTTTAATGTTAATGAAGGCTATTCTACCAATTTGTTTTGTTTGTTTTGATTGATCACACGTTTGGTGTGGTACCTCGGGAGTCTTTGTCATCCACGATTGTCTAGATTTTCTCCTATGTTACCCCGTAGAAGTTGGATAGTTCTGAGTTTTTCAGTTAGGTCCATTAATTTATTTTGAGTTAAGTTTGTGATGAGTGAAAGTCTGTCTAGACTCATGCTGTAATCTGTGTAGTTGTTTATAGCAGGACTCTCTGTGGACTCGCTAGCATTATAGCAACACAGAAGCTTCTAGTATAGTTTAAAGCTTAGACCTTTGGCTGAGACAGTCTCCAACTCCCTTATTGAACTCAGCCTGACTATCTTGCCTAAGACCCATCACATGGTTAGCTCTATACCTTTCTCTGCTCTGCTGGTCAATCCATATCTGCCCCTCTGCCCTCCGTCATTCCAGAATGCCCTCTGAATTTCTCCTGCTTTCTTGCCCTATATCATTCTCTCTGCTAAGTCCTGCACCCTGCTTTTTGGCTAGCTATCGGCCATCAGGTCTTTATTACAATCAATCGGTAGTGAGACAATCTCTGATACAATTCAAGATTGCCTTAGGCAGATAAAGAAGGATGACTATTTACAAACTAGAACACCCAGTAAAGGGGGTAAAGGGCCATAAAATGACAATACCAAAAATCCTGCCCTCATTTAATTCTCTGCAGGCACATAATTAACAGTTGAAAATACAGGGGCACACCTTCACAAGACGTGAAAAAGGTTATTCCAAGAGATGTTCAGTAGTTCCAGCCGCACCTGCTAAAGGTTGTCATGACTCCTTTCTGCTGCCCAGCTATTCTGTCAAAATTCAGTTAATTATGTCTGTGTAGGCTGCCTTCCATGATCTCTGTTTTCTTTCGTTGAACTGTTAATCTGTTCTTTCACCAATACTGCAGTGCCTTGATTTCTGCAGCTTCACGTTTCATCCTGAAGTGGAGGCAGTATCAGCTATCTATCTTTTAGCTTCTTCAGTAATGTGTTCACTCTTCTGGGTTTTTAGTTTCTCAGTAAACTTCATAATAAACTCAAGAAGCTTAGAAACTTCAGAATCAGTTTATCAATATCCATAGAATAATGCAAATGTGAGATTGTATTGCACTTGGAGATCAAGTTGGTAAAAGTTAGCATTGTTCACAATATTGAATCTTCCTACCAATGAAATCAGAATATTCTTTCACTTGGCTCTTTTATTTCATTCATGAGATTGACAGAATTTCTCATACAGATGTTCTGTTTGAATTATTCTATTTAAAATTTGGAGTGCTGATTCAAGTCATTTCATGCTTTTTTTTTCAGTTTGAACTCCATGTGTTTATTGTCACTTAATAGAAAAGTTATCATATTTTTGCACATGCAGGAATATACATGCATGTGGGAGATCGCATGTGTGTGCAGGTGTGTTGTTCCAAGAGTACACTGTGTATTCCTCAGTTTCTTTCTAAATTATTTACTGAGACAGGGTCTCTCACTGAACTCAGAGCTCACCAATTCTGCCCAGCCTCATGGGCTTGCTTACCTTTGAATTCTCCATCTCTTGCTCCCAAAGTTTGGAATTATAGGCAAGCTATCGTTTCCACTCTGCATTTACATGGGTGCTGGAGATCTCAGCTCAGCTTCTCATGCTTTCATGGCACACATTTTATCCACTAGGCCGTCTCCTCAGATCATGATAGACCTTCATATATCAATCCTGTATCGTATGACCTTGTTTGAACCACTTAATATTTCCATGGGTATTTCTGATGATTCTTTCTGATTCTGCACAAAGACAATCATGCCGTTTGCAGCGGTTTTTATTTCTTCCTTCACAATCAATATGGTCTCTGTCTCATTTCTTTGTCTTATTGTATCAGTTAATACTTCCAATGTTGAAAGGCAACAATGAGTGTGGATACGTTTGTCTCGATCCTAACCTTAGTGGGAAAGCTTCAAGTTTCGGATATTAAATATTTTTGAGGTGTGGGGTTTTTTTTTTTTTTTTTTTTTTTTTTTTGGTAAATAATGTTTATTAAGTCAAGGAAGTTCTCATTTGGTTTGCTGAGAGGATACTTTAAAATCATGAATCCTAGGTGTTGAATTTTTCTCAAATACTTTTTTTTAGCATCTATTGTTTTGATCATGTGACTTTTCTTGGTCCACTCGTTGAAACAATGGATACTTGAATTGATTCTTGAATGCTGAAAAGTCCTAAATACCTGGGATAAACCTCACCTTGTCGTGGAATATAATAAGGTTTTATGTGTTATTGGATTTGATTCAATATTTTGAGGAGTTTTGTGTATAAATAACTTTAGGCAAGATACTTGTAGTTTTCTTTTTCTTAAAACTATTTTTTATCAGCACACAAAAGATTAGGCTTTACAATGGCATTTCAAACAGAATTTGCTTTATTGTGTCTTTTTCCCAAGACTTCTCTCCAAAGCCCTTCAGCCATGTGCCTTCCCATCCATGTAGCTCCCTGTCTGCTTTCATATTACACATGATATTGTATTATAGGTGCAGATTTGAGTTTAGACAGAACTCACTGGAGTTTACAGGCTCTTTTGTCTCCAAACAATAAATTATACAGAGACCCATGGACAGTTGCATAAAGGGGATAGCATATTAAGAAAGAAAGACAGGAATAGGAGAGGATGATGAGCTGGAAAAGGCAGCTAATGTAAAATGCTGAACCACAAGTCTCTTTATATAACACCTTTCTTCTCGATATAACACCCGCCTTCTAATGTGCTTGTATATTGAGGTTTTCCCACACACATACTCTGTTACATACAAGTAAAAGAGGTGGGGAAGGGTTTCTAATCAATCATGTGGACTTCTTTTATATGTTAATCTTTATACTGGTCTTTCTGCAACCCTACTCTCCTGCCACACTTTTGCTCACCCGCCCATTTCCCAGCACCTCTTATTCCTCTCTTATAATCTTGTACCTACTTTCAAAGCTCATCCCCACTCTCATCCCCCTGATTTGCATATATGCAAACATTAGAAGACAGGATCTACACACAAGAGAAAACATGGAATTTTTGCATTTTATTTTCCTGTAAATTTCATATAATACAGCTGAGTAAAAATTCATTGTATATTTATGCCACATTTTCATTATCCATTCTTCTGTTGATGGACAGCTAGGCTGGTTCCATTTCCTGACTACTGTGAGTAGAGTGACAGTGAACATGAAAGTGCATGTGTCTCTGTGGAAGGAAAGAGTCTTTTGTAAGTGTGTCCAGGTGTCATTGGATCACTGGCTGGACTAATTTACACTCCCACCAGAAGCGAAGGAAATAAATTTTTCTTTATACACATCATTTGCTGTCCTGTTTGATTGTTTTATCTTTCTTCCTCATAGCTGTTCTGACTAAAGTGATACAGAATCACAAAGTAAGTTTAATTTGCATGACTCTGATGGTTAAAAATCATAAACATTGAGATATATTATTGACCATTTGTGTTTCTCTTTAAATATGTGTGTGTGTGTGTGTGTGTGTGTGTGTGTGTGTGTGTGTGTTTAATCTTGGCAATTGTTTACATTTTATAGATAGCAATCCCCTGTAGGCTGGCTGCTCATTCTTCTGATAATTTCCCTTGATGACAGAAGTTATTTTATTTCATGAAGTTCTATTTATTGATTCTTGAGATGATGTCCTGTGCTATTGTGAAATATTAGCCTTTTTTTTTTTAAATAATATTCTCTTCTAGGTTTAGGGTATTTGTTTAAAACTGAGCTAGGAAATCTTCCATCTGCTTCTACCCTCTGAAAGAGAATTGGGAGAATTGTTATAATTTCTTCCTTAAATGCTTGCTATAATTCACCCAGAGATCTATCTGGGCCTAGTGGTCTGTTTTGGAACTGTATTCATTATCTTTTTAATTGATTGAAAATTCCATACATGTGTATAATGTGTTTGGATCAAATCCATGCACCAATTCTCTCGCTTTCAATTTCTCTCCTACCTTTCCTACCACTCTTCCCTTTCTCCCTCCCTCCCTCCCTCCCTCCCTCCCTCCCTCCCTCCCTCCCTCCGTCCCTCTCTCCCTCCCTTTCCTTCCCTCTCCCTCTCGGTCCCCATAGAGTATATTAGTGCTACAAGTATGTACATGGGTGTGGTCATCTGTTGGAACACAGGTGCCCCCCTCAGTACTACATTCTAGAAAAATACTGCCGGGAGAGGATCCCAACAGCCATCGAATGCCAATAGCACCTCGGCTAGGGGTGGGATTGTCTAACCTTTTTTTTTAATTGTGTGCAAGTCACAATCACTGTAAGTTCCTACGTATAACTGCTCAGTTGTGTCTGGAAACACCATTTCTTTGCATCCAACTCCTCTCCCTATCTTTCAGTCCTTTCTGCAAGGATCTCTGAACCTTGAGAAGAGTGAGTATGACAGAGATGTCATGATTAGGGATGAGCACTCTTAAATCTCTTTCTCTCTACACATTGGCCATTTGTGAGTATCTGTGTTACTCACCATCTACTGTGCACTAAGCTTCTCTAATGAGGGTTGAGATTTGTACTTACCTAAGGGTAAGTACAGTAAGACTTTAGAAGTTGGATTAATAACTTGTCTATCGAGCAGAATAATAGCAGAAGCTTCTCCTTTAGGGCCTGTGATTTACCTGTCTTCAGATTTTTGGCGCTGAGTTAATTAATGGTGCCAGATATGAGTTATGTCTTGTGGAATGAGCCCGAAAGCCATTCAAACAGTGATTAGTGACTTTCATAATTTGTCCCACCACTGGGTATATTTTATCAGGCCAGTTGTTATGCAGTTCAGGGTTCACATCTGCATAAGAAGAATGACTACTTCCAAGTTATTTAACATAGACAAAATTACTGAGACTGTTTCTTTTGTAAATTTAGGCAGATGGTTCTCCAAGGAGTTGATCCATTTCATCTAGAGTATTAAATATGAGGCAAAGAATTATATACAGCCATGTTTTTGATACTTCTGAGATTTGACATTAGTGACTTGTGTTCTCTGTCTGTTTTCTTCTCATGTTCCTGGCTAGAGATCAACTCTATTTATCTTCTTGAAGAATAATCTTTTGATTTTGTTGATTTCCTGTCCTCATTTGAGGTGACTTCCATCCTACTTTTAAAATCTTTCTTCCACCTTCTGTCTGGTTCTTGAGGTAAAAACTGACGGTGACTAATTTTGATCCCTTTTAATTCATAATCTGAACATTCAATGGTATAAAATTCTCTCTAAGAACTCTTTTGTTTAATAACACAAATTTTAATAAGTCGTGCTTTCATTTTCAATTACTTCAAAACATCTTCTGGTTTCTTTTTGAAATTAATTGTTTGGCTCGGTATTATTGAGAAATGAGTTGTTTAGTGGCTGTGTGTTTGTGGATAACCTAGTTGTCTTTTTGCTGTTGGTTTTGGATTTAATTCTACTGTTGTCTGAGTGGAGGCACTGTTATTTTCATACTTGAAAATATCATTACAGTACATTTCATGGCCCAGAAGTGCTTTGTCTTGGCAAGTGTTTCTCATAAGTCTTATGAGCAAGTAGATTCTCCTGTTGCTGGATTAAATGGTCTATAGAAGCCCATTGCAACCAGTTAATGTTTAAGTGTCATTTCTTTCAACTGTGCTCTTGTTCACTTCTTTTGCTTTTTCATTTGTCCGTTTCTGATAGTGAATTATTAAGGTTTCCAACTGTAAGAGATGATTCACCTATTTCTTTTCACAGTTCTGTCTTGATTTTTTGTACTTTAGTACTCGTTTTTTTTTTTTGGAGGGGGCACATAGAGATTATGGACTGCCATGTCTTTCTTGAAAATAATCCATTTTGATAACCCAGCCCCTTCCTCCTTTATGTAAATTAAAGCTCCTATTTATGCCACACTTCTTCTCCCTGAAGGACTTCCTTTTTGGTTGTTGTTGTTGTTTTGTTTTGTTTTTGTTTTTTTATTGTATATTGTATTTACACTTCGGATTTTATCCCCTTACCCCTTTACCCCAACCACCCAGGAACCTCCTATCCCATCCCCCCTCCTTATGCTTCTATGAGAATGTGTCCCCCCTCCCCCCTCCCACCTCCCCATCCTCAAATTTCCCCCCCATTCAGTGTTCAGCCTTCATGGGACCAAGGATCTCCTCTCCCACATATCCCCAACAAAGCCATCCTCCCCTACATGTACAAATGGAGTAATGGGTCCCTCCATATGTGCTCCCAGGCTGGTAGTTTAGACCCTGGGGAGCTGTGGTTGGTTGGTATTGTTGCTCTCCTCATGGGGCCACAAACCCTTTCAGCTCCTTCAGTCTTCTCTCTAACTTCTCCATTGGGAAACACTTGATCAGATCAGTGGTTAGCTGTGAGCATCTGCCTCTGAATGTATCAGACTCTGGCAGACCTCTAAGGAGACAGCTATATCAGGCTCTTGTCAGCATGCATGTCCCGCCATCCACATCAGTGTCTACCTTTGGTGACTGCACATGGGATGGATATCCAGGTGGAATGTTCTCCAGATGGCCCCTCCTTCAGTTTCTGTCCCACACTTTGTCTCCATATTTGCTCCCTTGAGTATTTTCGTTAACCCTTCTAAGTAGGACCGAGGCATCCACACTTGGTCTTCCTTCATGAACTTCATGTGGTCTGTGAGTTGAATCTTGGCTATTTCAAGCTTTTGGGCTAATATCTGCTTATCAGTGAATAAATACCATGTGTGTTCTTTTGTGATTGGGTTAACTCATTCAGGATGATATTTTCTAGTTCCATCCATTTACCTAAGAATTTCTTGAATTTATTATTTTTAATAGCTGAGTAATGCTCCATTGTGTAAATGTACCACATTTTCTGTATCCATTCCTCTGTTGAAGGACATCTTGGTTCTTTCCAGCTTCTGGCTATTATAAATAAGGCTGCTATGAACATAGTGGAACATATGTCCTTGCTATATGTTGGAGCATCTTCTGGGTATATGCCTAGGAGTGGTATAGCTGGATCCTCAGGTAATGCTATATCCAATTTTCTGTGGAACCGCCAGACTGATTTCCAGAGTGGTTGTACCAGCTTGCATTCTCACCAACAATGGAGGAGTGTTCGTTTTTCTCCACATTCTAGCCAGCATCTGCTATCACTTGAGTTTTTGATCTTAGCCATTCTGACTGGTGTGAGGTGGTATCTCAGGGTTGTTTTGATTTGCATTTCCCTGATGACTAAGGATGTTGAGCATTTCTTAAGGTGTTTCTCGGCCATTCGAGTTTCCTCAGTTGAGAATTCTTTGTTTAGCTCTGTACCCCATTTTTAATAGGGTTATTTGGTTGTCTGGACTCTAATTTCTTGAGTTCTTTGTATATATTGGATATTAGCCCTCTGTCAGATATAGGATTGGTAATGATTTTTTCCCAATCTGTTGGTTGCCATTTTGTCTTATTGACAATGTCCTTTGCCTTACAGAAGCTTTGCAATTTTATGAGGTCCCGTTTGTCAATTCTTGATCTTATCGCATAAGCCATTGATGTTCTGTTCAGAAACTTTTCCCCTGTGCCTAGGTATTCGAGGGTCTTCCCCACTTTCTCTTCTATTAGTTTCTGTGTATCTGGTTTTATGTGAAGGTCCTTTATCCACTTGGACTTGAGCTTTGTACAAGGGGATAAGAATGGGTTGATTTGCATTCTTCTACATTATGACCCCCAGTTGAAGCAGCACCATATGTTGAAAATACTGTCCTTTTTCCACTGGATGGATTTAACTCCTTTGTCAAAGATCAAGTGATCATAGGTGTGTGGGTTCATTTCTGGGTCTTCAATTCTATTCCATTGATCTTCCTGCCTGTCTCTGTACCAATACCATGCAATTTTTATCACTACTGCTCTGTAGTACAGCTTGAGGTCAGGGATGGTGATTCCCCCAGAAGTTCTTTTATTGTTGAGAATAGTTCTTGCTATCCTGGTTTTTTTTTTGTTATTTCAAATGACTTTGAAAATTGTTCTTTTTATCTCTAAGAAGAATTGATTTGAAATTTTGATGGGGATTGTATTGAATCTGTAGATTACTTTTGGCAAGATGGACATTTTTACTAAATTAATTCTGCCAATCCACGAGCATGGGAGATCTTTCCATCTTCTGAGATCTTCTTTGATATCTTTCTTCAGAGACTTGAAGTTCTTGTCATACAGATCTTTCACTTGCTTGGTTAGATTCACTTTAAGATATTTATATTATTTGTGACTATTGTGAAGGGTGTCATTTCCCCAATTTCTTTCTCAGCCTGTTTTTCCTTTGAGTAGAGGAAGGCTACTGATTTGTTTGAGTTGATTTTATATCCAGCCACTTTGCTGAAGTTGTTTATCAGGTTTAGGAGTTCTCTGGTGGAAGTTTTAGGGTCACTTAAGTATACTATCATATCATCTGCAAATAGTGAAATTTTGACTTCTTTCTTTCCTATTTGTATTCCTGTTACTTCCTTTTGTTGTCTAATTTCTCTGACTAGGACTTCCAGTACTATATTGAATTGGTAGGGAGAGAGTGGGCAGCCTTGTCTAGTCCCTGATCTTAGTGGGATTGTCTCAAGTTTCTCTCCATTTAGTTTGATGATGGCTACTGGCTTGCTGTATATTGCTTTTACTATGTTTATATATGGGCCTTGAATTCCTGATCTTTCCAAGAGTTTTAACATGAAGGGATGTTGAATTTTGTCAAATGCTTTCTCAGCATCTAGTGAGATGATCATGTGGATTTTTTTCTTTGTGTTTATTTATGTAGTGGATTACATTGATGAATTTCTGATTATTGAACCATCCCTGCATTCCTGGGATAAAGCCCACTTGATCATGATGGTTGATTGTTTTGATGTGTTCTTAGATTAGGTTTGTGAGAATTTTATTGAGCATTTTTGCATCCTTTGCCTCCCTCGGAATCAGAACTTACATCTTGTAACTAATAGAAACCTTTTAGAATCTATTATCCTAGCAGGCCAATAGCTTTAATCCACCCACATCTCAGCTAACATCTTGGGCCTATAGAAAAGCTCCCCTGATCTCTCGGTGTCTGCCTCACTGATGTACCCACCATTACATTTTAAATTTGCTTTGATATTTGAATTTCTTTGTACTGAAAAACTATAAAACTTCATGAAATTGCTTCCATGCTAGAATTTGAGATAACCTAAATCTGAGTTCTTGGGCCGTGATCACTCCAAAAGAGTCCAGAATAAAAACTATCTCTTATTCCCTTTAAGATGAAAGATGTGGTTTTTGTATCGACAGGAACTAGGATAAAATGATTGAAAACATTTAGAACTATGTATTAAGCATATTAGATTGCATTTATTTAATTGAAATGGAGAAGACCATATTTTGAATAAAATGTTGGATGAAACAAAATGACAAGAGAATAAACTGAAGCTTGCTCAAGCACATGGAGAGTTATGAAAAGAATCTGTGGAGACAGAAAGCACCACTGAAAATGGCTAGAAACAGCAAAGAGCTTAAACATTCCATAACTAAGATCAACAGGGAGTGAAGTTCAGCACACAGATGTTTCAGATGCCTGAAGGAAGCCAGAGGAAAGACCTGGAACTTTCAGGGTGAAAGTAATATCTACACCAAGACTTTGAATACAAACAAATTTGCCCAGTATAAAGGACAGTGTAGGACAGAGTGGAAGAAAACTTTTCTGAAATTAGGAAGACTTGAATAGGTAGATAGGACAAACTCCCCAGGCACAAACCATTAACCTACTCATTACATTATATAATTTATATTCTATATAGATTTTATAAAAATTTTGTGTTCTTTATATGAGTAAAAAATAATCAACAAATGTCTAGGCAAAAAAATTCACAAAGGAAAAAGCCACCAACAGAAGAACACTAGTGGAATTTGCAACACTGATTCCCACAGTATAAAGCCATGGAAATTTCAGAAGGTGGCAATACCCAGTGGAGATAGCTTTGATCTGGGAACACGTGCACCCATTTACTTTGCAAGACAAAACCAAGACTTTCTTAGATGTGCATAAATTCTGGAAATGTAAGCAGCCATCCCCTGATACTAAGATAATTTATGTGGAGTTGGGCTGTCGTTCAGAGATAGAACACTTGACTAACAGAAGGGGCTCTAAGTTCCCGTTGCAGCCCTGCAATAAATGAAACCATGTGGTAACTCTCTGTGAGTCAGATTCACAAGAATCTCTCTGACCGTGAGAGTGAAATTCTTAAAGAAGTCTAGTTGTTATCAGTGCTAGTAAAAAATGGAATCTGAATTTGTCCTCCAGACTCTCCCTCCACAAAAGAAATGCAAACATGGTGATTCTTAGAACCTACAAGCAAAATAAACTATAGCCACAATGCAGAAATAACTACTGTATTTGACAGGACTAAATGGGTCATTTTGTGGCAAAGGAAGAAAAAAATGTGAAAATATGTAGTCTGCATTTCCTGTTTTCATGTATCCCTAGTTACTACTCCACATAGACTTTGATAGTTAGAAAAAGTAGGTACACTAATATTTGCACAATTTAAATAGCTATTTGTAGTGCTTTATATCATGTAATAGTAGGAAAACAATATCAAATAAATAAACATGTATTAACAAAAAGTGGTCTCATATAAGTAATGCTCTAAAGTGATGCAAAGAGCAATAAAATATAAAAGTGGGAAAAAAGACAAAAGGTGATCTAGCCCCTGCATCTAAAAGGATCTTAAACAGATCAGGAAATAAGGTTTGGCTTTATGTCATCTGTGAGACTTAGACAAGAGTAAGGCTACTTCCAACGTGTAAAAGCAGGTTGTTAAACAATGGTTAGCACCAATGAAGTGTAAGGTAAATCATGTCAAGCACCACACAGGAGCATGGTGATGGGTAACTTAGGGAGGAGCCATTGTGACATCCGTTAAGAAAACCTAACAAACCAACCCCTTTATACATGATGAGGTCGCATACAAATACTTCAGACAAAAGTAGTAAGAATTGAAGAAAATGTTCACAAAAAATACTAAAGAGAGAAATGTTTCTTGAGAAATCCAGAAATCAAAACAGATGATAGATAGATAGATAGATAGATAGATAGATAGACAGACAGAATAACAGATGATAGATACATACATAGATACAAAGATAACTTATCTGAGTATTCAGTGAGCAAATATTTATGCCACTAATGTTGAGAGAAGTAAAATAATTTTCTCTCTTAGGGGCCAGAAGACATTTACAAAGTTTGACCTTGAGTTAGACTATAAAGAAAATGTCATGAATTGAGGGAAAAATCAAAGAAGCAAATGAAAACAAATAAATTTCCCCCATCGTGGAAGGATATGGAAGCAGAGCTACATAAATCCTGGGAAACTGGAAGTGCATAATTGATAAAGATAAAAGCAGAAATTAATAAATTACAGAGCAGGATTGATGAGCCAGTCCCAGAATTGTGGATTAAACAAAGTACAAATAAAATAGGCAAAGCATGCATCTGCATTAATGAGAAAGAACCGGAAAAGGAGCTGAATGTACAAAATAGGATGAGAGGCATAAAGAGAAATTCAGGACCTTTCACATCCAAAGGAAGCACAATTGTCTGTGGGACTGCCAAAGCTGGACCTTATCAAACTGACTTTTTAAAAAATTTAAAAGCCTGAATAGGGAACGCCCAAAGGAGAGACTGAGAAATCTGTCAATGTATTACCTCCAGAACAATCACTGAACAGAGATCAGCTTGCAGGCCCCCTGGAAATGATGGGAACCTCACCAAAGTCAGGCATTCCAGAAGGATGTGAGAGAAGGGGTCCAGTGGGGCAGGGTGGCGGGGGAAAGAGTTCATTTCAGACTTGAGGAATCCAGCTAGCAGTGTGCATACGGTTTCTCTAGTGCAGTCTATCATGTGTACTCGGGATTTTTGAAAAGGACAGGTCCTTCTGCCTTGCAGCCTTCTGTAAGCGAGCCAGTGTACCAACTCCACCTGTCATTCTCCCCATTGTTGAAAGGGAGATAGCAACATCTGGAAAAAGGGCCCTGTGGTTACCATTGTATACTGTTCTGCACTGGACTAGAGATGGGTTTCTAGCACAAGGGTGACTGGAAGCCTGTGACTACACTCTCATGCACACACCCACACAGAGAACACATGATAAGAATATTTTAAAGGGAAATAATATTTTTGCAATTGGGCGAGAAGTGAAATACTCTGTATTCTCAAGGAGGCAAAAGAAGTTAAAAGACAGGGAGCAGACAGGGAGGCTGGCCCCACCACCCATTTGTGGGGTATTTAGCATGCCCATGGCATAACACTGGGAAGAAAGCAATGGCTGAGCCAAGAGACCAAGATGCTGCTGGCTGAACTAGAAGTGTGTGCAGCTGCGTGGGGCACGCTGATATGTACTTGTTTGTTGGACCAGGTCTCTCACACTAACCATGGTTGTCCTGACCACAGCCCAGGTGCAGAGTTCCTGCAGACACTGAAGTCCCAGTGATACTATGGAGTAGTTGTTCAATACTGCTCCTGGCTCTGGCCCAGGCAGGCAGCCTATGTGAGGGTGAATCTTTTCCCCTGCAAAATGAGTTTCCATATGATTATTACAGTAACGACCTCTGAGAGCAGGGGGATTCAATTGGCCTGGTTTCTTAGGCAGACCTAGAAGGCAGGAAATGGGGTGAGGGGGTGAGGGGAGAGAAGAGAGATGCATAGCCAGCACTTTTTTTATTTTTGACACCCTCCTTGTAAATGAGTCTGGATTCCTGTTTTTCATTCAGGCTGGGTATGCTGAAGCCTTTTCGTTTTGCCGTTCCCCTCCCACCCTACCTTCCAAGCAGACTCCATTGCTACTGCGCAGCACTGTTGATTTCTGTCTTGCAACCATTATGGAAATCTGGCTTCATTTCTCCTCCTAATTTATGATCTTGTTAACATGCCCGCATGCCAGATGGTCCTGTTCTTCAGGTTGGGAGATAATGAGATAAACAAAAACTGCTGTAAGAAGCAAAGAGGGGGAGGCTTTTTCCTTGAATGGGCCTCTCTTCATTTATACAAACATGCTTAAGAGGCCCAGGGCAGGGCTCACCAGGATTCTAAGCAGGTGAAAGGTAGCCAAAGGTTCTCTGGTGTTAGCCTTGAAGGGATTGATTCCGCTCTGCATGTTGTTTCTATACTTTTGAAGACATGTTGGATCCACTTGTCAACCTATAGAACTGTTTGCCCGGGAACGTCACCAAAGTGTGCTCTAATTGTTTTCCTTTCTATTAACTACACCATGAACTCCCTAGAGCCTAGATTAGTGGCTTTTTTTTCTCCCAGCCACAATTCCTAACCCAGGAAGGGCCTATCACAGAATGGGCAGATATTCAACCAGTAGTCATGAAACTCCTCCACTACAAGCATCCTAAACACTGCACCAGAGAAAAGCAGGGAGTTGAATGCATAAATCAGCATTGCTCTCCATCCATGGAAGACTCCAGGAACTCTTAGCAGATACAAAGCCCTGCAGATGTTCAAGTGCCCTGTATAAAACAACACAGGAATCTAAGTACACCTTCCTATACAGCTTATCACCATTTAGTGTTTCTGTGTATTGGAAACATTCAAACTCCTGTCTGCTGCTGGGTGTGGTGGTATACAACTTTAATTCCAGCTACTTGGGAAGCTGAGACAAGAGGATCATGGGTTTAAGGACAGCTTGGGAAACACAGAGAACCCTGTCTCAAAAATAAAACATTCTCTATACTAGCCATTTTGGTGATCTGTTAAACATGGTCATAGTCTAACCTGCTGTAGATAAGCAGGCATTACCTCTCCTATACAACTGCACCCTTGTGCTAGGGAAGCATCCTGTCTCCAGTCTCCTACTCCTACATCCTACCCAGAATCTGGCAACCACTACTCCACTCTGCTTCTATGCCATCCACCTCAGCTCTTATGTAGAATTGTGATCACGTGATACACTGATATCCACTCTCTGTGCATGACTTTACCTTGCGTAATCTTTTTCCGTTTCTACCCATGTTCCTGTCAATTACATTCTAAGCTTTAATGGCCAATTAGACATCGATAGAGAGAAAGAGATCCATATATATGTGCACATTGTCTTTTTTTTGTCTAGCAGCAGACCTTCTGTTTATCCCTACCTTGCCTGTGATTATTATGTTTCAGTAATTTTGCTCAAATGTGGATGCTTCCTTGAAACCCTCATTTACTTCAGTACATTAAATCATCTCTAGATTATCATGCAAACCCCTTGTTAATAGTTGTTGATCTGTGTTGTCTATAGAATAAAGAGTAAAAACTCCACCCAAGGTATGCTGCCAGATGGGTATGCTGAAGCAGAATTTCCTTTACTCTTCTTCCACTCCAAAACCTGGTGTCTGGGCTCCAGAGGGATTTAAGGGACTATGTCATCTACCTCATCAGCAGCTGCTGTCACTCATCCAGGAAGGGAGAAATCCAGCACTGAGCAATGAAGGGGACAGAGAAAACAGACTGCCATAGTGTGTCTATACTGGTGCACCACATCACTCATAAGCCTGGAATTCAGACAATGGTGTGACTACCTTGTTGATTGGCCCACACTGCACACAACTCTTTGTGGGATACAATCACACTGGTGTGTTTATACATTGTGTATTGCTGTGTGGAGCCACAATGGCAAAGGTGAATAGCAGCGATGCAGAACCTACCCAAACTAAAATGAAGTCTCTGGCCCTTTACATTCAGTTTGCCGACCTGTGACCTATGGACTAGAGAACTTGTCACTCCTGTCTGTACATCTGCGTTGGCTTGCTTCTGCCCAGGTGGACTATCACCACCCTGTCAGCATCCCCAGAGAGACTGAACAAAGAAGTACCCTATGGCAGTTTCCCCTCCTCCCCTATCAGCCATGGTGGGGATAGAAAGAGCTCCCATGAAATATATCATCTGAAACTGGGAAGCCTAGGTCAAAGGTTGGCTCCCATTACTGAGCTCCGCCATTCACAGAGAACTTTCTGTGTTCATCAGCTCACTATCACTCTAACAAAATACCTGAGATAATTATGTCATAAGGAGAAGAGACTTGCTTTGGTTCAGCTTTGAAGGCTCAGTTTACAGTTGGGTGCCCTCACTGTATGGGGGCTTGTGGTACAACAGCACACTGAGGTGGGTACCTTTGGAAGAGCAAAGGTACTTCATCAGCCAGGAAAAGAAAGGGGAGATTAGAGTCCTACACTCTATTTTGAGGACTTAGCCTCTATGATATAAGGACCTCCCCAGAAGACCCCAGCTGTCTTAGAACTCCCATCACTTTCCAGTAGCCTTTCATACCTGTACCTCTTGAACCTGTACCCCAACACCAGCACTTTCTCATTCTCATTAGCTTTCTCACTCACAATTAGCCATAAGCTGCCTTCCCAGGAAGAGTGTGGGATGTGCTTGGAAGGAAGACGGGGAAGGACTGACTGTACGTCGTCTTTACATGGGTACCCAAGAAATCTTGGGGACAGAAATGGAAAAAGGCCCCCTACCGTAACCATCAGGCTCATCATCACACTCTAGTCAGAACACACTGACAAAGCTTTGAACAGTAGGATTAGCCTTAGGCAGAGCTCACGGATGCCCTGGACTTTATCTACCATTGAAAGCAATTGAGTTCAGCAATTTGCGAAAACCAGAACCCTTTTGTCAGTGCCATTCACTTTTCAGTTCCAGCCTAGAATAAAATTGGCTTATACTGACCCCTCCAGAAAACCCGGAGTCTAGCCATAGAGCTAGGATGGGAGCTTCCTGGATACCTCCTCCATGCAGGCTACAAAGAACCTGTCAGTGAGCAGTCTGACCTAGTGTTTGCCCAAGTTTTAATATTATCCATACCAAAGGAGAAAGTCTAATGTTACAGATTAGTTTGGGTAGTGAGTGGGGCTTGTAAGGAAACCTTTGGGATGAAGAGCCTGGGGTACTGAAACAATGGAACATTCTCCAGGGCCAGCCCACACAGAGTAGAAACACTCTGCCCCTTCTTGGATCTGGGGACACCTTGGTGCCTAACACTTATAAGCCTGGATGACGGATTGTAAGAGCAATTATTCATCTTGTTTACTACTGAGAAAGGTTTTTACCATGAACTTGTTCAATATGTTCTTATAGAAAGGACAAGCTGAAGGTTGAAAAAGTGTCCTAGCCTCTGCTACCAAGGTTGGCTCTTGATTTCTTTGCTAGCCTTCTGGCTGCTTTTCTACGCAGATCCCTGACATTGCTAAAGAAGACCAACACAAGTGGGACTAAACAACATTTATAACAGGATCTATTATTTCATTCTAACCAAAAATACCTAGATATGCATTATGGGAAGGTAAGTGTTGGACTTCAGGCATGGCTAGATCCTAATAAACAGTTACTACCATCGCTAATTCATCTCTGTTCTCAGAAAGGGTCCCAAGCATGATTCTGGGTTAACAGTATTAGCAGGAAACATGTGTATCTTAATATCCTGTGATTTAGGGGGAGCACCGATGCTGGAGCACACCAGCTGTGATTGACCTCACTTGAACTAGGTGCTCATTCCTAAATTCATGTTCACAACCTGGAAAAAATGAAGGAACAGGTAGTCCCCAAAGAAAAACCAGAGCACTATTCCAAGGTGACAGGGCAGGAGAATCTGAGCAGCCAACAGAGCAGGTATCTTCTCTAAAGCTCTCCCAGTTTTCGTCTGGGTGGCTTCTACACCTGGGTGAGCCCCGCCTTCCTGGCATTCCCTCTTGAGCTAGCCAAGGCATCTGCAATATTCTTCCCCAGTGGGGTCTACCTCAGTACCCCATCTCACCATGCTTGCCTTTTAAACCAAGACAGAATCCTTCATAGCACCAACCATTCTGTCTACTTAGGGAAAGAACCTCAAATCAGCCTTCATTCTTGTGGTCCCAGTCCAGTTCCAGGGCTCCAGTGCCTACCTAAATCTCTTCCTGCTTTTGCTCCTTATTTTCACTCAGCCCAACTGACCGGCACCTTTTCCCTTTAGACACTTTTGCACAAACTTCCCAATCCAATCTACTGGATTCCTGTCCTGCCCTCTTTCCTCATCACTTAAAATTAACTCTCCCTTGAGTATCTAGCTGGAGTCTTATTTGCATATAATAACAGAGTAGTGATTAAACATATTTCATGTAATATTATGTGGTACTTTATAGTTTGTATCTCATTTGTTCTTCTCATTAATCCTGGGAAGTAGGCAATGACCCCATTTGCAAAATGGAAAGGAAAAAAAAAAAGGAACACTCAGAGAGTTAAGTACAGCAGACAGAGTCAAAGGGTAAGCATAGCAAGCATCCTAGTGTACAGGGTCTGAGCACACAGCCTCTTAGATGCCTAACAGAGAAGCCAGACTTCCCTAGTGGCTCTCAGATGGAGGCATTGTTGCTGGTTGTAGAAAATATGGTAATGTTTGAAGGCAATTTTTACTAGCTCAGGTTAGACTTGTGCCAGTTTCCCAACATGTAACAGGTTAAAGTCAGAGATACTGCTGAATAGCCTACTATGGGAAGAACAGCATGCCCCACCATGCACACAAGAATTAGCCAGCCCCAAATGTCAAAATATCTATGGAGAACTCAGGTTCCTCGCATCCTTCCTCTACCATCAAAGGAGAGAGGACAGTACCATAGTTTTTTTCATAGTCGTAGGAGATCTGATTCACAGCTTAATAGGACAGATACCCGTCCTGCCACCATGTCTAGTTCACACATGCCACGGATGCCCACACTTTGGCTTGTGTTTCCAAGTTTCTCAGTGGACTCATTGAGCCAAATTCTCCCACTGGCTTGTTGGTACTCAAAGGGTTGAGGTCATGGAAAGGAAAGGTGAATGAGGGTGAGTTCCTTTATACTGTATGTGAAGTTCAAATACAGACAGTAAGTAGGGGATCAAACAAGTGGAGGAACAAGAAGGGAAAGTGAGGGGATGGTGGGAACAAACGAGAGCAGAATTAACCTACAATGGACCTGGATGGATGAGGGTATACTAGGTTAACTGGGCAGGTGCACTAGGTCTCCCCTATCTCTGTGAGTTTCCAAGAGCATGATGTTAGTGTGTCTCTAACTAAATCATTAACATTATTTACACATTCTTGCAGCCCACATGTGGGTTCATCATCTGCAGAGGTTCAGCACCGTCTCCCAACCTCTCAATAAGAGCAGAGCATCAGCCATGATTAATTCTGATGGGTTGGGAGTGGATGGGCAATAGGGATAGATTCCTGAGGGGATAGGAAGCCCCAAAAAAGCATGTACCCAAGGAGAATATCCAGTATGTAGGCCTCTCCATTCACTGAAGGTACAAGACAGAGAAGGAGCTTTCCAACAGACACAGAGTAAGGGAGTAGACCACCAGCCCAAGCTCTTCTTGAATCCTTCCCCAATCAGCCTCTTCTCTGAGAATATATTCTCCGAGAGGCCAAAATATTCAAGATGTGGAAATGGGAGCTGGCATGCAAGCCCAGCTCTGCAGCCTTCTTAGTGGCCCAGAAAACACATCTTCTATCTACACAATGGGCCAGTTCATAGAAAGAATGATACATGGATTTGGGCATCAGAGGGTGTAACTAGAAAGGAAAAAAACCTGAGGTAAATATTGCCACAAGAAAAATAGCCCAGCAGACATCTAATTGACTAAGTCAGAAACATGATCAAAAGAAAGGGCTCAGAGAGTCCTGGGGACCTTATGTCTAGGGATTTTGTACATACTTGAAAATTAGCATCAAGGTGTATGAAGTTCAGGGAACCTGTGGCAGATGTTGGACACGAAGTCTTATGCCATCGGAGTCTCGGGTGAGGGAAGTGATGCTTCTGCCTTGATCTTCCCCATTTTTCTTGGAGTTATCTGAGTATGTCCAGTCAAAGAAGGATGAGATATGTGAGATGCCAAGTGTCCACTGGTGCTAAAAATACAGTCTTCAAGGCAATCAATCTCTTGTAGTTCAGACTAGGGTTCATGGCACCCTTATCTACAACAGTACTACGTCCACTCAGGGAAGTCCTGATTCACACTCCTTCCATTTTTACTTATTCATTCGTTCAAGTATTTCGTGTTCGGGTCACTTTCATACGAAGACACATACACACAGAGGCTGCAGAACCACTCTTTGGAGGCTGCTTTCACCTGCCACTTTGTGGGATCTTGAGATCAAAGCCAGGCCTAAACACAAGAACCTACAGTTGGTGAGCTATTTCTAGGTGAGCAATGGTTCATTGGCCAGAAAACTACCTATGCATGTTGATCAGTGGTTGGCCAATGATCTACAACATCCCTTAACTAACTGTGAGTATGTATAGTGGACACACTGAATGAGCCCTCAGGCTACCCAAATGGTCTACATTTTGTACACCAAATGAGGGTGTGATGGGTATGTCCTACCATTGTTGTGGAGACTGAGTGAATGCATGGAGCACCCCAGACAGACCTCGACATGGTAAGCCCCAGGAAACACTGCCTTCTCTCCACCTCACTCCACTATTCTGCACCAAGAATTGCTGACCCCTGACCCTTGTCCAGATGTCAGGTGAAGACCCAAGAACAGATTGAGGTAAGGACAGCCTCCTCTGAAGCTGGGTGACCAGCAAGCATACTTCTGACACCAGACCCTGTTATAGACTCTCTTCAAATTCAGTCTGCATCCAGGCTCCCCAGCCCTTCCTCCACCCTCTCTTCTTTTTGCTTCTTAGATGGTCTCCATCACAGGGTCTTCATAAGCTTATACTTGTGTCTCTGTCCTTTCTCTCAGTCATTTAACCTCTGTAAAAAAAAAAATCCCCATATCAGTAGGGAGGAAATATGGAAGCTGACTCATTTGTCATTGGGTGCTTTCTGGCAGCTCAGGACTCTCATCCTTGCCTTTTACAGCACTGAAACTCATTGAATTTTTCCCTCCATGTACCAATTGTCTCAGAAGTTTTACCCAGTGACTACTACGTGCACAGAAGACCATCCTCATTTATGTAACAAAGACATTTCTTGAGCATTGTGGCCACTTGGCTAGCCAGCCAAACATAAACACACACACACACACACACACACACACACACACACACACACACACACTATCTACTAAATCTCAAGACTCAAAAGAAGTCATCAATTTTTCTTCTTTGGATGCTGCAGCAGGATTTCCAATTAAACACCAAATGGAAGGCATCAATGGAGGGGATCCAGTTAGAGATAGAGCCCCCAGCCTCACTACTGTGACAGCTAGTTAAGGGCTTTTCCTCCAGTTGGAGAGAGGTGACAAGAGTCATCCCAGAGACCCCAAACCTTTGGTGCTTGTAAGATGAATTAAACAGAGTAAAGTGCCAGTACACAGAGTCACTTTAACACGCCTCCCTCACTGAATTCTGCTCTTTTTTTTTTTCATACTTGCTCTTTTATAATACTAATTTCTCATTTGAGTTAAAAATTATCTCACTGGAGAGGTGGTGATTAAATCTGATAATTAGAAGAAATACCAATTAAGTTAGGCCCTCCGTGCAAAAGGCAGGCCTCAGTCACATGGTGTGGCTGAGCCAGGGTTGCCTGTTTCTTCCCTGCTGTTCATGCTCTTGGTGCTGAGCCAGAGAGTCCTCTTCTGAGCTGCAACAGTCCCTGTGTTCCACTCATTCGTTAGTAAAGATGCCTTCGTCCAGAACCTTTCTCTCATGTGGCTGGCTCCTACAACCTAACCCTTAAGTCCCTGGTCTCTTTAGAGTGTGGTAGCAAACACTTGTAACCCCACCATGGGGAAGAGAGGCAGAAGAATCTCCTGAGTTTATGATTATCCTGGACTAGGCAACAACAACTTATCTTAAAACAAACAAACAAACAAATAAATAAATAAACACAAAGCAAAATCAAATATTAACAACAACTGGCATATTCATGCCTATAATTCTAAACTTGGAAGACAGAGACAGGATAGTGGCTGAGTTTTAGAGGTTAGCCTAGACTACATAGTGAGTTTCAGGATACCTGGGCCTAAAGTGAGGTATCCTGAGAAAAAGTAAACTCCCTATACCAAAACAAAACCAAATTCTCCTGTTCTACAAAGCAAAGCTCTGCTGTTTCCCGATTTACCAGAATCCTACCAGCTAGGGTGTTGCTCTATTAAATGAGCTACTATTTTACATAACACTCTCCGTCTACCCGCCCACACCCCCAACTTCCTCAACTCCACTTGTGCACAGACCTTTCAGTGAACAGATAGTTCATTAGTGGTCTCAGGTAGGATGGGGACAACATGAGGTGGTACTGTATAAGCTGGAGATAATATCAGTCGCCTCATCTGAAGCCATGGTTCAGAAGCACCTGGCCTGTCTGTGTGTCAATCACTTGGGAAACGTGATCTCAAGGCAGGAGTTTGGAAGAAGTAGAATCAACGTGCTTGCATTCAGAAGACAGCCATTACTGTCATCAAAATGTTCATTCTTAAACGAACTATTACTGACTGAGGACCTCAGCACTCTGGAGAAGGCGACCTGCTGTTCTGAGCTCCATAGTCTATGGTTCACTGAGAGATAAGGCTTCTAGAACAAAACAAAAGCAAAAGTTACATACAAACAGATAAGAAACTGGCAAGGTTCTGACTGGCCTCCAGCAGACTTCTCACCGTCTAACTCTGATCCAAATCCCAGAATCAATCAAACCGAAATCCCAGAACAAACCCATTCTGTCCTCATCTGTTTTATACACACACACACACACACACACACACACACAGAGAGAGAGAGAGAGAGAGAGAGAGAGAGAGAGAGAGAGAGAGA
>JANHMN010000002.1:53735385-53765881 GCA_030674055.1 Rhabdomys pumilio
GAAAGAGAATGAGAGAGATCTCCACACTCACGTATATGTGTGTGTGAATATATATATATATATATACATATATATATATATATATATATACACACATACATACATATACTGAGTAAAGAACCTTGGAATCAGTGTGGCCCAGCTATGCAACTTTTGGGCAGTTGGCCTTTCCACTCAGCAATTCTCTTTGTTCTCTCCTTCCCCTACTCTGTCTATGGAGCCAGTAAACTGAGCTGTGTCACTGGTTGTATTTTTCGGCTTGAAGGCCAAATGAAAGTGTGTTCTGAAGGGTCCAGGAGAACTATATACTCTCTCCATGTCACAAAGCTGGGAAGAAAGAGAGAAAGAGAGGCTGTCACATGCCTCAGGTCCTGGCTAGTTATAGTATGTACCATTGTCTCTTCTTTCCCTTTCCTATGCCAGTTGCAAGAATGTTGCAAAGAGGAGCGGGACTCCTGTATTATGCTGTCAGAACCTTTCTTGTGACGGTAGCACCTCATGTCCTAGGCACGCCATGGTCTGATTAAGAGACATGAAGACAGATGCTGAACATGTTTCTGACATGGGCCAGCCACCATGTCATCCCTGAGAACTAAGTGGGTGTGTTAGCTCATATGTTCTGAGATCACACTCTCTCCATCCACTTCATTTTTAAAGCATAGGGGACTGATTTATCTGTGGAATGTGTAATAGTTGTGTTGTTTTGGCTGAAGGCCAGACTTTTAAATCAGTTAGAAGCTCTGGGAAAGAAGTGTCAGTTGTTAAGGCCATCTGTGTACGGAGGATTCCCAAAGAGAATTCTCAGAGTTTCTCTTTTATACATGGCCCATACCCTTACTCATCCACTGCTCGTGCACCCATCCATAAGTTCAGCCACTGATGCAAAATAAAAAATAAATCTTTTGACTTTGTAGGAGCTCTTTGCTTTCCTTTGAACCTGAATCCTAATCACCAAAGGTTTTCTTAATGATCTGGTGGGGTGATGAGTCTTCAGTTTAGTTTAATGCCAAGCCCAGTGTTCTCTTACTCAGTAAGTGTGCCTGTTGCTTTCTTGTCACTGTTATCAGTCACAGAAAGGGAGTGAGATATGGAGAGGTAGAAGATGCTGCCAGATGCTCTCAGTCAACAGAGCAGCCCAAGAAGCTGTAGACTTGGGGAGCTGGAAATGGTTGAGGCCACACCTCTCCTTTGGCAGCAACACATAAGAGCTTCCTCAAGACATGGAATTAACATCCAGCCAAGAAGCTTCTCTTAAAAGAGGACAAGGAATGCTTCAATGCCAGGGCCCACCTTGGAGCAGCACATATCTAGAATCTGAAGCATCATTGAGTTGAGAAAGAGCAGGGGCCTTAGAGAAGCTCATGAGGCCATCACAGCTGCCCACATGCACATTCCAGTAAAGGGCAAGCACCAGGCAGAGGGGCATCCCTGGACATGTGATGGTGCTCCCTCTTACAGATTTTCCCAGCCCATCTGGAGGACTTCTGTGTATATTACACCAACACAAAGACACAAACATTTGCTGTGCTTCACTCTCGACCATGTCCTCCTGAGTTCCCTCATCACAAGGTGGCTGGTAGGCTCTAAAAATCTCTGCCTTAACTGAACAGCTCACAGCTACTTAGCCATCTAGAATAGGCTGCAGATATAAACACTTAGACCCATACACACTCAGCATTGACAGGGAGCAATAGCTTACACTGAGCCAGTGGGGTGTGAGGCCTCAGTAGACTGTTGAGGCTCTTCCAGGAAGTTTTTTGCTAAGGGACTCTGATCTGATGCCATATGCATGTTCTTTTCCATTTCTTTCATCTGTCTTATACCATCAAAGGTTGCATTCTGAAGTCACAAGGAAATCCTTCCCAACATATAGCAGGTATCAGCAGAGGCAGCTTGGAAAGGCAGTCTTGTTGAGCCCAAGAATTGTTAGGAAGACTTTGCAGCTCTAAAACTTTAGGGAAGTTCACACTGTAGTCTCTGTCAACAGAACTAGCCACCTGCAGTAATACTATGTGTAATACTACGTCCAGCTATGTGTTTACATACAGCAGCCCCTAGAGGAAGGGATCTTGTAACACTAGCCAATAATATTGAGAATGACAAATGCAAGGCACAGAAGTGAAGTAACCTGCTCCTTGTTCCATGATAGTGTTGATTGTCCATCCATAGCCTAGGACTTATTTCATAACACATTTTCAGGGTGTGTTCATAAGGGCGACCCTCCTCTTGAATGTAGCAAATATATTGTCATAGAGAAAGTGCTCTGCATATTCCAATAAAGAAATCATTGATCATGGACAACTCTTTAAATTAATTCAAATAAAATCAAATTAAAAATTCATTTCCTGAGTTATACTAGCCATGTTTGGGGTGATCAGTCATGTGGTGAGTGAAGGGAACTTTCATCATCTCAAAAGGTTTATGGAATATGTTAAAGTATACAGAGAAACCAGGAGGCAAAATTGGAAATACTTTCAGGTAAGCTGTGTGCCAGGAATTGTGGGTCCTGACATGCACGAGTGCCTTCAGTCTTCACTAGGGCTGGCCTGAGGGTGTTTCCTTGGGTCCAGCCTTAGAGAAGAAGCCCCTGTAGGGTTAACCAACTATGATTACACAGCTTGTAAGTGGACTTGGATTTGAGTTTGTTTGACTTCAGAGATCAGAACTTAAGGATTAAAGAACATAGACTACAGCATTGCTATTGAGCCAAGAAAACAGATGCCATCCTCAAGATGGGAAAGACAATTAAAGGGCTCGGAGCTAATTACAGGAATTAATGAGGCTTGCTGCATACTTGAAGAGAAAAGCCCAGAGGTGATGTAATCCCATCTCTAGGAATGGGAGGCTGCTGGGCTGGCAGCATCCTCCATAGGTGCTATAGGCCAAGGGAGAGAAAAGGCATGAAACAAAGCCAGCTCTAGTGTTCAGAAGGCCATGATTCTGAATTGCAGAGAAAAGATGAGGTAGACGACCACATTTTGAGATAACCAGAGAAAAGGAACCTCCCATCACACATCCTGGAAGGCTCCAACGGTGTCTGGGGAATGGAAAAGGGAATTTTGTTCTTTTTCTTGATGGTGGAGTCAGAGGGGACAAAGGAAGGAACAATGGATAGACATGGTATGGGACCAGTTGTCCCCTCACCAGGGCTTTATTAGGAAGTAGATAATTCCTTGATACCAAATCACCTTTTTCTTGCTTGGTTCTTTAGAGTTCCTTCTCCTTGGGCCTCAGGAACACAAAAGGAGGCTGCAGTGCTTGGACAGCATCTCTCTAATTCTGTCCATTCACTCTGACATGCAAAGATGCAGGTGTTCCAAAGTCTCTGTCAAGCAGGCTCTGGGTCAAGGTCCTGGGGTCACATCTAACTGAGAAAGCTCTGGTGGACCCCAAACTCCTGAAGCCTTTCTTCAACAGGACAAGAGGTAGCCTTTTGAGGTTGGTTTGGGCACAGAACCATGCCTCAAGGATCTCACTGGGGATAAGAGTGGGTATGGGGAGGATGGTTGGGAGGCTGGATTGCCTTTGATCATCTATTTCAGGTTTTGTTTCATTTCTCCTTCAGAAAGTGGTGCTATTAAAACTCAGTTTAATTTCTCAGTATTAGATCTTGAAGAGGCTTAGAGGTCATCTCCTAGCAAGGAATGTCATATTACAGATAAAGAAACAGGATCCTAGAGGTAAGATGATTTGCCTGTGATAGTTCAGCTGGCCCATGACCAAGCTAGAGCTGGAAACCTGAAACTGACGACGTGAAGGTTTTGACTGGAAGTTTTCATCATGAGAGGGATGTCTTTTGACTATTATCCAGTGCTGGGAACCTAGGCAGGTGACAAAATAAGAGCAGGTTCCTCTTTTTTCATTGAAAAATGCAAGCCCTAAATTTGTCAAAGAAGGCTGGAAGACAGAGATGTAATGTGGTCTAGGGGTTCTTGGCAAAGTTCAGTTGAGCCACAGAGACAAAGTTATGATCTTCTTGCTACCACCAATATTCTGGAGGACACGGTGCCTTTGAGTATCCAACTTCCCCTTGTTCCCACCTAGCTTCATGGATTTTCTTCTGCTGCTTTCCTTGTGTTGTTAGCTGGTTTTTCTTTTACTTTTACCAAGTCCAGCCTGAGATGGCCCCCAACAAGCTCTCTAGGGTTTCTTAAACCTTCTTAACCCCCAGAGATGTGATAATGCTTTGTGTGCTGTTGTTGAATGTATACTGAAAATAGATGTCGGCTATGTTAAATTATGATGTTTGTCAACTTTCATCTGCTCTCTGTACCCTATGCTGTTTCATGTAGAATGCAGTAGGATGTAGCCACATCCTGTGCCAGTTGTCTGTATTGTATGTGTCTCTGTATGCTCTGTCAGTGTCTCTGTACCCTTTTGTATGTACAAATATGTTGATGTGTATGCTTTTTGCAGCCTTCTGATGTCTGTCTCTGTGTGTATCTAACCTTGTACTGATGTTCACAATGCAATAAAACAACCAAAATAACACAACGCCTTCTGGCGATTTTTAAACCCTTGGGAGATGCTCCTTTATTTGGGATGGATGCATGTGTTATTACTAAAAGACAGTGGGTTGGATAAACAACTCTTCAATGACCTAGAAAGGGTCTGTAGGCTCCTTGACCCTCTAGTGGCTTTAGGCAGATGAGAACGTGCTCATATATGTGAAAGAAGAGTGATGGCTGCCTCTACAAGCTTGTCAGGTGAATCACTACAATCTAGCGTTCTGCATGAAATCCTACAGTGCAAAGCAGAAACAAGGCAGCTAATTAGCAGACTGTGCTCTCTGGTATATATAGAAGTTCCATGGAATCCACTCTTTAATTTAAAAAAGGGGGGTTCTTAAACTACTGTGCAAACTTTTGCCCTGAGAACACTCTTTCATAGCAGAAAGGACCATCCTTCCTACTCTGCTTTCTCTGCTGCATCACAGAAGCCCATTTTACTGACCCATTTAGAGGATGCTTCAGATTTTGAGACAGTCCTGTTCTTAAACAATCAATCAAACAAACAAACTCAGCATTGCCATCATTGACCAGATATGTAAAGATCAGAGAAAGGGTAGTGGCTTGTCTCAGGTCACATGGGTAAGACTAGGTAGAGGAGTGGGGGTTGCAAACAGAAGAATGTGTGGTTATAACCTGACATAGGGTTCTCCCAGCTTCTAGGGATTTAGGAACCTGGGTAAAAGTGTCAGACCTATCATGAATAACATGATGGTGAAAGGAGGGAAGAACACACCCACCCTCACATTCTTCATGGAAAAGAGAAAGACCCAAGATGTTGGAGACACTGGAATTTAAAAATTGCTGCTGAATCCAGACATGTTATGCTACTGGCCCTTCCCAGGGGGCAGAAAATGGATATGAGGGAGGCTACCACAGCACTTGTTTTCTAAGGAGTACCCAGGTTCTCATGAGGATGTTCCATAAACATCTTTTTAATGCTGCCACGAAGCTGGTAGGTACCTCCTCTGGGATTCCTACAACTAGATTCCCAGAGGCTTACGTCTCTAGCACTAGTGTGTTCTCAAAACAAAGCTTTTTGTTTGGTACCTAGAAAGATCTAGCTGAAATCTTATCTATTTGAGCTGTTGGGAGAAATTTTCAGAAATTCTGAGCAACAGATTCACTACTTTTTCCTCCAGCACGCAGTTATCTTTCCTCCAGAGAGTAGAATGAAGTATGATTTATTTCCCACAATTCCAAATTCACACTCAAATTCAATTAGAAAAGTTCTTGCCAGGAATCTCTTTCTTGGGCATGCTTGGGCATGAATACATTGCAAAAGCAGACACCTTCCTGTCTGCTACCCTTGCAAATCCAGAGGGTAGGACTCCACAGACTTTAGCCCTTTGAGTTATTGTAGGAGGATACTATAATGCCTGTCTGGAATCCTCCCTTCTGTAAGTCCTCCTTGTCTGACCACCATACTCATAGACTACAACACTCTGTAAATGGACTATGAGTCAGACATGGTTTTAAAGCTCTTTCATAACAATGTCACCTCTATAAATTGAGTCCTACGTAAGCTCTAAAGATATTCTATGCACTTAAGCATTATGGTGTGCCTGATTTGTAAGCCAACATGATTGGTGTTCCAAGAGACAAGATCCCGAAAGAGAGGATAGATCCCTGCCTTCCAAAAATCATGCAAAACTCAAATGAAGAAGAAAGCCTCAGGCCTGTTCTTTCATATCACAAAATGACCTGTGATAAATGTTGGAACATCAGTGTAGTTTAAGAACCATAAAGAGCTGAGGGGAAGATGTTTCTTATAGATATGGTGACATGGGAAAGCTTCCTGAAGAGAGTTGAACTGGATTGAGACTTGGAAAGTAGTCAGGCACACTCTAGGATGTCATGACCAAGATTTTCTTAAAGGATGGCATTAGCAAAGACATGTAGTGTGATGAGAAGTGAGAAGAGGTTAGATATTCACAAGCTTTGGATATGATAGAGCTGGAAAGGGATCTTTTATTCCTAATCTATGGCTGTAACATGACAACCTGTAGATCCTAATGAAGATTTCCACAGAAACAGGATATGGGGTGTGTGTGTGTGTGTGTGTGTGTGTGTGAGAGAGAGAGAGAGAGAGAGAGAGAGAGAGAGAGAGAGAGAGAGAAAGGGACTTTGTAGTACAGGCTGATATTTGTGAAATTGATGAAAATTAATTTCATAAGTGATACTTAAATGAAGCCACCACTTATTCCCCAGCACACTGACACCTCATTTCCTTTTCTTGTGTGACCTTTCTGCATCATCTTCATATGTCTGTTTCAAGCTCTCTTCATTTCCTCATTTTCTCTCTCCTCCTTCCCTTTCCTTGACTCTCATCCATAATCATTTAGGAAAGATTCTGTAAATCAACAGAATAGTCTATAACACTGGCTCAGAGACTCCGGGCACCACACGTAAGTTAGTTAGGATTAGACAAATCCTTTGCACATTTCTTTCTTCTTTGGAAGAAAATGTGTTGTATTTTCTCATTCTAATATCATAAGGGTCCTTAGTTACAATACTATAAGGACTTAAATAGGATTGGGCCCTACAATGTCAAGCCAAGCAATAGCTGATGGTGTGAGGATGAGGTCAGTGTTGAATTTAGTTGCTCTCTGCAATCACTGTCAACAATAAGAGGAACACTGACCCGGGAGAATCTTGAATGGCTAGACAAATGTTCATTTTACACCACGCAGTAATGGAACTATGAGATGATAGGATCTCTTTATAAATGAACTTTAAACTAAAACCAGTCAGGCCTGAGAGAGCATCTTTCTTTTATGTCCACTAGCAGTTCGTGGCTTACAAACCAAGGTTCAGCACCTAGGACAGCAACAGCTCCCAGCCATTCCCTAGAGAGAATGACAGGCTGACTTGAGCCAGAGCATGAGGAGAGCAAAGAGATTCTCATGGTGCTCAAACATGGCCAGGTCCAGAGTGAGGCGTTCTAGTCTTCACTGTCAGTCACTAGACAGGAGACTGAATCCACAGGGTTGGGAGAAAATGCTTAAGGTGCCTCAACTTCTCGGTAGTGCCAATCTGGAGCAAGCATGTCCCACTAACCCAGGAAAGCTAGTGACTCAGCACCCACACTTGCTGCTACTGTAACCATTAGCAGGCTTCTTTACTGAACACTCAGCTTCTCAAGGTCTCTGAGCTGCCTCCCTAAGAGGGATCAGAATGAAAAGATTAACACACAGCAGCAGCAACAGCAAAAACAGAAGGGAGTTTGGGCTTTGTCTGAATGGTGGAGAGGGAGCTGGGCAGTGTCCCACTGAGGAGGAAGAGGAAAGTTAATGAGACCATGGCAAGGGTGAGGAGAGCTACTTGGCTTCCTGATGTTCTGTGTTACTATAGGCACTTGTGTACCTTGCCCTGGGTAGAGGAACATTGATGGGTTCACTGATCATTCATGCCATAGAGAAGAGCAGCTTGAAAGTGGGATTTATCAACAAGTGACAGGAACAATAGATCTGGGGTGGATGACAAGAGAGGAGACACAGAGACCAATGGGATTGGGGGTGGCAGAGTAGGAAATCACACATAACCCATGGCTTTGCACCTCAGATTGGCAACAGTGACTTCATAGTATCTCTGTCCCCTGATGGTTTCTCAGCCATGTCCCTCTGCTCCCTCCTCAAATTCTCATTGCCAGCTGTTTCTCAGTATCACAGATGGAATGCTGCTGCTGGAAACCCAGAGGTGGGCAAAGAGCTATAGTCTCTGCCCTTGCTGCAATGGAGTGAGGGATGGGGTGCTCCTGATCTGGAAAAGGATTTGGGTGGCTACATAGTGTAGTACCCTCACCTAGAAATTGGGTAGACAGTGATAAAAAAAAGTTCTATACCCACTGCTGCCCATGTAAATTACACCATAAATCCTGGGGCCCACTGAGGGGTAAGTAGAGTCCTCATTCTGTCCAATTCCTGTGCAGAGGTTCATTAGGTGCCCTGTTGTATCTTTTCCTCTGTATTTGACCTGCTAGAAAGAACTCAGGCATTGATGAATGTGGGTCTCCACCCGAGCTTCCTAACTAAGACCCTGGCTTAGACTTGAATAACTTACACCATTCTAAATTACATGCAAGTCATGGGAGGTCAGTGTAGACTGATATTAGTGCCTAGCTCAACACATCTCAGCCACTGGCAGGCTCAGTACCTCATGCCACCACTGCAGAAGGTGCTAAGTAATTAGAAACTGAAGGTTTAGATTAGAAATAGATGTGTGTTCTGAAACTAGGAACTTCCATCTCCTTCATGTGACAAGCCCTTTTTCTGCATGATACCACATTGTTCTCGTCTATTAATTGGGCCCAAGGAGAGCTCCTGTCTGATAGAATTGTGATTATGAAACCAGACAGTATATGAACAAGATTGAGACTCATACCTGGTGCTTGGTGTTTAGCCACTACCATTTTGCTTGGTATTATTAACCCTTAACATGACTTTAAGTTTCAAAGCTGTGTAAATCAAGCAAAGTTATCCTAATACTCATATCTGTACATAGCCTCTTTCATTAACTGCAGTCAGTGAACTCACTCCACAAGACTCCTGCTTCCCCAGCACACATATGTGCGGTGGGAGATAAATAACACACCTGTGATAGTGGAAACTACAATCCAAAGACATAGTCACCCACAGTGACAGACAATATCACAGGGTGGGGCAAGAAGAACAAAAATCAAGATACTCTGACAACTCTAACGCTACTCTTCCAGTTCCAGAGTCAGTTATCTCTCCCCACTGACCCTTGCCTTTCTACAAATGAGTGTGATCCCAAGGTCCTTCCCAACAATTTTCAACATTTGGTGATAACCAAGTATGGTTTCATTCCCCTTATTGTTGTTTTCAACACTTTCTTGATTTCTAAGAACTTTTGGAGACATTTCTACTCAGAACTTAGTTCTTTGAATGAACCTTTGATGTCCTTCCCCCCAAAATAACTATATGAGCCTTAACACATTAACAAAGGCACTCCTTCTCATCTTTGTGTCTGGAAGTATCACCGCTATAGAAGAATCTATTAGCCTTTCCCTTCAGCATCATTCCCTATTCTCTCTTGGCCTTTGCTACCAGGATACGCTGGAAGTTTAGAACAGAGTTATAGCAATCCGGTCACCACACAGACATATTTAGGGACAGCTCCTCTTTTCAGTTCCTAGAGCAAATCTGACTCTTATCTAATATGTATAATTTTATAGCTTTCTGTTTAGCCAAATAAAGCCTATTTGGAAACCATCCAAACTTGATAAGTTTATTTTTTTAATCATAACTTTTTTATAATTGCATCTATATAGATGGTAGAATAACGAGAACATATGAGTCAGCCAAAAACCATGGAAAGGTGCCAACAAGGGCACCCACCATTTAGCACTAACCATTTCTTATATTTCTTTGATCATTTAAGGCAAATAATTTATATAATGAAGCATCACGTACTGGCCTGTTGGCTCCTGGATCTGACTTACATCAGTGTGTTGCTTACCTACAAGGGAAGGCCAAGTGACAGTTTGCCATTATGCATTTTATTCAGCTCATTGGCTGTGACTGGACACTGGTTGCTTCTGATTTCCTACAATGACTCATGGTTCTAAGGAGAATTGTCTGAATTAATTCCTTTCTTCCTTCCTTCTTCCCTTCCTTCCTTCCTTCCTTCCTTCCTTCCTTCCTTCCTTCCTTCTTTCCTTCCCTCCCTCATTTCTTCCTTTTTTCCTTCCCTCCCTCACTCCTTCCTTCCTTTCCATCCTTCACTGTTAAGTCAAATGTTCAGGTGAAACTGTGTGTATTTTAAAGATTTGGGGAAGTGTAATCCTGCATTTAACTCCATACAATTTGAAATGAGAGTGTGAGTATGCAGTTTGTTTTGCAGGAAGCACTTGCCATTGCTGTACTCTAAATGCCTATCTCAAATCTCATAAGCTTTTCAGTCTGATGGGAAGATGGTATCTTGCTGTTTGGAGCATCTATCTGCCCAGTGAGATGAATTTTTTCTTCATAACCTTATTGAGAAAGTGTGCCATTGATCCAACAAATATTTATTACCTATCATGTGCCAAACACTCCTATGGTATGTCTTCCTTTCTGAGTCTGTATTGACTAGACAAGGATGTGTCATTTATGAGAACCCTGATGCTTAAGTTCCCTCATCATTAGCCTGTGCCCCATCTCTGGTTCACAGACATGGCCATAAAGTCTCTCCCCCAACTCCATGGAGATTGTCACACCTGGGGATTTATTACCAATCTATCTGAGCTTTTTCTTCTCCAACCTCTTCACTAAAGGAGTCCAGAAGTTTGGAGACCAGTCTGCTGGGAAAGTGCAAGAGGGTTGACCACAGGGGCCCTGCAGGGTGAGACCTGAGTGAACCCCACACCTCAAAGTCAAGCCTAGGCCTGACATGTCTAGAAACTTGATCTTGTTAGTGTTCCAGATTTGCTTTCACACAGGCTGATTCACAGTGACTAAACTCACTGGAGGCTCGAGTGTACATTACACAGAGACTCATTTGTGATGAGGAAAGAAAAAAAAACTGACAGATAGGCCAGACAATTGTTGAGCTCTCCAGTACAATTTACGCTACAGGCATGTTGCAAAAACAGCCAAACATTTTAAGAGGACTTATGGGTAGGAGAGCAGTGTCAGATTATGGCTTTGTAAGTTTAGTAGCATCATGTTTTGATACCCAGTGCACTGTTCATATCCTCTCACTGGACAGTGCCTGGTTGGGAATAGCCAGCTGGGCACCGAGCTCTGCAGCTGACACACCAACACCTTCATCCTTACCTGGACAGCACTGTTATGACTTAGGTGAGATAACAACCTTGGACAGAATATCTTCTGGCTTCAATTTGCTGTTCATCATTCCATTGTTTCAAGATGCTTTGGCCCACACAACCACAGCACAGAGTTAGCTTCATGCATCCCGAGGTTTAGATGTTATGTGTCCAATGTATGCATATTGAGAACTTTCAGGTAATTACATGCTGTGGGAAATAAAGGTGTGAGCTTCTGGTGCTGGCTGAGATTGAAAGGCATGATGGTTAGTCTTAATGTTGGTTAATTAAATCTGAGGTACCAGTTCTAATCAAGTCCCCTTTGGGGAATTGCCCTTTATTCACAGTTACTACAGATCTGTACTACAGCAAGGCAGATCTCTCCACACCACCATCCCAAGCCCCTTGGCACGTCTTCGATCAAGCTTAATTTCAGGGGACAGTTTTGTGTAACCTCAGGCTCCTTCACATGGATGACACTCCATCTTAAGTTCATGTTTGTGCTTTGTACTCAAAAGCAATTCTCAGTGTAGCAGAAACTTAGAAACTCTAGTGAATTAATAAAGTGGGGAGACTCTCAGTCTTTGTAGGATGGGAGTCAACTTCTAAACACTCCAGCCTCCCTTCCTTCTAGTGACAATGCCACGAGGCACCTGTGTTTTCCTTAAGAGGCCCATGCACACACCACATCCTTCAGTAATTACCTATATGTACTGAATTTTTGTTCTTCACACACACACACACACACACACACACACACACACACACACACACACACACGCACACATGCACACACACGCACACGCACACGCACATGCACATGCATGCACTGCTTTGAGTGCTGTAGAGGCCAAGAAGGCCTTGCTGTGGGCACAGGTTGCTGAGATGGTGGCAGAGGGAACCCTATGAGACTCCATCAGAGACTACAGCAGGTGATGGAGTTACCTTAGGCAGCGTGAGGGTTTTTCACCACAGGACACTAAATCCTCTAAATCCTCCTACCACTTCATCACTATGTTACCAGGAGAACCCTCAGCAGATGTTCCAAATGACCACTAAGATTTCATTTAGCCTTGAATTCCCAGCTAGAAGAATTTCCTATCTTAAGCTGAGTTTCTTAGAGTCTGAGCCTGAGAGGTGAAACTGGCAAGTGAGTGACTTGGTTCTCATAAGAAGGAAATGGGAGAATAAAGGTCAGGCTGGGAGTGGAAAACTAAGTGGGTATGGTCTTATCTGAGGGCCTTGCTTCTACATAAGATTCTACAGACAACCTCAGAGCAGAGCATAAGTAAAAGATACCATGCCACATAGACATAGGCTTCTCCCACCCTCAGTGCTTCCCTAGCCAGGTGCCTTAGATTTTGACCATGACACCTTTCTGAGAGCAGGACAAGAGGGGCTTTGTGGTGTAGATCAGTGGTAGAGTCCTTGCCTATCTTGCATAAGGCCAGCATGCTTTAAGTTCTTGGATATTTGGGTGAGATACAGGAGGTAACTGAGTTTAGTGAGGATGGAGAGAAACAGAGGGAGACAGAGAGACTGACAAAGCTGGTATGGTCAGGAGACAAGGGGCCCTGAGCAGGAGACAAAAAGCTTGAGGAAGGAGGGTATGAGAAAGTCACCATCAGTGTCTTCTACATTTCTGTCAGTAAGGAGGTCCTGAGAGGTAAGCCTCTTTCCCACCAATTTCCTCCTGATGCAGAAACTTCTGCTCTGACTGAAGCTAGAACCCTCTCCCTTTCTCACAAGCCTCATATAATCTTTAGGAGTTCGTGTTTCAACTTCATCCAAAACAAAGTACCAGTTGAGCTAGGGCAGTGAAGTACCACAGATTCTCCCCAAACACAGACTGGAGGAAGAATTTTTTTTGTAAGCACCATGACATCATCCTAGTCATTAACATGAAACTTCTTATAAATGACACCACTTCTGCAGTGTTCCACACTGATCACAGGGAGTCATTCTATACACTGAAGGCTGGCATTTCCTTAAGCACTGGGCTGTCTCAAAGGTGAAGCCTCTGCTCTCCTGGAAGGCCATGGTCATGAGACATCTCTTCTGATGAAGCGTTGGTAGCAGATGCCAAAGTGACTCCTTATAACAATACATCAGAGTCCAATTCCAGAGTGCAGAACTTTGGTGGAAAACACTAGATTTCAATTCCCGTTCTGCTGAGCACCCATCAAGGACTCCTTGACAACTCACCCCCTTCCCTCTGCCTCCTTCAGCCCTGCTGAGATCATTGTCAGGGACAGAACAGAGATTAGATTTCAAATGAACATAGCAGCCCCTGATTACAACAAGGCACAAAATCAGCAATGTGCTAAATCCAGCATGATGTCGTCTCCCTGCACCTTCAAAGAGAGACAAATGAGTTAGGAAGAAGGCTGAGGAAGGCTACTGTCCCTGGCTATGGAGGGTCTCAGCAATAATGTCTAACAGGATCTTGGTGTCATGTTCCTCCAAACCTTCAGTCACATTGGTAGATTCCATGTGTTAACACTTGTTACAGTCAGGGGTCATGTAGCTTCAGTGCTCTTCTGGAATAGGGATCATGTCAAAATTTGCCATGAGACTTGAAGTCTTTGAGACTGGGAAAGCAGGTACCAGGGATAGGAGTCTAGAAGCCAGAAAGGGGACTGGCTAGGAGTGAGTAGAGACAGTTTTTTGTTTCATGATTTTGTGGATCACAAGGTTGCTCATTATATGTAGGAGAGGATGACCTTGGTCCCATGAAGGCTGGACACGAGTGTGGGGGAATTTGAGGGTGGGAAGGTGAGAGTGGGGGCCTAAGTAGAGGCACATCCTCATAGAAGCAGGAGGAGGGGGGATGGGATATGGGGTTCCTGGGGGGGTGCTATGGGGTAAGGGGATAACATCTGAAATGTAAATAAAATATCCAAGAAAAAAAAAGATTGCTCGTGTCCAGGGGATCATCCAGGAAAGCAGAAGGCTGCTCCTGGAGCCACAGCCAACCACAATAGCTTCTGTCTGTACTTTCCAATCTATAATACTGGCCTACGCTCCATCATGGCCACCTTTTCTACAGGCAGTTCACTGCCTTAGTGGCTTTAACATGCAGCTGTATGGATGCTCAGGATAACACGGGGAAGGTTCAGGGTTCCAAGATGGCCTCTGGCTTGCCTTTGAAGCCCTCTCCTGTAGTATGTAGAGAGAAGCTTAGCTTAGTCCTAGGCTTGCATTTCCCACAGACCACTGCTCAGGCACTGCATTGTCCGCTTTATCTAGGCCCACCTTTCACCTTTCACTAAACCCATGTGTCCTCAAAGGTCTTGTACAAGTTTTTCTGTTTGCTTGCTTTCTGTATTCTATCTATCTATCTATCTATCTATCTATCTATCTATCTATCTATCTATCTATCTATTTTGATATAGAATCTCACTTTGCCACCTAGGCTAATCTCAGTCTGCCACCCAGGCTAGCTTGGAACTCCTGATCCTCCCCAGTGATGGGATTACAGTTATGCACATCTGGCTTAGTGCCAACAGTTAATCAAGGCATTTCTCCCAGGCCTATGA
Organism: Rhabdomys pumilio; assembly: GCA_030674055.1. Lineage (NCBI taxonomy): Eukaryota > Metazoa > Chordata > Mammalia > Rodentia > Muridae > Rhabdomys > Rhabdomys pumilio. Next base: position 53,750,202 of record JANHMN010000002.1, read on the forward strand.
GGGGTCCTTCCTAAGTGAATTCTTGTTAATTCTCGGTCTTATTTGTATATCAAGAGGGACAGGGCTGGAGGTCCCCGCTTTGTGGTGGTAGTGGTGGTGTGGTGGTGGTGGTGGTGGTGGTGGTGGCGGCAGTGGCAGTGGTTCTTAGTAATGACTGCAAAGGAAAAAGACAGACAGACAGACAGACAGACAGACAGACAGACAGACAGACAGACAGTGAACAGAGAGAGGAACAACCAGAGGAAGAAATAATGACATGAGGGAGTCTGCACTGGGACAGGGGACAAGTACTGGCTCTGCAGAAGAGAGGAGAATGGCATGGCCAGAAAAATGGGTCCATCAACAGCTTTGGCAGGGGTAAAAGGAAGAGTCCATCTAATCACTTCAACTTTCTCTGAAGTGTGATACAAGTTCCTTGGCTGGGGTTGATGGAGGAGAGGAGATGAGAAAAGGGGAGACGAGGAGAGAGGAGGTGTGGAAAGAGACTGAGGTGGTGTAAGCACAGACTTCGGTTCCAGATTTCCTAGTCCCAGATGCCATGCCATGGTTCATTAATGATGTGTGCCAGCATGTGCCTGAGTTTCTTTTTAAACCTCACTTTCTTCTATTCAGAACAGATTCATGGACTGCTTGAGGACTGTTAGGCACAATGTTGAGAAGAATGCTGGCACAGAGTGACATTAACTGTCACTGTTATAGATAGTGAAAAAAAGATGGACTCATAATTGACTCAGTTGAAAAAGAAAAAAATGATCTAATGCAGAGTCTTGCTGAACTTTTTACATGTGGGGCAGGAAACACACACACACACACACACACACACACACACACACACACTGCAATTTGCACTGGCTCATTTCACTTGAAATTTATGATTACAGATCTCAAACTGGTGCTTTGACGCTCTTGGGAATCCTGCCACTCCCCTCTGACCAGTTGACTTTCCTACTTTAGTCCAGTCAGTTTCCACCACGATGCACGTAGGCTCACCTGGGGAGCTGCCCTCTGTTTGTTTTATATTGGCAAATGATAGTTGTGGGTGTTTTGTGCGGTACAAAGTGATGCTGAGTTCTTTCTTAATATGATGTGAAATGATTAAATCAAGCTAATTAACATATCCATCACCCCAAATGCTTGATTGTTTTTGTGATGAGACTATTTGAAATTTTCCTCTCTTGGTGATATTGGTATACACAGTACTCGGTTGTCAGCTATATTAACCATGCTATATAATCAATTTTAAAAAGAAGCAATGTTATTCTTCCTACCTAAGGATTTGCAAGCTTTAACTCCCGCTCCAGGTCTGAGTGACTCCCTTTCTATTCCTTACACTGTGTGTTCAACGGTTTTCAGATGTCACACAGAGTGAACACAATGTTCATCTTCCCTTCCTTCTCAACCCATGTAACACATGGCAGTCAAACAGGAGAGTTTCAAAATTACAATGCCCGGGCCTCACCCAACAGCAATTAAATCATGATTGAAATGTGGTAGAGGCAGCAGCTGTCAGAATACCATGAACATTCTGCTTTGAGGGATAAGGAACAGCCAAATCAGAAATCACCCTGTAGCACACCACCCCATTCTTTCTTTCCACACCCCCTCTCTCCTCTTCTCCCCTTTTCTCATCTCCTCTTCTCCATCAACCCCAGCCAAGGAACTTGTATCACACTTCAGAGAAAGTTGAAGTGATTAGATGAACTCTTCCTTTTACCCCTGCCAAAGCTGTCAATGGACCTGTTTTTCTGGCCATGCCATTCTCCTCTCTTCTGCAGAGCCAGTACTTGTCCCCTGTCCCAGTGCTGCCTCCCTCATGTCATTGTTTCTTCCTCTAGTTGTTCCTCTCTCTGCTCAGTGGATTTCTGTCTTTTTCCCTTGCAGCCATTACTAAAAACATACAGCTTGGGGATCAACAGCAAAGACAAGACTGTACATTGCCTTCAGGAAGAGCTGTTGGCCTGGGCACCAAAAATAACTGCACCACTTTTCACAGTAGCCAAGGAGTGAAAGCAAATGTTGTCCATGGGTGCATCAATAGGAGAAAAAAAAAGCAAGCATGATACAGTCTTGCAAGGGGTATAGAACTGAACACATCAAAATCTATGGATGAATGAATGCTCAAGCATCTTTCATAAATTGGTGCCATGTTTTCACAGCACCTGTGAAATCCTCTCATAGTCCTTAAATCAGTGCTAGGTCACAGATGATGCCTATGACATTTGTTCTATGCCAGTAGTGCCATGTTGCTGGAAGAACAATAACAAAAGTGTGTATGTTCAGCATAGATGTGAACATTTTCTAGATACCTTGGTCTATGATTGGTTGAGTTGCAGGTATAGGAACTACGGGTGCATAGGGCACTCTATGTATTATTTAATCTTCAAGATAAATGAGATTGTGACATACACTTCAATAGGAATAAATCTTTAGGGCTTTTATTAAGATAGGCCAGCCATGAAACAAATATGTGATTCTATTTATATGATCTACAGTAAAAACAAATATTAACAGTAAAATCCATAGGTTAGAAGTCAGAGGCTCAGGATGAAGAGGGTATGTGCAGTCAGCCTTTTCAGGCCAGACTACTATAGTGAGACCACCCTGGAGCTGGATGGTGAGGATGTCCGGGCAGCATCAGAAATGCACATGCTGCTTGGAGTGTCCAGTCAGAAGCAATAATGATGCTCATTTTGTATCCTGTATTTTGCCACAATTAAAATTTTTTAAACTAATAGTAAGCATTGTAAACTTACTTCAGCTCTCTACCTGAAACTCACCTTCATTTCTCAACCCCCAACCTTTCTGGCTTCTGCTTCTCTTATTCTAGCAAACTTCCAGTCAAGGTCACCTTGACACGCTTAAAACCTAACAAACTGCTCCTTTCTCTTCCCCCCATAATCCTCTCCCTGAAACCTGCTGTCGACTCTTCCAGTGTTCTTGCCCCCACCCTCCAGTTTCCATTACTCCAAACACTTCCATCTCTAACTCTTTCCACCCCATTGCATCTGGTCCATGGGTTAGATATTGGTTCTTTGAGCATCTAGGTCCTTTGAACTCTCTCAGACCTCTCTGCTTCTCTCACCCTGCACCACAATGTCCTCACTCAGAGCAACTCATCAGCTCTCACAGTTTTAATGCCATCCACACATTTATGACTCATGAAGCTGCATCTCCAGCCCTGGTCTTTTTCTCTGAAATTCTTCTGCCTCCTTGACCTCACCATTCAGATGTTTCAAAAGCATCTCACATTTAATGTGTTCCAAATACAACCTCTGACTTTACATTCCAGTCTCAAACTATACATCCAGCATTCTTCCCTAGCTCAGCAAAAGAGAAATTGTTCAACTGTTCAGATAGCATGCCTTCTGTCTCTCAGTTCCTTACAATGCCCATATTTACAGTTTCATGTCCTCACTTTTCATATATATGTTATGCATATGCATTGCCTTCAGCCTTGAATGATGCCTTCAAGATGCTTTGAATCTGCCTTCCTATGCTCTTTCTACCTTGTTGGTTCATTAGCATCTTTCTTCCTCTGTTGCCATGGTCTCCTTACTGGCCCAGCATCCTAAGTGTTTCTCCTTCTTCTCTTCCTTGCCCTTAGCCACATAAGCACTCTATGTCCATAGGTCTGTACTCAACTCAGCTTAGCTTAGCTTTGCTCTATCCCCCAACTCTGCACATGTAGGACTCTCTTCTCTCTCTCTCTCTCTCTCTCTCTCTCTCTCTCTCTCTCTTTCACTTCTCCCTTCCTCAGCCTATGTCAATATTGCTTAGCTGGATCATCATTCTCCAGACCTCTTCATGATGTCATTTCCCCAAGAATTCATCCTTGATCACTGGAGTAGATACTACATTCTGTTATCATCCATTCCTCATGTCTGACATTGACTTGGCTTTTACCACTAAAGCAATTTTTCACATGTTAGTTACAAACTTATTATTACCGGTGTCTTCCTATAAACTCTGGATGAGGTACATACCTGAGTCACATCTTCTTGGGTCAGTAATGTATTTCTAGAAACATCCTGACAGTGTCTGCCTAGGACATGGTACCCTCAATAAATTCTTGTTTGACAGATTGAGGTAATGTCACCATGAAACACAATGTCTTTGACTTAAAGTTTGTGTTTATATTGAGATTAAAAATGGTCACGTTCAAGCAGCTTATAACCCCCGATTTCCCACATTTTGTTAACTAATAAAAATTAATTAAACTAAATAATATCAAGATTCATTAACCAATAGATTTTATTTGTCTTCTGAAAGGGTTTGAGGCTAATAGTTAATGTTTATTTTGTACTTACAGCAAGAAGATTATATAACAATGAATAAGAATTTGACATCATTTAAAATAATTCATATTATCAATTTATCTTTATTTTTAGCATCGTTTGGACTTGAGACTTTCAATCAACTTGACTTCAGTTATGCTTCTAGGACCACTTCCAGTCAGTGGTTAAATGTTTTAGAAACTCTTTCTTGCAATTGCTGCCTATCTTACTTAGCTATTGCTGCAATGAACCATCATTACCAAAGGCACACTAGGGAGGAAAGAGTGTATTTGGTTTACACTTCTACATCATAGTTCATCATTGAAGGAAGTCAGGACAGGAACTCAAACAGGGCAGAAACCTGGAGGTAGGAGCTAATGCAGAAACTATAAAAGGGTGATGCTTATTGTCTTGCCTTCTCTGGCTTGCTCAGCTTGCTTTCTTATGAAACTCAGGACCACCAGTTCAGGAATGGTCTCACCCACAATAGGCTTGCCTTCCCAGATCATTTGTTAATTAAGAATGTGCTCTACAGGCTGCCCTACAGGCTGCCCTACAGGCTGCCCTACAGCCCCATCTTATGAAGTATTTTTTAATGGTGGTTCCCTCCTCTCTGATGACTTCAGCTTTTGTCAAGTTGACATAAAACTACCCTGGACACTGGCTTTCAGTTAGCAGCTATGCAGTGACTAACTGGCCCTCAGCTCTGCTCTCTTGACTTATCCTTAGTGAGACAACCCATGCTGCATGTGCAAGTACATGGAAGTTTTACATTGGGAGAGAAAAAAAAAACCTTCTAACGGGGATCTCTCTCATTATGACATTATATTTTCAGATTACATTCTTATTATGTGCTATTGTTCCCTGGTCCAGTGATGCATTTTCAAGCAGGATTTCTTTATACTGGGTCGGGTGCCTTAATACTTACACGCAGGCTTCCAGAAAATCCTCTACCCTGTAGAGTTTCCAGATAAGCCTTGAGCTCACAGGCAGCCTCGGGGTTGCTGCCTTCAGAGCTTTTCTGCCAAAGCGACTTGTATTCGTTGCTTGCAACATAATTTTTTTTAAAGATTAAAAAAAAATCACTCAAGCCCAATTTCCTGGCAGGCATCTCATCTGCAGACTTAGCTGAACACTCCATGGGCCCTAAAAAGACCCATCGCTGGGTTTTCTAGGAACCACCAGCAAAGCCTGTCAGCAATCAGATAAGGAGCATGTGACAGGCATATTCTTGAGCTGAGCAAGGAAGTTGCTCAAGTCTTCAACTCAAAAGAAACAAAAGAGAGAAAAGCCCACTCTGCCTGCTGGATTCTCGGCTGCTGCTCAAGGTTGCAGCTTCTCTTGTTTGTATTCTGAGCGATTCATTCTTCCTGGTGTCTGTGGGTGGAGTAGACTCTGCAAAGGAAATCTGCCAAAACACTGGAAAGTGTGCTTGAATGAAAGTGCTGAAATATCACTGCAGACACAGGCAGGTGCCTCTCTCAAGAGGCAGAGAAGAGCATGCTTGACAGAGAAGAAACTTACATTGGCCCAATCATTGGGTGAGGGATCAAGCTTGTAGCTTGTGTTGTCAAGGGAATTTGGCATCAATCTCTGGTGAGTCTGGCTAACCGTGGTAGCTTATTTATGTGTGCCTGTGTGGGTGCATATGTGCCTGCTTGTTTTGTGCTCTTTTCCAACGTGCTTGGGTTCACCTCCTTTACGATTGGTTCTTTCCTGGATAGTGAGGTAAGGAGCTATTATCTTGAAGGTGCTGGAAATAATATATGTTTGAGTTCTACAACAAGGTCACACTAATGCCATCCGAATGTAAATAGACCCCAAAACTTCTGAGAAAAAGACTGGCTCCTGCCTCTGCACTGGTGAAACAATAGGTTAAGCACTACAAGAGAGTGTCTTGAGGCCAAGTTGGGCAAAAATAACATTGGGTGGAGACAAGTAGACTCTTTTCTCCTGTAGACTGACATGGTCCAGAATTGTTCCAGAGTTCCAGCGATGGCAGGTTAAACTCATGAATAACAAATTACCTGACATGTTTTAAGATGGAAGATATTTCTCTGGATAATGGACCCAGGCATGGATTTCACTTTACTGCACTTTATGATTTTTCTACTATTTCTGAATGCCTTGCAACATCAATTACTTCTATAATCTGAGATTTCAACATCAGTAATAAAGGGCTTCAGGGTATGGCTCAGTGGTAGAGCATTTGTCCAGCACTCAGAAGACGATAGTTCAATTCCCAGCATGATTAAATAATAATAATAAAAAAGATCAAATTAATCACCATTCAAAGAAAAGAAATTAGAGACTACTTTTAGAATCTGATTCCCTTACCTTGTGAAATCCTAAGACAATGGAGCCAGGTTGTTCTCAAGTCTAGTTAGTGGAGAACCAGCAGGGAGGTCTTGGCGGTTGCTATTTTGAATTGATTTGGATATGGTTCATATATCTTTCACCTTGTTTCAGAAAGGAGTGAAATCGTCCTTGTAAAAGAGTGACTTAGTAACAAGAGAAAGGAAGACAAGTACTGTAGAGGGGACAAAGAAAAAGTAAGATTTATGCTACACTCCATGACACTGCCATCCCATCCAGTCACAGAACGGCATCATCTTGGTGAAATGACATATGCCGCCTAGGAGAAAAGTAGCCACTCATGCAGTGCTCTCTAACTACTGGAATAAGGGTCAGGCTTCCTTTTCCCAGGGCTTTCTTCCAAAGTATGTTGTATTATGACAAATAAGGCTATTAGAAGTGATTGACATCAAAGGCCTATTTCACATTACGGTCTTCAAAGGAGGGAGATATTGTTAATGTCAGTAAATGTAAATGGCGATTGTATGACATGATCCCAGGAGCTCCTTGTCCTCTGCTAATTGGATTTGGGCAATGTGGCTCTAAACATCAGCATGAGCAAATAGCCTCTATTTACTTTCTCTACTTCTCCCTGGGTATCATTTCTCTCAAGCAGACAACTGATACATATCAGTACTGATACTGATACAGGGGAGGGATATAGAGATCATATTCCCAGCAGTGCAAGATAGCCTGTGGGTAACAGGTAATGCTTCTGGAAGGAATTCACATCTGCTTGAGAACCTAAAGAACCTGGCAAGGATGCTGCTCTAGCTTAATGGTAGCCCTGCATCTAACATGTTCCCGCAGACTCTCCACAGATACTGTTGTTTCCCACCTGTATCGCATATGTACTGGGGAAGAACCAAAACACATCACACGTGTACTACATAAAGCAGGGGCAAAGTCATATTAGCTCACAAGGTTTTAGAGCATGTTTTCTCACATGCCTGCACCTCAGCAACATCATAGTTTGTGTTGTTGACACCTCTCAGCATCCTTAAGACGCAATGGTTCATAGAATGAATAAGGAACTTGCATGGGATTTTATACATACTTGAGGAAACTAACATGGTAACTCGCATTAAACCTATCACTTTATTGAGAGTGCTTCACAAGACAGAAGGCATTTCAGTTCTCCTTATAGAACAGGGACTGACTTCTGCCATTCTGCATAGGAATGTGGAATAGCATTGACCTGAGAACCTAACCTCTTGCTGGTAAGCAAGATGGTGGCTTATTCATTGGGGGAAATAACTAGGAAAAAAGAGCTCTTCATCTGGAAATGGGTAAAGGGTTGTCTTTTTGGAAAGCAAGGCCTGTTTTTCTCCTGGATTAGGTAGGCAGGAGCTAACTTGAAGGGCTTGTAAGGTCAGGCAGTCTGTAAAGAGTCACCATGCAGAATGGCCTGTACACAGCAGTAAGGCCAAGCTGCTTCCTTAAAGACTGCACCCTCTCCTGCTCTCCTCTTGTTTGTTGGGATTTGGCTGCATATATATGAGGAACCATTGCTGAGTTCTAAGGACCCCAAGATAAAACAACATCACAAGGATTATGTAGGATTTCTTCTTTGTGTGTGGTGCTGAGGATTGAACCTGGGTCAGAGAGTGTGCTAAATACAATCTCAGCACTGAGCTACAGATTCAGTCCATGATAGCTTCCTATACTTAAAGACAAACATACTTCTTGGTATCACTCAAGCCAAATGAACTCAAATAGACATTTTTACCAGCTCCCAGAATAATCAATCATTGAAATTCCCTGTTTCCATCCATACCAGGCTTCTATCCGGAACTACTATAATCAGGGTGTGGGTATTCATGATAACTGTGTGCCTAGAACTGAACCATTTTGTCAGGTACCATTGCCAAGTCTACCAATCTGTCTCACTGTTACCTTTTATTCTTAAGATAATGAACTTCTAGTATTCTATGAGCTCAAAGAGTTACTTCCAATTTTTTGATAGTATCTTTAGATACTTATATAACGTTTATCAAACTAGGCACTTACATGAACTGTAACAAGGTTATGATATGATGACATATAAACTCTATTGTTAAAATATTATGCCTAAGATCAGGTGGGGTGTGGCTCCATGATGCAGCACTTGCAAAGCATGCCTGAGACTTTGCACTTTATCCCCAGCACCACAAAGATAAGGATTAATAGAAAAACTAAAAGATTTAACTAAGTGGAAGAAGATATCATGTGTTTGAATGGAGACTCCCAGTTATTTCCAAATTAATTAACAAATACAGTCTCAAACAAAAATTCTGAATTGGTTCACATGACAAAAATGATATCCGAAATTAAACACACATCTGCAAGGATGAATGGCCAAGGCACACATCTAAAACTACAGGTGGATGTTTGTGCTTCTACACATTCAGATATTCAAAGGCTGCGTACATTTTTATGAGTAGAATGTTGAAAGTGGAAGCGCAGACCAGGAAGCACGCAGTTGAGGAAGGAATTTTAATCCACAGGGAAAGCATCACAGCATAGACACTGGGTGGAAATAAATGTTCACTTAATAATAAAGAACCTGCTTGTTTATTTTGTGTGCAGTGTGGGCACCCCCAGGACAGAAGGGAGGGCATTCAGAAGTGTATCAGCTGGTGTTCAAAACCCACAGAGAGGCCTTTAGGCAGCAAGCCCTGATGACAGACAGCAGTCACATAAGGCAGGCTTCAGAGCCCTCACTCAGAGCTCTTTTCTATTCATCTGTGGCTTACTTCATTAGCTGGTCCTGGTCACCATGCTCCCTTCCTCCAGCTGCTCTTCTGCAACCCACATGGTTACTTCCTGGTCCTGGTGAGCAGAACTATAATCCCAGCACCCCCCACCCCAGGTTGAGGCAAGAGGATCTCAAGGTCAAAGTCAGCCTGCACTACACAGTGAGTCTCCATGTACAAATAATAATAACCTCAAAATTGGTGAGTGGCTTTGGATGTGGTCAACTGAGAGTTCTCCCTACGTATCCCTCTGCCTGAACAGCCTTCCCTACCTGTTCTTCTGGGTACTGAGCTGGCAAATTATGGCATCTTTCACAATGGCTCATGATTCAGTGTGGAATTAAGACAGATTCATACAAAATAAAGAAAAGGTTGAATTCCAATCAGTATTAAGCCATTCCATAATAAATTCCTATCTCGTGACATAGAACAAATAGATTCCATAATAAAAGCATAGAAAAACAATGTGTGTCTTCTTGAAAGTGGGACAGTCCAGAGATAGTACTCAGAAACTGATTTTTGTGCTGAGGCATGGCTCACTGGAGCAGTGCTCACTCTGCTCACATGAGGGCCTGGGTATTATCCCAGCACTACTGAAAAACAAAAACTCTGCACCTTATAAATTAATTAATGACCAAAGAGATAAAATATTGACTACACTTGAATGTATAGTATTTGTAAGAAACAAAATTACAGACCAAAGGCGGGGGGAGAGTAATTGTTGGAGAGCTAGAGCCGGTATCCATTACATATCAAACTCTTTAAAGTGATATAAAATAAGATAATTGCCCCCAATAGGTGTATGTGTGTGCTAAAGAAACTACTGAGTATATGAAACATATTCAAACATAGATAAACTCTTCCCCTACCAAACACAAGTGAACTGGAAAGATGAATGTTCATGGTAGAGATTGCTGATAGACAGTAAGAACTGGATACCCACAAATGTCCTTCAAGTTGTTGAAAACAACCCCTCAAATAAAGATTCAGTGTTGCTCAGGGTGGAGGGAACGGTCATCAAATTCCCATTCAGAATAGGAAGAGTTATCCATCCGCACAGCAATTCTGGCAAGAAAGTTATCGGAAACCTTTATAACTTAGAGATGCAGAATCTAGAGATTTTTCTCTAGGGAGAACAATGGTCCTCCTGCAAAGTATTGTTTTATAACACATTGCAATGGAAACAACACAGATACCCAACACAAGGAACTGCGTTAAAGGACACCCTGCTGCAAGGATTATGCTGTGCTCACATAGCAGAAGGCTAAGTTGCTTTACACTCCCGGAAGTGTGTATGACTTACCTTCAAAATAGTCATGCTATTTTGTTATCAAGAAATAATTGGCTCAACGTTATTCCATTTTTATGAACAAAATGCACAATCACCGTCTTTTTCGTTTGTTTGCTTGCTTGCTTGTTTACCTTTGCTTTCTAGCGTTTCAACAATGGCATGTGTTAATTATATAGCTTTTAAGATTAAAGCCTGTAGCAACTAGAGTTGCTTTTCAGAGACCAGCGATCCTCAGCTGTTCCTGGAAGCCAGACAGTGGAGCACAGATACAGAGGGTTCCCATCACTTTCCCCCTGCTTTGTCACAGTGGAAGGAATGTTCCAGGGTCCCATGAGAGCATTCTACCAGTGTCATTGATGTGTCTGTTGTCAAGGCTGACCATTTATTTAAGATGGTCTTCTTTGTGCACGGCTTTCTGCGTCCACGGTGGGAGGGAGGAACAGAAAGGAGGGTGTGACGTTTTCACTAGTACAAGGATGTTTCACGGTGAAGGAGCAGAGCTCTGTGATGCTGGTAGACAGTTCTCAGTCTGACAAGTGAAGGTGGAATTGGACAGCAAGTGGGGAACTGAGTAATTGCTCTTTTTTTCTCACTGACAATATCAACCAATGTTTGGTATTTTATTACAGTATTCATATGGGCAAGGTTCCCAGGAGACCAATAAAGTCTTTCCAGTTGTCTTCAAACCTGATTTGAATAGAATATGACCATGACAAGAACAAGTGCAGTGTTGACAAACAGAAACAATGCTTATGTGGTTAGTGTGTGGGACGTGGCTATGTCTGCAGTGGGATTGTCTGCAGCACCAGCCAAGCCACTCCTGGGCATGTGACCTGAGCAAGTGGCCATGTTGAGCCCAGATCTTTTTCTCTGTTCCATGAGAATGATATTAGTTTCTATCTTTTGGAGTTGCTGTAATGGTTCAAGTAACTATATAAAAAAATGTAGACTCCATAATTTACCATGCTATTCAGTCTTTTGACACTGATAACAATAACACCCATAGTGATTTTGTTTACAAAATCAATGCCATAGACAACGATTAATATTTGAGGATTTATTACCCAGAATGGAGACTATAATTAACGATACTAGTACATTCATGCTTCAAAAATAAAAGTATGCATTGCCACCACCCATTCTTTTCTAAGAGCATAAGATATTCCTTGTTTGTTTGTTTGTTTTGTTTTGATTATTGGAGACAAAGATTTCTTTGTGTAGCCTTGGCTGTCCTGGAACTTACTCTGTATAGGTAGGCCACATTGTCCTGAAGTCAGAGATCTACCTGCCTCTTCTTCCCAAGTGCTGGGATTAAAGGTGTGTGCCACCACCACTTGGCATGTTTCAAAATTAATGATGAGATTGTTAATATTCCAACTAGAGAAAATTGGTAAGTATATAAAAAGAATGGCTGTCTACATTAGCCCATTCAATCAACCTCACAATATAAACACATATTAAAACTTTGCTCTGAACTGAAAAATAATCGCATGCAGTCATTACTTGTAATAACTAATGTACAGCTTATAAACAATGCTTGTTGTAATCCAAGCATAAGAAATATGAAGGAATTGGAAAATAGGAGAAATAAGAAGGGATTCCCATAAGCAGATGGATGGCAAGGCAGTGACATAGAAGAAGAAATCTGATCTGGTACTGAGGACATGAAAGGGAATAGAGTGTGCAGTAATGTGTGTTAGAACTCAGCCGGCGACAGCTTGGAGCTGGGAACTGGAATAACAGTGGGGCAAGCTGTAGAGGAGACTGGAAGTTGAAGCTCCCCCAGCAGCAGAGCCAGTCATTCACACACAAACTCAAACACACATAAACACTCACATACATACACACATTCTCACATACCTACTCACACTCTCACACACCTACACACACTTACCCTATACACACTCAGACACTTATACAGTCGCATACACTCACACGCATACACACATACACATACTCTCACGAACATACACACACAGACACATACATTTACACACACATACATTCACACACACACATATGCACTCATATACACATGAACACACACACACTCACATATGCTCACACACATACACATGTACACATACACTCACACACATACCCACACTTACACACATACACTCACACACACTCTCACACACACTCACACGCATACACAATTATACACACAACTCTTTCATATCACCTCAGTTAATTCATTAACGCTTTCCTTGATCATTCTCACTGCATCAAACATTTTCAAACCATTTCATATACTCTCTATAATTACATGTATACATATTTATTAGTTCATTTAAAATGTTTATTGACAATGTGGGTTGTTTCTAATGAATCCTCCCATCAGCCCAGTTGCCCCATATAACAGCCTGATTTATCATCCAATAGATGCTCAGAAGGTAAAAACATTATGTCAGAACTAGGAAACCCAGATTGAACCTTCAGTCACTTGTCATGATTAAGAGACAAGGCTTGCATGCACACAATTATAAAATGGTGTGGAAAGTTGTAACCACCCCTGGGAATCCATAGAGTATAGGTGAGTTCACCCTAAGGAGTAAATCCTCTTCAGGTGAAGGGATTGAGGAAGGGTATAAAGGAAGAGGTGGTGTTTTGGCTAGCCTTGAAAAATGAACAAAAAGAATTGAGTGAATAGTAAGTGGGGAAAAAGACATCCTAGGAAGAAAAAGTCATCGCTGACATTTGAAGGAATTCTGAAAAGACCAGTAGGGGGCTGGGTGCTAGAACTATTGTAAGAAAGAAAGAAAGAAAGAAAGAAAGAAAGAAAGAAAGAAAGAAAGAAAGAAAGAAGAAAGAAAAAAAGAAAGAAAGAAAGAAAGAAAGAAAGAAAGAAAGAAAGAAAGAAAGGAGGCAGGTAAGCGTGGGGGCAGAGCCCCTCTAATATGTTCACCCACATTCCAGTGGTTATGACTCATTGGAAGCAGTGCTCTGTATGTGGTCCTCATAAAAGGAGGACTCTGTTTAACTCCTGGTCTTATATACCTGTATCAGTCAGGGTTCTCTAGAGTTATAGAACTTATGGAATAAATCCATATATAAAATGGCAATTTATTGGAATGACTTACAGGTTGCAGTCTAACTAACCCAACAATTGGCAGCTGTGAATGGAAAGTTCAATAATCTAGTAGTTGCTCAGTCCCACGAGGCTGAACTGGTCTTCTGTAGGCTCCAATAGATGTGCTGGCAAGTAAGTGTAGACTGGCAAAGAATAAATCTTTCCTTCTTCTATTGTCCTCATGAAGGCCTCCAGCAGAAGTTATGGCCCAGATTAAAGATGTGCCTCAAGATCTAAGTTAAAGGTGTGCTATTCTACCTCAAGATCTGGATCAAAAGTGTTTCCAGCCTCAAGATCCAGATCAAAGGCATGTTGTCTTCTTGCCTCATGATCTGGGTCACAGATGTGTCCTCCACATCTGGATTGTAGTTCATTCCAGATGTAGTCAGGTTGGCAACCGAGAATAGCCATCATAATACCTAACCACACTTGATTAGCCATCATAATACCTAACCACACTTGCTATAAAACACGGCCAGATTCCATTTGGTTGCATGATCCAAATGAAGGAATAGAAAGAGTTCCAGAGAGTTACAAGTCCCCATCAAAAGGAAGCGGCAATGATAAGGGATTACTGCACTGCTCTCGGCTGAGTCAGGGAACCTGTGTGCAGGTGTTTGGGGGTGTACAGAGGAATGATACACATTCTTTCATGTATCGACCAATTTTGCTAATTGGCAAATCTAGATCTCTAAGAAATTCTATCCAGATCAACAGGAAAGTCTATGTGTGCGTATGCGTATGTGTATATCTATATATACATACTAGAAAATTATTGATATGATATGGGGTGCAAGATTACCACACTGGAGACTTGGAGACTTGAGAAAGAAGTAATCTTATATTTTACTTCAGTCTCTTCCTTCCTGTCCTTGAGTAATTTCGTGCCATCTTCAAAATGGGAATGACCTCACAGTTTGTTGTGAAGTCTCAATAATATACCTTTTGTAGATTATGAAGTGTCTGCCACAGCAAGTAGTAGCTGACACAAAGAGAAGACAAAGAGACTAGAGAGAGGCTCCATAGCTAAGAGTACTGTCTGCTCTTCCAGGGAGCTGGGGTTTAATTACTAGCATGCAGATTGCAGCTAACAATGGTCTGTAACTCCAGCTTCAGGCGATCCAGTGTCCTCTTCTGGCCTCTGCAGACACTGTACACATGTGGACCACAGACATACATGCAGGCAAAGTACCCATACATGAAATTCTTTAAGCAATTTAAAAAGAGATATGATAATTATAGTGAATAAGTTAGATAGATGTCTCTGAGAGACTCCACCCAGCAGCTGGCTGAAACAGATGCAGAGACCTACAGCCAAATATTGGATGGAGCTCGGGGAGTTTTATGGAAGAGTTGGGAGAAGGATTAAGGGACCCAGAGGGGTTAGGTATTCCATAAGAAGACCAACAGAGTCAACTAACCTAGACACTTGGGGGCTCCCAGAAGCTGTACCACCAACCAAAGAGCATATATGGGCTGTACCTAGCCACACACACACACACACACACACACACACACACACACACACACACAGAGAGAGAGAGAGAGAGAGAGAGCAGATGTGCAGCTTGATCTTCATGAGGGTCCCCCAAGGACTGAAGTGGGAATTGTACCTAAATCTCTGGGCTGCCTGTGGATCCCACTCCCCTAACTGAGCTACCTTGTCTGTCCTTACTGAAAGAGGATGTGGCTAGTCAGTCCTATGGAGACATGATTTGCCAGGGTGGGGGGATACCAGGGAAGGCTCTCCCTTCTCAAAAGAGAGGGGGAAGTGAGATTGGTGGGGGACTATGTGAATGGGGGACCAGGAGGAAGGAGACAGCAATGAAAATTATATAATTTGGGATGTAAAGTGAATAAATAAATAAATAAATAAATAAATAAATGAAAAAAGACAAAGATATGATAGATAGATAGATAGATAGATAGATAGATAGATAGATAGATAGATA
>JANHMN010000002.1:53772926-53827291 GCA_030674055.1 Rhabdomys pumilio
TGTGTGTGTGTGTGTGTGTGTGTGTGTGTGTGTGTGTGTGTGTAGTACCTCCATGGGCCAGAAAATGAAACTGAATCCACTAGAACCAATTAGGCAGTTTTGAGCTACCATGTAGGTTCTGGGGTAGAGCACGAGTCTTCTGCAAGAACATCCAGTGTTCTTAACTGCTGTGCTACCTCAGTATTGATATTTCAAAGAAAAAATTAAAACTTCAAATTTAAAGTAAGAAAATTAGAATGAATGACTAAATGAATGTATGTGTGAGTGTGTGAGGACTATATTCCCAAGTATGAGAAGGCAGCACACACACACCAGTCAGGATTCAGTGGTTCACACCAGTACCAGACTCAGCTGCTGGCTATAGACCGTCAAACAACCTTTTCCAATCTCAGTTGCCTTATTTTTAAATTGATGATGACAGTGGTATAGATCTTATGAAGTTGTCAATGAAATAACAAAAGCGAAACCTCCAGCACTTGCTAAAGAAGGCAATTTGCTAAATACAGCACTTTGCTGTATTCACAAAGACACAAAAGACACATGTAGTGATATACACACTGAGACACACAAAACACACACACACACACACACACACACACACACACACACTAGGCATTTTTACTATTGCACTCCTCCAGACTGTCTAAGTAACCAATATGTCAAATATTCAGTAAGTAATTTAGAAGCATAGATAAAGAAACAGCCATGGATAAAGATTACACCACTTTGCTTTGCAAAATCATGGTTTTAATACAAAATCTTAGCAGTGTTAGCACAGAAAATCCAAATTTTTTATGAGCATATGTGTATACATATATAAGTTAAATATGAGCAAATGAAATCCAGAGTTGTAATAAAACTAAAATACAAGAATCAAATAAGGCATGTCCTGGGAGGAGATGAATGTTTCAGCATTAGAAAAATCTACCATCTACTTTGGCACATTGGGAGGCAATTGACAATGTGTTGACCCAGAAATGTAGTTATTAGCCTAAGGAAATAACACTCAGCCAAAGACTGTGCTCAAGGTTATCTGAGGTAACGTTATTAAATTCTTAAGTAATCCAAATACCCAAACTGGAGGAATTCTCAAATATACTTAGGTTACACTGTGCTTAAACAAATAGACTATGCTTATGTGACATATAGAAATAAAAGATAGACCATCCACCCTATAGGCGGAACCTTGGTGAGATCATTATAAGAATGTTTCAATGATTATTTCAAAAATGTAAAAATATATTCATGATGTTATCAAACATGAAAAATTAAAATAATATGTACAGTGAACAGAGGTTGTACATTTTAATATCTGCGTTCATGTATATGTACTATATACATAAAAATCACATAAATACACAAACATGTAAATATGGATATTGGCCTGCTTCCTTGCTTTTGCTGATGTAGAAATAACATAATGTGTAGTTGTCTGCAGTTATCATTTTGCACAAATGTGAAGATGAAATTAACATCATGTTTTGGTTCTTTTTAAGCAGATTAATCTGCATGAAAATTCACACACACACACACACACACAATTACCCATTATAATGTTGTTTAAGTGTATGTGTGTGTGTGTGTGTGTGAGAGAGAGAGAGAGAGAGAGAGAGAGAGAGAGAATGTACAGTCTTTTATGAAACAAGGGAATTAAGAGGAAATAGAACAAAATGTCACAGTGGTTATTATAGGGAAGTTGTAATTTCCATTTCTGTACTTCATTTGAAATACTATTCCTTAATGCCAGCAGATAAAATAATGCCAAATGTTAGGAAAAATGCTTTCAGTGAATCTCAAACAAGGAGCAAAACACCACACATATCATACACTTACCTGGTTATGACTTCATCTTTTAAAGATGCAGTAGAGATTACAGTACAGGTACCTGGGAAATTTCATATGGTGTTCGGCTATGACAAACTAATAGTATGTATTCATTAAACTCCACTCCCTAGTCAAGATCATTTTAAGGATTAGTCAAGAAAAATATTGCTTGTGAGAACAAACAAACCTAGAGGACATTATGTTAAGTGAAATATGTCAGCAGAGAAAGACAGATTACAACATATTCTCCTTGCATGTGGATGCCAAAATAGTTGATCTCAGGGTTGAATAGTGATTTCTAGAAGCTGGAAAGTATATGGAGGAATGAGACAAGAGAGAAGTTGCTTAAATTCTAGGGCTTCACATCACCAATTTGGGGGTAGCAAAAGTTGTTTGCAATGCCTAGTCTGTATTCTATGACTGGCAAGAAGAAATAAGCTTAAAGCTGTCAAACATAAAATAATGACATGAACATGTTAATTACCATGGTTTGACCAATTCACATTGTACATGTGTCTTTCAGTAGTATGTTGTACACCCAACTAAGTGCAATAATTAAAATCACAGAAAGAATTTTAAATGAAAAAAAAACCCCACTAGTTTAACACGGGTCATGGTGTGTAACTGACTGCAAGAATTGATTCCCTAGATGCTAGGTGTCTAGCACCATTTCCTGCTATCACTAGGACTCTGAAATGGAAGATTTAAAATGTTACCAGTAACTGCTATTCCATCCATTCAATCTGTGGACTCTATGGTTTAAAATCTTGCCACATTGTTTTAAAATGAGAAAAAAAAAACATTTTGTTTTAATCACAGAACCTCTCCCCAATACAGATTCTCTCTTCCCTTTCTTTCCTCCCTGACTCAACTTTCTTCCCCCTTCTCATAGTCATCCCTCTCCTCTCATTTCATCCCCCTCTTCTCTACTGTATGAAGTGGAATTTTCTCTTATTGCTTAAAACCAGGTCTGAGGCAGAATTGATTCCATAATGGAGTCAACCCCTCCTCCTTGACTGGATGTCCAGTATTAACAGAGGAAACAAGCCGTCACTCACCCACTCCAGAATTCTGTGTTTGGAAGAAAGAGAATAATTTGTAGAAATGGTGAAATCTTAATTTTTTTAAAATGACTTGTGACTGAATTCAGGAGGTTATTATGGAAGAAGACGTTATGTTTCAATGGCTATGGGGAATGAAAGCAGAGAATTGCCAAAATGACTAATGTTTGGAATTCCATCCTCACGGGGCATCAGTGTCATGGACCAGAGCTTGACCATTGGAGAATAAAATGGAAACATCATTTTGTAAAAGGCAAGGATTTCAAGGGGATTAAAGGGCCTCATATGTGGTTTAAGATCTAACATTCAGGCTACATGTGATTTGGAAATGAGCCTTTTAGGCAAGAAGTGAAGTTATGAACCAAAGCCCAACTCTTCATGAAGCCAAAGACAGCTGGGCCCAACAAAGCCCTAATACTTAGGAGACAGAGGGACTAGAGTATGAGACCATGGGCCAGGGAGTCATTTTTAACAAGAAGCACAGGGATAGAGATAATATCCCAGCCCTGCAAAGATGGAAGAACTATGACTTATAATTCAAGGAACAAAGAGCAAAGATCTCATGTCTTTTCTTCCCCTTGTTTTGGCTAAAATCAGCTACATGTACCAATGAAAAGCACGAATATAATGCTGTGTTAAAGTAATAACACAGTTTTGGAGTATACTTTAGAGGCAAGCCAAATCTTAATTCAAACCACTTTAGAAATCTTTGGAATGGCATGAACTCTGAGCGTTGGCAGGCTGGCTCTATTGATTTTATTGTTCATTCAACCTAAGTGGGCTTCTGTGTTGTGAATAGAGAGAATGTTTTTGAACTATCAGGCTGTGTCAGTTAGCCAAGAATCCGGGACTTCTGATCTCAGACAGTGAACAATGCCCGATCTGCATCTCAGGTGTTGTTAGACCTGAATATATATATATAAAAGAATCCGCTTCTCCTTTGTAATGGGTTCTTCCTTCCACATTTATCCTAGCAGCCTCTATGGCTAGTCAGCCAGATTCAAGGATGGGGGTGGTGGGCCGTGGTCACACAGTGACAAAAAAAAGATTGATGTCATTGGAAAGAGACAGCGACAGCAGGAAGTTTGTTGTTTGTTTGTTTGTTTGTTTGAGCCTAGTGTATTATTTTAAGACTTTCTGAGAAAGGCTTCTTTTGAGTCAGATAAAAACTGTAGAGATGAGTAAAGAGAAGTGCTGTCGTGTTGGAGAGCCAACAGAATACCTGACTTCTTTTAAAATGTCTTTTCTGTGACTTTCAGGTGATCGTCAGTATAACCATCCGATTTTAAGCAGTGCTACCCAGACCCCTACACATGGTGAGAGCTGATGGACAACACTCTGCATCCCATCTGCATGCCAAGTGGCTCCTTTCCAAGGATGGGAGAAGAAGTTGGAGCCACGTGCCTGCCTTCTCCCAGGCCACACAGCTTCACTCTTCGTTTGAGAACATTGTTTCCTGGATGTTTGTGTCTTTTACATAAGAATGATTTTTCTGCCATAAAAGAGAAGGGAGACCCTTCCTAAACTCATTCAAAATTTGTAATCTCCATCATTTCCTGTGGCCACAGATTATATAGATCAATAGCAAGAAGATTAATGTTCTATTTTGCCTAAAGCCTTTAGGTATCATTGACAAGCGAAACAAGACCTAGTTGAACCATCTTGATCCTCCTCAAACTAATTAATATTTGACAAAACTCAAGATTGATTTGAGCTTTACCCTCTTGGCAGAGAAAGGGCTGATGGTTGCCCAGCAGAGGGTAGTTAGGAAAAGCACAATGGCGGATAAGACCACCTTTCCCTGTCTGGTTCTAACATCCTCCCAGGAGACCAGAACTTATCATTTGAATCCCCAGATAAAAAATTTTGGAATCTCTCTCAAAACTTAGTAGAATATATGACAGCCTTAGAAACTGTGATCTGTCAGTCATGCTTGTCTCTTCACTATAAAAGTTTCAGTAATTAAATAATAATGATCAATAGGTGTTTCTTGAGAGATACACTCAAAATAAAGATCAATCCAAAGCCAGGTCTGATGATGCAGGCTTACAATCTTAGATAATAAGGAACATGAGGCAGGATGATTGTCAGTTTCAATGCCTGTTTGAGCTAGAGAATCAGTTCAAGGGCAAACTGGGATACTGGGAAAGCTAGATAAGTGGTAGCATATTTGCCTAGCATGCACAAGGTCCTGTGTCTATCTCCCATACAGCACGTAGCAGAGGGATAATGATTCTCAAGCCATATTATATAGCATCTTAGCACTGAGGCTAAGGCACATCTAAATTAGGAAGAGGAATAGGGTATTGTGACATGCTTTTTTAGTGCTACAGGCTAGAGGACACCTGTTATGTGAGGGTAGGAGCATAATTAGAAGCTTCTGGTTTTAGGATATAAGAAAACCAGAACTGAGATCAGTTCAAAAGGTTGATGCCAGTTGTAATGTTGATTGTGGAACAAAAAGGAAGATTGGGATCAGAAACATTCTTAAGGAAAGAATTGAGGTGGTTTTGTCACTCAAAATTTGTATCTCTATGAGAGCCAATGAAATGGAGAGCCAAGAGTATTTGGAAGAATGGAGGCTTGGCAATGGATACCATCTAAGGAAGAAGAAAAATAGCCAGTGTGCCAGAATTGGTGATAGTGAATTTGAATCTGTATATATAGAATATGCTATGACTGTAGAAGATACAAGGGAAAAAATGTTCCATAGGTACTTTGAGGTTGGAGATGGGGATGTTTTCATTAATCTTTGAAGGAAGTAACAGAAGGCTTCAAAGTGGGGACTATCTGTGCAAGAATTCTGCAGGGGTGGGGAAAATAGAAGGCAGAGGTAGAGAGTCTGAGAGATGCTATGGGGATTAGTGAGTGGGAAGAAGAGCCAAAAAAGGCAGGGAAGGAAAGCTTCCACTTGTTCAGTAACATTCTGGAATGAACAACTACTGAAATGAGCCTCCTCAGGACGAGCCAGCACAGGCATAGAGTACCAACAGAAGGGGTGTTCCCTACTCCACCTCTTCCTGTCTCCATTCTTCCAGCTGGTATGAGAAGATGAGAATAGATGGAGCTCCACTGTCAGTTCTTGAGTAGCTTGCAGAATAGTTGAAGTAGAGTTTACCTGCATTCTTTTCTTGGATGGTACTCTTTCCCCCAACACCAGAGAATAATTAGAACTACTAGGAAGGCAGAAAAGACCTACATCTAATTATCGACACAAAAGCATTAACTAGAGCCTTAGTTTGGGCCATGCTACTGGAAGGAAACAGGAAAATTAGAAAATAGGTCTGCTGATGCAAAGATCTCTGAAATCATTTGGGATGACCAAAATCAAGTCATGTCAAATCATTAGAGATCAGTTAGAGACTAAGTGTCACTGAGTGAACGGGGATGGTAGGTAGAAGACCAGATATCACTGAGGTTTGACAAAATGTACCAAGGTCACAGTCACAAGCCTTTAGTTAAAGAAGAACGTGATCAGGGAAGGAAAAAATAAAGCAGGGCATCCCAATCAAAGACAAGCTTGGTCGAGGGGGGCTTAGGCAATCACAGTCAGGATAAAAGGCAAAATGTTCTTGGCTCAGTTGTAATTTCAGAATAAGTGGTAGATGGCAGTATATAAACCTACTGCATTTGGAAGAGGGAGAACTGAGCAATGACCTCAGTGGCAGTAAGATGCCAAGACTCAGAGGGAACCCTGTTCTTCTCCAAAATGGTGAGAAGGGAAGAAACAAGAAGTAATGGATCAGTGGCTATTAAGCAAGTCTAGGGAGCAGCACTCTCAGCTTCATGCCCACTCCACTTCCTGGCATCTGTCCTGGTCCATGCCAGAGAGGCTCTTTCTGTACAGCATGTTCTGATCTCTTGGGATACAGAGCATCCCTCACCCCCTCACATATGTAGGAAGCTGGCACAAACACCAGCTTATTGGCTGAAATCCCCTGGCTGGATCCCCAGTTCTGGGGGTGATAACGCAGGCAGGGAAGGAGAGAAAAGCCAGGAGTTCCCATGCCTGGGGCAATCCTTGGATACAGCCTAGGAAGGTGACTATCTCTCCCAGGGACAACAGGATTCTTGCATTCTGTAATGCAATACTCTCTGCCAAGAGGTGTAGGAAACCAAAATCCATCTATAGATTGATCCCAACTTGAGGCCTGCCTCTTCTCAGAGGACCTATGGCTTTGGGGAGTTCCAAACAAAGAAGATGGATAGATGATACAGCCAGACTGCTGTTTCCCTACTCATTTCTGGGAATGGTATCACTATCTCCCTGGAAACCAACAGTTGACTTCTTTTTTATGGTTCTTCCTCCTCCTCATGTCAATCAAGCATCGAGGCATTTTGTTTTCTTCCCCTGAACCTCCATCACCTTCAGATCCCGATGCTCACTGCTCCCTTACCCACCCTTTAGTCCTGTCTTGTGTTTATCCTTAATCTTTCCTCCAGAGCCCATTCACCCTGAGTATACTATCATCATTTACGTACTCTGGTAACCATTAGTCATCTCTATTTCTTTCTTGACTCTTCCCCTGGGCCTGGCAATTAACCATACTCTGCTGCATGTCTGCTGACTTTGGAATCTTGAGGTCTATCTCAGGGAAAGTGGGAGAAAAGAAGAAGGTATGATAGGCAGGTTTTGCTCAAGTTTCTCCTTCTGGGACCTTAGAAATTCCTAAGGCAACATCTGAGAAAGGGCTTCAAGTAAGTAAGCTGTGTAACTCACAGAAGCTTGCCAAACATGGAGCACAGCAAGGCCTAAGGGAGCTGCCTGAAAGGTGCAAGGCACCATGGATTGAGTGTGGCTTGTAGTTGCAATGGAGTAGGGGCCTGTATCCAGCTTCTCTGTGGTCATTACAGCCGCTCTAAAGTTGGACTAGCCTAATACCAGATCAGCCTACAGCTATTAGGATGAGACAGTACATTCATGTAGACATGGGTGGCTTTCTTTCTTTGTTGTTGGATTTTTTGTTTGGTTTGGTTTTGAGACAGGGTTTCTCAGTGTAGTCCTGGCTGTCCTGGAACTCACTCAGTAGACCAGGCTGGTCTCAAACTCAGAGATCCATTTTTAAAGGTTTAGGTTTTGTTTTCTTTTTCATTTCTTTGTTCCTTCCTTTCTTTCTTTTTTGACATTGATAACATTATGATACTTGTCTTAGTTAGGGTTTCTATTGCTGTGATAAAACACCACAACCCTGACAAACTAAAAAATTTGGGAGGAAGTGTTTACTTAGCTTACACTTCCCTATCATAGCCCCTCATTGAAGGAAGTCAGGACAGGAAATAGAGGAAGAACCTGGAGCAAGAATTGAAGAGAAGCCACAGAGGAGTGCCACTTACTGGCTTTCTCTTTCATGGCTTGCTCAGCCTGCTTTCCTAAACCATATAGGATGATGGTCCCAAGGGAGACACTGCTCCCAGTGAGACAGACCCTCCTACATCAATTATTAATCAATAAAGTGCCCCCACAGATCCACCTACAGGCAATCTAATGAAGGCATCTTCTCAACTGCAGTTCCTCTTCCCATATGGCTCTAGCTTGTGTCAAGTGGCCAAAAAGCTAGCTAGGACAATGCTCCTTCATTGCACCTGGTTCAGTTTTATCAGACAGACCAGTGATGTATCTGAAGGAAGAAACTGTTGCTGTATGTTCAAGAACTGATCAATATCCATGGGAGCTGGAGGCAGCTAAGACAATGCCTTCCCCCAGGGATGGGGGGGGGACTGAGTCATGGCCCTCCCCACTGAATCCTAGCATAGGAAAGCAGGATGAGGACTCTAGTCAGGGATGAAGCAGAAAGATGAGAGAAACCTTGGCCACACTGCCTTTATGTTCCCTAATGCCACGCCCTTGCTTTTCAGAGAAGCCACGGATGAATAACATCCTGACGTCAGCCACGGAACCCTATGACCTCTCCTTCTCACGCTCTTACCAGAACTTAGCCCACTTGCCTCCATCATATGAATCTGCAGTGAAGACCAATCCAAGCAAGTACTCATCTCTGAAGAGGCTAAGTAAGTCAAGGCTGGCTGGAGGGTCAGTCTGTCTCAAGGGTCTCCAGGTTATTCTCGTCCATGTCCCTCTCTTATTGAATATCCAAGGAACAAAGTACAAAATCCCAAGAGCAAAGAAATGAGTTGTACAGAGGATGAAGAGAATAGAAAGAAGCCTTTCTTTTGTTCTGTTGGTCCTAAGCCCACCCTTTTCCTAGTTTAGAGTAATGCTGTAGGGCCCCAAGGCCGCTATTGTCTATCTCTATAAGCTACACTTGCCATTCACGTATCAGCTCGCCAGGGGTTCCTTTCAAAGTATGGGCCTTCTGGTGTGCCATCTTGTAACAGAGGTGGCAAGGGCCCAAAGAACCATTGTATTCCAGCCAAGACCATCTCAAGGACCTAAATCTCCACACTGCTCGTGCACATACTTTCATTATATCACTTAACTCTGCTTTATCCAGGGACCCACCTCTGCTATTGGAATCCAAAATGGGTGCTGGCAATGGTCAGTTTAACACAATAAATATCAGAAAGTACATTTAGGAACATTTATCTTTACTGACCTGATCTCTGTGTAACCTGCTCTTCTCATTTCCATACAAATGAGTCAACACTCCTACCTGTGTGTATCTCTCTCTCTCTCTCTCTCTCTCTCTCTCTCTCTCTCTCTCTCTCTCTCTCTCTGTGTGTGTGTGTGTGTGTGTGTGTGTGTTGGTGATGTTACACAGAGCCCTGCGTATGCTGGACAAGCATCTGACTCCTGAGCTGTACCCTCAGCTCCACGGGTCTCTTTTGATGGCTGCCCAACTTCAGTTGGTACTCCACAGCTGAGCATGCACTTAAAATTCCAGGGTGAGCCACTCTGAGAGCAGTACAGCCTACATCCATCACAGCCACATACAGATGAATATTGAGTTTTATGGCAACAAATAATCAACTCTGGGCATCGGAGAGGTGCCTAGAAATGAAAAAAAATGAGGCTTGGTAGGCAAGATAGACCCTACCCCTAACTCTGAGCCCACTGAAGAGGAAGCAGCATTCCCACAGGAACCAGAGAGTTCCAAAGGCTGTTTGTAGGAAGCCTCCTTTCTGAAATCTGAGACAGTGCAGCCTTTTGTGTGCCCTGGCAAAAGACAAGGATCCATAAAGTGATTCTGGGAGAACCTACTAGCACAGGAGGCCAAAGCGTATGAGCAAGATGCACACACAGTATTACTACAGCCTGCTGTCTGGTGGGCACAAGGAATACATGTAGGCTGATGATATGGCTGTGTGGGGGCTGGATACCCATGTGTTGGTTCCCTGTACATTGGTTGTTACTTCAGAGAAGGTGTTACTAGGTTCCTAGGTTACCAGTGAAGCTAGTCACACACGCCTCCTAGATGAGCATCCTACCTAATTCTAACAGAAGCTGGTCCTGTGCCCAGTTTCCATAAAGAAGTGCTCTATCCATCATGGGAAAGCTGTCAGCTCTACCTGAGTTGTTTTTAGCAAGACCAGGAGCCAATCTACTTCAGAACCACATGCAATAGACACAGCAGGCAAGCCAAAGGAATAAATACCTTGAGCTTGCCATCAGCTCCACTATGAACTGGGTGGGGAAGTCATTTAACCGACCTGCAAGGTGATCCCTGAAGGAGAAACAGCATCTGGGGACCCACTGGATATATGACTCTGGGACAAAGGCAGTTAATGCCCCTGAATCAGACAGAGCCTGTCTTTCACAAGCCCTCAAGGGCTTTATTGTACAGTAGAGAAGGGTGTTAAGGTCACCTGTCTGTGCCCACCCCCAACCTACTCTACTAACTAAAGGAGTTTGATTTCATTATCCTTATAGATTTTCAGGTAGGTGGTGTCCACTCATGCATGCGCACACATACGCGCACAAGCATGTGTGTACACACACCCACCACACATGAACACCTTACTCCCTGAGCCATGGCTGCCCCATCACCTCACTCATTTCTCTCTCTCTCTCTCTCTCTCTCTCTCTCTCTCTCTCTCTCTCTCTCTCTCTCCTTGCAGCGGACAAGGAAGCTGATGAGTATTACATGAGAAGGAGGCACCTGCCAGACCTTGCAGCCCGTGGTACCCTTCCCCTCAATGTCATCCAGATGTCTCAACAGAAGCCGCTTCCTCGAGAACGGCCACGCAGGCCCATCAGGGCCATGTCCCAGGACAGGGTCTTGTCTCCACATCGGGGATTGCCAGATGAATTTGGCATGCCCTATGACCGCATCTTGTCCGATGAACAGCTGCTCTCCACAGAGCGCCTGCACTCCCAGGACCCGTTGCTGTCCCCAGAGAGGACAGCCTTTCCGGAGCAGTCACTGTCGCGAGCCATCTCTCACACGGACGTCTTTGTGTCCACGCCAGTGCTGGACCGCTACCGCATGACCAAGATGCACTCCCATCCCAGTGCCTCCAATAACTCCTATGCCACCCTGGGCCAGAGCCAGACGGCAGCCAAGCGCCACGCCTTTGCCTCTCGCAGACACAACACGGTGGAGCAGCTGCACTATATCCCGGGCCATCACACCTGCTACACAGCCAGCAAGACCGAAGTGACCGTGTGACCCGCAGTGTGGCCAGGGCTGTTTGGCAGAGTCAGGGCAGGACAGAGCAGAGTAGGGCAGGAGCGAGGAGAACAGCATCCCGCCTTGCTCTCCTCCCCTCCCTGCCCCCCCTTTGAACCTGGAGGTGGGCTGCCTTTGTCCAGAAAGCCATACCACCAGGGAGATGGCACCAAATGCCTGGTCCAACAAGCATAGACACAGGCTCTTTAAAGCTCTTTCTCTCCCAATAGACTCCCCCTGCAGATGAGAAGTGTGGTGAGGTCCAAGTCTTTCTCTGAACACCTACACCACTCCCTCAGTCCCTGCCCCGCCCCTTCCTGGGGACTCAGCTGCAGGTTATGGCAGCCAGTGGACCCTCTCCTGAAGGTAATCTGCAGCTGCCTGAGTTTGAACAGCCAGCTGGCTAGAGGGTGCAGTCAGTGGGCTGACCGAATAGGCTACTCGGTCTTCTTCCTTTATCTACAACTGCATCGCAGATATTTCCTAGTGCCTAAAAACTGCCTGCTCGCTCTCAGCCAGAGAGCTGCTGTGTCCATAAGCACAATATGATTCTCTTCCGCCTGCTGGAACTCTGGTCTCTACCGAGTGGCCCTTCCCTCGCTGAGCCCCTGCAGCCCAACAACAGGGAGGGTTCCCTTCCTTCAGCTGCTTGGTTACCCCTGCCTCTGTGCTGTGGGGACTGTGCTCTTCCAGCCTTCACTGTTTCTCCTCAAAGCTCTCTGGGGCTTAAGCTCTTGCCTCGAAGAGGGGGCATCAGCCCTTGCCCTCCAGAGAGGCGTAGCGATGGGTTGCCAGGACTTTAGAGGTGCCTCAGCAACCACTTGATTGTCTCCCTACTTCCTCCAGGCCTCGAGTCTGAACTAGGACCTCCTCTCAGGCCTGCCTTCTTCACCTGAGCTCTGCTCCCAGGAGGCACCTGTGGTGGGCAGAGAGCTAGGGTGAGGAGGACCACTGTGATGCCCAGGGTCTCAGGAGCTCACCATTCTCATTTTCTAGGGCTCTGCCTGTCCCCTATCCATGAGCCTCAGGCAGAAGTTTCCAAACACAGAGAGAAGCTTAGCTCTCAAAAAAAGCAGGAGCTCTCTGAGGTGGTCATGCTGGACCCTGCCCAGTCCTTTCCATCATCTTTGCCCACACCACCCCTTTTCTGTCTAGAACCCTTTCTCTCTCCCTCTGTTTTCTCCCAGACCTATCTCCCCACCTTGCTGCTTGCGGCTCCATTACTTTCCTCAGACCAGTGGATCCAAGGAACCAAGATCTATTGGCAGATGCAAATAAATAATGGTGTCTGAGGATGTTGTTCTGGGGACCATTTCAAACTTTCTTCCTTGCAGGAGTGCTTGGGCATATGGCAGAGGCACCTTCTGCTCTGTGAAAGGCCCCATTGCCAGCCCATCTCAGCCCCATCTTTGCCTCCAATCTGAAGGTGGACAAGATGTAATCAGCTACTGGGAAACTATCAATGAGAGCAATCCTGCTCCCCCAAGATCAGAAGGAGGAAGACAACGTGACCACACATACACACAAAGACACACAGAGACACAGACATACACAGACATACATAGACACACACAGACACACACACACCCTTCTGAGGGCCAGAGCACCTCTCTGGGACTGGAGAGAATCAGCCCCAGAATGTCTTCTGAAATGTCATAAGAGATAAAACCATTGCTTACCAGACGCTAGCAGCAATGCTCTTACATAAGATTTTATACCCTGCCCCCAATTTTGCATGGATAGCCCTTTAAAAATGATGTGGTGAGAAGCTTGTGTCTGTCATTTTTAATCCAGCCAAGTCTAGAGAGCCACAGAGAAGTCATAGGACTGCCTCTGCTTTCTGCTTACAAGAGCTGTAGGCTATCCCTAAGCCCCTCCCCAGAGTCCCCCCTCTGTGAGCAGAACCCAGAAGAATGGAAGCTGGGGTGTTCAAAGGTAGTCCTTAGCCTCCCCACTGAGGGGGTGTGCCTGGCACTATGGGGCCAAGAGGCCTCAGACCATTCTGCTTTGCTCCCTGCAAACACATAAACCTTCTTAAGGGCTGGTCCCCATGGGTCTATGGGCATTTGTTGCAGAAGGTAAGGCTCACAGGAAGAGAGGAACTCAATCCAAATAGAGAATGGCTCACTTCCAGAAGCAAAGGCATGTCTCACAGCTGGTCCTCATCCCAGCACCCTGTAACTCTCTTTAACTCCTAGCTGGTCCCTTTGAAGGCCATGTGCTGGTGGGAAGGGGAAAAGACAAGACTGTGGTGGGTGAGAATTCCCTTCTGTGTACATCCCATGGAGAATCTTCCAGACACCAAGTTTTGCAGTCTTTGGGGAGTAAGACCTTATCTCAGGGTCTTCTCCTAGCCTTGGCTCTGACAAGGTATCTGTCTGTCTAGCTTCTTGTCTGTCTGCCTGTCTGTCTGTTTGTCTCAGGGGTTGTTTGATAAGTTGTTTTCTAAACTATTTCTCATCCCTGACTTACCCCCATCCAGTATAAAGTATCTGGCATCAGTTACATCAAAAAATTCTAATGGAGTGCTTGCTTCTCCTGAAGGCTTTTCTTCTGTTTCATCCTTGGAAGTAAAAGAATAATAACAGAGATATAACTCTACAAACTACACTAATCCAGTCCCCTCGCCCCCAAACTCCAGAAAACTGTGTCTTAACTGGGAAATACAGTAACCAACCCCCATCTTCAGTTTTGCATGACTCCATTTCAATTACCTGTAGACAACCATGATCCCAGAAATACTTATATTTGTCTTAGCTCTTTTTGAGAGAGTCCACAATTACATAGCTTTTATTACAGTATATTCTTATAACTTGCCCTACTTTATTATTGTCAATCTCTTTCTGTGCCTAATTTACAAATTAAACTTTATTGTATGTGTCTGTATATGAAGAAAAACACAATACCTATATAGAAAGTGTGGTACTATGTGTGGTTTCAGACACCCAATGAGATTGTTGGAGCTTATCCCTCAGTGATAAGGGAAAACCACCAAATCCCATCAACTCATCCATCACTCCAGAACTAGCTAGTCTGTTGCTATATGAAGTCACTTGAGAGTGTCTGGGGCTGGAACCCTGGTCACTGCTTCTAACCCAAGCAGGCTGGTGTCCTCTGTCACATAGGAGGGGCATGGCCCCCTTATGATAAATACTCATATCCCAAGGAAACCCAAGATATCCCTCTGCATGTCTTCACTGCCCTGGACTTGGGTATGTATAGGTCTCACTTACCCCAAGTGTTCTTCCTGAAGACCTCTTACCACCCCCCATCTGTCACCATTCCTTTCTTACTTCCTCCAGTGAACTCTTGGCTCCATATATTTATGAGCCACAAAAGCTTGCCAATAATTCCTTAACCTCCTAAGTGGACTTTAACCATCAGAATTCCCCATTGTCTCAATGTATTTCCCTTGAGAAGTTCCAATCCTTCTCCCACTGAAATCACTCCCCTTCTTTACATTCTTCTCCTGTCTTAACTTCCTATGCCAGTTTCCTCTTGCCTTCCTCTCATTTCTCTCTTCAGTCACCCAGCTTCCTCCAGTCCCGATTTCTTTTACCTGGGCCTGCTGAAATCTCTAGTTTTAAGAATTAGAGCTCTTGATGTAAACTGTGAAGACTCTGGCATTCTGCTTTCAAGTCCTTCGTCTGCTTTCTTGGTTTGTTATACTTC
Organism: Rhabdomys pumilio; assembly: GCA_030674055.1. Classification (NCBI taxonomy): domain Eukaryota; kingdom Metazoa; phylum Chordata; class Mammalia; order Rodentia; family Muridae; genus Rhabdomys; species Rhabdomys pumilio. The sequence continues at coordinate 53,788,051 of JANHMN010000002.1, forward strand.
CTCACAGGGGAAATGATGCCCCAAGGTGTGAGGTCATTGGGCTCCCCACATCCCTATGATCTCTAAAAGGGAAAGAAGAGAGCTGCATGATTAGAGGTGCCATGGCCAAAAGATCAGCTTTGGTTACTGTGGCTACCAGACTCAAGAAGCTCTTGACTAAGATTGCTACTAGCCCAGAGTCTTCTGCTCTGGCCAAAGATTCATCTCCTTTGATGCTTGTAGCTCTTGCTTCTACTCCAACACTCTTCCTTTCATAGAAATCACGGCTTTCCCTTCATCCCAAAGACATGAGGACCTTCCTTGGAAGTCTTGAACTATGAGGAGTAGTCATCCCAACATCTGTGCCACCAAACACAACCCATTGCCTTTGGAGCGTTCGTGACTGCCACCCGCTTCATCCTTCATTCCATCCACAGATGTCTGTGGACTGAACCCAAGGTCATAGTTTGAAAGGGCTGCCTATCACTTGAACCCTAGAAGGAACCTTGAGCAGGCACATTGGCCACACATTCCTCTGCTGTCCTCTCTGAATCTGGGGGACTTCCAAATAGTTTCAAGAGGCTTGCTGTGCTTTAAGGAAGTATTTCTAGGGCTTAAGCATTACTTTTATAAGCAGTGCATTTTAATGGTAGGTTAAACATGGAATCAAGTCCTTCTGGTCCCTCTCTTTGTTGTTGGAAGATGTCATATCAAAGAGAGAAAGGGAAAAAAAAAGGTCAGAGGCTCTAGAAACATGGATTCTAGTTCTGGCATTTGGTCTCCATCTTGCCATGTGACTATGGGCAAGTCACATCCCAGTGCCTCAGTTTCCTCACTTATAAAATGAGGGGCTTTGGCTAAATGAGCCCCCAAAGTTTCATCCAGCTCTTATGCTCTAGGGTTTTCAGTCTCCACTCTTCCTTCTTTACATTCATCCCCATTTCAACTGAGCTGTGCCCATCATACTCTGCCCACCCTGTGGCAACATCACCAGACTCCGCACCAGATTTTGGATGGAACCAATGGGCTTGGCATTGTTGCTGAAAGTTAAAACCTGACTGCTCAACAGGTCACCAATCATATGTCTCAAAAGCCTCTCATATAAACATACATAAAATACTTGAGTGTCTGTCGCTGTGAAATTCCGAGTTTGGAGTTTTCATTTTTGATGTTGTCCTTATAGCTGGAGGGAGGTAACTCTACTTTCAGAGAGGGGACAGGCTGAAAGATGGCCCAGAAGTCTGACCGTGACATTTGGGCATGGAATTTGTATTTAAGGACAAATGGGAAATTTGTTCCATGTCTCAAAGAAGAATGCTTGGGAGAGGTTCTGTGTGGCAAGGGATGCCATCATATCCCATGCCACAGCATGCATCCCAAAGACCACATCTGGATGCTGAAGCTCCATCTTGGCTGGAGAGGACAAGGCATGACCACCTGGGCTGCTGGGAGGTGGGTCCTCACCCCATCCCAGTATTTTTGTGGCCCCTCTTCATGTTATTATCACCCTCCCCATGAAGGCTTGCAAAGCACCAATGGAAATTCCAAGTCTCTGTCATCAAACCCATCTTGTAAATCGCAAACACATTAAGCTTCCATCATTCAGGAAAAAAAAAGATGCTGTGTGTTTGCTTAACCACCTCCCTCATGTAGGGGAGGAGAAGACCCTGCTCAACACTGCTGCCAACCCTCCAATGCCACTCCAAAGGAGGACTCATTCATTTGCTTCATAGTGGCAAATACGTCTCTATCCTGTAAACTCAACTAGATATTTTGTAGTAAAGAATAATTGAAATTCTCTAATAAAAGGCAATTCTTACTGTAACATTTTTAGTTTGGGGACACAATTTCCTAAGGGGGGTTAAGGAACATTTTTACTCATTAGGTGGGTTTATGGATTCTATGTTTATTATATGGTAGTATTATAAAAAGTACCTTTCTATCCATACCTCTGCAGTTTCTCCATCACTCACATGCCCCCATTACTGCTTCTGTACAAATTCATCATTCTCCTTCCCTGTCGAAGCACACCCTATATGTACTGTAAACAGAGATTGCTTTAGTAAGATTTAGTCTTAAGGATTTTTTCCACTTTTGTCAGTAACAGATATTTATGGATCAAAAAAAAAATAAAGCTGTTTCAACATAACCTGTGTGTCTTAAAGTAGCCACAAACTTACAGAGCCAAAACCAAGGTCATGAAAAAGCAAGAAAGGATAAGGAAGATAACTATAGTCGGGAGAGGAAGCAGGGATTGACTACAGACAGTTGCTATGGAACTTTGGGTGTGATGAAATGCTCTAAATCCTGATGTGGTACCAAGTTCCATGGCACATAACTGTAATCCCAGAATTTAAGACAATGACACAAGAGGATTATAAGTTGAATTTGAGGCCAACTTGAACTACATACCAAAATGTTGTCTCAATAAAACAACAAATAACATCTATATTACAGTAATGATTGAAGAACTGCATAGATCACAGAAATCACCAAAGTGTATGTTTATAATTGCTGTATGCTATGGTATGCTAATTAAGCTTTAAAAAGTGAGAACAGAGGAGAGCGGAAAGTCAGACCCAGGACACTGTGTCACCTGAGAGCAGAGATGAATTTTCCAGAGCTGTCTACATAGATGTACTCCAGTACCATTATTCATAGATATCAGGTATCAGTTTTATTTTAGTATTAGTTAGTTACCATGGCTTAGCAGATTAAAGGTAGCCAGAGACCCATGACATTTAATCTGGAACATAAAAAACTTGTGCCATGAAAATTGATTCAGATTTGCAGTTTTGTTCAAGACTCTGTCTCTGCGTGTGATTGTGATACTATTTTCTTTGGCCCATGTTTGATTTGCTGCTAAGGTTACTTGCTGATCAGCAGAGCCTAGAAACAGGCTGAACAAACAAAATGTTGCCAGGGAGGGCATTTATCCTACCCCGCAAGGCAGTATCTTTGTAGTTTCTAGAATCCAGGCTTCCAATCCTCCAATTCTCCTGTAACCAAATCTTCCTCATAGGAGGCATTGGACTGATATTTTTAAATCCCAAGTCAGACCTAGTAGTATAGATCTGCAAATCTCAGCTACTCAGAAGGCTCAGACAAGATGATCAGAAGTGAGTTCAAGGTCAACGTGAGCTAGATCTGTCTCAATAGTGATTGTGATTTATTGATTGATTAATTGATTGATTGATTGATTGATTGATAGGCTAAGGACCTATCTCAGTGGTAGGAAATTTAGTTATTATGCATGATGTCCTAGGTTCAATTCTGCAAAGAAATCCTTTTATTTCCTATTCCCAAGGGTTTTCACTCTCCTAAAATCAGCAGAGCACTGGCTGCTTTTTCTGCACGTAGTAACACACGTTCCAGAACATGTTCCCTCATCATGACACTCACCATCTCTGCTTCTCCACATCAATCTCTCTAACACAGGACAACTCTTAGCAACTGCACACATGCACTGACATCTTACACATGCAGAAGTCCTCGTAGTCTATATTCATTGGTGAGAGGAAATCTCAGGGAAAACAAATTTCTTGTTTGGGGGATTTTTAAAGCAGTAGGATTTAATCTTAATGCTTACAAATACATATAATGACTAAATTATACTAATAGTCCTCAAAAGAAACTCTAGAGACTTCTCCTGTTGTACATACAAAAATAATAAAGCTTAAATTAAAAGCACCTTCAAAGACTGACCTGCCTTCCTTGTTGCCTTCCTCCCTCCCTCCCTTTCCCCATGCTGTCTGCCTTTTTTCCTTTCTTCCTTCTTTTCTTCATCCTTTTCTTCCTTTCTTCCTTCCTTCTTTCCTCTCTTCTTTCCTTCCATTTTTGCTTCCTACCTTCCTTCCTTTTCTCCCTTCCTTCATTTTCTTCCTTATTCCCTTCTTCCTTCCTCCCATCCTTTCTTTTTTCTTCTTTCCTTTGCTTCTTCCTTCCTCCCTCCCTCACTCCCTCCTTTCATCTTTTCCCTCCTTCATTCCTTCCTTGTTTTCTTCCTTCTTTTTTCCTTCTTTTCATTAGAGTGACATACTGTTGCCCTTGGCTAAACTGTCTTGGAACTCACCAGGAGTCCATTAATTGAACTTGGACTCTTCCTGCCTGGGCTTCCTGAGTGCTAAGATTACATTCTTGAACCTCTTCAAAGCTCAATTTTCTTATTTAAAACAAAACACGGCAATCTATGAAGCAAGCAATCCCTCTGAAATGCCTCTTCACTGCATTAATCGATTATTCTACGGCTTCACTAAAACTTCAGAGAACAGTAATTAGGAGAGCTAGGAGAAAAGAGGAGAGTGTAAGGGTACACTGGGGTGGGAAGAAGAGGGGGGTGCCACTTATGAAACAGAGTCTTTGCACCTATCAGCCATCTAGCTATCAGCATGTATCAAAGAGGCTGCCAAGGAAGGTGATTTTGAATAAGATTTTGAGGAAAATCTCTTTTGTTTGACTTAAATTTTTGTCATTGTCACTGGTGGTTCTGGAAGTTGAACTGAGTTATACGTTCTCCTGTTAAGCAAATGGTGTACCAGCACATCACATTCCCCCACACTCTTTTCATTTTTATTTTGAAAAAGGGTCTCCTGAAGTTGTCCAGACTATCCTTGAACTCACTCTATTACCCAACCCAGAATCCAACTTACAGTTCTCCTGCCTCAACCTCCTGAAGTAGTCAGAATCGCAGGTGTATGCTAGTACATCCAGCTGACTTAACTTGTTATGATTTCTCAAAAACTACAACTTGATTGTCACAGAAATTCCAGACACTGCATTTTCCCAGACAGTTGTACAATGTTCACGGGTTCACTGCCCTGATCTTAGAAAGCAAGCTTAGCTGCATTTTAGAAACACAAAGTGGAAAGAAATTGTTGTTTTTGTCATTTAACCCCCAGCCTTAATCTCAGTTTCAAAACCAAGATACACCAATGGATAGCATCACTGACATACTGAAACTATCACTCTGTACTAAGTGTCTTTTAAAGATTCTCCTATGGACAACAGAGCAAGCTATTCCCATGAGTCCACTCCTCCCTTTCTCACATAAAGGACACTGGTCCACATACTGGATCCACTTTAGGCTTTTAGAAAACAAAAGCTCTAAGAGAGGCTCATCAGTAACCCCAGGCCCTCAAAAGAATATGTATAACAAGAACACACCCCAGACTTTTTCAGTTGAAATTCTTGGTCGTGGGCCCTAAGATTTGCTTAAAACAAGATCACCACATGATTCTATATATGTTAAATATTGAGAAGCATACCATTTTTAAATTTTCTCTTTCAGTTTTGAAGGTATATGACCATACGACAAGAACAGCTTTTAGTTCTGCTAGTCAGAGTAGCCTTTATTTCTGTAGCATGATGATTTTAGGTAACTAGCTTTCGTGAACAAATTAAAACAAAAATGAGCTTAGAGGAGACAAGTAGGGAATGAAGAGAGAAGTGAGGCTTGATGTACAAATTACCCATAAAAATTTACTATGAGAGAAACTATATTCAAAACAGCCTCATGAGGCTAGACAGGAACCTTTAGGATCATTCACATAGAACAAGTGTGTCAGATACAGAAAAAAAGGGGGTTAAGAATATGGATGTAGGTGTAGGCATAGGAGGAGGTCTGGATATAGTCAAACCTGCTCATCTCATGTTTCCTGGGAAGTAAAAGGACGGCCATTTTGAAGGAAGGAGAAAAGACAATCCACAGGGGATTCCTGGAGAATCTAAGTCACAGCACATGAGGAGGAGCCTGCCAAGAGTGTGGAAGGGACTGACTGTGATGAGATGGTACCCTTAAACTTCTTTCAAACACCACAGAATTATTTTTTACCCCATCGTTGTAGGGCTTCTGTGGTGCTTTCTCATTCTTAATCAGAGTCCCAAACTAGATGAGGCAGCCACAATCAACAGTTACCTGTCACAGAGCAAAGGAAAAATGAGAGGGGATAACATAGAGTATTCAATAGTGGTCCAGAGCGACGCATGTCATTTCCACTCACGTCTCCTCGACTGGATCTAGCTATGCAGGCCTACTGCATCATACCAGATCCAAGAATTATGACTTTACTATTTCCAGAAAGACAAGGAATAGAAAACATGGAAGGAGTACCATTGGATGACATGCTGTATTTACAGGAATTTACAGAGAAAATGATGCCTCTTGTTGCCATAACAAAACTCTCTGAGTATTTTAAAGGCAGAGCTCTCTATAGTTAATTTCCTATATCTGGAGTTTTGTCCACTTTTATTCCACATTGGTTACTGAATGTCTTATTCAGTAGTCATTTTTATGGTAAAAATTTAAAAAAATAGATATTACTCAAATTAGTTGAAGCAAACAATGAGAATTCCATCATTATCTATTATTAGAATAAGATGTAAAAAGTGCTCATAAGACATAAGGCCTCACAAAAGCTAAGAACTTTCCTCCACTCACCTCAGGACAATATCCTTCCTCCCACTTCCATGCCAAACACTCTCTTTTCTCCAACTCTGCAAACTACCATGTTATTTCACACACACACACACACACACACACACACACACACACACACACACACACACACATATATATATATATATATGTATATTTCTCAAATGGTTAAGCTAAACTGAAACAATATCTTCAGTAATTAAGCTTCAACAACCTTCCCTGCCCAGCCCTTATGGTCAACTGCTTCAAGTTTTGTCTCTAAATTCCAAAATTGCTGGGAGAAAACACAAAAGCATCTGTGTGCCCACTTAATCATTATTTCATAACAAAATGTCAAGTGACTGTCCTTGGTACTGAAGCTCTAATAAAGGAAACTTGTATCGCTTACTTTAAAAAATAGCTACAAATATATATTCCTGAAGAAGTTTTATAAAAATGAGATGTGGGGATGAGAACCCATCCTAAACAGATTCTTTGTAGAGGGCCTTCCTTAAATTGTTAAGAAAATATCCCAGAAGAGAGCACCTGCTCTTCAGTTCTATCCCAGGACACCAAAAAAGACTTTGACCATGGCATGCACATAACAGATTTTGTGGGATCATGTTAAAATATTCCCTACCCCAGGGTGATGATTCTAAACTATAGTAGTGCCTTTTCTCTGCCTTTGTTCATCTCCTTTCAAACCACACCCAAACTAGCAGAAACCAACCTTTACTCTGCCCTTGAAAAAGAGCAGACTGAGACCACAGAAAAAAAAAATCTTTGTGAACTTGACTTTCAAAATAGACCATTTCAAGCCCAAAGTGAAAAGACTGCTATGCACTTTCAAGAGGCACATAGCAGAAAGGAAAGAGAAAGGCTTGTTGTTAATATTTAAAGGCCGACTGTTGGGTACCAATGAGTCAAGTGTGGGAAGTTTGAGGTTTTACAATAAGCCACAGAGCAGAGAGCACATAAGATGTGAAAGGAACATATGCAGATATACAAGACAAAGAGAAAATCTGTTTATGTTTGGGGTGAAAGCGCTGGACATAATCATTGAAAATATTGAGAAATGAATCTTTTAGGGACTTCCCGCCATAGTCATTCATCACAAGGGTGGGCTGGAAATGAAGAGAGTAGGAGGAAGTAGATAACAAAACTTTCCAGACAGATTTAAAGATCTGTAGGCAGAATGGACCTGTGGGAAGCAAATTCCTGATGATGCCCAATGTTCAAACAGGGCAGAGATGGGAGCATGGAAACTGTTGTAAGCTAGGACTTTACAAAAGTCAGTTCTGCCTCAAAGCCCTCACTTTCTTGTCTGGAACTTTAAAACATGTCTCCAGAGGCATCTCAGAGCTTACAACAGCAAGCACTGCCACACCAAGAAATGAGGACATGCATACCTGTAAAATTGCATTAATCTAAAGCTGCTCCATGCATATCCTGAGGCTTGGAGTCCTTCAACAATAGTTGTCATATTGTTTCATTTCAGGACCTGTTATACTCTTTAAAAGTATTAAAGACCATAATGAGCTTTTTGCTTCTTTAGCACATACTGTATACATTTATTAATATTCAAGATTAAAATGCAGAACATTTAAATTTTATTTATAAAAATCACAGCCAGATGGGAGGAACAAGTCTGGTGTTCTATTACACAGAAGTGTGATAGAATAGTTAACAATATTGTAATGCATAATTCAAAATAGCTTCAAGAGACAGTTTTAAATGTCCTCATCACAAAGAAATGGATAATGCTTGTGATGATGGAGAACTGAAGCATTCTCTTGCCAACGTGCAATATATAAATGTAAATGTACTGCTACATTACATGTGACACTGTAAACCCCATAATGATGTATGATTTTGATCTATCAATAAAGATAAGTGAAAAGGAAACATATTTATTAGTTCATTTTACAATAACAATGCAACAGTGATGTGTTAACATAAATAGCATCTTCTTATGGAAATGACTACAATTTCGAAAAAGCAAATTAGCCAGAAGTTTGAAATTGTTTTACATTCTTAAAAGCTGTTGAAAGTCTGGCTTTCTAGAAAACTATCAGATTCTGGTGCTTGCTTCTGTGGTTAATCAGCTGCAACATCAGATGCATAGACAGTGCATCTCTCAGGAGCAGCCTGCTGAACACGGAGGCAGAAGACAGTATACCAACAGAGGAGACAGAGATATGAGTGTGACTACTTTCCCACTATGGCCTAAGATAAATCTGAATTAAGGTATGGAAAAAAACTTGGGCATTATACTGATTTGGAAGCTATCAATCGTGGACTGCCTTCAGTCATTAGGTAGAGAAATTACCATGAGGCTTCTTATTCTACAGAAAGACTAAAAAGCAAAGAATGGGAAGAAGAAATAAAGTTGTTTATGGATGGCATACTGTTTTTCTTGCTTGTTACACCATTATGTATACAAACCCACCTAGCTTGGGACCTGTGTGGGAAGAAGAAATTTGTGCTGAAGACTTACTGGAAGAGCATACTGCTGCCAGAATAAGAAATGTTTCATGTGGTTGATAGAGGGCAAGAAGATAAGACTTTCCCAAATTAAAGGTCAAATCTTCAAAAGATAACAGGATAGGATGGGAAAAGAAAAGACATAGTGCACAGACATCGTTCTTTGCCATACAGTGTCCTGGCCACCACTCTGTATCCCCAGTGTTAAGGCCAAGGTAAAATATTAAGGCCTAGATAGAATGTGAAGAAGACCTAGGTAAAAAGTTAAGGCCTATGTAACAGTTACCTGGCTAGCCTGCCATGATAAGAAAATTTTCTCATGTGTTTCTGTTGTTACTAGGAAACTTTCCAATGCCATGATTGATTACACATTCTGTTATGATCTGTGTCCTTGGAAACCAATCATGTTAGAAGTCAGTAGAACTGTTTTGTATAGTTACCCACAATATGCTTGCACTTGAACCAACCACCCAACAGCACTTTCTGTACCTGTGTGTAAGCTTTTACAGTATAAGCTGCCCCTGGGATATACCCAAACATAAGAGAGACACATACACCAATATAAGATACTATTTAAAATAAAACAAATTTTGAGTAGTGGTCTAATAAAGTTTAAATTCCCAAGACCTCCCTAGAAACTAGCATTCTATTTGGCAGAAAGAGACATGTATGTGGGTAACTGACATCTCGGTTGGCAAGCTAAGATGTGAGTGTTAGACAAGTCCATCTTGGTAGACAAGTTAAGACATGAACATTAGACAAGGCAAGTCCCCTGCCACAGTTGAATACCCCAACCAATGGGAACAGGATGTGTGTATAACAAAGACATGTTCCTAAGGAAATCTCCTATCCCTAAATCCTGGTTGGTGAAATAACCTGACACAGATGTTTGTAGGTTTGGGGCTTAAAAACCCTGTAAGATCTTAACTCAGGATCATGGTTCAGTTCCCTAATCTGGACCATGGCCCTAGTTGACCAGTCCTAGACATATGCTCAGTAAACTATCCCTGTCTGAAAGAGATTAGTGTGTGGTTTGTGAGACAATCCCTCAAACACCCAGCATCTCCTCGTTACACACTCTGATCTTAGCCTATCACTGGAGAAGCATAACTCAGACCAGACCAAACTGAAACAAAGAGAAAATAGCTTCATTTTCAGGGGCTGAACCTTTAATTAATTACATAAACCCAGGGGCACCCAAAGCTTCATTTCACAAAATATGGAGATGTTTCCCTGCTAATTAAGGTCAAAATTTACCATTGTCTGGATAGCCTTCTAGACTCTTCGCAAAACGGCGCAAAATGGCAAACTCCCTTTACTAACAGGGCTTCTCCTTTTCTAACCTTGTCTGGGGGCATTCATACCCTCCTCACACATACTACTTGCAGAATGTCACTTAGCCTTGGTTAAGATTACAGGTTGAGCTTCTTTTCACCTCATAAGAAACATTTTAACTAGTGCCTGAGATTACTGGAATGCCTCCCCATGTTAACAAGGCATTTCAGGGTCTTAGCTTTCAGTTAATGACCTTTGCCCACCCTGGATAGTCCTACCTCCTTAACCCAAAACGATATAATCATTGAATTACCTCCAAGTAAAGTTGATCTGTCTCCCTGAAGATGTTCCTGGTGGGTCATTATTACCCTATGTACTCACAGGGCTTCTGAACACACACACACACACACACACACACACACACACACACACACAAACATACACCATCTGTCATCTCTGCTCCATTTGCCCTTGTGGATAATATCAGTCAGTGATTCCCCAGAGGTAGTGAGGGTCATATGAAGAAAGAGTGTAGGCAACAGAGAGCACAATAATGGCTCATGTGCATTTGATATTTGCTCTACATTGGCACTACTCCAAAGTCTTTGCACACATTAATTCAGGGAATCCTACACCACTTCATATTGGCAAGGATTACTACATGTCCCACTACTAAAGACCATTACCTCATCCTAAGGACAAAGAAAAGTCATTGAGGGGCCATGAAACACTCAGAGGCAAGAGCAAGGCTAAGCTGCTTCAGAGGAACAACCAGAGCTCTAAACAGAGTATGAATATTAAGAAACAAATGCTGAAGGTCAGGCACCCTGGAGAAGAGCATGATGGAGGTATAGGGCAGCACCCACCAAATTCTAGCTGCCCTAGTTGGGATTCTTTTAATGAGATAAAACCATAACTAAAGGTGATTTGAAGAGGAAATTTTTGACTTTATCTTCCAGATTATAGCATAAGTCTATACTTACTGACATAAGCCAAGGCAAGAACTCAAGGTAGGCAGGGACTGAAGCAGAGACCATGGAGAAACATTGCCTACTGGCTACCTTCTCCTACTAGTGTTTAGTCAGATTGATTATATAATTAGGGATCACCCACCTAGGGAAAGCACTGCCTATAGTGGACTGAGCCCTTTATACCAGTCAATCAAGTAAGACAATACAGCACAGGCCAAACTGATGGGGGCAATTCTTCAGTTTAGGTTTGTCCTGGGGGGAGGGGATGTCAATATGACAACCAAGATTAATCATTATACAAGGCCTTTTGCCTAGGACCAGCCTCAAATTGGAGCAAGGGTTCTAAGGAATGGGTGTTTGGGAGCAGCAGAAAAAAACAACTTGAAGTCAATGGTGGGGTGCAAGCTGACAGCTTTGTAGTCTGTTGGAGATGGCTTTCTAGATTGGTCTCTACTTAAGGCAGCTCTTTGCTTGAACTCTGCTCAAGACATTTCTAGACAGCTCTTGGGTTTTACAACCAAAATCAGAAAACTTGCTAAAAAAAAATTTTTTTTTAAGATCTGTAATAGCTTTCTAAATAGGTTTCTTGGTTTTTCAACCAAAGTCAGAACACCAGCTAGAAAACTTCTAAAAGAGCTCTGTTAGCTTTCCAAGTAGATTTTTGGGGGGCTGACCTTGAACTCAGAAATCTGCCTGCCTTCATAAGAACAAACAATAAGCTTGGCTGGGTAGGATCCCACCCTGAGAGCACCACAATCTCATTTACTGGTGCCTATTTATTACTTAAACTATGAGACTTGCTTTTTTTTTTAATATTCTTTTCCCTTTACTGACTCATTAGTATAGCTACCCCTGTTCTCTTAGGTCTGTGAAGCCCCTCATACAATTTATATTGCATATTTATATTTTGCATAGCTGAGAAATCCTATAAAAGAAAGCTCTTAATTTAATAATAAATAAATTAACTAATTTATGTATTCCTGAAGTCATGTTTTCACAGTTCTTTCCCACAGTCTGAACAGCTGTCCTGAAGGTCTCAGCATCAATGAGACACAGTCTCACTTCCTGGAATTGTGCTGTTTCTAATTATTATGGAGACATTAACCTTGGCAAAGAAAACATTTCCATGAAGGAGGAACATAAAATAAAACATATACATTATTATACAAATAAGCCTTATGCCTACAACAGCCATCAACATTTGTGGAGGCCCATGCTCTGCTAACCCTGATCCAGCGGTGTGAACTGTGTCACGCTGTCCCTTCATGCAGGAATGTCCCACAGTCATGCAGGAATCAACAGCTTTTCTTTTTCTTTAAACTTTCAATGTAATCCCAGAAGAAAAGGGACTGTGCCAGGGGGATTGCTCTAATATACAACCAAGTCTAGACTACAGAGTGGTACCCTGTCTCAAATTTACACAGAAATATATTAGATACTTTGTATATTAGTGAGGGTTCTCTAGAGGGACAGAACTGATAGAAAGACCAAATGCACAAAAGATATATGTATCTAAATGTAACCCATAAAATAAAAATATTTATTTATATAACTATATTATACAAAATGATAGTGTAAAATAATATATAATATATATTGAATAAATATTTTACATTATATTATTTCATATATAATACATTTTATATATAATATAGTATAGTATAAATGCACATAATAAATATACATTTTATATATTATATATAAATTCACATATTTATATGTAATAATATAATATATATTTATATTATTATGTTATATATAACATATAGTTATATACAATATATATCATATACACTATATACAATATTATATTACATATAATATATTTATATAATATATTAATATATTTTAAATATATAATATAAAAATAAAATAAATTATATAAAATAATATATTTACATATTATATAATATATATTGTAAATATACATATATAGTATTATAAATATATAATAAAAATATGTATGTCAAGTATAAAGATTAAATATTTGTATATAACATATAATTATATATTTATATTATATATTTTAAGCCATTGTTAGAATGGTTTACAAGCTATGGTCTATCTAGTCCAACAGTGAATGTCTACTAACAAATGTTTCAAAAATATAATAGTTCTTAAGTCCACGAGGTTGAATATCTCAGCTGGTCTTCAATATATGGGAGAATGTCAAAGAAGTAGGCTCCAATGCCAGCAAAGGAATGGATTTGCCACTGAGAGTGAGAGCAAGCAGGCAAAGAGAGTCATTTTCCTTCCTCCATGTTTTTTTCATAGGTGCCAGGAGAAGGTGCAGTCCAGATTAAAAGTGGATCTTGCCACTTCAAAAGATTTGGATCAAAAGGAGATCTTCCCATTTCAAATGATTTAATTAATAAAAAACTCCCTCACAGGTGTGTTCAGCCATTTGTATATTACTTAATTCCAGATATCATCAAGCTGACAACCAAGAACAGCCATCACACTCATTGCTTTTGTTTCAAATGTAGACTAATAAAATGGTTAGCAGTAGATGATATATCTCACAAATCCTCTTTCCATATCTGATTATGATTATTATGGTATGTACTATGCTTGAAAATCTAGACTGTTTTGTGTAAAAATAAAAAACCTAGCAAATCAATTATCATATCCACGAGGTAATGAGAATCTATCCAATTTGTATGACTTTGTTAAAAAAATTTTATAGTTTCTAATTTTCTACAAACATACATTACTTTTTCATATAATCACTGGTACATGTAATATTGAAAATATATGTGAATGTACAAAAATATGTGCACCACAAAATGTCTGGGAAGAAAATTCCCCAAATTACTAACTATGAATGTGAGTGTAAGTAGTTTTTGAAATAGTTTTACTTTTATGTGTTTTCCAATGTTTTATAATGAACATATATTACATGTTAATGGAAACAAAGATATTTATTCATTTAATATTTGAATGAAGTGGGACTAGGAAGCTCTCTTTTAGCTATAACACCTCACAACCCTTGCAAAAGAGCAGCCAATGTTCCTAACCATTCTTGGCTGAAGCTCCTTCTATAAAGAAGAATTTGTCTTAGATAACTGCTCTTGAGAAGCAAAGTCTACCATTACCTGCCTTTAGCACTGGTCCGCCTTTCCAGGACAGTGTTGCTAGGACTGTCAAATAGGTTTCCTCTTTTCTTATAGTAGTCTTCTTTGTGGGTGAGGGACCGTTGAGTTAGGGGCCAGAGGAGACTGGTGGGCAGTGACCTCCCTGCGAAAGAGCCATACACTTCCCTAAGCTCCCTGCTATATCCTTCATAAACCAATCACTATTGCCTTTAGAAAAACATACTTTGCGGACTTTTTAAAAAAGTTTCCCTGATATTATGTCTATTTGGTCCATTAAGAGGTGATGAAATCAGTCTTAAATGGGAAGACATAAGCTCTAGCTGAAGAAACAGGTACAGCTCAGCCCCAGCAAATGCAGTGCCCCCCAATACTGTTGTGACTGACTGCTTTTGTTGCAGAAAAAATGAGATATGAACATCAAAGACAGTCAAAATTAATTCCCCTCCAAGCTGGCTACAGCAGGCCAACCATCTTTCTTTTCTGTTTTTTTTCCCCCACAGAAATTAAGGTCAGTTCTACTCCAAACTAGATTACTAGATGGACTTGTACAATGTGTACCAGGAAATGATCTGGTCTAAGTAAAGTGTCACTTTTGCTTTGAAATGTCATTCCTTGAAGCTTCACAGCATAGACCTGGCTCATCCCTCCAGAAAGGTAAAACCTTCGTGTTTTCACATTTGCTCAGGGACTAGCAAACCTGGATGATTTTCTACTTCTGAACATAAAGCTCACTTAGGGGAAATCTCCTTGCAAAGAACCAGAGATAGCAAGGAGGGTGGGAAGGACTTTGACTCAGAAGCCAGGCCACTTCTTACCCTCAGAACTTACAATTACACTCATTTTGCTTTAGTCAACCTATCTGTAAAATGGGATCGTGACTGCACATAATCACGTTTTGTAAGAGTAAAATAATTCAATACTTTGTAAAGCACTTGAAATCACACGTAGGGCATGGTGATACACACCCACAATGTTCACACTCTGGGAAGTGATGTTGCCACTGATAAGTGGTTCAGGCTCCAGTTTTAAAAAGAAAACAACACCATGCTCAGGAAAAGGGACTAGATCATAATAATAAAGGCATGGGATGGGGACAAAGAAGAAAAGACTCAGTAGGGAGGAGACAGTATTGAGAGAAGGTAATTTGGGGGAAAGTGACAAAAAGAAAAAGAAACCCAACAACACATTGAATACATGCATGAAGCTTTTTAAATTATGAAATTCAAGATCATTCAGTCTTCAGGAAATATAAATCAGCACCATGGTGAGATACTTCTTCACATTATTTTCATGGTATTAAAATGGCTAAAATAAGAAAGAACCATGGCAACTGTGAACAAGGCTGCAGAGCCGATTAAAACTCCTGTTTGCTGCTGGCTGGAATATAAAATACCATTTATGGATACATTTAGGCAGAATATTTTGTTAATAAATATACATATACTATAATCCAGATATTGTACTCCTCAGAATATGCCAAGAAGTGGTAGAGTTTTTGTGCTCACACAAAAACTTCTACACAGGACTGCATTAACTCTGACCTAGAAATATCCCAAACGTTTGTTAATGAAGAAATGCTAAAAAGTGTATCGAAACCAAATAATGGTGTACTACCCAGAAAAACAAAGAGTTGGACTTTGAGACACAAATCCCATGAACAAGTCTCAAGGTCACTGACCTAAGTGAGAGAGGCCGTCACTCAGGACAGTGCTTGATCCCACTATGCACTAAATTATAGAAGATGGCAACCATCTAGAAAGACAGACAGCACACACTAGTTTCTGGGGACAGGAAGCAACAGTGATATGCTGAGACATGAACTAGTTTTATTATATGAATGGTTTTATAGGTGTACAAACATTCTAGAATCCAACAAATTGTATACTTTAGATGTGGGTAGTATGTTGTATTAAATAAAATCCAGAATAGATTTGTTGTCTAATCCTGTCTGGTCTCCTACAGTTCCATGCCTTCTAACAGGCTCTTCAACCCTGTGCTGTACTTACCTTTAGCAAGGACAAGACAATGCTACCTATAGAGACTAATGAATCATGCCTGCTGTGTGAGAAGTCTTCCTTCCACCCATATTTTTCCCAAATGCAGACACAGACAACCCTTTAGACACCTACACAGGAGAATCAGCTTGTCTACAGCACCAACTGACAGCTCAACTATACAAGCAGTAGCTTAACCTCAGGTAGCTTGTCACCTACAAATTGGGTATATTTATAATACTCCTCTTACAAGGTTGTTCCCAATGACAAAGTTTTCCTAGTACTGAGAACCACAAAAAATAAATAAATAAATAAATAAATAAATAAATAAATAAAAAATACATGCAATAACTTGATGAAAAATACCAAGAAACTTTATATAAATTTGTGTTTACTCATTTTTTTCATATGATAGAAAAAGTATGGTTATTATTTTTTGTAAAGTGCATTTTTATTTTTACTTATCCATTTTGTATATGAGAATATCTACCATGGGTGTGAGTACCCATAGAGACCAGAAGAGGGCATCAGACACTCTGGAGCTGACGTTATAGGTACTTGTAAGCCACTGATGTGAGTACTGACAACTACATGGGGTCTTCTGCAAGGGCAGCAAATGTCCCTAACCACTAAACCATCTCTCCAGCCCAGTATTTTTGTTCTTATCAAATGTTGTTTTAAGGGTTGTCCACAAAAGCACTGACATTTTAGCAAAGCCCCCCTTCCTGCTTACTTGCTTACAGGAATTCCACAGAGGAAATTCTCAAGTCCTGTGCTCACTCCGCCCCCACACTCCAAGGATGCCTTTGGCAGCTTTCCTAATTCTCAGAGAATTGACTCTCTAGAATTCCCACTGACAACTTCTCGAACCCTACAGCTCAATAAATAGTGCCTAGAGTTTCCTCTACTGGTACTCCCAGCTCTCTTCTTAATTCCCCACAGATATCTGCCTCTGCCTGCTTCATCACTGTGGGTCATGGGAAGGAGTGGACAAGACAAAATCCCCCCTATTACTTTATCTTCCAGTATCAGTCAGAGTTCTCCAGAGAAACAAATCTCACCATCTGCCATCTGAAGACCTAAGAAAGCCAGAGTCATGGTTAGAAGGCCTGAGAGTCGCAGAGCAGCTGGGATAGATTCTGGCAGGATCTGAGACCTAGACACCAGGTGTGCTGAGACTGGATGACCAATGTCCTGGCTCATGCAGTTAGACAGTGTTGATTCAACCTTCATCTACCTTTTGTTCTTTTCAGGCCCTCAACAGATTGGATGATACACGCCCACATGGGGAGGGCCATCTGCTTCATAAAATCAGCCCACCAATTTAAATGCTAATTTCTTCTGGAAACTCCCAGAAATAATGTCTTACTAGCTATTTATGCAACGATCCTATAACCCAGTCAAGTTGACATGTACAAAATGAACCATCACAATCAATAACTGTGTTTCCCGAATTTTTCTCTGACTCCCAGTTTTAAAACAATACAGAGAAAGTCAATTCTGCATTCTACCCAGTCACAGAGATGGCCACTGCTAGGCAGCCCAACTTCTTCAAACCTGCACTGTTTGAACAGCACTGTAAGTGGGTCCCTCTTATGTCTGCCTTTGGAGTATTTCCCAAATACAAGCTATGAACGTGGCTCCCGGAAGAGATCAAGCTCTGACTGCATAACCTTTGCTAGTTTTCATGCATGTTGTCTTTTTTTTAGTTTAACACAAGTCGCATATACTTGATAGGAGTGGTGGTGTGGGAAGGTTGTCTCGCAGCAGATGGTTTTATTTATGTGGCTCACTATTGGTCTCCACCAAGTTATGAGCTCATAAGCTTAAAGAACTTGCTTTACTAAGGAGGGATTCTATGAGAAGGGAACCAGGCAAACATGTATTATCCTTCTCTGTGGAGCCTGGTTAACAAATGTCATGAGCATGCTTCAGAATTACCTGAAAAGCATGTGAGCTTCCTTCTCAGTGGGGCTGAGTTGGAGACAAATATTTGCATTTCTATAAAGTTTTTGGGTGATCCTGCTGCTGCTGCTGCTGCTGCTGTATGCCTGCTAAGAACTACCCTAGGAACAAGGACCCTAGTCCTTAAGCAAAGCAGAGATAAACATTCTGTCCCAAGGCTCTGTAAGGCTATGCTTAGCTCTCTAATTCAAAGCTTTCCTCACAAGTTTTCACTTCAGACATGGCCTCTGGACCTAAGGGACATGCCCCATTTCCTCTGGGGATTGAGCCCAAGGCTTTCATGATAGTAAGCTACCACTCAACCATTGAGTCATATATCCCCGCCCTCCTCCTTCTCCCCTCTTCCTCCTCCTTCTCTTTCTCCTTTTTTGAGATAAGGTCTTAGTTGCCCATGACGGCCTTAAACTCCGGATTTTCCTTTCTCAGCCTCCAGAGAAGTTGAGATTACAAATCTGTGCCAACAAGTCCAGCAAAGATATTTTGTGATCCAGTGACTGTACTTGCTAGATATGCTCTCTACCCCTGACCTACAACCCCAGATCCTAGGATCTGAAGAGACCTCAAAGGGATAAGAATGATGCTTAGTGGCTTAGCTTTCTCTTCAGGTGTATGTCACCTCTCTAGGCTCATATAAATAAGAATAGTTGAGAAAACAGAGAGAGTGATCAGCTGCTCAGTGGTACAGTGGTAGTCAACCATGCAGGGCCCTTTTTCAGTTCCCAGCAGTGTATGTGCGTGTGCGTGTGCGTGTGCGTGTGTGTGTGTTCGTGTGTGGCGGGGGGGGGGGGGGGGCTCTTCCTGAGTTTCGGTATATAGTCACTGCCTTGTTAGGAGGCAAATATCTATTATCATTAATGAATGGATGCAGTGTGTGTTCCCAATGGGATTTATGCCATCAGCCATCACTTGCCTCTTACTTTCATCTTTTCTTTGAGTCTTCCCTATTTTTATCTCCAAATAGAAATTATGTTTGTGTTTAATTGATATTTTGTCATGTATGTCTGTCTACCATGCTCATGCAGTGCCTGCAGATTCCAGAAGAGGGCACTGCATCCTCTGGTACTAGAGATAGACAGTTATGAGCTGCCATGTGGGTGCTGGGAATCAAACCTGGGTCCTTTGGAAGAACAGCCAGTGCTCTTATTAATGGAGCCATCTCTCCAGCCTCTGTGTATGTGGCTGAAAAAAGGAAACATCAAAAAAGGATCTAGGGCTAGAGAGGTGGCTCAGAGGTTAAGAGCACTGTTTGTTCTTACAGAGGACCTGAGTTCAATTCCCAGCAACCACATGGTGGCTCACAACCATCTGTAACAGGAGCTAACGCCTTCTTCTGGCTTGCAGGCATAAATGCAGGCAAAACACTATACATAATAAATCTTTAAAAAAAAAAAAAGGATCTAAGCACCTCCACTTCTTCCTAAAGAAGAAAGATTTTTTTCAATCCACTAGTAGTTCTCTGCCTTGGAATGCAATGGAGACACCTAGATATCTTCCAACAGATGCCCAGGTTTGGGCCCTAGTAGTGGCTCAGCTATTCTGGGACAGGGCAGGGCGATCATTTTCCAGGCCCAGGGCTTTGTGAATAAGCATGTGCTGTGCAATGTTTGCCAGTCCCAGCTTCTGGTCATGTATGAAAATATCCCCAAGTGACTTAAGCTGCAGCTTCATTGAGAAACCAGGCAGAGATGGAATTTACCTGTAACCATGTGGAAACCTGCTCTCCATGGACACTGTCCCACTGTGCCCTGGAAATAATTTGATCCGCTCTGACCAGCTCAAAGCTAAACATAATTTTTCAAATTGCATTCACAAATGAATATGTGTCACATAACTTTATAAGCTCTATACCACCAAAAACTGGCTCCATCGATCTGCAAGAAGTCTAATTTCCTCTAAAACTGTGGGGGCTATGTCTAAGAACCAAGGTTCACCCCAAGCCAAAGAATTCTCACAATTGTTGAAAGAAAGAGTCAAGAAAAGTGTGTTTGCACTGCGGCATTCCTGATTCTGCCCACCCGCATCCTGCGGTGTAAAATGCAAGTTACACTCTATAGATGATTATAATTAAGTAGTATGTGGAACTCAGATTTAAAAATAGCTTCATCAGCTCTTCATTGCATATTTCTGTAAGACAAGTGTGTGTGAAAGTAAGTGGGACTATTATTGTTTAGCAGGTTTAATTAAGTAAGTATTTCTTTCACCCTTTTGGGAATTAAACATAGAGCAGAGCGTTAACGCAAGAAAATCTGCCCATATTAATTTCTAGTTTACTGCTTTCATTCAAAAGCTGGGTGAAAACTAAGGGTCCTGCCTATGATCTGCAGCTTTTATGTGTTAACTGAAAGGATTAAAGAAGCCCCCCTCCCACTACAGAAATAACCCAGGAAGTCGCTTCTTTGTGTTCTCGTTCAACTGTTCAACTGTTTCCTTGAAGGACTCTTCCTGGCTTACCAATAAACATCTGTAATTTTGTTTCTTTATGCATTAGTTGCTACTCACGTTTAATGAGCGATAGACAGAACAGAAGCGTGTCTTCTGAGGTGGAACATGCTCATACAAAGAAGATCTGCATGTGAGTGTGTGTGTGTGTGTGTGTGTGTGTGGGGGTGGGTGGTGTGGTGTGTGGTATGTGTGGTATGTGTGTATGTGTGTTGTGTGATATCTGTGTGTGTTGAATGTGTGTGGTGTGTGTATCTCTCTCTCTCTCTCTCTCTCTGTGTGTGTGTGTGTGTGTGTGAGTGAGAGAGAGAGAGATAGAGAGAGAGATAGAGATAGATTTCAAGCCATGTCATGGGGACTCACTTTCTCTTCTCCATCTCTCAGCTCCCTTCCATTCTCTGAGCTCCACTTTCAGATAGGTCCTACCCTCTTACCTGGGCTTGGAGTCCAGGTGGCTGCCAAGCTTTATTCTCCCAAGTTCAAAACTACTTGAAAATAGAAATCCCTCATTTACCTCAACATTCAAACCACATATCTGGCTCTACTGTCCGAATGGGATTAAAGAAGCATCAAGCATTGTTGATTGGGAACAAGACATTAAAAAATGAACCAAGGCATCTGCTTTAAAAAGAGCTGAGAGCAGAGTTTTCTGGAAATATATGGGTGAGGGCTAGTATACTTAGGGGCTTAGGGGATGAGAGCTTCTTAAACAAAACCTATCCAATAGTAATACTAGAAGGGCATAGGATCTGTGGCTAGCTGTGATGGCCCGCATCTGTTACATTACATGTCTAGGATAGTTAGTGACATTTTATCTCAAAACAAAAGGGCAAGCCAGACATAATGGCTCATTCTTCCCATCCTAGGACCTGAGAGGCTGAGACAGGAAGACTGCCAGTATGGTCTACATAGCAATTTCCAGGCCAGCCAGAACTTCACATTGAGACCTTGTCATAAAAAGCCAACAAACCAAGCAAACAAAAAAAAATTTTCCAATAGCGATATTTTTGTATTAAGTATACCCCACTTCAGTATGCATTTTATGTAATAGTTTGGGTATTACTAATATTTTTATTCATTGCTTATTTAAAATTCAGCTTATGCCTTTTCTACTCATGTTCCCCAGGGACAGAGTGACCACTTCCAGGAACTCCCTTCACGTTTCTGGTAGACATGCTTTTGAATGTCTCTCTGATTGGAAGCTAGTGTTCTGAAACAAGGTGCTCTGGCTTCCCACAGTCCTCCACAGATTTAGGCTATTTTACCCATTCCAGGGCAGTGTGCTGCTGTTCAGATCAGGTACTAGTCCAGCCCCTTTCTGTACTCCTGTAAATTTTAGTTTCTATGCTGAACTCTCTGTCACATGCAGAATAACACCGATCCTTCCCACTTGTATCCAGTGGCTTCAGGGAACAGTTTATCAGGCCCACAGGTCCAATTACCTAGTCACTCTGTGTCTCTGTGTGTGGTGCTTCTAGATCCTGGGCAGCATAGACATGATGAAGCTATCAGGAGAGGGGTGACTTGATATAAACTATCCTTTGTCCTTGCTGAAAAGACATTTTATATAGACTTAATTATTTGTTTGTTTATTAATTTGAGGCAGGATCTTTCTGCATAGCCCAGACTAACCTACAACTTATAATTCTCCTGCCTCATCCTCCCATGCCCTGGGATCACGGGTATGTTCAATTGTATCTGGCCTTATGTAGGCTTTATAACCATATGTTCTCAGCTAGGAACGCCTCTAATCAACACAGCTACTTATGCTGTCTCCTTGGTATAACCCCAAACTGAGCCTCTAAGTGGTTTTAGCTCTCTTCCTCCTGACTAAGAAGACTGCAAAAGCTTTCACTCCCTGTCACTGTTGTGTGATTGGATACGGCATCATCAAGTTGCTTTCTAGTCCCTCTCTTTAGTCCTGCCTCTGCTGCCTCACAGGGCTTGGGTTACATGAAGGCCTGGAGCTTTCCCTGACTTTCTGGGGAAGCATGGCCCAGGTGTCACAATTCTCTGGACATCTGGGTATTTCCACCTTCACTGACACCACTTCCTTTCTCCTAGACCTACCTGAAATAATGCTCTGTCCAAGGCGTTTCATTGTTGTTGTTTCCTTACTTGTTGTCCTGCTGTCAATCAAACCAGAGATCTGGGCATTCCAGTCAAGCATCCCACCACTGAGCAATAGTCCAAGTGCCTTTTAAATTACGTTTTCTTTTGTGACTGGTTCTCATTGAGTTGCCTGGGATGACATTAAACTCTGTCTATATCTCACACAGACCTCAAACTTGCCACCTTGTCCTAGCTTCCATACCACTGGGATTATAAGTCTCCTCTTTTGTTTCCCCAAACTCCTTCTGTATCTTAGAAAAATCTTTTCTATCTTCTTTGTGAGGAAATATGTTTAGTGTAGTCCACATCTATGGTTTAGATAGATAACCTCTTAGTCTGTCTATTGTGCCCTGTATATTCAAAGCCAAGTTTTAGAATTAAAACACACATGCACAACAATGCAAAGCTTTTCCTTCCCCTGCGTGCTTGGCTATTACAATATAAGAAAATTAATAGTGTGGCTACCAGAGCTATCTTTGATTTGTTTTAAGAGTGACCCAGAGTCAAAAGAATGTTTGAGGATGACTCTGTGTTCCCCAGAGAATGTTGCTAACTCACTGGTTAGAGAGTCATTGGACAGCACGGAGACACATGAAAACCCCCAGCAACTATCTCAGGATGTATTCCCTCCTCATAACTGTTAGCACGTTCTATCGGTTTATATTATCAGAAAACCAAAGCAGGAAGTCAAACTGTGAAATACAAAACACCCATCCAGCTGAGGAGAAACACTTCCCCATGAGAACTGGGTATAGTCTTAATTTGGGGGTCAAAAGCCATCAAACAGGCTTTATTTTTGACCCAAAATATCGTAAATTACACACACACACACACACACACACACACACACACACACACACACACACAAATATTCAGGTAATTTCAATGCTTTACCTACAAAGATACAAACATCAAGCTAGCTTTCAACTTCTCTTATAAACAAAGCCCAGCGTCTCTATAAAGGTTTCCTCAGCAGTAGAGTCATAAGCTAGAAGTGTAGGAGCAGCCTGAGAAATTCTCCTTGGGTTCGTGAGAGTGTTGACTTACATCACAGAAAAGAACTTGAGGCCAGGTGGTATGATGCATACTTGAAGTTTATTAGGAAAAGGGGTTTATTATAGGTTGAAGGATGAGAGATGAGAGGGGACTCTACCCCTCTTCCCCTGGCACACCGCTGTAATGGCGGATTGAACTCAGGATCTCACACAGGCTAAGTACACTGCCAAAATCTGTACCCCTGTCTTTTCATTTTATTTGAAGAGGAGTCTTATTAAGTTGCAAACTGACTTTTAACTTACTCTGTAGATCAGCAGAGCCTTGAACTCGTGATCCTTCTCCTGAGCTTCATGAATAGCTGGTAGAGTTGAGGCAGGAATGTTGATGAGACAGTTTATAACCCCAAGACTCTACTTAATCTTAATTATGTGTAGGAACAATGCCTTTTCAGAAATCTAGTTCTTTAGCTGTATGTACTACATACATGCATTACTCCAAAACAGTGCATCTAGCTATTTCAAATCCCTGCATCCCAATTCTGCATCAGGCTTCATAAACACCAGTCTGTCAACGGTGCGTGTTTCTCTGTCTCTGACAAGTCAACTTAGACAGATTCTATTTGAATTTATCTCTAATGTATCTGGGCATGAAAACAAGAAAGGCTGACCCAGTCCAAATTTTTAGAGAAAATCCATTTACCATCTCATGTCTACACATAATTGAGAATGCATGTGATTAAAATCAGATGCATTATGGGAAGGAACCTAACCTATTGTCCTAGTCAGGGTTTGTACTCCTGCACAAAACATGACCTAGAAGCAAGTTAGGGAGGAAAGAGTTTATTCAGCTTATACTTCCACATTGCTTTTCTCCAAAGGAAATCAGGACAGGAGCTCACATAGGGCAGGAACTTGGAGGCAAGAGTTAATGTAGAGGCCATGGAGGGGTGCTGCTTATTGGATTGCTTCCCCTGGCTTCTCAGCTTGCTTTCTTATAGAACCCAGGAATACCAACCCAGTGGTACCACTGACAATGGGCTGGGTCATCCCCCGCCCCACTTGATCACTAATTGAGAAAATACCTTACAGTTGGATCTCATGGAGGCATTTCTACAAAGGAGGCTTCTTTCTCTGTGATAACTCCAGCCTGTGTCAAGTTGACACACAAAAGCAGCCAGTACACCTATCAATCAAACCAAAGACCACCCAAGCTACAAAGCTAGTAACCATTTCTTTCTTCCTTTACACCCCAGAATGTGACCTAGAGCCTTTGAGTATCATACTCATGTGTTCTCTCAGAGTCTTGCTTTTTTTCTTAACTTTATTTGCTATTTCTACAAATATGTTGGCTTCTATTTCAATTCCTTGTATAAGAATCCTAGATCTGGGAATCACCTTGCACAGACCCCAACCACCAGTAACAAAGGCACACTTATGAACAAGGCAGTTGTCCATGAAGCAGGATAGAAAACAGAAAACTAAAGGGACTGAGACATAAAGACAGAGCCCTCACCACAGAGTCTGATTCATCTTTACTGCTGACTTCGATAGAATACACTTTTACACAACTGATAAAACTCAACTGCCTACAGAGATAATGTGTGTTTTCCTAAAGACATCTTAGATTAGGATGTTAAAACACATCCTGCTTCCTAGGATTGGAATGCTTCTAACCTTGAATGTTACTATCTTAGCATCCTTCTCTCATCCCTAAATCTAAACCGTGACTTCGTAAAACTACTTTAATTTCATTTCTGAAAGAAAATTGTCTTTCATCATTAGTTGAGAATTTCATATAATGCATATAACTATATTCACTTTCTTCCTCAACTCCTCCTAGATCTACTCCCTCTTCCCCACACATTCAACCTTACCCCATCTCCCTACCTGACTCATCCAGTTTGTTCATATTGCATTTGGGTGTGTTGCTGTCACTGATGTGTGGTCAACCCACCAGAACTGCACTCTTAAATAAAACTGACTCTCCCTCTTCCAAAAGCTATCAACTACTAATAGCTCCTTATCCAGTCGGGGGTAATAGAATGGGGCTTTATTCCCCCCACCAATCCCCATGCTGCCATTTGTTTGGTCTGAACCTACACACATCTTGTGCATGCTGTCACAACTACTGTGAGTTCATATGTACCTTGTCGTGTCCAGAGAACACTGTTCCTTGTAGTCATCCACTATCTATGACTCTTACATTCTTTCTGGTCCTCTTCCATCATGATGTATTGGAGGAGCAGATACAATATAGATGCCACAGTTGGTGCTGAGCATTCTGCAGCTCCTATTCCCTCTGTCCAGTTATGGGTCTCTGTGCTTAAATAAATGGGCATAGTATTATACTGACTTCTAATAACTTATCATTATGCCCATAAATTAGTAAATTGGGTTATTCAGCATAAGAGAAGCTTATTTGCAGTAAAAAGTGATTGATTAACACAGAGACCCTGAAGAACATTTTTTTACGAAAACAAAACAAAACAAAACAATAAGTAAGAGGACTCAAGAAGGTAAACAACACTCAAGCATGGTCAGTGTTAGTCTTCAGGTAGCAGTCTGGGGACATCTGAAAACCAATGATCAAACAGCAATAGACATGCTAAGCCCCCTCCCCATTGACTATGGAGACCAACAGAGCAGAAACAAAGTGCAGTTTCAAAAAGATTTGTAATGCAGTGGCATCATCAGAGCCCAACATGCAAGCACGTGCATGTGCACACACACACACACACACACACACACACACACAGAGAGAGAGAGAGAGAGAGAGAGAGAGAGAGAGAGAGAGGTCGGGATTTAAACATAAATTGAAATAAATGTATAAAAAGAAAAATAAAAAGAAGTTGGATACATTTGTTTGGTACTTCTAATAAACACACCTCACCATCAAAGATAAATATTAATTATCTTTTGGGGAAAGGATGGAAAAGGTATTCCAGGCAGAGAAAACTAAGCAGCAAGTATATGTTGCTATTCTAGTATCTGACAAATGTAGGCTTCAAAACAAAACTAGTCAGGAGAGACAAAGAAGGGCAGTCTCCGCTGATTAAATATACAACCCATCAAGAAGTCATAACAATTCTTCACAGTGAGCACTGAGGATGAATCAGTTGGAATTACACCATTCTCAATAGTTCAAAATAAATAGATAAAACGCCTGGGACTAAACTTCATCAAGGAAGTGAATATCTCTAGAGAGCCAACTTTCAAATGTTAAAGAAGAAAACTGAAGAGGGTGTTAGAGATGGCAATGCCTCTATTGTTTATAAATTACAAGTAATTTTGTGAAAATAGTTGTCCTACCAAAAGCAATATATAGATTCAATATACTTTCCAACTAAATTCCAACACAATTCTTTCCAGAAATAGAAGAACGTTTTAAATTAGTATGGAGGCACAGAAGACCCTGTATAGCCAAAGTGCTGGTGAGTAGTAATAATGCTAGAAGCGTTGCCTATTGTTTTCAAGTTATATTACAGAGCCATAGTCATAAAAGCAGCATGTAACTGCCACAGAAGCAGACACATAAGTCAATGTGATAGAACAGAGGACTCGTATAGATTCACAAAACTATAGCCAGATCATTTACAAAGATCATTTACAAAGAATCTAAAAATACACATTGGCGAACTGACAGCCTCTCAGCAGATGGTGCTGGGGAAATTGAATATCTGGATGCAGAAAAACTAAAGTAGATATTTATCTCTCACTCTGTACAAAAATCAATTCCAAGGATATGGAAGCCTTGAGTGTAAGACCTATAACAAACTGATAGAAGGGAAAACACTTCAAAACACAAGCATGGGTAAGGCCCTTCTGGATACATCTCTGGATGCTCAGGAAATCAGACCAACAGCTGACAGAATCAAACCTCAGGAAATTACAGAGTGTCTGTATAACAAATTACAGAGTGTCTGTATAGAAAAGGAAACCATCCATCAACTGAAAAAGCAGCCTACAGAATGGGGGAAAATCTTCACTAGTTATATATCTGAGGGAGGATTAATATCTAGAATATACAACGAAATTCAAAAACAAAAAGAAAATCAGTAAAATAACCTAACCCAACATAGGCTATAGAAATGAACAGAGTTTATTAAAGAAGAAATACAAATAACTAACAAACATTTTTAAACTATTCAACATCATTTGCTATTGGAGAAATGCAACATAAAATGATTTTGGGGTTCTATCTCATTCCAGGCATAACAGCCCTCATCAGAAATATAATAGTGAGGACATAGAGAAAGGAGAATATGTGTTAGATTTTGAACTGTAAAATAGTTCAGCTACTGTGTTATGCTGTGTATCTTTCTCAAAAGGAAAGAATGACCATGTGACTCAGCTACATCGCTACTGAGCATACACCCAATTGTTTCTGTATCCTACTACAGAGACACTTGCATATCTCTGTCCACTGCTGCGCCATAGTGAGGGAAGTAAATCAGGACTATGAGGAATACACAGTAGAATTCTACTTAGTTACAATGAAAGTGAGAAAATTTGCAGGAAAATGAATGGAACTGAAAAAGAATATACTCACAATAGGTATAGTGAATTAAGCCAGGCCCAGAAAGACAAATACAGCACGTTAGCTCATATGTGGATCCAAGTTTCACATATTTAGATTTGCAGGTTTAATTTGTAGTGCAGGTAGAAGACATGAAGCTAGAGAGGGGTTGTTAGAGGAAGGGACAAAAATGAATAGCCCTTAATTGGGAGAGCATAGAACATCAATGATTCAAAAGCAGAGGTGGGGTTGGAAAGGTTAAATCAGGGACAAGGGTAGGCAATGGTGTCATAAATGGGTTAAAAGAGAGGATTAACCGAAACTAAAGATATGTGAAAACGTTTCACAAAAACTTAATATTTTAAATCCAATTAAAATAAAAATTTTAAATAGTTTGAATGGGGGTATACTGCATGGGTATATGATGTTGTTCCATTAATTCATATGTTTATAAGTAAAATTCCAGTTCCAGGTGTGTAATGCTTCCCTGAGTTGCTGGTTCGGGAGGTTCCAGAGGCCTCTAGAGGAAAACAGGTTATTGTCATTCCTCTTAGCTGCCCATTGGTAGATAAATACATCACATGCTATAATTATATGTTGTAGAGAAATGAGGTTGGACTGAGCTTCTTCCCTGCTACCTATCTTTCATAATGTTCCACACTGCTGGAGAGAAAGGTCACCAACAGTCTTATTTATCAGTGAGCCCTGTGAACTACAATACCAACCTATCAGGAATGACATACCCACTGGCACAATAAGAGAATGATTGTTAAAGGGGTAACCGAACACTTTTTGTTTGGATCTGAGGCCTGCTCTACTTAAGACACTGAACATCTAGTCAACAGTCCATGGCCGTGAAGTTATGGACCTTAATGAAGTACCTAGTACTTGTTTTTTTTCTAAGAGGACATATGTCAAATTACCTTCTAACTGTCTGTTTATACTTAGCTTAGTTTTGATTTCAGCATTGGTCACAGAGTCTTCCATCTGCAGTAGATAATGGCTAAAAGCACAGACTCTATCTTGGTCAAAAATACTGAGAATATTTGACTGTTGGCTGCTCAGATCTAAACAGCACATCTATATCACCCTTCCCCAAAGACAGAGCAGATATTAAAAAAGAAAAAGAAGCAAAAAGAATGTCTGACTAGGAGTTAGAGAGGAGTGTTGACACTGAAACAGGATATGACCATTGAACTCATACATTCCTTGCAGTCATGGTAACCTCAATGATGCATGCACAAGATGGTCTCTGTCAACATTGCACCATGGACGTTAATGGCTGTGGGGTAAGAGGAGTCATTTTCTTCAGTTGTGTGGCCACTCATAAGTCACCTGTGAGCCAGTAAATAATCCTATACCCGTACTCATGCAAACAAAATGCAAAAGACATGATGGTAGGAGGAGGACTTCTAGCGAAGAAGAGTACTCAGTAGGAGTTGGAGGGTATGAGAGGAGGCAAACATTTACTTTGATTTCTGTTGCTATGACAGAAAATAACCTAAGGCGCACACATTTTTAACTTTAAGCCTTTACTGAAACGTTTTGTTTATTATATCTTTAGAAGGGGTTATTGTAGTTTATAATTCCAGGTTATAGTCCATCACTGTGAGGAACTCAAGGAGGGAATTTCAGCTAGTCACATCATATCTATAGTTAGGAGGAGAGGAAGACGAATGCATGTGTCTCACTTGATTGTTTGTGCTCTGCTTGATTTCTCCACTCTCAGACAGTTCCATACCCTCTGCCTAGTTAGTGGTGCTACCCACAGTAGTCTGGAGCTTAATAAACTTAACTGAGAAAATTCTCCATGGACATGACCTTAGGTCTGCTCAATATAGACCCCTTCATTGAGGTTTTCTTCCCATTCAAGGTTGTGTTTACTCGACAATGAAAACTAACCTTTACAGCAATGGTTGGTGAAATAACCAAAATTCATTAAATATATTGATGAAAACAATAATTAAACCAACTCATAAGTTTTAAACTTCTAATCTTCACTTAAATACTTGATCTTTAGACAGTGCTCTAAATCATATCCTTTGAGAAATATAACTTTAAAAACCCAAGATTGTATACATAAACATTGTAATGCTACATAAACATGACTCTCTCATGAAGTCTATGCCCACATCTCAGGGTCATAGCCTCCTAATCCTTCTTAAAACGTTTCACTAACTAGTGACTAAATGTTCAAAGATATAAGCCTATGGGGACTGTTCTCATTCAGACCACCACATCCCACTTTCTGAGCCCCATAGGCTTGTAACCACATCACAATCCAAAATTTATGTGGTCCCCAAAAGTCTTTCACAGTCTCAAAACTGATCAAAGGTCTCTTCTGAGACGCAAGGACATCTCTTAACTGTAACCCCACATTAAAGACCAAATCAAAATGCAAATCACATATTTTCAACATACAATGGTACTGAATTATACATTATCGTTCCAAAGTGAGAAACACTATGCCAAAGCAAGAGCAAAACCCAGCATGACAAATTTGAAATCCTGTATCTCTATGCATGATGGCCAAGGACTTAGATGGTTCTCTTCTCATTTTTCTGATAGCAACTCTCATTTTGTGATTGTTCCACACCCAGTATAGAGATCCTTTTGGCAGGTATCCCTCAGCTCTGACATCTTCCATATCTCAAGGGCTCCAACATAAACCAGGGTCAACCTTTGTAGATTCACACAATGGCCTTTTCTGGATCTCCATGCAGGGACTTCCCTGACACAATACAGGCCTCAGTGGCTTTCTTTAACCATGGGGGATGATTTCACACTGCATTTCTTTTATTCTTCTTGACTCTAAAGCTGGAACCACATTATGGAAGCTATCAAGTCCTACTTGCCAAAGCTGGAAAATGCCCCCTCTTTTAAATTGCATTTGCACAGCTTTCTATTGTTGATGCTTTCCTTTACGTATTTTTCATAAAGGAAGCTTAGCATCGTTGGGGCTTGTCTTGAGGGGGCTCCCTTTATTTCATTTTGAATCAGGCCTTTCTTCATTTTATCTCCTCGGTCACAGGACTTGGCTCCAACATTATATTTCCTGATAGTCCTTTTCTCCTCACGCTGTACATTTTGTATTTCTTTTTGCCCTGCTTGCCCTTCGTCATTGTAGGTCTGCATAAGAGTGACTACTAGTGACCAAGGGACACAGAAACACTAGGTTGTCTTGAATTTTCCTTTTCCAATGTCATTAACTCTTCAATTTAGTCTCAGGCATATATTTTAGAACAAGAGCACAAGCAGCCACATTCTTTGCCAAAATATCATAATTGTCTCTAGGCCAGTTGCTAGTATTCTTCTCCACTGAAACCTCTGAGTTGGGTCTCCACAATCCACATTGCATTTCAACACTACTGTTTTTATGTTCCTACTAGGATGGCTTATTAAGCCCTGTTTACACCATTCCACTGCTCCATAACTCACAGTCCCAAAGTCTTCCATATTCCTCCAAACAATATGGTCAGTCCTGTTACATCAATATCAGTCCCTGGCATGAACTTTTGTCTTGGTTACTGTTCTATTGCTGTGAAGAAACACCATGACCAAGGTAGTTCTTATAAAAGAAAGTATTTAATTGAGAGCAACTTTCTTACAGTTTTAGAGGTTAGTCCAGTATCATTGTGGCAGGAAACATGGCAGTAGGTAGGCAGTCTTGGGTCTCAGAGCTTACATCCTAATACACAGGCAGGCAGACAGGCAGACAGGAAGGCAGGCAGATTAGCAGACTGGCAGAGAAAGAGACTGGGCCTAGCATGGGCTTTTGAAACCCACTCCAAGTGACACACTTCCTCCACCAAGACCACACTTACTCCAACAAGGCCATGCTTCCTATCTTTTCCAAACAGTTCCAACAACTAGGGGCCAAGCATTCAAACACATGAGCCTATGGGGACATTCTCATTCAAACTACCACACCTATTTTCACCTAAGCAACTTTAATAAATAATATTATGAGATGGCTTATGGAACTCATAGCATAGTTGTACAGGCAAATAAGATAAGAATAGGTCAAAAAAATCAAAAGATTTAAGACATATTGAGACATATATTTTGACTGTAAATATGGTTTAATATATTATTTGTGATACATTTTTTTAGAAAAGAAATTATAGTCCCTTGTTTAGAGAGAGTTAAACCAAATCTCTGATATAAAGGGTTCATTTTCTCTTGGTACATCCAGTTAAATTTCCCTTTCTACTCTGTCTCAGTTTGAAGGGATAAGATGTATTCATCCAAAATACAATACCTTACCTAAATGTGGGCTGGTAGTGTGTGTGTGTGTGTGTGTGTGTGTGTGTGTGTGTGTGTGTTCACATGCGCATAAGTACTCATGCACTATTTGACTAAAGAGAAGACTTGTTGCTTTGGATGAACAAGTTCATGCGAGGAGATGGTGGAAATTGAGAAGAGAGAGGGCATTAGACAGATGACTGCAATGTTGAAGAAACAATGTTGACATTGAAGAAACACATTGTTGCCATTGAAGAAACAATGTTGACATTGAAGAAACAATGTTGACAGAAACAGGGGAGGAAGTCAAGGAGACTAACAGGAAGTGGTTACACGGGAAGGAGAAAAAAAGAAGAGTACTTGTTATAAAGCCAAAGGATGAAATGCTTCCCCATCCATGGATCAACTGTGTTGAACAATTGCGCATCCATAAGCACATCAAGAGACAAAGCCTACTAGACTGGATCACAAAGACACCACTTGTACCGCACTTGATTATGAGGTTTAATTTCTAGGATATTTGATTATGATTTTATAAATAAAACAATGAGCATTTCCATGAAATAGAGTGAACTTCCCCACCTTTTGATATAATCTCATATAGCACAATGTAGCTGAAACTCTTTATGAAGCTAAGGTCAATGACTTACTGGTCCTCTGGTCTCTATTATTAAGTGTTGAGGTTACAAGCAGATAGTCCATACTTGATATGTAATTTATTTATATTTATTTGACACAGGACCTTACTATGTATTTCAGGTAAGTCTGGGCCTTGGCTGTGCTTACTCTCCTTGGTATTCCATGTGCAGGGATTATTGGCATGAGCAACTGTTCTAGACATATTTATTTATTTTTATTGTAATATTTGATTATCATTTTATACATAAAAACAATGAGCATTTCCATGAAATAGAGTAAACTTTCCCATATTTTGATATAGTTTAATCTAGCATAATGTGGATATATATATATATATATATATATATATATGGAAGTAAACTTGTGTAAAGTTAAAGGAAATTGGTAAAAGTAAAGCCTGTACCTGAACAAGGACAATACCAATACACATGCTAATGTGGAAAGCTCACAAGGCCTCAACCCTAGATAAAGAATTACTGGCAAATACTTGTTGAGAGCAAGAGAAACTGTCTTCTCTAGGGACACAAACCACCAACTGGTTATCCAATACCAAATGCTCAGCCCTAAAATATATATACAGGCAAGTAATGTCTAGACTGAGCATGTTGTATGTATGTACTTGGGAACACACACACACACACACACACACACACACACACACACTAGCAATTAAAGCCAAAGAGGCCATGGATTAAAAAAAAAATGCCTCCTGCCAGCATTCAACCTTGACCTGCCAGTATGGAGAGTGTGCCGTCTTGCAGGTAGCACTCCAAGCCTGCTCAAGCTTTCAGATGATTGATGGAGCTCCTAATGGGAGCTATTTTATCTTCAACATCACGAAAGATCCTAATCCACAACCATCAAGACAAGCTAATGTCAAAATCCTCACCCACTGCAAAATGTCTGGGTTAAGTTTTTACCAGTATTTTAAACTGCTAGATTTGGGAGTAGTTTCTCATTCACTATATATTTTTAAAAATCAATTGTTTTTAATAAGACCTATCAAGGAATTTTTTTAAAAAAAAAATCAACATC
This sequence comes from Rhabdomys pumilio, assembly GCA_030674055.1. Classification (NCBI taxonomy): domain Eukaryota; kingdom Metazoa; phylum Chordata; class Mammalia; order Rodentia; family Muridae; genus Rhabdomys; species Rhabdomys pumilio. Next base: position 53,822,207 of record JANHMN010000002.1, read on the forward strand.
TAAAATGAATGGGTGTGTTACAGAGAAACAAAAACAGATGGTGGTGTTTGATTTAGGCAGATATCTTCAGGAACTCATTCATTCTCTCTGTGTATATCACATGTGTGCACATACATACTTATATGTGCACATATGCCCCATACCAGCCAGAGTGTGATGTAGGGCATCTTTCTCTATGGCTCTCTGCCCTATTTCTCTCAGTGGATCAGAAGTTCACTGCTGGCTAACTAGCCAGGGAGCTCGTAGGATCCACTTGTCCCTGACTACTAAGAGAAGGATTACAGGTATGCACAGCTATGCAAAGCTGTAGTATAGGCCTTAGGGAGGTTGAACTCTGGCTCTTGTGCTTGCAAAGTAAGTTTTCCTATCCACGTCTTCCTGTCCCATCATTCACCCAGTTTTTATATATGTTGGGGTATGAGAACAAACAAGATAAAGTGGAAACAAAGCAGGGTGAGAGGGGCACATATTTTATTCAAAAGGCCCATAGGAAGTAAATGAGTCCACTCTCTCTCTAAAACATAAGCAGATTAACACGTTGGAGATCTGCCACCCAAAATGGCCATGACCACTCCTTATGGGAAGGAAGAAAAATGAGAGGAAGGGAGGGAGGGTGGAAGGAGGCAAGCTAGGAAGAAAGGAGGGAAGGAAAGAATTAAAATATGTAAGAATCCCCCAACGTTTCTATTTTCCCCAATGTCATTTAGGAAATATCAATTATCAGATTCATCTTGCCCCTTTCTTTGTAATTGCTCCACTTGTTTAATGCAGCAATGATAAAAACACTCTTTACAGATACAAAGATCCATTTTCTAATGCAAACGTTTCTGTCACAGAACCCCTGGGTCCCAGTTATTGAGAAATCAATTAATTATTTCTGCTTCCAGGCACTGGTGTTGTCCTGGAGCAGAGTTGGTGTGTGTGTGTTGGGGGCGGGAGGGAGTCTTATTAAGCCAAGCTGCCATTGATAGGTGCCACTCTGTTAATATTCCTTGAAGTCTGTTGTAAGCATTCACTTTACTAAGAAACCCCGCAGTCCCTGGGAGGTAATACAATCAGAGTGGAGGGGCAGACAGGAGATTCTTGCAGACCCGCAGGCCTCTTGCTGAGTGTCCTTTTCCTTGGTACACACACCTTTACCTTCATTCACACATGCATACGAAGACCCAAGCGGCTGATTCTGACCATGGAGAAGGATTGAATCTATGAGGAGTGATAATTTTCCAGGTCAGAAGGGAAGAGCATGCTGCATATTTACAAACGCTTCAGTACATTTAAGAATTGACCTCGGGTCACTTCTATGGAATCACATGGGCCCAGTACAGTTGCCCTTTTGGTAAACGAAGGTGCAGGCAGAGCAAGGTACTGGAGAATAGTTTTTGCAATAATTTATTATAAATGTCTGAATAGGAGACATCCGAAGTGATGATTAGCCACACATACCTACTTAATTCCAAATTCAAATGAAACAATTAGGTCCCATGTCACCAACAGGTCGCAAGTCTCTGTAAGCTCATAATTTGAAGGGGAAAAAAAAAAGTTCTATTCAACAGCATTCTCCGAAAGTATCTGAGTTGTTATCTTGGAAAAAGAAATTTGTATTGCATTCAGCTTTCTTACATTCACGGTATTATATTTGGCACTGGGATTAACTTTTTAAATTATATATTTAGGACAGGGTAAGAGAGCTATGCAGTTTGTGTATGGAGGCGTCTGAAGACTTTAAACTGGCCTTAGATAAAAGAATCCCACGCAAGCCTTTGCCTTGCAGTCTTCAGTTCATGTCTAGTCTGCCAGAGCAGCCTAGAGCCTCCACCTGTTTCCCAGCAACAACGACGCGACCCCGCCCCTTCTTAGCCCCTGCCTACCTTATTAACTTAGTGGGGCGGAGCTAGAGTCCAGTGCCCAATATAAGGAGAGCAGAGGCGGGAGGGCCTGGCATCCTCGTCGCTAGGGAAACGGACGCTGCAGCCGGCAACGCGTGATGCCCGGCGCCGAGGAGCAGCCAGCGCTGGCGGAGTCTGGGGATGAGGAGCCTGGAGACCCGAGGCTGCGGCTCCTGGGGACTTTTGTGGCTCGGAGCCTGCGTCCAGCTGCTGGCACCTGGGAGCGCTGCGCAAACACACCGGAGGCGGGGCGGCTGCTGCAAGCCTTCCTGGATCACCATGCTGCCTCGGATCCGCGGCCGCTGCTGGTGGTTCAGTCCGGGCCCGGGGGCCTGGTGGTGAGACCCGGTCTGGACGCAGGACCGGAGCCTAGCCAGGCTCGCGCCAAGGGACTTTTTTTCTTGCGCACCAGGTCCGAGCCTCCGGGAAATCACAGCCTCCGCGGCACGGTGCTCTGCGGTGACCTGCCCTCGGTGCCACTGGAGCACCTGGCCCCGCTGCTTTCAGAGGTGAGGGTGGGTGGATGGCCCCTTGCTAGCAGAGGCTGAAGCCTAAGGGGGAGATAGGGGCGTGTGCATGAGGGGCGGAGTCAAAACCAAAGAGGTGGGGCGACGCTGCAGAAGGAGGGTACGTGGGCGGGACCACAGGCAAAGGGCCTGGGCCAGAGGTGGAGTCTGGAAGAAAGAGGGCTAAGGTTGGAGCATAGCCTGGAAGGGAGTGGAAGGACGGAGCTGCCAGTAAACCAAAACCCTGGTTATCTGTAGGGTGCCAGCTGCAGACACATCTGGGTGAAAGCCAGTCCACAATAAGAACCAACCTTGGGTCAGGGGTTTTGGCTCAAGAGGAAGCCATAGTGTGAAGTCCTGGCAGCAAGCAAGGGCCGAGGACAAGAAAATGGTGAATTTCGAGTTAAAGTGGGTCTGCTGGATGGAGAGTTGCACTGCTTTAAACACTATCTGCCTTTGCAAAGAAGTTTAGAAGGAGGCGGTTTGGTTTTGATTTTCATGTCATGCATTTACCATGCAAACATTAATGAAACTGCCCTTGTGCCAGCAACAGTTGAGTATCCTTTTGGAAATGGTCAGCAGGCATTGTGAAGAGTCTGTCCCACCTCTGGGAAAAGAGACTTGGATGGAGCCTCTGGGCCTTCAGAGTTCGGAGGATTTTCACAAGGGTAGCTAGATGAGATTCTTGAACCCTTAAACCTTCCCAAAGGAAGAAAACTTTCCTGCTAGTTGAGTACATGTGCTTCTAGAGGCTCGCCCTCTCTAGATCCAGGTAGTTGTGAAATTAGTGTGTGCAGATACTAGCTGTGTGATGTTTTGTGTGCTTAGTGTCCTGGAAATGACACAGAAACAGAAAATGCGTTTCCATCCACGAAATGCTTCCCAAACACATGCATCAGATCATGTATTCGAAATATTTAAAACTGAAGACAGTGAGGCTAAGCACTTACCTAAAACTTTGACCCTAGTGGTATAGCCAGGACATGGCTGCTCCTTGCTACATCTGATGTTAGCTCCCTAGTTACCTTGGAAGGGAGAATTCCAAGGAGGAATATGATGGGTGGGCAAGCCCTCAGGGTCTAGGAAAGCTAGGCTAGCATTAAATTCTTTAATAGTTTTAAATTGAATAGTCTTGTTACTGTATTATGTTTGGATACCATCTGTACAGAAGTGCATCTGTAGGTCATTTTCCCCTGGTAAAGGATGATGGAAAGACAGATCCATGGAGTCTCAGATGCTGCCTTGATCTTAGTGTTGTGTTGACTTCTGATCAGTGAGAGGCAGGGAGGGCACATATGGCTCTTGCAAAAGATCCATATCAGGGAGCTCACAGCCACCTGTAACTCCAGCTCTGGGAGATTTGATGCCCTCTTGTAAACTCTATGGCTATCTGAAGTCATATGTACATATACACTTATATAGGCACACAGAGATAAATAGCCTTAAAAGATGATTTTTAAAGGCTTAGAGATAGACACAAACTAGTATGTGTAGAGGGCTGAGCACAACTCAGGACTGCACAATCAGTAAGGAAATCCAGTCCAGAAATCAAAAGTAACTTTAAGAGCTGGAGAGATGTCTTCGAGCTTATAGAAGCACACTTCCACAGGAGCAGAGTTTGGTTCACAATACCCAAGTCAGGAAGCTCACAGCAGCCTGAAACTCCAGCTCTCAGAGATCTGACACCTTCTGTGTTCCATGGAAACCTACACACATGGGGCATACAGGCACATAGACCATACATATATACATAAAATAGACAATTAAGAGAATTTAAGACAATTTCTTAAATTTAAGACAATTTTTTTTTTTGAGACAGAGTCTCATGTAGCTCAGGCTAGGCTCTAATTTGCTATGTAGTTAAGGATGACCTTTAACTCCTGATCCCCCCACTTTCACCTCCCAAGAGATGAAGAGTACAGGTATGTAGCACAAAACCCATGTGTATTTTTAAAATTTATAGTGAAGATAAAAATATTCAGCTAAGGAGTAGATGAATGGATTATGGAGCATTTAAACAGGGAAATACTGATAGAGAATACTCTTTATAATATTATTTTTTTAAATAACCCCAACAACATAAAATCCACCCTCAGGGGTTCCCAACCATACAATACAACGTTGTGAGGCCCAATCACCTAGTATGACACATCTCCAGGCCTCCCCTACCCAACAGGATTGAAAGTACACTCACCCCAAACACCCACGTCCCTGTCCTCACACTTGCCAAGCAGCGTTCTCCAGTTTGTCATCCTGAATTCAACTCCTCTAGCCTACGTGTGCCTGCGTACGTGTAGATGGAGTCACGTAGCTTTTGTCTCTGTGTGAGTTTCAATGTTTCTCCTGACTTAACAATCATTTCAACAATCAAAAGGTCCTCCAATCACATGGCCTCTGGGTTCCCTGAGTCTTTCTCCTCCTGTCCTCACCACTTGGTGATCCAGCGCACCTCCCTCTCTCTGACCAGTGCTTCTGCTTTTCCAACTTCCTGCATACCCCCATCCTGGCACCCCATAACCTGAGGACTTCACTCCCTGCACATGACTGGGACCTCAATCCATTGTCTTTCCAATGTTCCTCAGTCACAACAGTACATCTGTGCCTTGTCCAGCTTGAGAGGCAGCAGCACCATTATCTCTACATTCCACTGGGTCATTTCACTTAGCCAATGAGAATCTACTGGGTCATTTCAC
>JANHMN010000002.1:53830594-53842402 GCA_030674055.1 Rhabdomys pumilio
CTCTCTCTCTCTCTCTCTCTCTCTCTCTCTCTCTCTCTCTCTCTCTCGTGTGTGTACCTATCTTGTTTAAGTGGTCACAGCTCCTGTGTGTTCATGATTGCCAGAGTCATGACACACCCAGAAGACAACATTTTATATTCTCCTGCCCCATCCTATTTTGCTCACAGTTCTGGTTCCCCTCATCTACAGTGTCCCCAGGGCCTTGGATTGAGTGACAGAGATGTTCCACATAGTCTTAAGTATGCAGCAGTCCCTTATTCTGAGTACTTTAATAGGTTATGATTTTCTAATTTAACCACTGTCCATTGCCAAGAGGCTTTTCTGACTCAGGCCAATAGCTACACCAGTCTGTGGGTGTTTAGGTGTCTTAGTTACTTTTCTACTCCAGTGAACAGACACTATGACCAAGGGTACTAATACATATAAGAGCTTATGGGGACTTACCATTTCAGATGGTTGGTCCATAACCATCCCAGTGGAGAGTACAGCAAGCAGGTAGGCATGGTGCTGGAGCAGCAGCCAAGAGCTTATATCATCTGCAAGTAGGTAGAAGAAATAGCACACTGGGAATGGCACAAGTCTTTGAAACCTAAGGGCTCACCTCGAGTGACACACCTCCTCCAACAAGGCCATGCCTCCCAATCCTTCTCAAACAGTTCCACCAGTGGGGGTCAAAGAATCCAAACATGAGCCTATGGGGGACATTCTCCTTCAGACCCCGCTGTACAAGGCAACTTAACATTCCCATTTATCAGAACACTCGTAGTAGATTCTCCCACAGGGCTGAAAACCTCGGCAGTCATGGACATTTTACCAGGTTTACAGTTCCATGCATGTATTCCCACCTACGGAGGGGGCCTCGGCTTCAATGAAGAAGCAGTTAGTTACACCCACAACGGTCATGCCACTGTTCTATCAGCTAGTGTATTTTGTCTGGCAAGTCAGTATTGTGACACATAGTATCTGTATCTGGGTTAAATTATTGATAACTTTTCTTCCCAACAGTTCACCTAGTACTTTCCAATACTGTCTAGTTCAGTTCCCGTTTGATTTCCCTAGGTCCTATATCAATGTGTGTGCTGTCTTCAGCGACAGGATCTTTTGTCTAGTTCTGGTGAGCAGTCCAACGCAGTAACAATAGGCTGTATTGTTTTGCGAGCCTTTGGGGGCTCTTTCCCCAGTAGCTCATAAGGAGGTATCCCATGTACTAGAATTTGGGAGTTAAATAACCCATGACTTCTAGAAGCAGCATTATCAACCCACTCAAGGTAATTCCATTCGAGTTTTTTTTTTCCTATTGAGACAGGGTCTCACTGTGTAGCACCGGCTGGCTTGAATTTGCCATCCTCTTGCTTGGTGTCTCTCTCTTTCAGGTCATTATTCCTGTCCTGGCCAATGAAAAGAACCAGGTAGACTGGCCCCACATGGTATGTGAAGACATCAAGCGTCATGCCCACTCCCTGCAGTCTGACCTTCTGGTGATCCTTGAGCGCGTGAAGCGGAGAACCTTGCTGCCTCTTCCAGTTGGCTCAGAAAAAGTAGAGTTTGTGGATGGCCACAGCGAGCCAGTGTAAGTACCACCAGCCTATAGGCTTTGGCCATGACACAGAAACTGGTTCATTTGTAGCATCTTCCCCAGGGCTTTTCTTGTTCCTGACGTTGCATACCTCAGTCCACACACAAGTCCACTGTTGACCTCTGCTAATGTCCTTGGACTGTGTATTCACACTGATTAGGCCCCTTGCCCAGCCTTACTACTTGAGGCCTCTGAAGGTTCTCTTGGCAATGTCGCAGGTTTTTTTTCAGGGCTCAGATCAACTGTGGCATTTTCAGTGTTCTAGAGATGTGGCCAATGCCCATCTGATAGCCAACCCAGCAGCCATACAGCTCTAACCTGCATTCCCCAGTGTTCTAGCATTCAGTCTCTTGCTACCATTCCAGCCTCCGTTACCCAGCAGCTGCAGACTTTTCACATCCTCGAGATTTTTGTTTGTTTGTTTGTTTGTTTTTTCACCTGCAGTCCAGACAAATCTGGCTCTACTGGGGAGTCAATGCCTCCTGCCCATGAGTGGACATTAAAACTGCAGCCTCCATTGTTTATGTTGGTTTTGCCTATTTATTTAAGAGTGGCTCTCATTCTGTGTCCTAAGCCATCCTAGAGTTTTCTACATAATATAAGCTGGTCTCAGACTCAAGATTCTCTTCCCTCAACCTCCCCAAGGGTAGGGTGACAGTTCTGTGCCAACACACCAGCTCTTCTGCATTACCATATCCATCTAGTTCCTCTCAGCTCTTCCAGCCTTACGTTTTCCCTCTCTTTGTACCCAGGAGTATGTTTCCCTTCCGATCCAGGCTATGTATGTAAATATTTGTTTCTTATATTTTTACTCAGCATTTCTATGCATTTGTGGCAATAGGTCATCTTCCTGAATAAGAGAGGTCTGGCTGTCATTGTGTTAATTCAAGAGCCATGATGTACCTGAAGAATGAGTAAAGCTTGCAATTGCAGCGTACTTCTCCATAGTTTTATGTGGAAAATGATTATATATCTGTATATAATTTGAAGTAGCATCCTAGTTAACTGGAAAGCTTACTGTAGTTTAATAAAAATGTCTAATTTTCCAAATAGACACAATTAATCTTTCCCTTTTCCCCAGCTCCTCTATCCAATGCCTTAATAACATTCAGTTCGTGTGTACAAATCCTTGCTGAGTCTGTCTGCTTTTATCCATCTTAGATAATTTCCACATAGGCTGCATCATTTGGGGGAGGAGAGCATTTTCTTTTAATGTCTTTCATAGTCACTTGCGCTGTATAATTTCTGAGCAGATATGAATTTCATATGACGTCAAGATAGTTCCCAGTGTGAAAATATCATCTACACATCTATACATTCCTTTCTTCATTACTGTGTCCCTGTTGCCTGGCGTACACAGTTTCCTTTTAAGACCCTGAAGAGGAGCTAGTCCAAGTTTTATTTTAATTTATTTAAAAATAAAATGCAGTTACTATTATTGTGGCATCTGGGTACATGTTTGGAGTGTGTGCATGTGTATGTATATGTGTGTGTGTGTGTGTGTGTGTGTGTGTGTGTTTGTGTGTGTGCATGCTTGTGTGTATATGAAGTGTGTGTTAGTGTGTATGTGCATGCTTAGTGTGTGTGTGTGTGTCTGTGTGTGTGTGTGTGTGTGTGTGTGTGTGTGTGTGTGTATGTGTATGCGTATTTGAAGGGGAATGCCTGGGAATTCCATTCCTTGTTGGAAGTCTGAAGACAGAGTGGAATCATCCTGGTAAGTCCTGGGTAGGTAGATGTGGCAAACTGTCTCCTGGAAGAGCTAGTTGGCCAAGGAATCAGCTTCTGTGCTATGCAGGGAGCTTGTTCTCTGGTGAGATTCAAAGCAGGAATGGATGTTTGGGTGGCTTCTCAATGTTTCATTCATTGACAAGATTTTGTGCTATTTAAAGTTTCTAAATTAGTCTTCAGAATATTGTTGGACTCTTGTCTGTACGGATAATGTTGAATATATACAAGAGTAAGCATGTTTTCTCAGAAAAGAATTTAGACAGTTTGTTGATGTGCTTTAAAAGAGTTTATTGCAGGGGAAGTTGGTAGAATTCATAGGTTAAAGGCCACAGAGTGGGCTCTGTTGGTAAAATGCCTGGCACACAAGCATGGGAACCTGAGTTCAGATCCCTGTCACCCACAAAGCACTAAGCATAAAATCATGTACCTGTAACCCCATCACTAGGGGATAAGCGAGTTGGAGACAAGTGGACCCCTGGACCTTCTTGGCCAGCCAGCCTAGCCAATCCAATGAATTCCAAGCTCAATGAGAGTTCCTGTATCAAAGCATAAGGCAGAAATGTGCCAGAGACTTTAGATAGCAACCTCTGGCCTCCATATTTATATGCATAGGCAAGGTACCAACATACACACATCCATGTGAACATGTACATATATGCACAGACACAAACACACAGACACACTTTTTAAAAACAAAAGGATTTGTAGGTTAGGTGGAATTTTTCACCTATTTTAAAAGACTGAAGGTTCTCTTTTAGAGAACACCCAGGAATATTTCTTGAACTGACTTAAGTTTGTTCCCCCAAGGTTTTGTGTATTGGCATTTTTTTTTCAGTGTCACTCTGTAGGGAAGTGGTAGCTATCCTTAAGACTTGGAGCTTTGAGCAGGGCAATTAGGTCATTGGAAGCACTACTCTCAGAGAGAACTAACGTAAATCCTGGAGGACCTCAGCCTCTGCCAGATTATTAAAGGGTAAAGCTAGCCCCTGCCTACCTTTTGGCTTCCCTCATTGCTGTCTGAATCTCCATGCATTTATTACTACCACAATGCCACCATCCACAGCATATCCCGCACCTTGACATGGACTTCTGACTTTCCAAAGCATGAGCTAAATGAACTTTGTTTTGTAAGTTTCCCAGCCTAGGGAATTTTGTTATAGTCACAGAGGACGAGTGATTACTTTTCCACACACTGGGGGATTTCTCTTGTATTTTGCAGCTTGGATTCCATAGACAAGTCAACTGTTTATGCTGTGGAGTCTGCAGTGATCAAATGGAGCCACCAAGTCCAAGTGGTACTCAAGAGAGAGTCTTCTCAGGCACTCATACAAGGGGAAAATCCCACCCCCAAGGTGGAGCTGGAGTTCTGGAAGAGCAGGTAGGCAGGGAGGCGTGTGCTCAGGTGCTGGGAGAGAACTGGCTACAGAAGAGAAAGCCAGGGCTGCCCTTGGGGAGCCACCATTGACTCTGGTCCCACTTCCAGGTGTTTCTCATCCTTCCCAGGGGTGACAGCTGAGGGTCTGGCTCAGTACAGTTTCTTTCTGTGAACTGGGGACACATTCTTTTCCTGAGGCTCAGCAGCCACCCTTCCTTTCTGGGAAACTGTCAGCTCATTGGGGATCTTTCAACAATGTATATATAATTGAATGGAGACTTAAAACATTGTTTTTACTTTTTTTTTTTTGAGAGAGAGAGAGTTTTAAAATTTTTTTTTCTGTGAATGAATGTTTTACCTGCATGACTGTATGTGGATCACACTTGTCCAGCCCCCTGAAACTGGAGTTAAAGATGGTTGCAGATCTCTATGTGCATGCTGGAAACCAAATCTGGATCCTCTGAAAGAATAGTCAGTACTCCTAACCACTGATTTATCTCTCCATTATGGACTCTTAGTACATTTATTCTAATTTCTGTTCCCCTTTTCTTGGACATCCAAGTTTAGATGTGTATACACCTCTGTAAGGATCTGGGGTTTAGGGGAGGAGAAAGGATTTTGGACATTGGCCACATAACTGCCAGTCCTGGGCCTCAGCTCATCATTAGCATCTGCTGTTTCCTTCCCAAAGGATGACGAGAATTACCTATTACTCCTGATTATAACTATTACTCCTGATTAGTTCCCCTTCCTACACTCCATGCCCTCAATTCTATTTATCATTGTGCTGGTGAATCTTTTCTGGAGGAGACGGGCAAATGCTAGAGGCAGATGTCCCTGACCCTACATAGAACAGAGTGTCGGTGTCATGTTCATAAGACTAGCTGTCCTATAAGGCTCCAGCCCTCTTTGCACTGCCATGCTGAGAAGCCCATAGTCCCCTGGTTTCTGACCATTTCCTGACCTATGATGAGGCCCTTCTCTAGATGTCCCACTTCAACAATGCTTCTGTTTTCCTGCTCCAACCTTGCTGGAAGAACTAATGACCTCCAGCTGCCAAGCTTTTGGGTCACCAGCTGGTCTGGTCACAACAGTGTTTCTTGAAGCTTTAAGCCTTTGTTCCTGACTCTGGCTTTGCCCTCACTGTTCTGAAACAGATGTCTGTGTTGGGTTCTTGGGGATGGTGCTCAGACTCTGTGCAGGCACCTGAGGCGGGGCTCTCCTCTGCCTGTAGGAGGGTGGGGCATCACAGTGTGACAGCATTTCCCTGTGCTCACTTGCATCCCTCTCCTGGGCATTGCAGGTGTGAGGACCTAGAACACATTTACAATCAACTAATGACAATCAAGATAAAGGGCATGGCTGAACTCCTGGACAAACTTCAGAGCAGCTACTTGCCAGCCTTCAAAGCCATGTTCAGAGATGTTGAAGCAGGTGAGGACCAGCCGGTATCTCCACAAGTCTATTTGGCTCAAAGTTTTCTTTAGCACCCTGTCTAACTTCTTGCTTTGAGATGTCAGCATCTTTACATCCTTGTTACCTTCTTATCTGCCAGGAGACGGCATGGTGGCAGGAACAGTAAATATGGAAGCAGCTAGGTTTGTAGGGCAGCTGCCCTGTGGCCTTAGACAAACCGTGCAACCTCTCCGTGGTTGGAACTCTGGCTCTGCTCTGTCTGATTCCTTGCCTCCCTCAGAGCTTGTGAGCCAATCTAGATGGAAGCTGCACCACAGTATAAATACATGCAGTGACAGAGGTGACATCTCACCTCTGGAAGCCAGATCCCTCTTCGCTGCCCTTGGCATCTTGAGAAATCTCTCGTCTGTCTCTAGTAGCATTCTGGCTTTTCTGTTCAGATGGGACTGCAATTTCCTGTCCCTCCGAGTGCCAGACAAGACCAGCCTTTGTTAAAATTGCATAGCTGGCAAGGGCTATGACAAGACATAGGTGCATTTTCCCAGGGTTTCCTTTTCCCTTTCTGGTGTGTTTGTGCCCCAACTCCCAGCTCCCATTTTCTACTAAATCCCTCCTTGTTCTTAGTGCTGTAGGTCAAAATGTGCTTTTAAAGATATGTTCAATTTCATATGAATTAAACTTAATCTCAACAGTGATTTTCAAGTACTCTCTTTTCCTAGAACTTTCTTTAAATACTCTGCTTCATGTATGTCCAAAATATAAACCCAATCAAGGTCTACTTGTTTATTAACAGGGTCGTTGTCCTATATCCAGAGCTCACTAGCTGACCCATCTGTCACCTTACTTGTAGCGGGAAATATTAGAAAAGGCGCCATTCCACACTAACGCCAGCTACTCTCTGGCCCCAGTGGTCTTGCCACCTCCATGACTAGCCCCATGCAGGGACTGTCTGTCTCAAGGTTCTCTTGCTGCATATTCTGCTCACATTCCCAGCCATCTGCCCTCTGTGGTTAGCTGTTACAAATCCCCGTCACCAGGTAAAATCAAAACTCTAGAGGCTTGTAATTTACGGTCAGATTTATATCAGTAAATTCCCACAAAATGTCCACACAATGAACTCAGAGCCAATTGATATTGATGTATACTGCCCACCTAGATAAGACAAATTGTCCTGTAATTATCCATCCCTTATAAGATAGTCATAGCTACCTGTGGCTATTTAAAAGCCATGTGGAATCTGGATCGACTTTCTCTTCCATTTTTCTTCCTTCTCTCCTGTCTCTCCCATCTCTAAAACTTCCAGCCCACCATCGTTATCTACTGCCCATTGGTTGGTCCCTTGAAACCTTTATTCATTAGGGGAAGGGTCTGCCACACTTACTCTGTCCTTCTGCCCTTGGGAATAAAAGAATCAGTGACAGGGTATCTTTTTCTCTTTTCATTTCTTTGTGTGTATTTTTGTTGTTGTTTTTAACATAGCATCTTTCTGGTTAGCTAAAGTTGGCCTTGAGTTTAGTAGCCTAGGCGAGCCGTGAACTCCAGTGTCCTGCTACAGAATCCCAAGAGTTGAAATTATAGTCATGAGTTAACACACCCAGCTTTAATGCTGGGATTTTAAAGTGATCGATACAACAGAGAAGAGCTGCCATAGAGTCCTGAGGTCTACCTGGTCCCACAAGCCATTACAGTGGCTCCTGAGCCAGCAGATACAGCTGCCTTGAACAAGACATTTGTTGAAGCTTCAGTTCCCTCTTTCTCCAGAGATACTGTGTCGCAGGGATATTATGTAAGCTTCTAATTTGAGCTTCAGTTGACATACACAGGTATCACCAGAATTTGTTATGATATACCATTGTAGATTTGAGAAATTACTGGACAAGTGTTTTTTAAAATGACTTTTAAAATGCCCTGTTTCCACAAATTATACCATTTTTATTACTTGGGGTTGAAATAAGTTTTCATTTCATATACAACCAGCCCTCCACATCTGTGGATTGGTCTTCATGGACTCAATTGACCATGCTTTTCATTTTGTTCTATAACAAAAACATAGATTTATTTACTGTTGTCATTTCCTAAATAACACAGAGTACAGCTTTCTCTATAGTATTTATAGTCTGCTCGGTAGTATGAGCAGATTTCAAGAATGCAGGAAGGCCAGGCATCGTGGTGTATACTTGTAAATCCTAGTGCCTACAAGGCTGAGGCTGGGAGAGCTCAAATTTTAGGCCAATGAGATGCTTGTCTTAAAAAAAAAACAAGAAAAATATACATCATTGTGTATCTAGGTTATTCACAAATATCACACTCTTATATACAAGGGGATTGAGATTTATGGCTCTGGGTATTGACAGGGGAACCTGAAACAGATTACCCGCCCCCAACATGGACCTCAAAGAACCATTATAATTTTATCTATTTTATGTGGGAGTTTTCACTGGGGAAGCAGTGCTACAGTGTGCACGGCGCTAACATGTGCAAGTGCCTAATGCTTAGAGCTCAGCTAACAGAGCATAAAGGAAGCACATGCTCTGAACTGGTTATTCCATATTCACATGTGCCTATCACACTAGTACATTAGAAAACTCGCTGGTCCCATGTATTAGTGGTTGGAAAAGATTTGTTTCTGTAGGTCATCATTTTAATTAAAATAAAAAAAAACCTTTTTTTTCAACCCACTGTATGCTGGGAGTGATATTTAAAAAATAAACAGTACTATGACAGTATCGAGCATACAGTAGAGCAGCAGCAGAAGTCCTTTAAATATGTGATTCAATTCCCCTGATGGGAGAAAAAGAAAATTAGATTAGAGGTGTTAGGGAGCGCCTTGGTCAGGAATTTGGCAGAGCCTACACAACTAAAGAGATGTTAAAGGCTATTGACTGGTTTTTTATCATGTCTAATCTAATTTCAGAACATCTGGCTTCCTTTATCCAGAGTAGAGACATTGGGTGCGTCATTCTTATTAGCCATGGTTGGCCAGTTCATTGGCTTTGTACGGACTAAAGAGCAATGGAGAAAGTGGAGTATCTGGGTGTGAGCACAAGTCAGAGAACTAAGGATGAAGTGTGGGAGCAAACATGATTGGAAAGTGCATTGATTGGAAGTTGAGGATGCTTGGCAAACAGCAAGTAGAGTTGACTGTCCCCTTGGGGGCACAGATATCTTGCTAGGGAGTTCTCTTGCTAGTCATTATCAGGAATGGTTGACACAGAGCAACCTGGTTTCCAATTGTCTTGGTGTACCTATACTGCCCTAACAGCCACTGCAGACTGGGTCATTTAGTTGTCACTGCTTTGGAGACTGAGAAGATCAAGACTATAACCAAGGAGTTCAGTTGTCTAGTAAGGGTTGCTCTCCTCCTGCAGGATGGCTCTTGGTTGCTGCATCCAGTGCGGGGAGAAATGTTCTGTCTTCACATATGGAGGTGGAAGGCAAGCTAGCAGAATGGTAGGCTTTAATCCTAGCCACAAGGGAGGAGCCCTCATTGCCTAATCAGATCCTCTAGTTAGTTCTTCTCATTGGCCATTCATTTTCACCACCTGACTTTTGGGGGAGAAGGTACGATGAAGTCATAGCTCCAACCAGAGATGTTTGAAGGTAGAGTGTCTGGGAAGAAGGTAGAGCTCTATGCTGAACTGGAGCCACAGAGGGCTGGTCCACTCTTCTGTACATCTCTCTTAATTTCCCATCCCTACTCCCGAAGATGTACTCAGATAAGCCAGTAGCTTAAAATTGGACATAGTTCACATAGTGTCAATATTTATGTCAGAAATTAGCAAATGGATACATTTCCCTTATAGTTTGTCATTATAGGTTTACCAGCAAATGACTGTATATACCTGTCAAAGTTTAAATAAGTAAATGCAACATAAAAGTATACAAAATCTAAAATAAGCTGGTAGAAAGATGTCTCAGTACAACCACTTTCTCTGCAAGTATGAGGACCTGAGTTCAAACCCTAGCACCCACATAAATATTGGCTGTAGATATGAGTACCTATAAAGCCAGCATTGCAGGGCAGAGAATGCATAGCCCTAGAGTTTCTGGTCAGCCATCCTAGTTGATAGGAATTCAGTCCAGTAAAATACCTTGTCTTAAGTGGAAAAGGTAGAGATTTATAGCACCAATACATTTGACTTCCAGCTCTGATCTCTTGCTTGTACCTGTGCCTGTGACACACACACACACACACACACACACACACACACACACACACCGCAGTATGGCATATCAGATTTCAAGCTATAATAATAAACATAGCACGGGACTAGTATATAAACATACACGTAGAATAACAGAACAAAACAGAAAATGCAAGTACTCATGATTACAGCTATCTTATATTGACAAAGGTGCCCAAAATACACACTGGAGGAAAGAAAGCATTGTTAACAAATGGTGCTGTGAAAATGGGATGTCCACGGTAGGATAAAAGGAGGCCTATATCTACTACTCTGCACAACATCAACGGCAAATGAATCAGAGGCCTCAGTGTGAATCCTGAAACACTGAAGCTGCCGGAAGACATAAGTGATACTCTCCAGGATGTAAGAGTGGAAAGGACTGCCTGAATGGGACTCCATTCACTCGGGAATTAAAGTGACTAGTTAAAGAACAGGACCTCATTACACTGAAAAGTTTTTATACAGGAAAAAAAAAAACCTCACAAACAAACAAATAAAAAGAAACAATTAAGTGAAGAGAAAGCCCACAGGGTGGGAGGAAATCTTCATCAACTAGACATCTACTAGAGAATGAATTTCCAGAATATTCCAAGAACTCAAACACCCCCCCCCCAAAATAAAATCTGGAAAACAAACAACCCTATGAAATATGAGCTCTATAACTGAACAGAGACTTCTCAAAAGAAGTATCTTTAAAAGTGTTCAGCATCCTTAACCATTAGGGAAATGCAAACTAAAATTGCTTTGAAATTCCATCTCACCCCTGTCAGAGTGTGAAGAACAAAACAGCCAACGCAGAAGATGTTGGCGGAGAGAAGAACCCTACTGCAAACCGTTAAAGCTACAGTTAAACTTTGGAAATCAGTGGAGGATAACTCTTTAAAACGCTGAAAATATCCGCACACTAAAAATGGTGGCACACACCTTTAATCCCAGCACCTGAGAGGCAGAAGCAGGAGGATCTCTATGAGTTTGAGGCCAGCCTGGTCTACAGAGTGAGTACAGGACAGCCATGGCTATTATACAGAAAACCCCTGTCTCAAAAAACAAACAAACAAACAAACAAAAACCTTAGAAAACTAGACTATATGGCTTACCTAAACCATCCCTGTCATATGTGCAAAAGACCTGACATCCTACTCCACAGATAAGTGCCATGTTCACTGCTGCTTTATTCAGAGTAGTTAGGAAATGGAAGGAAAAAAATATGTCCTTCAGCTGATGAAAATGTGGTACATATACATGCTGGGATCCTATTCATCTGAAAAGTAAAGTAAATTGTAAAATTTACAGGTAATGTTTGGAGCTGAAAAATACACTGAATGAGTTGACCCAGATCCAAAAAGACAAACTCATCATATTCTCTCAAATTGTGGCTCCTAGTACTGAATCTTTAGATGTGAGTCTATGGCCAGATGCAAGTGCAGAAGCAAAGAAAGGGTAATTCAGAGGGGGAAGGAGAGAGAAATAACCTTAAATGTGTGTGTGTGTGTGTGTGTGTGTGTGTGTGTGTGTGTGTGTGTGTG
>JANHMN010000002.1:53850022-53864404 GCA_030674055.1 Rhabdomys pumilio
GGGGTCAAGAGAGATGTGTTGTGGGAATTCTGTAATGATTCTAACAAAACCATTAGATGACAAAGATAAAATAATGACAGACTAAACCTGTTCAAGTCAATTTTTTTAAAATGTATATTAAAAAATTCTAGGCACTGAGCTAAGTGCTGGCACCCAAAGATCAATAGAATATAGTTTTGCCTAAAGAACTGTCTGGACAGATAATCATGGTATGGGAGAAGAGAGATAAATTAGCACAGAACATTCAGGGTATAAAGACATAGAGTCAGTAAAGTTTGCTAGGGTGAATTGAATGTCATAATAAAAATACATGTGAATTACTAGGAGCAAAAGAGAGAAGGGGGGCCCTAACCCAGGAGAACTTTGAAAAAAATAGCAGAAAACAGAAGAGAAAACCAATTTTGAACTGGAAAAAATTCGCTTGGGAAAGGCATAAAGGCAGAAAATATGTGAGAGAAAGCCAGAAGCTAGATTGTATGAAAGGCATACCTTAAACCCTTCCTCGGAATCAGGAGAGTTATTAATAATTGACATGTAGCATCATCCTAAATGCCTCATTTTCTCTCTGCTGTTTTCAGCACAGCTCTTGCTGCTCAGCCCCTGTCCCTTTCCCTTCCATTCATTTTTCTCTCATCTCCTCATCAACTCCTTGCTGCTGTGTAGCCAAGGTGATGGACACCCTGGCCTCTGGGCTGACCAGGGAGGAATAATTAACTCTGCAGCATTGTAGCAGGCATGTTTGCAGGATCTCCAGCCTTAAAACAAGCTTTCAGTGACTGTTTGGGAGGGGGCTTCAACCTTGAACACACATGCTAACAATATGACCTTTCTAGCATAAGGGTACCTGCTGTGCATGGGGTATCAGGAAATATTAGCATAACTGACCACAGGCCCCTGAGAATCATTATCTCATAGTATTCCCTTCTCAGGCTTCTTTTTCTGAATCAAAGGCTCAGATGCGTACAAAGCAGTTGCCCTGTTTTTACTGGAGAGACCTTGATGTCTCCCTGCTCTCTGTCCCTTTGCTGCTGTTTTGCCGAAGTTGTCTGTCTTGTACGCTGGGCTACTTACTCCTTTGCTCCTGGGTATGGTGCCTCTGTTTCTTATTTTTTATCTTCTCAATGTTGGCTCTGATTCATCCCCTTTGCCCTTTTCTGTCTTCTTCCTCCCACATCTCTTCTCTCCCCAGCTCAGTACAGCAGGACGGGGGACTATTGATTGTCTTCTGGCATATTTCACGTAGCCCTTTAGTTAGCATTCCGAGTATCACAGTGATCAATGCCTGTTTCAAATGGGATTAATCTGCTTCTCTCCAGCAAGAATTAACATGGACTTAACCTTCTTCATCTTCTATTCTAATACAATATATGACCGCCATGCTATTGGCACCTGATGGACAGAATGACATCAGTGCCCTTAGCTCTCCTCTGCTCATGGTGACGGCCAGGATGCAAAGGGCTGGCTTCTAATCTCCCCATGCTCCAAGCTTCCTGTCCTTTCATCTGTGATGCTCTTTACCCGTTTGCTTATTTTGCACAAGAGAATTTTGTTGCACAGGTTCATGCTTTCCTTGTGGGTACTTGCTAAAAGAAGATGGGAGGTGGTGTGAGATCCTGTGGGTGTGCGCTGGTGAATGGTGTGCAGTCTATGGAGCAGCAGTTTCCCAGGGCAGCAGGAGACCAACCTTCTTCCTCATGCTCTACTCCACATGACCAAATCCTTGCCATGGAAACTGAAGACCACAAACAGAGAGAAATGGGGCATGCAGGAACTTTCCTTATGTTAGAGCATGGGTTATTGCTGTCCTTGGAAAAGCTAATCATCAATACCCGTTTTTTAATAAACAATTCAACCTGATACATCAATTAATTTATGCACAGTCATTCAGTGCAGAATGCTGAGCTGGGATTTGTTCATGGGAGTGTGTAATCTTCTCACTAAACTACTACATGCTCCAGGGCACCATAAATGTCTCCTTCCCTCACTCCCTTCCTCTTTCTTTTCCTCCCTCTCTCCCTCCAACCTTTCTTCCCTCCTTGCCTTTGCATTTGGGCAAAACTGGCTTTGTGGTGGTGTTATCTCTGCCCTACATGCTGTTTTCTATTTTGTGTACCCTGCTTTTAACCGTTTAGTTTCTAGATCTTTTTAACTAAGTAGCTCACTCACATAAAGTTCTTGTCCCCTTTCCAAGGAAGGACTTTTTTTTCCTTTATGGCTTCAAGTAAGGCAATGGTTAGCCTTCTTAACACCGTAACCCTTTAATACAGTTCCTCACGTTGTGGTGACCCAAAACGATAACATTATTTTCATTACTACTTCATAACTGTGATTTTTCTACTGTTGTGAATCATAATGTAATTAACTGTTTTCTGATGGTCTTAGGCAACCCCTATGAAAGGCTCGCCTGACCCCCAAAGGGGTTGCAACCACACGTTAAGAACTATTGACCTAAGGGTACATCCAAAGTACACAAAATCTTTGCAGTTTGAATGGTCAAGGAACTGAAGAGAAGCCATTTTTTCATGCCTCTGGGTTCCTTGACTCGTCCTACTCCAGAGCACACTGTTTTCCAGCTCGAGCACACACGCATGCTTGCACTTCCCTTTTTTTGCCACAATATTGTAGAATCTGAATATCCTTGTTTATGTTTCTGCCCGAAGCCTCTTCCCTGCAAATGATGCGGGGAGCCGCTTAGAGAGAGCCCTCATTTCTTTCATTATAAAATTGCTATGATTCACTTGGAGACGAAATGATTTCCTGCTGGGGCTTTATGCAGAGTGATTAACAGGGAGAGAGGTAATACGCTGACCTGATACACATCACATTTCCTTGTGGTCTCTCTGCCATCTCCAGCATTCTGCCCAGCCTGTTTTCATTCCTGGCCTAATTGGGCTGGCTTCCTTTTCAGCCCAGCTTGAACACATGGTCACGTGCGAGACCATTAGCTGCATAAGGTCGGTGGCAGTCGAAAGGTAAAGAAAACCGTCTTTTTTTCAAATGACCTTTAGAGATTTTCATCTGTGAGTATCTGCTTTGTGCTCTCCCTTAATGAATTCCGAAGACATTTCTTTTAAGACCGGCGGCGTGACCTCTCCTTCGGGAATAGAGTAACCGTTGCTGAAGCTTGCCATTACCTCTGGTTTTGATTCTCCATCTCATGGGCCAGAGCACAAATTGAACCCCATCTCTCCACCTGCCACCATGATTAAATGTTGCATCACTTTTCATAACAATAGGTCCCAGTCAGCCTAGTAAGTCTTCTGGGATACCTGCGTACAAAGGAGTAATAGCATCTCCTAGAGAAGCCTTTACTTATCCAGTATCTAATGACATCAGGATGACATTGAGATGGTGACAATTAACTATAATGCTGACACTTTACTGACATTCTACACTGGCCCCTTCTGTAGAACCACATGATATGTTAAATATCACTGTCCCCAATCCCACTGTATGTTAAATATCACTGTTCCCATCTACTGATTAGGCAAATGAACCATAGAA
The DNA here is from genome assembly GCA_030674055.1 of Rhabdomys pumilio. Classification (NCBI taxonomy): domain Eukaryota; kingdom Metazoa; phylum Chordata; class Mammalia; order Rodentia; family Muridae; genus Rhabdomys; species Rhabdomys pumilio. The sequence continues at coordinate 53,853,527 of JANHMN010000002.1, forward strand.
TCTCAGTGTCTTGCTCCAAGCTACAAAGCCAGCAAAGAGCAGGACCAGGGTTGTATGAACATGAGTGTCACAGCTCTTCTCTGATGTGCATCCTAGCTCCAAAGCCCCTATGCACATCCTACTAGGATTAATAACCATTGACATTTAAAAAATATTTAACCCTATTGGCTTAAGTTTGCCTTTTATCTGTCACTGAGGACTTTTAAATGGGCTGTGAAAAGAGCCTATGTATAAATTAAGAAACCATGATGCATTGTGGTTAGTGTACAAAGTCTGTGTCTGCAGCTACAGAGATCGTTTCTACAGCACTATCCACTGTGGATTGCACCAGAATCTTTCCAGGAATAAGGAGCTCACTGCCTGCCTAAGCAGCCCAGTCTGTTTGGACTGTCTGCAAACTACACATTTTATTTCTCGGCGTCCCAGGAGCTGCTCACGTTTTCTAGGTTAAGATGATTACACATAAACAGTTAACTACCTTCAACCTACATGGTCTGTTCCCGTGCTCATTCAGTCTTTTGCCTCTTTCCTCAAAGTAGGACCACAAAAGTATCTACTTTGCACTTGTCAAAGATCCTTCCAACACCGAGCTGTCCTGCCTTTGCTTTCTCTTTCTACCTTTCTTCACTCTCACTCACTGCTCAGCAGTCCTGCTTGCTAGGCTTTCTGTCACTTTGTCACTTTCTCTGGATGTGCAGTAGCTAAGTCGAAGCAGAAAGAACATGACTTCATTCACCAAATATTGATTCAGCGCTGAGCATTCTCACAGGCACAGTGGAATCTGGGAGACCTTTGGAATATTTGTAAACTCCTGGGAAAGATGGGTAGAAAATAATACAATACAATGTTAAATATTGTCATGCCTGAGTACAGTAAGATCTCAGGGAAAAAGCTCAAACAAAAACAAAAAGGAGAAGGGTGGTGCTGAGGGATGGAAAGGGGGAGCCCTTTTGATAGGAGTTGAAAGCCCCCCAAACCTTCCCATGAGTCCCAAATAAATGCTTCATTCACTATATCTACAAGTTATTTAAAACATTACAAATATCTATCATTTCCTAATAATGAGATACCCCAGTAGGAGGTTATATCTGGCTTTAGGGAACCAGTGTTCTCTTTTATGTCTGGGGACCTCTCTATGTGGCAGTGAGGGCAGCTGAGACTGGCAGGATAGGCTGTTGTAATGTCTCTAGTTCCTGCAGTGAAAGTGTGGCCTATTGTTTTAAAAGTCATTTTATTCATTTACATTTCAAACGATATCTACCTTCCCAGTTAGATAACCCACGCCCCCCATCACATCCCCCTTCTCCCCCTCCCCTTTGCCTCTATGAGGGTACTCCTTCACCCACTTACCCACTTCCTGCCTCACTGCTCTAGCATCCCCCTACTCTGGGGCATTGAACCTCCACAGAACCAAGGGCCTCCCCTCCCATTGATGTCAGAAAAGGCCATCCTCTGCTACATATGTATCTGGAACCATGACTCCCTCCATATATACTCTCTGGTTGGTGGTTTCAGCTCTGGAAGCTCTGGGTAGTCCAGTTGGTTGATATTGTTCTTCGTATGGGGTTGCAACTCCCTTCAGCTTCTTCAGTCCTTCCCCTAGCTCTTCCATTGGAGTCCTCAGGCTTAGTCCAATGGCTGACTGTGAGTATCTGCATCTGTATTGATCAGGTGCTAGTAGAACCTCTCAGGGAACAGCCATTCCAGGATCCTGTCAGCAAGTACTTCTTGGAATCAGCAATAGTGTGGGGGGTTTGGTGTTTTAAGACAAAGAAAGAACTTTGGAAAAAATCACTAACTAGACTTTCTCTGAAAATATAGTAATTAACTACCACTCTGATCCCTGTGATCTCCTGCTTAGATTATCAGTAGAATGCCTCCCACCGACAACCTAGGAACATGCTTCAAGGCTTCTTAGGCACAAAAAGGTAAAATGAAATTATCATCTCATTTTCTGCTATAACCAAATGTATCAAGATGCATCTGTCTTTTCAAAATGGCTAGAGAGGATTTCCCAACAAATTGAAATTGACATTCACACAATTGTAAAGAATGACTGCTGAGGAGATAGATATTCCAAGGCACAAATAAATATTTTCCTTCCGTAAAACAAAGCAGCTAGTGAGATATGAATTACCATCAGAGTCATTTTCATTTCAATAGGATCCATTTGTTTTCTTCTAAGCATATAAAATTGAACAGTGTTGTTTCTTTGAGTCAAAGTCTCTCTGAGTAGCCCAGGCTGGCCTAGAAAACATGGTTCTCCTATCTCAGCCTCTCTAGTAGTAGGGTTACACATGTGTTAGGATTCCTAGCCAGTATCTTATGATTACTTGAGTTGTGCAAGTTTATGAGACATACTTGTGATAATGTGTTGTATGTATATAGCATGATGGTCAAACCAGAGGCGTTAACACGGCCGGAAACCTGTAAGCACTGGAAATATTATAGAGTACAGTGTGATATCTCAGTGCATTGTGCAACACATGTTATCAATCAGAGTAATCAGCATGTCCACATTCCCATTGCTCTGTGGAGCCTTTGAGTTCCTCTTTTCTATTCTTTATCAGATGTGTTATGATGAACTGCCAGTCTCCACCATTATGTGGGAGTTCTAGACCTTACTCCTACCTGATAGTCTCTGTGTCCTCATTGTTGAACTTCCACCTCCACCCTTGTTATGACCTTCTCTGTCTCTAGGAGTCACCACTGCACTGTTGGGTTGCATCGTTTTAAGCATCCATAGGTGATAGAACATGTCAATTCTCTATCTGACCAACAGACAGGAACGACGTAAATCGGAGTTCTTCTCAACGCAGTTTATTCAGGATCCTTTACAATCTCCTCTCTGGAGGCCCTCTCTCTCTCAGCCCCTTAACGGCCATCCTTTTATACCCCTGCCTGTCCCAATCAGCACCTGCCTCGTGGGCATGCCTCATTGATGCACCTCAAACAGCCTGATTCTCGTGGCAGCACGTCTGTGCAGTAGTTCTGCGGTTGTGGCTCAGTTAGGGAAAGGCACGCGGTGTGCAAACTGCCAAGAAGCGGCGCCATTCATAAGATTTGACAGGTGCCATTCATAAGATTTGGCCCAGGCGCCATTTTAGCTGGCTGCGCCGCTGCACCCGCTCCTCACAAGAACATTATATATTTGTCCTCCTGCATCTGACTTATTTCACTTTATATATGTTCTACAGTTCTATAGTCTTTGGTACATACACTAGAGTGTCATGAGTTATAATGAATTTCACTTACTCACCAGCTGTTGGATATGAAGGTCATTCCATATTTCACCAATTATGAATAGTGTAACAACAAATATGGGCATGCTGGTATCTCTTTAATAGGCTGAAATTGTTTCCTTGAGATACTTATGAGGAAGGGAATTGGGGGTTGTGTGGTGGATCTATCTTCAGTTGATTGGTTGACCCTCCATACTGTTCTCTCTTGTTGGCTTATTAAACTTTTTACGTGTGTTGGCTTGTGTCTTTTGGATTCCAGTCATCCTAACTGTGGCTAGCTATCTCATTGTGATTTTTAAGTTAAGTTTCCTTAACAGCTGTTAAATTTCCTTAACAGGAAAGTTAAACATTTTTTTCATGAATTTGAAAGTCCCATGATTTTGTTTTTATAAAATAAAACATAAATATAAACTTTCAATGAGTAATGACCACACAAACTACCCCATCCCCATAATCACCACAGGCCAAGAATAAAACATTGTCAACATGCAGATGTCTTTCTGTGTTCTTCCATGATCTAAACTCTCCTCCCCTTCAGGTAAAAGCATTAGACTGGCTTTGTGGACTTGGGCTGTATATGCTGCCTCTACTCCTTTAGAGATTATGAAAAAAAAATCACTGCGTGAACATTCACTTATCAAAAACTGCACATAGTATTATTATCTTCCTGTGTTCAGGGCAAACAGGTAGATTATTTCAGCACACAAAAGATAATCATTTTTTAATTCTACTGCATCGTATGTAGCCTCTATAGCCAACACTGAGACATCGCCGGTCAGTTTAACCTTTGCTTCGTTTTTCATACAATTTCTTTTTGCATGGAGTGTCTTTATAATTTGTATCCTTTATCCAATTTAGAATTGGATTATTTGGCTTTTGTTTACCAAGTTCCTTATATACTCTGGGTATTCATTTTCCATCAGGGGAATCACTTGTAAAAACTTTGTCGGTCCACAGCTGTCTCCTCGCTGTTTCCTCGCTCTGTAGATGACTTCCTTTGCTGCGCAGAAGCCCTACAGTCTCTTCATTGCTACTGATCTGCTCTCACTTCTGTGTCCTCTGCATTGGACGTTTTATCCAAAAAGCCATATCTTATACTGATGTCTTGAAATGTTTTCTTCTAGGATTCTCCTTCCCTCTTTCTCTTCCTTCCTTCTTGTCAGTCTTTCTCCATTTTCTAGTACCGAAGATAGAACTGAAGACTTCACTTTGCTAGAGAGGTGTGCTCTCTCTAACATACATCCTAATATTTTAGAGTGGTGATTCCTTAACATACATGCACACTCACACGTGTACGCACACACACACACACACACACACACGTACACACACACACACACACACACATGCACACGTGCACACGTGTAAGGAGGCAGGAGCTCTGATCCTGATGATCCTGTCTCTTCCTTGCTCCTGTCTCTGCCCTCCCTGCCTTTTCTGCTGATCATGCCTCAACATGGCTGAATGAGTCAACTCCTGAGTAGTTGTGAGAGATTGTGTAGGTAACCTCCTGGCAGTATGAGGAAGTTGGTGGCTCCTCCTCATTGCTGTGCCTCTGTCACTCCTTTTGGACCCAGTGTCAGTAGCCTCACGGACCACTGCCCATGGAATGTTCTGCAAGGCCTGAAGTCACAAAGCTCAGATATGGTGCTCTAACTTGCTTTTGCCATTCCAACTTCTTCATGTCAGAGGGTCTTCTCAGAGCTCCTCACAAACTGTTTACAGAATGACAGTTGTAACCTCTCTCTCTCTCTCTCTCTCTCTCTCTCTCTCTCTCTCTCTGTGTGTGTGTGTGTGTGTGTGTGTGTGTGTGTGTGTGTAACAAGTACATAGACTGAGAGCTCTGACAGCAAACACATCTTGGATCTTGGTTTGGAGGTTTTGTGATTTTAGGCAGGTCTTCACAAGGGATGAATTCAATCTTCCCTATTCAGCATGCGCAGAAGACATCCCTACTATTAGACTTGACATAGGCTCGGGAGGCAATCTGCCCCAAGGCTTTGGGGCTGTGTCATCCATCTGCCACTTAATTCTGAGCACAGCTGGGATGTGGTGTGTCAATGATGACAGCAATACATATGGCATTCTGGAAGCCACTTCAGTCCTATGCCTACACCAACTCAAGCTAGTTTCCACCACAGTGTTGGGGAGTAGTACTATCACCCTGCACCAGATGGAGAAACCCAGGGAAGAGATAGTACGTATCTGCCTTCTGTCACTGAGATGGCAATGTGGTTTGGTGTGCCAAGAAAACATGTGTGTGTGTTGGGATGAGGGTCCTATATGATAAAGGGAGTTGCAAGAAGGCCAGAGCCATCTTCTGAACTGGTCATCTGAGCTGGTCATCTGAGCTGTCTCAGAGTTACTTTTTACCTTTATCCTCTCGAACCAAACATGAGGCCTTGAATTCACTATTACAAACAGCCTGGCCTTGATCCTTCTGCCTCCATCTCCTCGGTGCCTGAAGTACAGGCATGCATCACCATCTCTGGCTTGACATTGACACTTTGAGTAAAAATCCACACAAAACATACAAGTTATGATGGTCTTTTGTAACTTGTAGTAGAACACAGAGATGCTGAAGCATACATTTCATGATTTGTTTCTTTATTCTGGCTTCTGTGAATCCACTTTATCTGTATTGTTCCTTGAGTTTGTTATGGAGTTTAACCAACCCATTCTATTAATAAGGCTAAAAAAACCTATCCATACATTGTCATTTCTTAAGCAGCTACCAGACCTATAATTTCTGTCTTCTTCATCTGGAGGGGAGGGGAAGGGTGGTGATGATTCCTTCAATGGTTTTGTTAACTGTCCTAATAGGATCTTCTGAAGACAGTCTTGGACTTCAACAAGCTGGAAAAGCTTGAGTTCAGTGGACTCAGAGGAAACTCCCTGAGTCAGAAAATCCAGCAAATGCATGAGGAATTTGAGGAGATGTACAAGGTCTTCTTGGACTGCTCCTATGACTGTTTGGACCCCAAGGGCATGGTAGGAGTTGGAGGGGCTAAATCACAAACCTTGATCTCTCTTCAGCTGCCTCGAGATGTAGTGCCCAAGCATTTATGAGTTTTATTTTTTCCTTCGGAAGTCCATATGGCTCTGTGGTCCTAGTGGGTTTGTTATTTCTTATTGTTCTTAGGAGAAGTTGTCATTCCTGTGTCAATAGAAAGATCCTAATTATTCTATGTGAGGGTAGATAAGTCAGAAAGGACCGAGCCATTGACTGCTTCAAACTAATGCTATCTAGGGTTGTTGGCAAGGGAAGACAGGGGAAGTCTTTAAGGCTTCAAAGGTTTAAGCCAAGCAAAATAGACCAGTTGCAAAGATATAAATAAATTCTAAGCTTCAAGCACAGACCACCAAGCAAAGGCCAGGCACACTGGTAGAAGTTTATTTATGGTTCAGGGCTGGATAGAGGATGATCACTCAAGATAAGCCAAGGCAGGGAAGTACTATCTAAAGTTGGGGCCCAGAATCCAGGTTTCACCCATGGTCTCCCAAAGTCAAGCACCAGAAGAAAAGAAGGAATTTGATACAATGGGGAAAGAGAAAAGGATTCTCCCCAAAGAAGGGCAGGATTACAGAAGAGGAAATTATAATCTAGGAGGAAAAGCAGAAATTAGGGCAGGAATCTGTTATGAGCACATTTAGCTTCTAGGAATCCTTGTTGGCCAGATCCATGGGGACAGGACTTAATCAAAGTTCCGTTAGTTGAAAGTATAAAAGAAAAAGAAGATAGTTTACAAAAGAGAATGTATATGCATATATATAAATAATATACAATATATTACATATGATGGATTTACAACTGTATAAAATTTCATATATCCTATTTATTATATATATTTATATATTATATATACATATATATTAGATATGTATTTTGTTATATATATTCCATATATGTGTACATATATATAGAATACATGTACGAAAGCATACCATAATACCACAATGCCAATATAGCTAAAAAGTATAAATATTCTATATTGTCCTACCTTTCTTTGTTTCTTTTAATGGGGGTTGAAGTGATGGTTATTGCACACAACCTGAGTTCAGTCCCCAGTGCCCACACTGGGCAGTTCACAATCACTTGTAACTTTAGTTCCAAGATCTGACACCTTCTTCTGGCCTTTGCAGGTACCTGCACTCACATGCATACCACATAGACAGACTTTTACACATAAAGAAAAAAATAAACCTTTGAAATATAAAATAAGAACATGCATTACTCCTGTAAAACAATAATAATAAGTAATATCTATACAAATTAGAGAGTTGAGCCATATGAATTTTCTTGGAAATTGCTATGTCCTAAGAAGTGAGGTATGCTTAGGGCTGCTAAGATAAAGATAAAGAGCAATAATTAAGAGACACATATTTTTTTAAAAAAAAAATAATTGTCTGCAACTCAGATTTAACTGTGTACCCTGTGTTTTTATTATCTAAATTAAGAAACTTAAGAACAATGGCTAATTGCCGTCTTAGCCAATTAAGGTGTATTTGGAAGGAATAGTGTGTATTATTTTAATTAGTTTACTTTCCTTCCAAAGACTACATTAATTGGAGACTCTGAAAAAGGGCTGCAGTTTGAATTGGGGGAGGAGGACAAGAAGATGGTGACCCTGGGGCTGTTGCTGCTTCAATAATCTTTAGGGTAATATGAACTGACACTCAGAAATGGAGAGAGAGGGCCACAGTAAGGAAGGCAAGTGGATGCCAACTTTATGTTCCATTCAACTGTGCCACTTTGGCCAGAGCATCACACTCCTAGGGTATCATTGTTAGGTTTTGTCAACTTGACACATACTCAGACATTCCTAGGAAGAAGAAAACTCAGTTGGAGAATTGCCCCCATTACATTGGCCTCTGGACAGGTCTTCTGGGGCTTTTTCTTGATTGTTTGGTGGAGGAGGGCCTAGCCCACTGTGGGCACTACCAGCCCTAAGCATGTGGGTCTTGTCTGTATTATTCAGCTAAACAAGCCAAAAAATTAAAAACAAACAAACAAAAAAAGTCACAAGCCAATGCACAGAGGTTTTTCATGGCTTCTGCCTCAGTCCCTGCTTCCAGGTTTCTGCTTGAAGTTCCTGCTCATTTTCTTTAGTGATGGTCGGTGATGTGTATGTGTAAGTCAAATAAACCTTTTCCTCCCCAAGTTGGCTTTGTTCGGTGTTTTATCACAGCAACAAAGGAGCAAACTAGGGCACGCGGTGAGGTTTAGAGAATTAAATAAATCTTTGGTATGACTGATTTCAGCACAAAGGTTAGCAGCCAAGGCTCTGCTGAGATAGGGTTGCAGAAAAGCATGGTTTTCTTATGCACATGTGATGCCTCCTCAGGAATTTGAAAATGATGTCTGTGAGTTTAAGAAGAGAGTGGAAGATCTTGACCGGAGACTGGGGACTATCTTAATTCAAGCTTTTGATGATGTACCCGATGTGGAGCACGCCTTTAAGGTGGGTGTAAGAGGAGTAGAAGTCTCACCCGTGTGTTCTCCTCAGTTCTGATCAGGGGATAATAAGTGTGCCCTTCTAATTCCTTCCTGCAAACATCTCCTCCTGAGGGGAGGCAGGCAATGAGCATATATATAAATTGGGCTTCTCAGGCAGCTCATTTATGCTTTCTTAAAAGTTTAAAAATGCCTTGAAAAATGTCAGTGCTCTTTTTTGATTCCATGCGTCTATCAGGAGAGTCACCATTAAGAGTAAAAAGGTCCAGTTTGGTGGCTGTCTTGGAACCGTGGCTCAGAACTATTAAGGCTGCTTAACTACTAAGGCAAGATTGACTTAGCCTTGAGCACAGCATTTATGAAGAAGGGGCTTACAGAATCCAGGCACCAGTAGCTGAAACAACTCTTGCCCTGGTCCTGCTTGTCCCATATCAGGCAGTAAGAAGAAGGGAGAGATGTTTTAGGATACTGTGAGCATAAGTGGCTACACAGTCGGAATGCTGATATAAGATACAGGATTCATCCATGTGAGAGAGGTCACCAATGAACTGTGCAGAGGCCTGATGCCTCAAGAACTTGATTTAGGAGACAGTTACAGGGAGAAGGAGCATTTTGGTTCAGAAGAAAAGAGAGGTTTTCATCAATGTTGTTCAAAATGAACTTTCTTGAGAAGTTAAGTGTTTACTCATTAAAAATGTCCAAATAGAGACTAAATTATTTCTAGGATAATTATCAAAGAGGTATAAACCTGGAGTAGGCAAATTTATACTATTCTAGGTTATTAAATAACCCAAGTATACCATACTCCATTTACTGTACTGTGTGTGTGTGTGTGTGTGTGTGTGTGTGTGTGTGTGTGTGTGATATTTAGTAAACTTTTGTTATTTAGTGACTCGTCTGACAAGACTCTAGTAATCCTTCTTCAAACATCACGAATGGCTTATGAGTGTCCATAGAATGATCCTACATACCATTAACTGACATGACTAATTGAGACTCAGCACCAGATACGATGTGAAGCTATAACTCTACTCACGTGTAGAGACTGCTCTCTTCAACCCTTGGACTTTCTCTGCACCTGCCATGCCGAGGCTCTTCATGTGTCTCACTGTGCTCATCCCCACTCCTCTGCCTAGGACACTGTTGCATGTTACTTCTTTGTGTCTAAAGATGCTTTCAGAATTTCTTCCACCAGAAAGGTGTATGGAGCCTTTCTGATGCTCTTTGAATGCTCCCACCATGAAAACATCTACATTTATCCAAGGAGCATACCTCTTATCTACAGGCTTTAGAATGTTCAGTTCTTGAAAACATACAGAGTAAGGGTTCTAGACAAAAGAGCAATGAACCCTTTATAGCCTTGGCCCTGGTCCCAAAACATCTCTGTTTGCAGCCAAACTCTCAAAGTATTTTCGTAAAAGCACAACCTTTATCTAACCCTAACTCTTCTTAACAGCTCTTGGAAACTGCTAGGGAAATCACAGCCAGCCATTTCCTCCTGCCTGATCTATTTCTCCCTCTTGGTCATATCTCACAAATAAAAAAAATTAAAACCTTCTCTCTTTCTTCACCCAGTGCATATGTTCCAGTGGATATAAATTAATACAAATAAGTAGTTTTTAGGGTTTGGGGAGCTGGCCAGAGAAATCACAGAACTTCTGTTACTACTCCACAACCATCTAATATCATATGTAGCTAAGAAGTCATGGCCAGGGGACATGCAAGTCAAAGTCCTCAAGTCAGTGCTACAAGATGGCCACAGTGGCTTATCAGCCACCTTGTCTGCATATTCTTAACAGGAGGCTTGAGTCCATAACACAGCAGAGAATGCACAGAACACAGTTGCTCTCTTATGCCATCATCAAAGGGGAGCTGCTTTCTCAGGCTGAAGATAGCTCAGTTAGTAAAGTTTTTATTTTGCAAGCACAAGGATCTGAGTTCAGTTATCAGACAACAAATGTTAAAAATCAGACTTTTTTCCCCACAGTGCTTAAAATACAGAGACAAGTGAATATCTGTATCTGACCAACCCTAGCCTACCTGCTGAATTCTAAGTCAGTGAGAAATCTTGTTTAAAATAATAATGGTAGGTAGTACTTGGGGGGATGGTTCTTGAGTTGGTCCTCTGGCCTGTAGACACACACACACACACACACACACACACACACACACACACACACA
>JANHMN010000002.1:53864414-53879439 GCA_030674055.1 Rhabdomys pumilio
GTGGTAGATACCCAGCAGGACAAGAGAAGGGCTAGGTGTAGTGGAACAGAGGAGTAACAATCCCAGAGCTGAGGATGCTGAGGCAGGAGGATCATGAGTTTCAGGCCAAGCCTGAGTCACACAGTGAGAACTTCTCTCACAAAACCACTATTCCTACCCTCCCCCCCCCCACAACTAAGAAGCCAAGAAAGAGGAGGGGGAAGGTTCCAGATATCCACATGTTGGTGGCCCAGCTGCAGTTCCACCATAACATATGTGTGTCCCTCCTGTACTTAGACCTAGGAAGAAGAAAAAAAATCAAACAGGAAGCAGAACTTTTGCAGCCTTTGGAAGGTAAAGTGCATACCCTCATCATCTTCCCTCTCTACAGCTACTAGACATCACAGGAAGCCTCATCGAAAGACCCCTGATAGCACAGGATGTGTCACACAAATACCTGGTCCTCATCCAGATGTTCAACACAGAACTAGACGCTGTGAGGGTCATCTACAGTCAGTACATCCAGGAGGAGGCGGAGCATGGTAGGGTGGTTGCCAGGGGGATGGGCGGGGCGTATTCTGTTACTGGGATGGGTAGAAGGCACTCATCTTGTATTTAACTATCCACCCATGGATCTACGATACACTCCAAGAATCACCAGCGTAGTCCATTTGGTGGAAATTCCAGATCATCTTGGGTGATTATAGAGTTTACTGACCTGTACATTTTTTTGACCTGGGAGGTTGAGATAGCCAGGATGAACTAGACCAGTAAAAATGTTGACCACCAGTGGTCAGCTGTGGCTTTGGTATAATGGGTGAGTTGGTGGATCTCTGTTGCCACACTGGTTAATTGTCATCATAACTCAGTGTACATTTTATGAGCCTGAAAAAGAAGTTCCCTGTCCCTCCTCGCACTGCCATACCCACTATGTCTCTAGAGGGAGAAACTGGTAGGAACTTGATAGGGGTAGATAGATGTGTGGCTCAGTACCATCTCTTCGATCCACCTACCTTGGAGCTGCTGGCTGCAGTCCTTTGGTAGCCATTCTTTTCATCTTCAGTGAAGTCTGGCTCTCATGCTGAAACCAATCACCTCTTACTGTCAATTCATGTTTCACTTTCAAATGTGTGAGATAGACTATGTAGCTAATAAAACCTGCAGCTGTCACCCCTCTGCAATGGAGCTCATGGTGAGGTAAAGGGACTGTCCCTTCTCAGCTCTGACTGAGAGTTAGAAATGCCAGCAGAGAGTGGAAAATTTTAATTTTACCAGAGAAGCTGAATGGTTTTGATTGTAGGTGAAATCTCATCTTTGCTAAATTGTGATAACTGTTTATACAGAAGTAAATTCAGTGTATAGGCTAAGATCATACACAGGCTACTGACATAATTCATTATTCACGTGGCTTGTCCATTTATAACCTGACAGAATTCTCAAAGAAACCTTTGGCTGTTATTAAGCAAGGGAGATGCCACCCCAGTTTTTAAAATGAGAAAAGTGAGTCCCAGAGATATGAAATTATCTGTTTAAGGCTGCTGCCTCGACCCCCAGTTTCACGTAAAACTCTCTTGAGGTGTCCTAAAAAGAATTATGACCAGCTGCTAGACCAATTCAATCAGGATGACTGGGCAGAGGACCCGTGCTCTCTGAGCTGTTGTGTTCTCCCAAAGGTCTCTTTAGCAGGGCATTCGACTTCAGGCTGGAAATTGATGCATCAATGTGGGGGTGACTGGAGAAGGCTCTCCTGGGGTGGAGAGATCTGGGGGCTGCACCCCTCTCTTCAGGATAGTTGTTTATGCCTCCAGGATTCTCTCCAGTGCACAAGAACATGCCCACTATGGCTGGTGGCATCCGCTGGGCACAGGAGCTGAGACAGCGCATTAAGGGTCCCTTCAGCAACTTCAAAAACATACCACGTGGGTGAGTATCTGATTCTTGAGGGGCATCTAACACACACGCACAAACACACACACACACACACAAAATCTGCCCATTGTTCTATGTTCAGTCCCTATGTAAGGTCTATTACCCCAATCATACCTGAGATATGGGTCCTTCAGTGTTAACTTAAGCTTATCCCCATAGGTGATTTCCAGAAGAAAACTAATCAGGGGCTTCATACTCTATGGAGGCCCTCAACATTACTTCTTGGGAAAAGAATTCTCTGTGCCCCTGAGGCATCTGGGAAATAATGAGTTCTTCCCAAATGTGCTGTGAAGATTGTATTAGAAATGCAGCTGCTTGGCCTCACCAGTTAAGTCTGAATCTAGGCTAGAACTCTGCCTCTGGATTTGTGACTGAAGGTACCCAGGTTAGGGAATCATGAGCCTAGATCATCATGGCTGGCCTAGAAGCTGAGTGTCTTCGAAGACTCTCAGCTGCTAGCAGTGCATGAGAGGAAACATTGGGTTAAGAATGCTTCCTGCCTGGGGACAAGCAGTCTTCCTCTGATCCCTCTTTGTTGAAGACTTGATCCTTTTCAAAGCACTTGGCATTGGCAAGTACAACAAAGGCAAATGATTTGGAAGCTGGCTTTCAGTATTACAGCTTTTCTTAGAGTCGGAAATGTCCACAGAGACCATGGGCTCAGGTAGCAAGATTAAATGTCTTTCGAGATGTGAGACAGAGGTGACTGTAGGGTTCAGTCACTACCTCACTCCTGGGTCACTAGTGAGACATGAAGTCTCAACATGAGCAGTTGAGATTGGAGAGGAGCTGACCTTTGCTTTGTTCTATGAAAACTTGCCATGATGCATGTAGAAAAACCAGAGAGAAAGAAGGGAGGTGACTTCCTCCATCCCAGAGACAACCAAGAAATAACTGAAAGAGGCTGCTGCACCTCCAGCTTCCAGCCTACAGTTCCTTTTGATGCTTTCCAGCCATAGAGGATTTGACCAGGAGTGAGGCTGAGCATCCAGGCCTCACACACATGCCCCTGTCTGTCTCGACCCTTTTGCGGGGGATCAGATGAGCATTTTATAGGAATTGCATGCCAGATATCCTACATAGCAGAAATCCTGCATATCAGATATTTACATTATGATTCATAACAACAACATTACAATTATGAAGTAGAAAAAGTAAAAATAATTATATGGTTTGGGGGTGTGGGTCACCACAACATGAGGATCTATATTAAAGGGCCACAGCATTAGGTAGGTTGAGAGCCATTGCCTTAAAGCCAAATACAGAAGATGTGCACAAGGGAGTCAAGGTTGCTTCCAGGCATAGGAACTGCATAGCTGTCATAGGTCTGGCTCTTGAAAAGCAGAGACTTCCCAAGAGGATGCTCTCGGGAGCTAAAGGACGGAGGGAACAGGACTGGCTGGGTAGTGGGTAGGCATGAACTGCTGGTCGGCAGTATCAGACTCCACTGAATCCTGCAAGGAGCACAGCTCCTAAGAAGCACCCAGGCTTGGAGTCCCCACCTCAGCTAGTTCTTAGTCACAGGGTTTCACCATAAAGAACATGACTATATGCTAGATGAGTCTCAGTCTAATGCCCTCGCCTGGCTCTCTTGACACCAGTGCACAGGCATGTACACATGCAAAGCACTCGTACACTTAAAATTAAAAAATAATGAAAAAGAGGACGCTGTAGGTTTATAGCACAAAGTGAAATGGAAACATCATTGCATCGCTTCTGAGGAACCCTCAAACCCACTAGGCAGCAGAGCCTGGTGGGGAAGTAAACCATCTGCACTCTGCCTTAGTCCCTCCAGAGCCGAATCTGAGATTTGTGAGGTCATTGTGATGCCTATAGAAGCCCTGAAGCATGTGAGGGAATTAGGGAATAAGAGGTGCAAGCTACCCACCTGGTCTAGAGCACTGAGATATTGCTGCTCAATCAGCACAAAGGAGAACAAAGTAACCCAGTGCTTTCTCTGCAGGAGTGAGGGTTTTTGGAAGGCTCCAGGGATCCTGTAAAGAGACCTTTCCTGGCATACAGAAAAAGCAGAAAGCGGATGTTAAAGATTTAGCAGTAAGCTGCCTTGTTTTGCTAGGAGGACAAATAAAAGCAGACTCCATGCAGTTAGTGTGAAGATATTTGAAAATTAAAGAGACTCCACCAGTTTTTCCTAGGAACTGGACATTTATTTACTCTAACAGCTGGTGTCAAAAGTGGTGGGAAAAGCTGTGGGTACGAGTATTGCAGGGTAGACTCTGTTGTCTTCTGTGGTCCTCAGCATCCTGGCAGAAGCCTCTGCCATGCATGTGTGAGAAAACGGTGTTTGTGGATGCATTTCTGTGTGTAGGAGTATGTGTAGGAGTGTGTGTGTGTGTGTGTGTGTGTGTGTGTGTGTGTGTGAGTGCAGTGCAGTGCATTGCATTGCATTGCATTGCATTACATGTGTACATGTTTTAGGAGGAAAGAGGTGAGTGGGGCTTCATGCAAACATGTCAAGGAATAGCAGTGTTTCTAAACAGGTGTCCTAGATAGATTTCAGAAACCCTTTGTCTGTACCTATCTAGGGAAACGGAGTCTCTGTGTAATATATATATATATATGCTTATCATCATTTATCTATTAACTATATATTATTATTTGAGACATTGTTATAAGCATACACGCATACATGTAATGTTACATGGATTTTTCTTTATATACAGAAAACAGCATCACCTAGAATGATGATTTTTCTTTACTCCATAAACTTGCTTTTGATTCGTGTTTTGTGAAAATTCATCTATCTGGTGTATATATGACCAGCGTAGCCAGGACAGCAGTTGGTGGAAATACAACAGACATCACACTGTCCCTGCCATCTAGGGTACTACCGGGAATTTTAGAAAGTACGGGTGCCCCCTAGTGGGCTGTGGAGGATGTTCAGGGAGGAGAATGCAATCTCTTTCAAGGCCTTTAGAAAACTAGCCCAAAAGCTGTTACATCTCCTGTTTGTTTGTCTTTTGTTATTGTTGTTGTGTTTCTTGGGATGGATAAGATACCTGTATTTGTCTCAGGCAGGCCTGGAGCACATGATTCCCCCAATTATCAATACCTTCTCTGTAGCCTGCAGTTTATTTGTAAGAAGGTAACGTTGGCCTTTTCTAACTGTATCTTTTTCTCCCCTTCTTGTGAATTGATAGATGCTTGCAATCTGCTGAAGGAAAGCGAATGATACAAAAATACGAAGATTTGCTCTCCCTGCTAGAAGAGTAAGCAGCCTCTGGGATTGTGTCATCCTTCAGATTACTTCACCCCAAACCCCCTCACCCCCACATCCCCATACCCCCTTACCCCTGCACCCTGATGCCTGTGCCTTTTTCTATTCATAGGGCAGATTCTATGTCAAGTATGAAATCTTACTGTGTAGTTTATGGTATAGCCCAGCTTTCTGTGACTACAGCATTACAGGGCCTTGAGAACCAGTCTCTGGGAGAATGTAGTTGTATTCTGGACACAAATATGTTCCCGGTGTCACTTTCCTGGGTCTGTGAACCTTGTGGAATGGAGTGGTACTCTGAGAAGCCTGGAACTGCAGTTGCTGTTCAGTGGACAGAAAGCAAAAGTTATACTGCAAGGAGTGAAACTAGGTTCCATCCTTTTAGAGAGAAGGCATAAGAATGGTATTTGTACATGGGCCTATAATTGTTTCTGCTCTGGAGCCCAGTGAATTGTTTAGAGGTTCATTATCTACAGGCACCTCCTCCAATATGGCCCTGCCTTCTGCTTTTGCTGTTTCTCTTTCTCCTGACTCTGTAGAGTAGGTTATAGGCATAAAAGCTCAAATTTTGATACTGCTTGCCTTTGGGTTAGACAATGGCAAACTTGTGGTTCCTCTACCTGCCAGAAACTCACGTGTCTACCCCTTTACCCTGTAAGTATCTTAAGTGTATTTTCCCTTTCTTGTTGCCATCACTGGATTCTTCTCAAAAAAAAACCCTACATCTGCTCCAGGTTGACCTGCTGTAGCTGCTTCCTGGCAGCCCTCCTTATTTGTGTCCCTTGATGCACACACTAGCCAAATCCAATGATGTCACTGTAGCCACCATTTGAAAACCTCCCAGGGGTTCTCATTGTTCCCCAGTTCTTGCTTCCATCCAGCCTACAATGTAACATTCAACCATTATTCCCAGTTTAGTCAGGCTGTTTCTTGCTTCCACACCTTGCCGTGGCCTCCGATGGGATTCATCCCACCACATCTGCTCAGCCATGAAACGAAGTCAAGAAGCGCTCCATCATTCCCCCCCCCATGAGGCTTTCTTTGATCTCTTCATTTCTGCCATCAGATGCTGGACACCCATGGCAAAGCTCTAAGATGGATTGTTTTGTACTGTATTATAGTGATCTTCCTGTAGTCCCCACCATTGGCTGTATTTATCATGAGTTATTAATTCATGAATTTATTTTCCAAGCACGGCACATGGCATGTACCCAGTCAATGTGCGATGACTAAATAATGAATTCCACAAGCTACTCGAAGGTTAATGTGAGAGCAGTTGTTCCCAATATCTTCTCTATATTTCCCTGGCGCTAACCAGAACCTTCCATTCTCACCTCTCAACATCATCTCTTCTTCTATTCTTCTCTGATTGCAGTGGTACCACCTGTAAAAGAATATATGTTATTAGAAATTCATGTGGTAAATTAATACAGTGGCTGTTTTTTCTTTATCCTGGCTAGTTCCCCAATAATAACACAGAGAGACCGAGATTTATTTGCAAATTAAAAGTACAATAACTAGGCATTATTTGATACTCATCCTCTAATCTAATCTGGCTACCTCTCAGCCCAAATTGCTGAGATACTTGCATTTTTGTATTGGTCTGACTCTCTGGGCTTAGGTGTGTTTCCATGATGTCTCTTTGGACCCCTTCCTCGTGGTGACTCCTGTCTTCCTCCTTTTCTCTCAGTCTTCCTCTGGCTGACAGAAGCCATGTCATATTTTTGCTATTGCCTAATTATTGACTTTTCCAGCAATGATTGACAAGGCATAGAATAAATGGTGAGCATTGTTTACACAAATTTGAGACAGGAGATTCTTAATATGAACATTACAATACCATGTCCAGATTGCAGCCAGATAGTGGGATAGAGAAATTAGCTTTTGAATAATATACAAGGGTAAATTTTGTGCACAATAACATCATGCCTACAATCACCTTCAAAGATCAATGACCCCCTGAAAGAGCTGGCTCATCCTGACTGCATCAGACACTAGTCGTTTCTCCAGGTTGTTTTACTACAGAGCAGGACCAGGAGCTGGGGGTTCACAGTCTGTGTAAGAGTTGGCTGTTGTCTCTTGTTGTTGCAGATATGAGAGAAGACTTTATGAGGACTGGTGTCAGACAGTGTCTGAGAAGTCACAGTACAACCTCTCCCTGCCACTTTTGCGTCGTGACCCCAACACAAAGCAGCTCTCTGTCAACTTTAACCCACAGGTCAGCTGGTTGACAGTGACTTCCACTGTGGTCCCAGAAGGATTTCCTTAACTTTGCTGATTTCAAGGGTCAAGAAATTTTTAAAAATAATTTCAAACACGACTTGAAAGAACTTATACTCTGCACTCTTTTGTCAGGAAATGAATCTCAGGTTGGACTACTTTCTTATGGAATTCATGTTCATGGTTTCTCTAGGCTGGACCGATGCATTTGATTTTTGCACAGTAGGGAATCAAACATGAGTTGAATAATGACAGAAACACTTCCTCAGAAATACATTGCTAAATGACTTTTTCATGGTGCAAACATCATACAGTTTGTGTACGCAAGCTGAAACATCAATGATGTTACTAGACAATTGAACTTATGGGGTGGGGCCTCCTTTCTCAGCATACTTTCCTCTCCCTCTTCTGTTTTATACTTCTGGCCATCTGGCTTCCTTCCAAGTTACCTTCTTTCTTCTGAACCTTTCTCCCTGATGCTGCATGTAAGTAACTGATGAGAACAGAGGTTAACAAGAGGCCCAAGGTATTTAGGTCCCCAAGACTCTTGGATCCTTCATGGACACAGCTACTTTCTTGCTGATCCAAAGCAAATGCTACTTGTGTTTGCCTCTTTCCTCAGCTGATTTCAGTGTTGAAAGAAATGAACTATCTTCAGCCCACGGAGGTGAAACCCATCCCCGAGACTGCAGCAGCCATGTTCTCCTCCAGGGAATTCTATCGACAGCTTGTGGCCAACTTGGAGTTGATGGCAAATTGGTACAACAAGGTCATAAAAATTCTGCTGGAGGTGGAATTTCCACTAGTGGAAGAAGAACTGCAAAATATTGATCTCCGACTGAGAGCTGCAGAGGAGACTCTGAGCTGGAAAACAGAAGGTAAGAGAGAACAACCTCTAGTCCGAAAGGAATGTGAGCACTAAAGACCCAGTGAACTTAAAGATTCTCTCATTATCCACCTGGACCCTGATCTGAGTTGCAAACACAAAACCAACCTCTTCTCAGACATACTCAAGTTGGGAACAACGGAGAGTCGATCTTTCTCCTCCTCCTCCTCTCCAGCTGTAAGTTGTCAATATAGAAACCTCTATAACCCGTACTACAAGAGGCTTGTACATTGTCTTTGGTGCCCCCATGTTCTCTTGCATATGCCAGGTACTTTATCAATGAAATCTCTGATTGCTATCATCGCTGTTTAGATTGTTCAACTAGGATATGAGCACAGAAAAGAAAACAACGCATTTACTGCTCTGGCGTCTCACAGTTAAATCCAGTAAATCTTTAGTTACTGCTGATTGCAAGCTTGTGAGAGACTCTAGGGACGAGATGGAACATGTGGTACATTACCATCAAAGAGTACGCATTTGTGGGAGGGCAGAAGGCATATGTATAACCCAAATCATATAAGACTGACTATGTTTTTTAAATCCATCATAAAGTTTAAAATGGAGTATAAAGAATGATGGAGTAGGGAAAACAATTAACACTAATATTCTTAGAAAACTAAGAGTTTAAAAAGAAGATCATAGTCAACTCATGAAAGTCCCAAAATATTCCATTTTATTCCATTAAGTTTGTTAGGACTTTACCCAGTACATTTAAAAGGATAACACTTTTAACATACAATACATTGCAAGTTACTATAAACAAACCATGATTAATCAAAAAAATCATCAATTGGTCTTATATTCCCTAGTAATTGTGATAATTCCTATGTGCTTGGTAGCTAAGTATTTCCTTGTTTGTCTTCCTGTATAATTGGAATTATGGGAGGTACTGGCTTTCTAATACAACCAGGAAGGAGTAGACTTTGCTGATAAAGAAGTAACCTGTACAGAAAAGTCTCCTAAAGCCTGTAGGCACAAATTCTTGTCACTCATAGCACACAGTCCTTCAGCTTTGCCACCACCATGTGCCATTTTAGTTAATTCTATTTCTTTTGGGGAGCAGGCGTTTGGGATTATGTCATGCAACTAACCAATATCATTCATGACCTGGAACAAAGAATTCAGAAGACAAAAGACAATGTGGACGAGATTAAAAATATCATGAAAACATGGGTGTCTCCAATATTTAAGAGAAAAGATGGGAAAAAAGAATGGCCCCTTTCTCTGGATGATCAGCAGGATCACATGGAAAAATACTACAGTCTCATCAGGGAATCTGGCCTTAAGATTCATGCTCTTGTTCAGGTAACAACTGGCCACTTAGACATTGTACCAAGAAGGGTATTTGAATGTTAAAAGGGAATCTGTGCATTGGAATAATCAATAGATGCTGAGTCTTCTGTGGGTAAGAATAAAGCTCTAGACTAATATAAAATAACAAAAGCTAATAGATAATAGGACCCCCAAATCAAGGAGCCAGTACTAACACTGTCAAAATTAACTCAAGTTTCACACATAACTCCTCAAACTAGGAGAAGGCAAAACAGAATCCTAAATCAACCACTACACTAACCACCCTCCTCTGTCCATACAGCCTGTGTGGCTCTATTGAATTATCCTATGACCTTCCTCTAAAGAGCCCAGAGAGATTAGAGAGTACATGGTATCCTTGGCTTTGATCAGAAGAAGGAAGAATTCACAGTGCCACAGTTAATACAGCAAAGGTTTTTGTCCTGTACTATGGTCAGGACAGCCTCATGTCTCATGACCAACAACTGAAGCATCACTGTAAACAGTGGGAAGGATATACATTTCCACCATCCCCAAAACAACTGAAAAAGCCATTGACTCATGCCAGAACTCAGGAATAAACCACCATTCTATACAAATGTGGTTTGAGGGACAATTAAGATGCCCCAATCATAAATATTAATGATGAACAATTACATGAAGGAGAATTTCCTAAATTTACATTCGAATGATGGAGAACTCTTTTACTTGATTTTTAAAAGCATCATATGGTCCTAGATTTAGTCATTTTAGACTATATTGCTTATCTAATTTTTTTCTAGACTCACAGTATAGAAACTGAGTGTCTTGACGTCAGGTCTTCCCTTCTTCCTTTGATGATGTCCCCTTGGCAGTTTGTTACCTCACGACACGGTCTTAACCTGTCTTGTGTCATTATTGGCTTCAAACGTTTTCCTTGTATCACTTAGTTAATTCAATGCTCATTTAGAAATGTGTTTTCTAATTTTCTTACATTTGGGTTTCTCTACATATCGTAATGGAACTGATATCTAATTTAACTCTATGACCAGAGAGATATTTTGAATTAACTGAGACTTGTTCTACATCCCAGACCACAGCTTATCTTGAAGAGGATTTCTTGGACATTGACAATGTTGTCTATGCTTCCATTTTAGGTGTGGCATCCTCCAAGTAGGATGTGATTGATGGTTCTTTTAGGATCTTTAGGCTGCTTTCTGGTCTTTTATATCTATTTTTTTCTATCAACTGGTACAGATAGAATATTAAAATCTCTGTGATTTAGATTTATCTGTTTAATCATTTAGTTTTGTCAGATTTTTTCACATGAGCTCTGTTGGCATAACAGTCATCATAACGCCCTGATGAACTGAATGTACCATCATTGTGAAAGTCCCTCTTGATTTCCAATGATGCTCCTTCATCTTGAAGTTTGCCTTTTTCTGATAATAATGTAACCTTTCCTCCTGATTTTTTATTCTTATTCTTTGCATTGTCCATCTCCCCATACTCATACCTTCAACCTATTTATTTCTCTACAGTCAAAAAAATTCCCTTTGTAACCAGTATATAGTAAAAGCATTGATAATTTCTTAGATGTTGAAAAAAATATGTGTATATGTGTATGTGCATGTATATGTGTGTGCACCAGAGCCCATGGAGTTTAGAGATGGCACTGGATTTCCAGACGCTGAAGTTATATGTGATTGTAAGTCACCTGAACATATGCTGAGAACCAAATTCAGGTTTTCTATGAGCACAGTATGTGCTCTTAACTGTTGTTCCATCTTTCTTGTTAGACCCAAGAAATGCGTTCTTAGCACTAACAAGTCTACCTTTTAGTTGGAGAGTTTGAACTGATTATGTGCAGTGTGGAGATAATGGAATTTAATTCTGTTATGTTCCCACTCATTTTGTTTTGTTTTTTTTTTCCTTCCCCTCTGATTTTCTGCATCCAAGTCCTTGTAGGCTCACACGTAATTTTCAGCATCCTATTGACAGCTCAGTTGCTATTCCAGCTCTTACACTACTGCCTTTCCATTTCTAGGAGATGATCTAGGTTTCAACTCAGTTTTATCCTGAGGTGAAGAGACCTTGACAGTACAGGTCCACTTAAACCCTCCCCGTTGTAATGGTTAACTTGGATGGCCCACTTGACTCACCTAGGTAGGGAGTTCAAACAGAAATGATCTCAGTTAGGCTGACCTCTGAGCAAGCCTGCAAGGAATTTTGTGAATGGGGTTATTTGAGGTAGGAGGGCCTTACCTGAATATGGGTGGCTCAGGTTTCACAGGGTGGGTTCTCAGCATGAAAATGTTAGAGAATAACCTGGACACTAGCATGCAAGCACAGATTCACTGTTCTCTGCACTTGACTGTGAATGTTTTGTTCTGCTTCAGGCATCTGCTGCCTTAACTTCCATACAATGATGGACTAGAGATTGTATGTGTGTGTGTGAATGTGTACTTGTGCACATGTGTATGTATGTGTGTTGTGTTTTGGTTTGTGAGGGTATTTTGTTTTGTTGGTGGTAGTAGATTTTCAGGAGGCTTATTTTGATTTTTGAGGAGGGGGTAGAATATTTCATCACAGAAATAGAAAACAAAACTAAGACACACTCATTATATGACATCTATACCATGTCAATTTTTTAATGTAATAAAATAGCACATCCAGTCATCAATATATTAAATACTGCTAGACTTTTGTCATTAACATTTTAAAGAAGAGATTTTTAAAGTAGGAGGAAGTTTTATTGAGGAGAAGGTGTTGAAGGGAGTGGGAGAGAGATGAAGAAGAACAATGAGGAGTGGGTGTATTCAAATACATTACGTGCATTTGTGAAAAATTTAAAAGTAAATACAAATTTAAAGAAAATAATAGGGAAACGTATTAATGACTACATTATAAGTGATTCATCCATCTTCTTTGTAAAAATAGCTTAGGAACGTTCTCTTTTTACCCCCACACATGTCAAGTCATGCTTTTTATTCTTTTCTGAAGATCTGTGCTTCTATCCATACCCTCTTAGACCAAAGGGACCTTCTTTAGTCTCCTGGAGTTCAGGCCTAATGTTGACACATTGGCTTAGCTTTGGGTGAGATGTGTCCTGATTTCACCCGGTTTTGGAATGGCAGCTTTACTGGATATAGAGTCGTGTGCAGTCGTGTTTTCTTTTAGCCATTGTTGCTTGGTCTTCATCCCCCACAGTGTGTCCCATAAGAAGCAAGCCATAATTGTGTCTTTGTTTCTCTGTGATATATTGCCTCTTCTCAAGTTACTTTTAATAGATAATTAATCTTTTCTCAGTTTTCAGTTTGGCTATGATGTGCCAAAGTGGATTTTCACTGCAATCACCCCACTTGGAGTTTACAAGCTCTTTGGATCTTCTTTTCACCAGATTTGAGACTATATTTTAGTTTTGTTAGTTACTTGCTTGCTTGTTGTTTCGTTTTAGAGGTGAGGGTCTCCTTGTTTAACCCAGACTGGTTCTGAAGTCATGATCTTGCTACTCAACCTGCTGAGATTTAGGATTGCAGGTGTGTGCAATACATGTTTTGCTTACTTGTTGGTTGATTGTTTAACAACTCCAATAGTCTTGTCTAATAATTCCAAATCTGCTCTGTTTTCTACATCTGACTTTTTCTTTAGTGAAACAGAACTTTGTCACATAAAATAAGCCTACCAGTTACTTGGTGTAAAACATACATCCTAGCACCTGCGAGCTAGTGCATATCATCACATAGTATAATTTGCATAATGATGGGTTTAAAGTCATTAAGAAAACCTTAAATCTACTTAGGCTGTAAAGGCATTGGTAATGCATCTTAAAAATTTTAGAACCATGACACTTAAAAGCAGGATCGTGAAATCACGATCTGTAAGCTCCAGCTCCAGCGGGATCTGTGACATGGCAGTGTTTCCTCAAGGGATAGGCATGAATCACTTTAGAGAGTCACCTCTTCGGGTTACCTACTGCTTTCTCTGAAAACATCATCTCCCTGGAAAGAAGATGTAAAGTCTTAATAATTATAAAAATGATGAAAAGCAGATGCCTCTCTGTGCTGAGAATCATTGAGTACTTAGGCTCCCTCTCCTTGATGGCTAACCCTTGTTACTATGGTGATGCTTAGGCTACCCTAGGTCAAGAAGAAAGAGATAGAGGGGAAGGGAGAGGGGAAAGAGAAAGAAAAGGAGCCAAGATGGAAAGGAGAGAGACAGAGACAGAGAGAAAGAGAGAGAAAGATTTCTTCTATGGTTTGTTTTCTAAATTACTCAGTGTAATGAAAGGCCTTTAATTAGTATCAGATGCCAACCACAAAGCACAGCCCATTTTAAAGGATTACCCAGGAAGCACTGTGCATCCCCGAATCTTAGTCATCCTTCTGCCTTCTCTCCCTCCTGCTCTGATGTGCCTTCCTCAGTAGTATGAGCAGTGAGAGTTGGCAAAGCATTCAGTGTGGTACATTCTTCAGCAACCTCCCTGAGAAGACAGCATAACCCTGTCCTTCAGGGGCAAATATGACCCCACATCTTCTTCATGGAATGGACTTATGTTCTTGTCAATCAATAGCTATCCCTCTTTGACAGAACAGACTGTAAGGACATGTAACAGCAAAGCCTTTGCAGAGAGCATTTGTTTGTGCATTCCTATTGGTAGTGATTTTGCCAGTTCTCCTGCATTGCTAAACATGGCTTACACCCTGTCTTCTATCTTCTGTAGGAAAACCTGGTTCTGTTTGCAGCAGACCCAGCATCCAGCATTTGGAAGTCTTATGTGAACTACATTGATTCCATGTTGTTGGATGGATTCTTTCTTGCCATTGAGTGCTCTCTCAAATATCTACTGGAAAACACTGGTACCTATCAATTGGTTGCTATAGACTATGATGGGGCAGATAGCAGCAGCAATTTGTGCTGTGTTAGAGTAAAATATAGTTGAGGTTGGCCAAAGTGCTGGGGTATTTTACGAGTGATGGAGAGTAAACTAGCAAAAAGTGGTTCAAAGAGAAAAGATGCTTGCCTCTAAACATCACGTGACACAGCAAGCTGAAAGATCATAAGGCCCATGTCAAAAGCAAAATGAGAACTCCATCAAAATAAAGGTCCAGGAGGGGAGTGGCTGGAGCTGGAGCAGAGGAAAGTGGTTACTAAGGATACCTTCCTCCACACTTGACTCGTGGGCAGGTAGCAGGGATGTTCTGTGCCTTCAAGATCTGCATGTTCTGTCTCTGTGGCCTTTGAGAAACGCAGAAGGTTTGAAGTTGCCAGGTAAAGTGGGTGAAAAATATGTAAAAAGGAGACAAGAAGCAAGGGAGAAGACAACTCCCAGAAGGAAAAGAAATGTTAAGAAGATAATGAACTATCTCTGAAGCTATTAGAAATAGGTAAGGGCTTTGAATTAGGATAGACAAACTATGGTAAGGTGCCCAAAGTCAAAACTCTTATAGCACCTCAACTTGGCTACTAAATGGTGAGATGGGCAGAAAAGTTCAAGACTAAAA
>JANHMN010000002.1:53886272-53897222 GCA_030674055.1 Rhabdomys pumilio
TTGTCATTATGAAGTCATACTCTATAAATGTATCCATCACTCATTAGTCATTATATTACTGTCATGAAATGTATAGTTTCATCTTATCTCATCTATTCCAGCCTTTTTCATTTCTATTGATTTTTGATTCCTTTCTTTGGCTCCTCTTCTGATTAGTCTTACAAAGAACTACCTCATACACTCATTGTTTCCATTGTTATAGCTTGACATTTATTTCAACAATCTATTATTTTGTGTAAGTACTGCTTCCTTTGGGCTTATTTTCCATTTCTTAGCTGACTTAAGATGAATGCTTCATTTATTTTAAGTCCATGGCCTTTTTTGAATGCTTTTAGTTAAAAATTTAAATCATAAGTTCCCTTTTGTGTGGAGGTTTACCTACATGCCTGCCTTTCCTATGCAATAATTTCTTCATGATCCACTTCTAAGTAGTCAACATTCATCTTAATGGTGTTTGTTCCGATTGCTCTGTGCTTTAGTTCTGAGTTGCACTGTGATATATATAATGACAAGCATTAGGAGCTTGTTGATGTCTATCATAGGCACCACAGCCAGGTTTTGGTTTTTTGTTTTTGTTTTGTTTTGTTTTGTTTTGTTTTGTTGTTGCATGCACAGGTAAAGAGAGTATGTTCTGTAATTGACATGATGCTCTATGCCCCTGCTATTTGCTCAAGCTTCTTAACTATTTTAGTGAAATCTTCTGTCTCTTGGCAGTTTTTTAAATTTATTCTGCCTAATATATCAATTGCTGAGCTCACTCTGCTCACGTCTTCTGTTTTGAGGCTATCTAGACTATCTGCCCTGTCTGTGGAACTCTGTCCCATTGTCCCATGTTGTATGATTTTACACTTGGCTTGTTTTATATATCATCCTGTAAACTAAACCTTTAAGTGAATATCAGAGCCTTATTCACCTTGGTACTGTTTTTGTAGTTAAAGTCTGCTATGCTGGACATAAACATCCCTAAGGCAGCTTGCCTCTGATAGCTACTTGCCTGGAGTATCTCATTATCCTTTGGCTTTCAACCTCACCATGGAGTTAGTTACATTAGAAAAAAAGTTTTATGATTGGCATAACTGAATGTTTAAAGTGCTTTTAGCATGTTCACCTTTCATAGTGGGCTTTGTTCACTTCACTCACTGGACTGTGTTTTAGTTTAATTCTAGCATTTTATTGGGTATGATTTGTTTTATTTTTACAATCCTTTCTCCTTTGCTTTTGAGTTGAACATTTTATTTTTCATTTCTATGTCTCATTTTCCCCTCTGCTAGCTTACCTATTATACTACTGTACAATTCTGAAGACTCTTTTAACCAGCACTGCTAAATGGGTAAATGCATTGGTATTGTCACTCTCCTCAAAACCAGTGCAGAAGGTGGAAAATGGACCTCTGGGCTAGAATACTCACTTAGCATATGCAAGTCCCTGGGATCCATGCCCCAGCATCACACACACACACACACAAAAACACACACACACACACACACACTGCAAGAATGTCATTCTATTATTTATCCACCAGAATATATCCTTGTCATTTAGATCACTTTCCAACATTTCTTTAACCCTCTCAAATTGAATCTTATTTGAAATATTACAGTTTGTTATGCAGTGCTGGGGATCAGACCAGGTATGTACATGCCAGCGAGTGCTACGCTATTGAGCCACATCCCTAGACCTCGTTGTCCTGTGCTGTTTTATGTAGATCCATTTATATCACAGGCCTCGGGTATACCCACTAACAGCTCCTTTAGAAGCAGCTCCTTTAGAAGGTGCTATTGAAGGAACTCTGTTCCTCAGCTGAGCATACTGATTTTGCTCTTGTTACTTAACAAATATGAAAAGAATTTTTAGAAAGTCATTTTTTTTAGATTGTTGAACTATTATTTTAGGACTTATTTCATGATGCCCTGGCTTCTATTATGTTTTTGCTACTAGTTGCTGTTAGTATAAGTATTTCTCTTCTCCCTCCCTTCTGCCTCTTCTCCCTCCTCTGAAGTTTCACACTGAAATATCTGTGGGGATTTCTTTATATGTATTCTGTGTTTGTTTGGTTGTTTGGTTGGTTAGTTTTGGTTTTGGTTTGTTCTCTCCTAATGGATGCTCACTGAATACTTGCTGAATTACAGAATGTTCTTCACTTAATTCTCATAAAAGCTAGTGAGACAGGATGAGTCTTCTAATGTTCTAGGTAAGGAAACCAAGGGCCTGAGAGGTTAAGTGTCTTAGCCATAGTGACATGTCTAATAACTGTCACCGTGTGTGTGTGTGTGTGTGTGTGTGTGTGTGTGTGTGTGTAAAAGAGAGAGACAGAGGAGAGACAATTTGGAGGTAAGAACATTTTTTTGTATTTGTTTGTGTTTTTGTTTTCTTTTGAGACATATTCTCTCTATGTAGACCTGCCTTTCTTGGATCTCCCTATATAGACCATTCTGGCCTGGAACTCACAGAGACCCATCTGCCTCAGATTCTCAACTGCTAGCATTAAAGTTATGCACAACTATGCCCAGTCCTCATGTTTGCCTTTTAAAAAAATGATTTAAAATTATTTCGGACTTAACAAAATTTACAGAAACGGCATGAAGAGTCTCTGTTTGTGTTTACTTTCCCAAAAGGAATCATCTTGTCTAGCCATAGTACGTGATCAAACACCATGAGTTATCATTGATGAGGAAGTAATAACTAATCCATAGGGTTATCATGACAACATACATTGCCCCCCACACACAAATTTTTTCTGTTCCAAGATCCCACCTAGCAGCACACATTGCATTCCTGTGTCACATATCCTGAGGGGCCAGGGCTGCCTCATCATTCATAACCTGCATACTGGTAAAGAAAGCCACATTAATCACAGGGCTGGCCCGTCCAAGTGCCAGGCCCATGGTGGGCTTTTGTGACAATAGTTCCTGTTAGCGATGTCAGTAGCCTTCCTCTAGAGGAGCACAAGAAGATCAGTTCTGTGCTTTGTGTTCTTCCAGCCTGGCTGACCTTGATGCGTTCATAACAAGCACCGAAAGTGGTTTGCTCAAGAGGGTGGAGAAAGGAGATTTCCAAGGATTGGTTGAGATCATGGGACACCTTGTCACCCTTAAAGAGCGGCAGAGCAGCACCGATGACATGTTTGAACCCCTGAAGCAAACAATTGAATTGCTGAAGTCCTACGAACAAGAGCTGCCAGAAGCTGTGTTTAAGCAACTGGAGGTCAGTGGGTTTGACCATTCCTTACAAGCCAGAAGGAGAGTCTTAGGATCTCAGAGGGCAGGTAAGGTGGGGTCAAAGTAAACGAAGAATGGCTCCGTGATGACTCCAGACATAAGGTCCATGCCTTAGGATGGTAAAGTATGATGCATGGGTAATGTCTATCATTTTAGGGAATTCATAATTACTAAAAATTATAGTAGCAGAACTCATGGGGATACCAACTTTACCCCAGATTTAAATGTAACTCAACTCTTCTTGTTTTGAAACTTGATTTTTATAGTTAGCCCAGACTAGGGTTTATTTCATCTGACAGCTCATTGTTCACACTGCCTCACTGAGGGGAGCCAGGGCAGGAACTCAAGGCAGGAACTGGAAGCAGAAGCTGAAATAGATACCATGAAAGAGAGTTGCTTATTGGTTATTCCCTGGCTACCTAACCTGTTTTTATTGTACCATACAATATCATTTGCACAACCCACAGGGGGCTATCCCATATCAATAATTAATCAAGAAATACCTCACAGACTTGCCTACATGTCAATCTGATGGGGGCATTTTTTCAGTTAAGGTTCCCTCTTCACATAGAATGCTGCCTTGTACCAAGTTGACAAAAAAAAAAAAACCCATCTAACTAGGATATCAACCCTGCTCTGCCACATTCTCTGACAAAAGGTTGAGCCAAACATTTGATCTGGGGGAAAAAATCAGATCTTAGTGCAGTTAAGAAGGTCTTGGGTTGGGGAACAACTCCAGAAAATAACTAAACACCATTAAGGACTATAGGAAAGGGCAAGGGTTACTAGGTCAGAGGTGGAAGGGAATAGGGGTAGTACTGCATCCAAAGCAGATAAGTGTGGAGAGAGAAAACAACTGGAAAGGTAAGTGACGGAGGAGTAGAGTGACAATGCAGAGTTAAAGATGGGACCAGTAAATCCCAGTGAGCCCTACAGCAGGGGTGAAAGCAAGAAGTGGTGGTGTGGAGTCTCAGGTTGTAGGGGATACGGGAGCAGTATGCATGTGAGCACTCCCAGGTGTTCTTCACAGGAACTTCCTGAGAAGTGGAAGAATATGAAGAAGATGGCAATCACGGTGAGGCAGCAGGTGGCCCCTCTGCAGGCAAATGAGATGGCCCTCCTCCGCCAGCGGTGCTCAGCCTTTGATGACGAGCAGCAGCAATTCCAGGAGAGGTTCCGCAAAGAAGCTCCCTTCAGGTATGGGCCAGGGTCGTGATCTTATGCTTGGGCTCTTGCAGCAGAGAAAGGCATGCTAACAGTCCTCCCTTCTCCATGTAGGTCCTTTAGTTACAGTACAGTACTGAAGTGGGTGGAGTCTTAGTCCCACGTGTGTGAAGGACTGGACAACCACCCTCCCTTTAGATTTACAAGAAGATTTAGAAGCTTCTTATGTCCCCTCACCTCCTGGTTAATGAAGAAATTATAGGGGCTTGTCGAGGAATTATGATAAAATGGTTAAGATTTCCTAAATTAGAATTCTGAATTTTCAGACTTTGGTTCTTTGGCTGGGCTTAAAAAGTAGTTACTAGAAAACACACAGGCACATATCACATGTATGTCACCCCAACGCCCAGTCGTCCCAAACACACATTGTTAAAAACCAGTTGCTAGAATGCTTAAATAATGTTGGAAGGCATTTTAGTAGTTTAAGATTTTGACGAAGGTTAACATCTGAGGACATTTCTCTGCACTTGGTAATCCTGTGGTACCTGTTGGTTGGTAATCACACACCTTGCATAAGCAGCTTCTTACTGATCAGACGTTTAGGTAGCTGGTGGCTCATGGCTCCCTGCTTCCCTGCCTCCTGTTCAGTGTACCCCTGAGACACTGGTCAGAACAGTGTCCTGAGGCCTACTCCTGGGATTATGTCTATGGGGCCTCATCTTTCCATGCACTGCTTAGCCTCCAGGTCTTACCTCAGAGGTGAAGCCAGGGCTGAGTTTTGTGGTTTTAGACTTAGAAATCTCTGAATGGAGAAAGCATACAGGACTAAGATTTCTCCAGGTTTCCTACCCATGTCTATATCACATCAGGCTGTTTGATACTGTTTGTGTTCCAGATGATAATAGCAGTCACCTCATAGGATGCTACTGGAATTATCAAGATACTCACTGAAAGTGTTGACTTTTAGGCACGTTGTGTTGGTGTCCTGCTGTCCTGGTGGGCTGCTGTTCAAATTTTAACACTAAAAGTCTCAAGTCTTGGCCTAATCTTTTTTTTTTAAATCTATTTTAATTGACAGGTAATAACCGTATACCTTCTGAGTCATGGTATAATGCTTTGGCCCATTTGTACTTCATATAAAGTTCAATTTGGAAGATTGAGGATATACCTTACCTCAAACATTGTTTATTTCTTTGTGATGAGAAAATTGGACATCATCTCCTCTCGCTGCTTTGAATTATGTCTTACAATCGCATACAATCATGCCTATTACCAGCCTTCTGGGTAAAGATACCCATATGCTTCCCTCCTAGTCTATCTCCGTACCTCTTTACCATCACCTTTTGTAAGGACCTGCCCTCACCAGTCAACCGTCTAATGTTTATTAAGCAGCTGTCACCTTCTAAAGCCACCATTGGATCTGTAAGACACAAGATGCTGTTACTAAGAGGCAGGCAAAAATAGGACTCTAAACTACACATGATATGAACATAATTAAGCTTGTGGCTCTATAGCTGGATGTGCCTACAATCACCATGCAGAGCTTTGAAAGCCCTCGATGCCCAGTCTGTCCTGAAGACCCACTAAATTAGACCCTTAGGGGTAGGACCTGGGCATCGGTATCAAGTAAGGCTTCTCTAATGATTCCTGTGTAGCCAAGTTTGAGAACCACTACCCTGAATGGTGGTAACTAGTTTTGTTTGAAGCAACAATCATGCAGGGACCTAGAGTTTCAAATGACTCCAGACCTTAACAGTTACTTTATTCCAAAGAAATGGTTTTTTTGCTAGGAGCGTTTGTGGAACACATCAGGGGACGACCATTCTTTTACTTACTGTTCAAGGCATATCTTTTAGGTCCTCATCTGTGTGTACAGTTAAAGTTCTAAATTGAACTCAGATGCAAGGAGGCAACACAAGTGAGGAGAGGTGATTCGAAAGAGGTCATTGTTCGTCACAATCCTGTCAATGGCAGCCATACATAAGCCTTTGTGTCAACTGTCTACTTAAAGTCCTTCAAATGAATTCATAGATGCTTAAAGAAATATCTTCCCACAGTGACTGTTTGACAGGAACCAATTATGGTGTCCTTCTGTGGGCTCTTCAGAATGGTGGTAGTCATCGCTCATGCATAGGTAGCGTGTATTGTTCAGTTGCTGGGCTGTTTTCTTTTCTTTCTGTCTATGACTTTCTTTTCCAACTTAGCACTCCTTTCTGATGCCTGCCATGGTGGTGTTACTCTTAGCTGGATTTCTAAATTCACATCTGTTAGTTTCACATGCAGATGAATCTTTGGAAGAGAATGCTTCCAAAAGAACTCTTGCAATAGTCTGCGAAACCAAATGTTGCTGAAATTTTGATGTACTTCTCTTCCAGAATCATGGGGCTCTTACTAAAGGAAAGCTTAGCAGGCATCAACTCCTGTTTTGTTTTGTTTCTTACATTGGTGTGTGTGAGTGTGTAAAATGTGGAGCCACGTGTGCTCTTGTTGCCATAAGACTTGATTCTTTATAGATCTCTAGGGTCTGCTGCATTCTCTGACAATACAAGTTTCTGTCCCTTCAGTGGGCGATGCTCAGCTTCTAATGTTTTTATCTCTGAGAAGAAGAAGAAAATGAGTGTCTCATTAGGCTTTTGCCATCTGACAGGTGCTGTACAAAGTTGGGCTTCTGAAATTTAGATTCGCCCTTCGTGCCCAAGTCAAATGTTCCTTCTTCCTTTAGCTCTTCTAAGATAGCTCAGCATATTTCCTAGCTGTGTTCCCACTCTTCACAATAATTGTCTAAACTGTCAGGTTCAAATTCAAGAATCTTCTACTGCCTTTTCAATCTATGACAAATTATACTGAAACCAATGTTCCCTGCTTCTTCTGTCAGTCCCTTGATCAGTCTTTGACCTTGAGCACAGGTTGCCTGACCTTAAAGAATGGTGCTATGCTAAATACTCTTCCTAACTTTTCAAGGCCAAGGTAATACAAGGATTTTCATAGCCTAGAAAGTCTATCCTATGAATGCCAACTCACAGAGAGAGATTGGTAGAGCTTTCATGGCCTCCAGATTCTGTGAACAGCTGGCAAAGCCGACCTGAGCATGCCCTCCATTAGAAGCTGTGCACAACAGCAACAAGAAAGAACATGTTTTCCTAATGGCCTCACACAGGAGCATGGGGGAAAAAGAGGCCATGGATTCTGCTTGCAAAGTACCTGTTGTCATTGCTAACACTAAAGAAAAAAGCCATATTGGGCATTAAATTAGTACCAGAGACATAGCAAAATACTAACATAAAGATATATTATCAGTTCAACTTGGCTGACTTACCAGTTAACCTGACTTCCTTGTGTGATTTAGGCTTCCATATAGGAGATGAGACTTGGCCTCAACAGTGGAGTTAGCTAAAAATTATAAGGGCACTAGAATTTTCAGAAATATACATCTCCTGACATCAACAAATTATAGCCTTAGGGATAATTTCAAAAACAAGAAATGAGACATGTTCTTGGTACCATCTTTAACTGAAACTGCCCACACATCCTGGGTGTTTATTGATCCAATGGCAAGTAAATTCCATTTGAGGTTAATAATCAAGATGGATAGCAATGATGTTCTGGAGAAAGTAGTTATGGACAAGGCACAGTGGCTGAAAATATAAGGCTCAGATTGAGTACAGCTGAGATGCAGGAGCTGGAACATGAGGGTAGACAAGAGAGGTACCCAGTCTAAGAACACAGCCTTTGAGATGTACAGTGGGCTTTGTTCTGACACTATTTGACATACCTGACCTACCAAACACTACAGCTAACAGCACAGTAGGACACAAAAGGTCAGTTGTGTCCCTCATGATTGCATGACTAGTTCTCTGGTACCTGCTCTCTAGCATAATGACAGAGGATTGAACTGCAAGCCTATTTCTAGCCCAGAAGGAAAACAAAATCCACATTCCAAATTACAGTGCTACTAAATTAGTGTTGCCTTTCTGCCACTAGGGAATAAAAGACACACATTAAAGCATCAGATATAAGAAATTCATCTGTAATATAACTCCTACTTTTGCATGGAGCAGGACAAGCTGAAGGCCAGGTCTCAACTGAGACATTAAAACAGCCATGAATCAAAGTGCTAAGGCCTAAACTGAAGCAATGTCCAAAACAGGATTTGAGAAACAGGAGAGAGAATCAACAGGAACTGGGGGAAGACTATGGGATGCTTCATCTTTTTTAGATTGGACAAATGGGTAGATATTGGTCCTGAGATGGACCGGTACAGAGTATGCAGGACTGGGAATCACAGTTCAGGGTGGGAACCTCCAGTTTTGTATGCCAGTAGAGTATTGGGCAGTACACATCGTTCTTCATCCTACATACAGATGCCTTGCTGTGGGGAATGATTAGCTCATGAATGGTTTCAGGCGTGGGTTCTTGAATTTTGTTGGGCTGTTGTGATTCCCATGGCTCCAAATCTCAACTGAGTTCACTCTGTGGGCAGCACTGGGCTGGTGCTACAGGGCCCTGCCCAGTTGGGGGAGTTCTCACTCAGTCTAAAGTTCTGCAGGGGCGCAGGGCTCTTGGATTGGGGATCCCCAGGCCAGGAGGTGGCCAAGGATCAACTTGTCTCAAGCCCTTGGGCTCTCAGACGCTGCCGAGCGGCTGTGGAAGGACAAGACTGGGGGTGTGTGGGCTTGCAACCATCCTGCCCACAGTGGAGAGAAATGAGGCGGAGAGAGAAGAAAGAGGCCCCAGCAGCACCTCAGGAGAGACTCGGTTACTGTACTCCTTTAGCAGACTCAGGCCCAGTTAGCTTGCTTGAAGAGGTGGGCCTCCGTGGTGGAACTCGGAGAAGCTCTCCAGGGGAGAGATTAAACAGCTGCAACTACAGCAGCGGTGATGTTACTTCGGCTCCCCTACGGTGGTCACCAAAGACACGAGGAAGTCAGTGATTTTTTACAGGCTTTATTGGCATGGCAGATGGTAGTTGAATCTGGATGTGCACCCCCATGAAACTCAGGGCAACATGAGTTAAATAGGGAGGGAGAAAGGGGGGAGAGTCTGGGGAAGAATGCTTAATTGGCTACACCCTCTAGCCTTCAGGTATCTCATTAGTATGTAAAGCTCTTGAGACTGAGGCCTGTAGTCACACCCTCCACCTGTGCTGGGTGATGCAAACTTCTCTTAGGGAGGGGCTGTGTTGCCCTATGTGAGGGAAAATCGTGGGTAAATGGTGTGTCAGGAGCCTGGGGTCTGGGGGCATGGCCGAACACCTGTCATTGTCCCACTGGGGTCCGAGATTTGAAGCCTATGCCACACCAGAAACCAAGCTATCTTTTCATGGACCCACACCTTGCATTCACCAGTTGTGGCTAGCTTCCCAAGAGTCAGAACAGACCGTTCCTGGTCTCTCTCTTACTCTCTCTCTCTCTCTCTCTCTCCCCCTCTCTCTGTCTCTCTCTCTCCTCATATTTGAGCAACATATTTCCATTACTTAATTGTACTTTTCTTTATGCAGAAGTTTCCCCTTCAGTTTAAGATTCTTGTTGCATCTTTATTTCAGTTTCAAAGATCCACTCTGCCCCTGCTCCCTCTGAGTTCATTGTTCTTAAATTCACTTCTTTCCCTGGATGGAAAAATGCTTCGTTGTTAGGACATGAAAATATCTTGACAAGTTGTTATAAAAGAACAATTCTTTTGAGATAGAATCTCATTCTGTAGTACAGGTTAGACCTCACAATCTTCCTGCCTCAGCCTCCTGAGTGGTGGGATTATAGGCATGTGCTACCATGCCTAATTTATTCTGAATGTTTGATATTGCTACCTGCTCTTATATGCAGAGATTCCCTCCAAGCTTACTCAAAAGTGATGTTCATGCATGATCAGATATAGGAAAAGGTCTTCCACAAATGTAAACAACAAACAAAATTATACCCAAAAAACTCAGTTAAGAAACCATTGTCAGTTTCTGGCTGTTTCTGTGATGAGGAAAGAAAATAGCACATGTTACAATCTTCTATGCCCCACAAATACCCCCTAACTCAACATCTTGTCTAGTAACTTTTTTCTCTACTGTGCACCACAATAAATTAATAAAGGTGAAGGGTTTTTTCTTTTGTCTGAATTTTATAAATCTTGTTCTTACACCAAACAGTCAATTTCACA
This sequence comes from Rhabdomys pumilio, assembly GCA_030674055.1. NCBI lineage: Eukaryota > Metazoa > Chordata > Mammalia > Rodentia > Muridae > Rhabdomys > Rhabdomys pumilio. Next base: position 53,896,799 of record JANHMN010000002.1, read on the forward strand.
TTCTAAGTTTACTGTAGACTCCAGAGAAATCAGAGTTGACACACACCAACAGTTCATCTCTGAAAGAAAAAGAAAGCAGAAGAATCCTTTGTGCCTTGGTGATCGTTCTTGCTGAAACACTTGTCACAAAGACAATTCTATTTCTTCTGTTTAATCCCTTATCTACTGCTTGTTGTAGAGATGTCAGGGAGAAAGAGAAAGGATTCTGTTTCCACTCTGAAAACCACCCCAAAGTTCTATGCTTATGGCTAGCCCTGATCTGTACGTGGCATTCAGCCATGTGTCTTGGTGGCCATGGCCCACAAGCCAAAACTCACTCAGAAGGAGTAGGTGGGCAACAGGCAGAACATGTGTCCAGGCTAACCTAGCACTAATGTAATTCTCTCTCTCTCTCTCTCTCTCTCTCTCTCTCTCTCTCTCTCTC
>JANHMN010000002.1:53907084-53917950 GCA_030674055.1 Rhabdomys pumilio
ACACACACACACACACACACACACACACACACACACACACACACACCAGGCCACCCCTTTCCCCAGCAGCTGAAACAGAAGTTGAGTTGCAAAGAAGCATGAAGTTAAGCCTCCATCAGGAATGCCTTTGATCTGGCTCTGAAAAGACATCTAGTCAATTGTGGTCAACAGTGACAGCTGTATAAAGAAGAATGAGCTTCTGTCACTGGCAGGATGGCATGCATGGAGCTGGAGGATCTGATGTGAAATGAGATAAGTCAGACACAGGAAGACAAATGCCACATTTGGAGGCTGAAGTTGATCTCACTAAAGCACAGACAATGGCAGTGGTCACCAGAGGGATGGAGGGATGGCTAGTGAGTGATAGGCACTGGGTGTGCTGGGACTGGATAGCTTCTGAAGTTTGATAGCACGGTAAGATAACTATAGTATACAACAGTTTACATATTTCAAAAAAAGCTAATATAAGTTCAATAATTCCAATACAAGAAAGAACCAATATTTGATATAACAATCATACCAACCACCCTGACCTGATCATATTTGTTATATAGATCTGTTGAAGTGTCATATCAGACCCCATAAATCTATACAATTATGTGTATGTATATATGTATATATACATACAATTGTATATACAATACAATATATACTATACATATATATATATGTGTATGTATATATATATATATACAGTATACAATTACAAATTAAAAAAATGATGCCTATAGTTTCCAAGAGGCTTATATATTGAGCAATTTTATTGACCGAACCATAGGGTGGTTCAATCAAAAAAGCCTGTGAGGAATCCCACACTGGGGCTCTCTCCTTTAATTCTAGTCATTTATTGGCCAGATAGCCTGTTATTTCTTTACAAGGTTTTGCCTGTAAAAGTGAGGTTTTCTGAATTACATGATTTTTTTATTGGATATTTTATTTACATTTCAGATACCAATCCCTTTCCCCATTTCCCCTCCCCAGAAAACCCCTATCCCATGCCCCCCCCCTTTTCCATTTGGCTTTTATACAATTTTTTTAAATGTTAATCAAGGGCTTTATAAGTATGGTAATGCTCAATCAGAAGTGTAACCTAATACCCAACCTAGCTATGTAAACTATCTTTGACTAGTGGAGACACGTGAACTTCTGCCTCCATGCCCCCTCTCTCTTTCTCTCTCTTTTTCTCTCTCATTACCGAACTTCTCATCTACTTCATCTTCTCTCCTTACTCCATCTTTTCCTCTCGGTGCTCCTTTCCCCTTAGCTCCTCCTACATATTACCCTTCCTGTTAAAATAAAGCTTTTCTCTCAGAATACAATTAGAGCATAATTGTTTCTATTTGTATCAGTGAGGTACAGATAGTCTTAATACCCAGTCCATCCTTTTGTTGACTAGCTAGAACCTCTGCCATCTCTCTTGACTAGAACACTTAATTTTGAACCTGGCTTTTTCTTGGCTTTAGAATGAATGTCAGCTGAGAACCCTCCACTCAGATCTTTTCTCTCAAGGTAAATAGCCTGGATTGGCTATGAGTCTATAGGTCTTCAATGCCGTCAGAAATCCAGAATGACTAAATTAACTGAATTTATGGGAAGTACTATGCATAGCTTCTAAATCTTAGCCAATTTATAGAGACCGCTGAACACCTGGACAGCCCCTATACTACCGAACGTTGGAGCATCAAATCTTCAGCCTTCTGGCCCAAACTCATCTGACAGACTTTAGTGCTGCAGAATTATTAAGGGCTGGTTACTCTGTCTAGGCAGATATAATCAGTCGACTATTCTGCAAGTGTGTCCTTTTCTGGACAGTAATTTGTCTGTAGATGGAGAGAGGCAATTCTTGCCTGATGGCTGTCTCACCACAACTGGAGTAACTCCAAGGATGCTCAATTTCTTCTTAGAATCTAAGACAGAAAGCTGTCAGGAGCAGACAGGTCTCTAATCAAAATGAACATTAATATAGAAATATTTGTGACGTCAATTCTATGGATTTCTGAAGTTTTGAAATCCAACTATCCATGTAAGGTAACCTGGACTGTTGTCTGTTATCTCCTCTCAGCTATTTCTAAATAAAATATAGAAAACACCCTAACAATAAACTCAAAGTCATGAATTTGCTATAGTCCCTTAACTCACAGGCTAATCATCCCAAGTCAGTTAAAAAAGCTAAAGAAGGACTGGGTCTAAGCCTTGTATTTCTAAATGTGTTATACAGGCACAATGCCCATGAGAGTATCAATATTCATTTCACTTTCATATTGATAAGAAGCTTATACCAATGAAAACCTTAGAGTGTTTGAATAATTAGATGATGCTCCCTTGGTGTTTGCATCAATAGACAGTGGACCTTGAGGAAGTAGCAGAACCCTGTGGACAGTCTGTTACAAACATACTCTCTCAGAGCCTTTCCCCGGAACTTCTGATTTCCTGACTCCAGAAGGGGCTGTAGGCTTTGTCATTTGAAGGTTTTCCCATGTGAACCCACACTCTTAAAGCTAATGCCATTGGCCATGCAGTCTGTACCTCTTGCTAAATGATGGGGTGCTCTCTCTATGCACAGCTGAGATGAGTTCATAGATCTTTAATTTTGCCTCAGACTGAAGATATGTAGCCCAACGACTGAGAAGTTGCTTGGCTGAATTCCTTCCTTCCCTTCTGGGTGTCTTCGCCATGTCATTCATTTGAAATACAAAGGGATTTATTTGTTTCTCCTCTTTTTCTGATTTGGGTTTTTTTAAATATCATCTACACTACTTTTATGCTTTTAGTATACAGAACACTGATTTTATTCCAAGAGCCAAACATGTCAAAAGACATGTATCTCTGAGGAGCATCTTCTTCTCTGTTGTCTCCCACCATCACTGTCTCCTTTCCATTTTCCCCATTGCTGGCCAGATTCATTGAGTCCTGACTTAGCTTACTTGTGTTCATCTTTGCAAAACTGGGAGGGGCATGCTTATATTCACTCAGGTAAGTCCCCCATCACCCCTTCTTTCTCACACAAAAGGTAGCATACCGCATATTCCTGTTTGCACTTTATCTTTATGGGGGAAGGGCAGAGTGTCACTCTGTGGTCCAAGCAAACCTTAAACTTGTGATGCTTCTGCCCCTGCCTACTGAGAATTCATACATATGGCATTAGTTTTATACTTTGTTCTAAAAAAAAAAAAAAAAAAAACCTTAGTTATATGCCTTAGAAAGTATTCCATATCACTCTGAGTATTCTCTCTGTTTCTCTCTATCTCTCTATTTCTCTTTGTCTCTCTCCCCATTTCAACATTCGCATGGGACTCTACGCTGGTATATCATAGTCATGCCATTCCATGACTATTATTTTTTTATCTCAAATGAGGTGGCATTGGTAACCGTGTGTTTTGGAGACCCATCTCCTCGACCTAGAGATATTCCTAGAGAGTGCTGGCAGAAAATAAATACACAGCAGCCTTGTTAGCACCACAATGCTTCACCTCACAGGAACTGAGAAAGTAAATACACAGCAACCTTGTTAGCACCCCAATGCTTCACCGCACAGGAACTGTCCCCTTGGCATTGCCACCAACCTGCCTGAGAGCTTCTCTAACAGAGCCAAAAAGCAGATCAAGCAGGTCTTCAGTCTACTCGTTAATGAGAAGCAAGTACCCCAGGCACTGTGGAGCTGAACTTTATGTCATCTCAGCATTCTGCTTATATTTGTACTAATTCCATGTGTGGAAAGGGTCAGATCGTGCTCATGCTTTCTATAGCTTTAGCACCCAATGTACTCATTCTTAAGTATTTACTTCTCATTTAGTTCTAGTAAATAATCCACTCCTCTCATACCCTGGTAAATGAAGCACAGTAAAGGTATCTCCTGACCCCTCTTTTGTGTGAGCAATGGAATGAATCGACTTAGAAGTCATAGTGACAGTAATTTCTTTTTTATCTAAAGGCCTATATAAATCAAAATTTATATTAATATGTAAAACTATGTTTCGTTTATGTGTTTGTTTTGTTATTTTAATGGGACACTTGATGAGATTTACTCCAACCTGGAAACCATGGCTTCTGTTGTCTTGACAGTTACCTTCTTCCTCTAGGTTTTAAAACATTTCTATTAGACTGATCTGCCCCCATCCTTTTGGGTTTGCCACACATCAGTAAACTGAGCTCTGTTACCTTTGGCTGCAGAAACCTTCTTCTCTTTGAGTGTAGACTTAGCTCTTGGTCTACTTCCCTGGCATTCTTAAGAACTTCTTTATTAGTTTTTGTGACAGTTGAACTTGAGTGCTGTTAATACTGCCGTGAATTGATTTGAGCTTGTTCCCTTTGTCTCTTACCAGCCCATTTTTTTATCTTGTGCTTTACAGTGCCTGCATTTTTTTTTATTTAAATGAGAGCAAAACCAAATGATAGTTATTTCTCTTTAGGTTAAAAACCTAAAACATCCGTGTTTTCACTCACATTCGGTCCTATTTGCTCTTCTCTGGTCTCAGGAGAGCCCACTGGCTCTCATGATGGAGTCACAATGGTAGGACTGGTTCCACTAGTTTTATATTCTTTTGGTCATGTCTGTCCAGTTCACATGGTCCCTATCTTCATACCTGCACAATTGCTGTAGCTTTCCGTCCACACTCTTGGCATTCACCCTCCTATGAATTGTCTCCCGGCAGGCCCTGGACAACCATGACCAGCTTCCTGTGCATCCTCAAACCCTTTGCTGTGGTTTCCTTTCTCAGGTTCAACGTCACCTTTCCAAGCTCTTTGACAACATGGCTAAGATGCAGTTCCAGTTGGATGCCAGTCAGAACCCAACCAAGACAAGTCTTGGCATGTACAGCAAAGAGGAGGAATATGTGGCCTTCAGTGAGCCCTGTGACTGCAGTGGGCAGGTGAGTGACAGCCCTTTCTCCTCATACCTCACCCACCCCTTCCCATTCAAGCCAAATTCAGTGAATATCAGTTTCCTTCAAGACAGAGCTTGTGGCCTGGAAGAGCAGCTTTCCTTGACTGCGGTCCACACCGGAGCTGCCGCTGATGCCTTCCTCTCTCCAAGTTAAACATATGTCAACATTTCTGTTCCTTCACTTGGGAGAGAACAGTGCTCAGAGAAATAAAATGCTTACAGTCACTGCAGTCAGCGATGAGGGGGATTTTCAGTTAATTAACAGAATAGAACATGTTAGACAGCACCCCTGAAGCAACCATGGGAGGATTTGGAACTCAGACACCTTCCTCAGAAAGAATTGTCCTTTTCTCAGATGTCTCCTCTCTGCAAATAGAACTCAGATTCACTTCCTCCCATAGTTCTTTCTCTCAGAGAGCCTTCTATATACTCTTTCTCTAAGAAATCCCACAGCACCTCCAGGCTTCTCACATCTATCTACAGCCACATGAATCATAGGACAATTCCTTCCTTACACCCTACCCTGCCGTTCAATACCACTGAAGTAAAGTCCTACCCTGCATTGTCCCTGGGGGAATGGGTCTCACTTCCCATGAAGAATAAGGCCTGAATGAGAGGGTCTTTCAGAAGTTTCTACAGGGAGAAATTCTCCTATCAGAAAAGAACCCAACGTTCTCAGCTAGATGGAGGTAGCTGGTAACCTTGAGTTCTAATTCAGAATGTGCACTTTTGATAGACTAAGACCAGAAAGCATTCAACTGAGAAATGCAAACCCAGCTAACATCTTTATGCTGTATAAACAAGTCCATGAGAATCAACTAAATCTGCTTCAATCCAGGTTTGGGGTTCTTTGTCTAGCTCTAATTAACATTCCAACACCCCTTCACCTGTTACCATTTTCTTCTCTGTTCCACATCAGTTTATTAGCTTAGCTCCCACTCGTTACATCCAAGATTATAATCGCAAAACTCTGCTTTGCCTTCTGGCATCTGATTTGGATACAATGCTGGCGCTCCCTTGTCTTCACTCCCTCAGGCTGGCTGAAAGAAAACAGATAGTATCAATCAACCCTTCTCAGGCTTGTGAAGTCTAACCCAGAGCTTTTCTTCTAGGTTGAAATATGGTTGAACCGTGTGCTTCGTCACATGAAAGCCACTGTGAGGCATGAGATGACAGAGGGGGTCACTGCCTATGAGGAAAAGCCCAGAGATCAGTGGCTGTTTGATTACCCGGCTCAGGTATTTTCCCAGATGGACCTTCCTGGGCTTCTGTCCTCATTTGTCTTTCTCTTTCAACAGCCTTCTGAGGGTGAAGGGCCTCAAGCTAACCACCCTGTGCTCACAATAGGAAAGGCTTAAATCCTAGACTATTGTGAGGCCCAGAGGACAGAGCATAGGCATTGACAGCCATGACTGAATTCAGTCATTGCTTTGGAAAATTTGGGTTATGTATCTGTATCATTGCTTATCTGAAAAAGATACGAGCAATTAAAATCTGAATCCCCTTACACTGTATGTGACAGATTTTGCTGACTATGAGGGGAAGCCCAACAGGAGACAACATGAGGTAACCTGCCCTCCTGGTGTTCCTGCAGAACCCAGGCACTTGTAAATATGGCTAACGGGATCACAGGGTGGGCTCAGGACTCACTGGGCACCTATAACTGTCTAGTGAGGTCTGAGACTATCTTCCTGCAGATATATTTAAGACAAGTGAAAGAGCAGAGAGGAATAAGAATAGCTGGAGATGACTGAAGCTGGAGGGGAGACAGCAGAACGCAGCTGATGGTGTCCATCTGGGAAACTGGAAGCCAGTTCTTATGGACTACGTTATGGAGACTGTCTTGATCCCAAATTTTAACTGAATTCTGCCCTTGTTTCTCAAAAATGTCTCAATTAAAAAGAACAAATGAAGGTTTTCAATGACTCTGGCTGTAGTATACCACTCTTCCTGCATCCTAGTAATAGGGTAATACTGATGTTGATTTAGCTGAGTGTTGCCAACAAGTAGAAATAATTGAAACCATAGAATTAGAGTAATGGTGGGCATTTGGTAGAATGAGAAGAGGGTATAGTACCAATCTCTGAGCATCACCAAGTGCCTGAGCAGCTAGGAGGGGCAATAAAGAAAAAGAGCAAAGAATCTTCTTAAAAGGAAAGTCTGGGCCACGGTCATCATGAAATTAAAAGCAAGCTGTTGGTAGCAGAAGAACAAATTACCAGTTACTTCTATAAGATCAAACAAAGCAAGGACAAAGTCTGCCTGTCCCTGGATGACTTAATGAGGCCATTTCAGCAGAGGGCAATAAAATAGGCCACGTGGAAGTGGGTAAAAGGGTCTGAAGAGAGCAAAAAGGATGAAGTGTGTACAGAGAGCGTGGAGAAATAGGGCTGTAGAGAGAAATGCATCCCATCAGGCCATCTGATAAAGCACCATCACAGAGGATGCAATCTCATAAGAAAACACAAGTAACCTAATAGATGGGACTGCTTATAACAGCTATTCCTGTTTCATGAAAGGAATAACTCCCATGAGGGTTCCTAATAGCAGAAGTCCTGTGTTAGAATTTTGAGCTAAAAAAAAAATCATGCCTCCTACTAGTAAATATATAGTATCTAGAATAATGTCTCCAAAGTCCAATGAAACTACTGATGAACAATGTATCTAAATCCTTCACTATAAATACTGAAAAGGATATATTTGTCATGTACAAGTTCACGGTCTACAGAAGAAATGCTGATTCAAATCTCCTTTTCTATGTTTATTTTTAATCTCTGACAAATACAAGCATAATGACCACATTGTATCTTGTATTCACCTGACCTTCAAACGTACTCATTCTCAGTATATTTTGAGAAATTAAAGATGTGGTGAAAATATTAAGAACAAGCAAATGTGTACCCCTGAATTAGAATACTTGGGTTACAAAAAGATCAAAGGCTGAGCATCACTGAGATGCTTCAGTCAGTGTGCCATACTCCCACGTGTGGCAGAGGTACCAACTTTGGGAAATGACAGATTATGCCTGTAGCTATTCCTAGAAACCATGCCATCAGCCAGAGCAGAGCAAGCCTCTGGCTGTTCTCAACCATGATCCAGCTTTCAAGAGCAGAATGTGCTCTTCTCATTTGCGTTGTAATTAGTTCACATCTCTGAGGACTTGGAGCATATGGTTGCCTTAGTCAATGATCAGGAAAGAGGGAGGGAAGGGGCCTGTCACCCACGCAGTCACATCCTGAACTCTTGCTGTGTTGTGAGTGGGTTGCTTGGAAACAGCCCTGGTAACGACTTTACTGAGCAGCTCTTGGTACCACAGGTGGCTCTGACCTGCACTCAGATCTGGTGGACGACAGAGGTGGGCATAGCATTTGCCAGGCTGGAGGAAGGCTACGAGAGTGCCATGAAGGACTATTATAAGAAGCAAGTGACTCAACTCAAAACCCTCATCACCATGCTAATTGGGCAGCTCTCCAAGGGGGACAGGCAGAAGATCATGACCATATGCACCATCGATGTACACGCTCGGGATGTGGTAGCCAAGATGATTGCTCAAAAGGTAGGCGCTGTATCCCCAGGTATGTTTCTCTTGTAAGTAGAAACTCCATCTGGACAGCTCCAGTATAGCCCCTGGGGTTGCACATTAGCTGGGTGAGGAGTGTGGTAGTTCCTGCTACCTTTCAAAACTTCCATCATGACAGTATAGGGGTAGTCCTTGATTTCTGATGGCTCAGCTTATGATGTTCTGACTTTACGGAGATAGAAAAGCAATATGTGCTTATTAGACACTATGCTTTTATTATAGTATATAATTAATAACATGAGCTATTCAACACAATCATGTAATGGACATTATGTAAAAGGGTTTTATCCAACTCTAGAGTAATGAAAATACTTTCACTGCGTAAGGTGGTTATGATGTTTAATAGGATAAGTAGATCAAAATCATTTTCCACTTAAAACATTTCAATCTATCATGAGTTTATTATCAGGATGTAGCCCCTATGTAATCTAGGAAGCATCAGTAATCAGAACTGCCTACGCTTTTCTTTGCTATGAGCCAGAGCATTCTGCACTCTCAAGTATCAGACAACATCCAAGCTGCCCAGAGGCTTCCATTCCTGTGACCAGAGGGCTAACTATCTATAAAGCACTGTAATTCACCCACTTGATCTGCCATTCCTCCTTTAGGTTGACAATGCCCAGGCTTTCCTCTGGCTATCACAGCTACGTCATCGTTGGGATGATGAGGCCAAGCACTGCTTTGCTAACATCTGCGATGCCCAGTTTCTATATTCCTATGAATACCTGGGAAATACACCTCGCCTAGTGATCACACCTTTGACTGATAGGTATGTGCTGGTGCCAGCTACTAATTGATCTTTCTATTTCTGGTCAGGCTAACCAGTAATCATCCAGAATCAAGGTCACCATAACTTGCGTCCTGTCTGTTCACATAGCTTCAGGGGGGAGAGTCTTGCCTCTACATAGCAGTCATAAAACAAAACTAAAAAGAATGCAAAGTAGACTTCTCAGAACAAGCCTCAGAGACAATCTATGAGCCATGACTTTCTTGAAGAATTACTGAGGCCGCGGGGTACACAAAAATTCCAACACCAGATCCAGTACATCCCAGCTGGTTACCCACACCAAAATTGACCTCGAAATTAGTCTTTCCGACTGTCAAGCAGAGGTAGTAATGCATGTCTCCCATGATCCCCCTGACCCCTGAGGAAGTCATTCTAAAGAGAAGTAATGAGGCTGGGAAGTAGCTCAGGTGGTGAAGTGCTCATCCTATAAACGTGAGGCCCTGAGTTCATCCCCCAGTTCTCAGGTTTGAAAATATGTATGCATTCTCGACTGGGACATGTATTCATGTCTTCACTCTCAGAGTAAAAAACTATAAGGAACATACTTGCAGCAATTAAGGTGTTTTCAGTCAGTGTTTCAAGAGAACATATTCTCCCCCCTTCATCCTAGCTCCTCCATGAATAAACTCTTGCTGCACACTGAAGTGCTCACTGGCCTTTCCAGATGACTAAAATATTCCCGACCCATAAATACCAATCCTAGCAGGAGAAGTTAAGCACACACAGATAAAAACTTATTTAGCGCAAGGAGAGAAAAAGTACTAGACCTCAGACTTAACTAAGGCTCAAAGCTATGTGCTGTGAATGTCCAGGGATGGGACACAGTGTCTGCTCCAAACATAGAGGATCCCATCAAAGCAGGAAGAAAACAATGCCTAGAGGGTTTGAGCAATAATAAAAACCAAGTGCCTAGTCTGGACCTTCAGAGCAGGCTGGACCCAGGGGAAACTGTCAGGGTGACCATCATGCAAAATCTGTGTCCGTACCACTCTTGCTGGTAAAAGGGACTCCAGCATCTGTTTTGTTTGTGTGAATTTTTTAAGACACTGTCTCCCTGGAATGCACTACATAGCTCAGGTTGGCCCTGGATGTGTAATAATCCTTCCTCAGGCCTGTACCACCACCATACAGCACATTTGTCAGTTGTCAACGTAGACTCCCCTGTCCCCAAGTAAAAGAACTATAGGTAATCATTACTGGAATGTTGCAATCAAATTCATGAAAATGAGAGACCGTGGGGAAGGATGCAAACTCCTGATCTTGGGAAAGGCAGCCAGCCACCACAGTCAGACTAGGAATGTAAAAGATATGTTCTATATCCAATAAGTAATGATGAAAATTATGCCTTACAAAATTTCATCCAGCAGTGAGAGTAGGGGAGAAGAGAAGAGGGAATGGGGAAATGGCATGAGATACAGTATTTTAGTTCTCCTGAGATTACTGTTCTCTGTGCTTTTTCCTTGTACAACCATCGACCACAACATCTCTTCTCCAGAAAGAGTCGCTCACCTGAGTAACAAGGGTAACAAGGGATTGTCATAGACTCTTGAGCTAAAATGAACTGTGCCATGTTTTGTTTGTCCTTAATTTTCTCTCCTTTGTGTGTGTGTGTGT
>JANHMN010000002.1:53925501-53940642 GCA_030674055.1 Rhabdomys pumilio
CAGGGCCATCAATGGCACAGGTAATAGAACTCAGGGCCATCAATGGCACAGGCAATAGAACTCAGGGCCATCAATGGCACAGGTAATAGAACTCAGGGCCATCAATGGCACAGGCAATAGAACTCAGGGCCATCAATGGCACAGGCAATAGAACTCTCCTTCCTATCTTTTGCAGGTGCTACATCACTCTCACTCAGTCTCTACACTTGACCATGAGTGGGGCTCCAGCGGGACCTGCAGGGACAGGCAAGACAGAGACCACCAAGGACCTGGGCCGAGCACTGGGCATCATGGTCTATGTGTTTAACTGCTCTGAGCAGATGGACTACAAGGTATGAGCTTGCTCGTCTTCTGGAGAGGCTGGGACTTGGGTAACAGATCAGGTCAGGTGCATGGTTTATCCATACTTTGTTGGCCCTACTCTCCCAGGAGATACAGAGTCCAGACAGGAGGTTTCTCTTTACTCTTTCATAGTAGACTTAAGATTGCTTTAACCCAGAAGTTAAACCCTTAAGTTGACAGCCTCCTGTCAATCTCTTATGTAATCAACAGGCACAGCCCAACACATTCTGACTCCACTAATGAACTTTGTGAGCGAATGGATTATTTGACAAAGTGGCCTTTCTCCTGTCACCTGTAAAAGGATGATACAGCAACCCCCACCCCCACCCCAACGTCCTAAATTTACTGATGGGTGGAAGGGCAAAAAAGCTCTGATGATGAGTAACTGTGATGAAAACCCCTGTCTCCAGGTGATAGCTTTATTTGAGCTCCTCTGTAAAGGGGGTATTCTCCTAAGACATCATCCAAAGCAGATGAGAATTCTGTAAACAGATCAGCCACTACTCTCTGCAAGAGAGGCCTGCCAACAGGCATTGCAAAGACCATGTATTTCATTCCCAAACCCAGTGCACTTTTCAAACAACTAATGTGTTCTAGTTTGTGTCCTGGAGAAAAGCCAGAGACACAAAAGGCCCATGAGGTCATTTTCAAATATAGACTTTCTACTCACAAATGAATAAAAACTCATTTTAAAGATACATAATAACAGTTTGTCCCACTGCCTCTAGACAAGAGATTTCTCATACTATATGTTTTTAATAAGATGCCTTATGTGTCTCTTGTAAAGAGAATAAATAGATAATATGAAAGTTTTAGAGTAGAAAAAAGTTATGTGAAATAGATCAAATAAATTTTATGTTTGAAAATACATTTAATGTAGAAATAATTTTAGAGACTGCAGTTACGGAACCATGATTCTTTAGACAACACTCATTTTCTGGAACTGGGATGGTTAACTTCAGCACAATCCCCTTCTGTGTACAAGTTACAGAGTCCTTGAAATTCACGTTTTCTCATAGCAAACAAAAAGAAGGGACATCCAGACCTGCATCCAATCCTTCCCTGAGCCATCGCCTCTAAATTTGAGCACAGCTGTTTTTATTGTTGAATACATTAAGATAATGTTTCTTTTCAAGGCTGGAAGTTTGTTTGGTTTTTTTTTTTTCTCTCTCTTTAAAGAAATAAGCTCAGCCTTAAGGATTATTCTGAGCATCTAGATTCTTCTATAGTTAATTATTGGCAGGATTGCTGATATAAGTAAATCTCCCAAGGGGAACATTGTGGAAGACACACTCATTTGAAGGTAGAAGACATGTGTTTTCATGGCAGAAAATCACCAGGTTTCTTCAAAGTCAAGTCAGACACAGCAAACAGAAAGAGAGGAGTTGACTCCAGGGGCAGAGATCATAAAGGGCATTTATCAAAATTCTTTCAAACTCAATTGTCCCTAACCTCACTGATTGCTCTGAAAGTACAGGGCAGAAGAGCTTTGTCCTTGGCTCACTTGGGCTTTCAGTTAAGTTTCAGTCTTTGAGTCCAGGCCAGACATGAACCAAGGCAGTATCCAACAGGAGTCTAATGGTAGCCCAAAATGAAGGTGTCCATTTCCTATGCACCAAACATCATTGCAATCAGATAGCTTCGCTAAACTGCATCTGCAAGTCTTTCTCCTTTACTGTCCAGCTGTTTGGAAACTATATTTCATCATAGAACGCTCCAGAAACAAAGTAGGTTGGTTCATTGGTTACTGTCATTGCTGAGACTATGTGGGACATTTGGGAAGAGACCAAAATAAATGAGGTTTCATCTTGCAGAACTGCACCTGGAGATGCTCCAAAAGTAACCACAAGGGAGTTCCCACCAGGGAGTGTCCTTGGGTACTGAAGATAGGACTGGTTAAGATTCTGAAAAAAGACAAAAGGCTAAGGTATCACTTAGTGGGAGAATGCTTATTTAGCATATGGAAATCCATAGGCCTCTGGATTTCATCTCCAGCATCACAGAAGATCAGCTGATCAGGAAAAGAAAGGGGAGGAAGGAGAACAGAAAGACTAGATACTAACTAACGGGATCTGTCTGTGAAAAAACAAACAAACAAACAAACAAACAACTTAGTAGAGGAATGTGTAGAGTACTGGGACTTATCTCTGAAGATGAACTGTGACAAGCTGGAATATTATCTATATTGTCTAGGAATCTCCTCAGCCACAAGTCAGTAGATGTGGCTCATATGACATTTAAGACATTTTCTTCATAATTGGGGCCAGTTTCTTTAGGTTTGAGAAACAACTTAAACATCTTTACCATTGCCTAGGAATACTCAGAGACCCCTGCTTAAACTCAAGCCTGCTGGGAAAACCTGCAGCCGTCTGAGTCAGGAGTGAGCAAGGAACTGTGATTTTCAGTAAGGACACAGAAGGGACATGGGAGGGCCCTAGGGGACCATTTGGATGATATAGATGGATAGATAGGTAGAGCATGCAGATCAATAATTGAAAGATGATAGGTATATGCACAGGTTGAATATAGCCCAGTCTATTTGGAGAGATGAGAGATTTATGGACTAATTGATAGAACTTATTTTTGCTGAAATACCACAATTTTGGGCATAAATGAGTAAACCTACAAACTCTAGGTCTTGGAATATTCCAGAACAGGGGAAAAGACACAATGGTTGCTGGTGAGGAAAAACATTGAGGAGCTCATAAGATCCAAGGTTGTTTGAATCCTGAGATGTAACACATTAACATAGCATGGTCTAAAGCCTGGCTTTAAAGCCAGAACCTAGTTCTAAGCAACCAACATTCCTACCCTAGCCCTCATCAGCTTCACTCCTGAACTTTTCTCCTAGAGCCTGGCTGGGGGGAGGAGAGAAAGGAATGAGAGGTAGGCATAGCTGTCATGCATTTAGATATATGTTATGACTCTAACAAAATTAGATTCTGCTTACATTTCTCCAGAGTAGAGACTAGTACTAAGCATAGTGTAGTAGCTAAGCAGTCTTTGGGAGCATTGGGCTATATAAGGAGGGTCATGGGGATAGAGTATGAATGTCAAGGACCATTGGCCCTTTAAGCGGTGGGCTACAAAAAGATCTGTGGGCTTTAGAATAGCAAGAAAGCATAAGCATGCCAAGAGACCATTGTGGGGATCTACATGGGCAGCTGGAGAGGAGACTGGAAAGAAAGTTGCAGTTCTTCAGACAGGGAGAGAGAGAACCCAAACATCAAGACAGTGAAAGGGGAAAGAAATAACGAGGGGCTTAAAGGAAGCAGTCAACTGACAATTTAGGAAAGATGACAAAGGGTTGATGAAGCAAACAAGTATTAGAGAGGACAGCTAGGGCTGTAGGTTGTGTCCTCCTACACTTCTGTCCCAGGAATTCCATCAGAATACCAGCCCAACCAATTCCATAAACATAGGTGCAGGGCCTGGATGGTCCTAGAACAGCAGAGAAATGTGGACAGAGGAAAAATCGAAAACTTAACAAAGCTAGCCAGAGTCCCTAGACACAGCCAATTAACACTGAGAAATCCTATTGGTCTTGCCAGGGATGGAATTTGAAAAGTTGGTGACATATGAGCCATAAGTGAATTCACCAACATCAGAATAAAGCTATAGAGCTTATTAGAGCACTGCAGCAGAGCTGAAATCAGTGTAACAGCCAAGAGAAACTTTGCACGGAGTCATTTAAGGATTGCTTTTATGTGCAAGGTCTACGCATGGACTGTCAGGCAGTGTTTCAGTGATGTGATGTCCTGGAATAATTGTAGTGGGACTTTATCATGATTCGGTTCGCAACAGCCTGGCCCTGAGGCAATAATGGTCTCACCCTGAGACAGAAATGGTTCAGCACAACCACCTGTCCTACACTGGCACCCACATTCTGCAGCTCGGACCTGTTAAGAGAGGCTCTTTCTGATGAGATAATAGTCCTGTTTGTAGGCAACAGTGACCTTGCACAGCCATTTCATACAGAATGGCATCTATACCTCATATTACAGTGGCAATAGTTTCCCTTTGACATTAATACAGAAGCCACTGCAGAAACAGCCAATGGCTTTGAAGCTGAAAACATTTGGAATGATTTCTGAACCACAGGGTCCTAACCTCCTGTAAGAGTCATGGCTATGTCTCGAGACTACTGACTCCCTGTTTCCCATTGCCATTTTCCAGCTCTCCTCTCCTGCTCTCCCCATCCCATATGCTGTGCCTTTTACAAAATTTCAATTTCAACTTCTGGTGACTCCATATCTGTCCCCATCTTCACCCATATTCTAGTCCTGGCTCCAATTACACACAGGGTTTCTGGTACAGAGGGTCTCCCCCACCTTGGGAGGAACTTGCCACTCTTCTCCGTCAAATTTCTTACCCCATCACTATGATGGAAACTCCAGTGACCCTGCCTGTTTGCACCTTTAATTTCCCAATGTAAACCAGTCATTACAATGGATTTCCCACCCCCCCATCACCATCCTCCACTTTTATCCTTTTGCTGTGACCTGTCCTGATTCTAAGCCAAGAACTCTGCCTTATGGCCAGGTGATGCTCTTGCTTACCAATGACACCAAGAAAGGTGTACAGTGAGCAAAAGAGATGACATGTGTTCTGCTGCTGGTCCTCAGGGAGTGATGAAGCTAGGACATGTACTTATGGAAATTCCCTTTAAGGCTTTATGTATTGTCTACAATTTATAAAAGGGATAAAACTTTAAAAGCTTTCAAACCACTATGTTAGGCATAGGATTTGGTTCCTGAATTTCTAACTTAGGGTCCGTGGTGCTTATAAGGTTGATATATGCATTTATATATTTATCTACATGAACACATACATACATGCATACATACATACATACATACATACATACATACATACATACCATACATATGAAGGATGAGTGTGTGGATAGATAGATAAATAGATAGATAGATAGATAGATAGATAGATAGATAGATAGATAGATAGAAGATAGATAGATAGATAGACAGATGATATATACATAGATACATAGATACACACATAAATACATAGATAGATGATAGATAACAGTCTCAACCAAAAAGAGAATAAAGCTCAATGTCTGGCATCCCCTCTTTCTCCTGGAGACGTCTCTAACTACTAATTCTAAAGCCGCCATGTTTGACTGCAGTGTGACTCTCTACCCATTTAATGTGTGTGTTCTTGGTCATTGCTTTTTTTCTCACAAAAAATGTCAGCCTCAAAAGGAACTTTCTTTTCTATCCTGTACTGTTGATTCCTCTTGTCCCAAAACACTGTCTAGCAGACAGTACCTGCTCAATTAATATTTGTGGGATGAATAGATGAGCAGAGTGACACGTTTCTGCTTTATTAGTAGTTTTCTTTGTAGAGGATTTTCGAATTTGAAGAAGAACCGGTACATAGCACCCCCATGATTCTCGCTTCCTCACACATAGACCCCCTATAAATTATATTAAATTATAGATGCTTGGATAGTTTTAAGTCAACTTGACACAGCTAGAGTCACTGGAAAGTATGAAGACTCAATTGAGAATATTCCTCCATAAGATCAGATTGTAAGCAAGCCCATAGGGCATTTTCTCAATTAGTGACTGATGTGGAAGGGCCCAGCCCATTGTGGGTGGTGCTTCAGCTGGTGGTCCTAGGCTCTATAAGAAAGCAGGATGAGTAAGCCAGTAAGCAGCACTTCTCATGGCCTCTGCATCAGCTCCTGCCTCCAGGATCCTGCCCTGTTTGAGTTCCTGTCCTGACTTTTTTCAGTAACGTACAAGGCTATGGAAGTGTACGCCAAATAAACTCCTCTCCAGCTTGCTCTTTGGTCAAAGTGTTTCATCAGAGCTACATTAATCCTAACTAAGACAACAGGTTAGGGTAGGATACACAGTGCCAATACACTGCTCTAAACTAAATCTAAGACTGTGTTGGGATTCACTGTTTGGGAGAAGAGTTGAACACAGTTCTATAGCTTTAAGGAAGTGTATAATGGCACCTACCCAATGTCACAGTACCATGTGCAGTAGTTTCTCTGCCTCTGCTCTACTTGGGTCTCATTGTCTTCTCCACCCACTTCTTCAAAACACCTAGCAACTGCTCATCTTTTTGGTTCTCTTATGTTTGCCTTTTCCTTCTGAGTTTGAGAGTTCTGGGGTTTAATATCACTTGGGGCGTATTTTCCCTCACTCTTTAAACTCTGCCCTATATCTAACCTTGCCTAGGTAGCTGTCTGATTCTGAGAAAGTGTTGCCTTAATCATCATCTTTCATGCAAACCTCTAAAGACTCCTTGTAATAAATTCAAGGCTTTCTGCTACTAAGACTTTCCTTAGTAATCAATTTTCTATCCCAAATGGCACCTTTACTTTTCTCTGGGCATATCATTATTTTGCTCATTTTTGTTCCATAATCTTTCATCCTCCTGGACAGCCTTCCCTCTCCTTACCACATAGGAGCATGCACTGCAGAGTGGATTCTGAAGCACCTTCTTCCAGGAACTAGATATTTGGACTTCTGCCTGCCTCCTTTAGTTTTCTTATTATACCAATTTTGTTGGAGTGTATTCTGAGAAGATCAGAGGTTACATAAGGAAAAAGGAATTGCAGCCATGTAACAAATTAATCTTGACTCAGAAATTTAAAGTGTATATATGTGTATGAGCATGTGTGCATGTGTGTGCATGTTTGTGTAGGAGGAGAAAGAAAAAGGGAGAGAGAGACGGAGAGAGACATATATATGTATGTATATGTACATATACATATGCTTATACATGTACATATTCATATACATATATTCTTCTATAGATTAGTCAAATGCATGCTCTCCTACTGATCTACCTTCACAGCCCATTAGTACACATTTAGAACTTGGCAAAAATGGATTATGGAATGTAGTGTTTCCCCAACTTTCTTGACAACAAAAATCCTTTTCTCAAGGAATGGCTGACGTTCCACAAAACACATCTTGGAATGTGCTATTGTTCTGCTGTCTCATCTTCACTGATCACATTGGAGAACTCTGGCCCATTCCTCTCTGGACTTTGTGACTCTGTGACAGACAGTGCAATCTGCAGTCTTCACTGAAACCAATACTTCTGTAGCAATTCTGTTTGACTTGTATAGTTTATTGCCAACATCTTCCCTAAAGTCCTTGCAGGAACCATATCCAGCAGTGAATCCTATACACACAACTAGCCATTTCAAAAATGACTTCTTAATAGATGTCAGGACTCCCACGACTGCATATCCCTAGCATTTTAGAGGCATCCTGTACAATCAATGGCCTCTTGTACCTGCTCCTTACCACTGGTACATTGCTCGCTAGATCCCTTTTAATGCCAGAGTTTCTTTTCATTTCAAGATAGAAATACATTCTTCCTTTTGAAATTCATTTCCTGCTCTCATCTGACAAAATTTGCCCATAGTTGCCTCTGTGACTGTTGTCAGTTCCTGACATTTTCAGCTCCACATCAGCTGGGAAACCTGAGTGGCTGGGCATGGACTGAAAATACAGGCATTGGATTCCCATTAGGTTGTGCCAAAGTCCAAACAGAAGGTTATTCGTCTATGTGGTGTAAGAAAAGCTATCTTTTATTCATTTCCTGGGACTTTGATTGCTCCAGAATGCTCAGGAAGAAACTCTGATGGCATCTTAAAGGGGTTTCTCACTGCAGCATTGTACAAAGCTTGTTTGATACCATGACTTGGGTTTTTACCCATCACCTTCAAAAACATAATTATTCCTGCAATTACAATGCTCGTTTTCAGGGGACTGATGTGTCTGTAATTAAAGAGGCTAGAAAATGACTGTGGACATGACTCCAAGATATTGTCATCATTTAATCTTTATATGTTTCCTTGCAGTCCTGTGGCAACATCTACAAAGGCCTGGCTCAGACTGGTGCCTGGGGCTGCTTTGATGAATTTAACCGAATCTCTGTGGAAGTCCTGTCAGTGGTGGCTGTCCAGGTATGGACTAGGAGGAGGTGTGAGCCTCGCAGTCTCCATGGCTGGCCTTGTGGAAGGCTATAGCCTCTTGTTTTCTTTTTTCTCAGCAACATTTCCTCTTACCACTTGCCATCCCATCCCCCTTTCTCCATCTTTTCCCTCCAAGTTTCCCCCCATGACCCATCAAAGCATATCCATTTCTAACCAGGGGAGTCTCCTTCTCTGTGTGTAAAGCAGGAACAGAAACTATCTGTCCTACCTGCTTCAAAGAGGGGCGTAAAGGATCAGCCAAGGAGGCTGATCCCAGCTGCTTAAGAACATGCACATTGCTGTAAAACCAGGGCTCCAGTTTCAGCTCTTTTATTTGTTATAGAAGCCTGTAATAAAGTCGCCCCACATCTCTCAGCCCAAACCACTCATTTATGTATAAGACTACATGGTCACAGGGCTTGAGTAAGTGGCAGTACGTTCCAAACTTCAAATGAGCTCTTGAGACAGATGTGAGCACTTCAGTGTTCTAGAAGGGACCTGAATATCCACACTACAGAGTCAGACTCTAAAATATGCTATCTTAAAGCCAATCCCTAAAGGTTGGCTGGAGAGGATTTGAATTAGGGTCAGGGATCCATGGACAAAGAGAGGAAAACAGGAGGAAAAGCAGAGGGTGAATTCCTTTGCTAGGTCTCTTATACCAGACATGAGTTTATGTCCACATACAAAAGAGTCAAACACAGTTTCCTCTCCTTCAGCTTATTTTTAGAGCATTGCATAGGTAGCACTATTTCTAAAGAAAGAAGGAGGAGGAGGAGGAGGAGGAGGAGGAGGAGGAGGAGGAGGAGGAGGAGGAGGAGGAAGGGGAGGAAGAGAAGAAGAGGAAGAGGAAGAGGGGGAGGAAGAAGAGAAAGAGGAGGAGGGGAGGAAGAGGAGGAAGAAGAGGAAGAGGAGGGAGATGAAAAGGAGGAGGAGAAAAGGGGAGGAGGGAGAAGAAGAGAGGAGGAGGGGAAAGGAGAGGAATGGGAAGAAAGGAAGGAAATAAGGAAATAGGAGGGAAAGAAATAAAGAAGTGGGGGAGAGAGTAAAAGGGAGGGGGGAGGGAGTCTACAGCTATGAGAAAGTTTATGATCTGCTCCCTGTAGATCTGTATAGTTGTAAACATGGACAATACTCAACTGGGCTGAGCTTTTCTTTTTTTCTTTTTTGACAAGGATAAGGAATGGAGGAAGGGTTGGCAGAACAGGGTGGGGATGTGACATCAGGCAGAGCAACCACATGAGAAAAACTGGCCAAGACAGCTTTATCCCCTTTAGTGGAGTATGTGCCCTGGCAGAAGCCTACCTCTGTCTACATAACCTTCAGCTGTCACCCATCTCATCCAACATGCTGTTCCTGTCACTGGAGGCTAAATGTGGAGCTTTAAGCAGAACTGAAGCAACTGCAGGGCTTGGGAGTGGTCAACCGCGTGCCAGCTGCTATTTCACAACACCATACCCCTGGGCTTCAGCTGCCACTGGGAGCCGTGAGCCAACACGGCGGCTCTCAGAAGCCCTTCACTTGCCTGTTTTGTAGTGGTCAGTTCTTTGGGTTCGCTTGTGTGACAAAGGCTACTCCACAAACACTGACCCTTGCCCCAGCTATCTCTTAGTGGAGCTTCCCCAAAGCAAGGCGGGACTTTCCCCTTCCCCAGATTTACTCTTCTCAGTAGGAGTCAGTGAAGGTCTGGGGGTAAGGCCCAAATGTGACCTGAAAGCTCTCTTGCATCAGCATCCTCCTGCCTTGGCTTGGTGAGTTGATTATGCAAATTTCTGTGATCTCACATTAGCATGACTTGATAGGGCCTAGGGAGGAAGAATTCTACCAAGAAACTCGAGCTGAGGATGTGGGTGGAAGGGAGAGTGCTTGTCTAACAGGCACAAGATTCTAGGTTTAATAATTGTAACTGTTCCTCCCGAAACTTCATGGCACTGAGTCATTCCACACATAAAGAGCTTGTTTCTCTGGACAGCCAATGGTTAAATATTTGTCAACACACCTCTCCCTTATATAGGTGGGAGCCTGCTATTGCCTAAACTGAAATCGAGGATTCATATCTTTGAAAGAAATTATATTAGTCTTTTTTTATGATTATAATGAAATAACTGAAATTGGGCAGCATGTAAAGAAAATGGGTTTATTTGGCTCACATTCTTGGACTTTCAAGAACACACATCTGGCAATAACCACAAGGTTCAATACTGAGCCCTAACCCAAATAATCTGGTCTAACTATAACCACCTCCAAAAGTTGAATCTCTAGGTACCATAGCTGGATCAAGTTCCCTCTCAGTGTCTTATAATGAAGATTTAATTCCAATATTTTAACCTCTGGAGACAAATTGAAACCATATCCATACCAAACAATACCATACCATACCATACCATACCATACCATACCATACCATACCATACCATACCACACCACACCATACCATACCATGCCATACTAGAAATTGCATATATTCTGGCTGTTTCTACCCTTGGGTGGTCTTATCACAACTTGGAACCAGGAACAGTGTTGTAGAATCTCTCTGTGTACTGTGATGACTAACCCCTTCCTGGGTAACTTATGAGTGGCTTTGAAAACCTGGACACACTGTAGTTTCCTTGTGGCAGCCACTGGATATGGCTCTATTTCCTTCTGTTGTCCCATGTTCTTGGAGTATCTCTTCTCACTTCTCCCACTACAGACTTCTGTCTTCCTGTCCCCTTTGCCCACTCTCCTACCATTTTCATAGACCTGTATGTCTTCCCCCATCTCTGCATTCATGACTTTGCCCTCTCTTCTTGCTGCTTGCCACAGTGTTTAGAGGACATCTCTTGCTCTCACCAGCCAGGCATTGCTGTTCCTGATTCCACTTCGGGCCAGAACACTCATGCTGCCTAATTCCATTGATGGTTGTCTCAGGTGGTAATTAGTGCTAGCAGCTTTCCACAGGCTGTCTCCATGTGTCTCAAGGCATTCTTCTCAGCATGCCCCACAGAGAGCTCACCGAGCCAACCACAGTTCTTTCAGTGTAATAACTTTTCAATGATTTGATGTCTTAAATATTTAACACAAAGATCTATAGATCATTGGTGCTCAAGTGTGAGGGTGATGATTCTGGTAGTAGTCATGGTAGCTATGGTGATAATGGCATAACTGATGATAATGGCAATGGTAATGTTACTGATGGTGATGGTGGTGGTGTTTGTGGTAGGAGTGAGATGATGAATCTGGTAATGATTTTGGAGACTGTATTAGTGGTGGTGTTGTTGATGATGATAATGATGAAGGCTGGTGATGAGGAGGAGGGTAGTATACTGATAATGATTCTTATGGCACTGGTGAACAAAGGTGACGATTATGAAGGCATGTGATTACTATGTAGTGATGGCGAGGATGGTGGTGATGGGAATGATGGGAATGAGGGAGCAGTGGTAGTAAGGATGATTGCTGTTCTCGTCATTTTAACACGACCGGATATGAGTTGAAAACAGATATCTGTGACCCAGGGGACGGGGGTGAATGTCCACACCTGCCTTGAACAGGCCTGTACCACCAATGCCTTCACTTACCCTTAGCTTGACTATCCCCTGATGATCTTACCAATCCTAACCATTCACTAGCCATTGAAAGAGTGCCCAATAATTGTGGTCCACTTCTCAGGAGCCAGAAAACACTGAAGACATTACACTGAAAGGTTGGTGTAGGGATTCTCCTCTTTTGTTCCTAGAATTAAGTAAAATATATTCAACTTAGGACTCTCTGATGTTGCCATATTCTGGTCTAGGGACACACCCTTAAAAGACAGCTAGGAGGAAGTGGTCTGACAACAGCTAAAGCAGAATTGGAGCCAGTAACATTTAAAATCATATAAGCATCCAAGGAGAAAATTGTGCTTAATTATTCACACAGTCATCCTAGCTGGCATGTTGGTTTGGAAGCTGCGCCAGCTGCTGACAGTTCTCTGCTGTCCCCACCCCCCTCGCCCCTCTCTGCTTCTCATCCCAGTTACTTGTGAAGAAGTGATTATGCACCAGTGTTTACGTTGCTGGATATGTTCATGTCTCTGTCAGCTTGGTCAAGTAGAATTGCATACCCATTTGGGAAAATCCTCATTGTGGCAATTTCGAGAGAAATTACTCGCTATTTTTAAAAAGCATTATACTGCTTAATTCTTTTCAGAATTTCCTCATTGCTGGCTCAGTCAGCTCTCTAGACCTTGGATTATCTGAGCCTTGGGAAACATTCCACCAAGATACAACTTATTACCTTGAACCTGTAGCCCCCGACCTTCCCTTACATTCTCTGGTATCCCTACTAATGGGTACAGGGACTAACAGGATGCTGTGTTATGGTATGAAGCAGTTGAGCAGCCGATAGATCCAAGCCAGGCCTGGCAGCAAATTCTGTTAGTATTCTAACAACTTGTTAGAATACTAACAAATCCCAGTTAAGACTGAGTTCAAGGCTAGGCTTTGAGGCCCTCTTCTCCCCAAAATAAATAAGACCCAGAAGATCTATTAGCAAGAGATTACGGCATGGCTCCAAGGACTCCAGGCATAGAAGAAATGCTCCAGCCTCAGAGCCAAGAGAACATCCCAAGTTGTACCCTCTGTAAAGGTGCTTACTGTAAAGGAATGCAGAACTCTGACAAAATGTACAAAGTGGTGACTAGGTAGTTCTTTCTGAAGGCATCCTTCAGCACCCCATCCTACCATCACTGTGGAATCCAGGCAGGCTTTTAATAATAGATGGAATTTGGACAAAGCCTTCATAAAAAAAAAATAACCAAAGAATTAGCTACATCCCTAGACTGGAAGGAGTTTGGTAAATGAGTGGAGAGAAAAACTGAGAATATTCACACAGATTGGCTTAGCCTGTGACCTCCCTAAATTGTATCACATGCACGAAGGTAAGATAATTTGCAAATGCCATCTACTCTGACAGATTCAAGGCCTGAGCAGGAGGACACAAGATAGACTTCTGAGAATGCCAGCTTCCAGAATAGGTCTATCTCAACAGTCTACCCTGAGTAGAGTATCCACCCACTAGATGTGTACAGTATCCTTCCCTCCATGCAATGAGAATGTCTCCAGATTCACCCATGGAGACTGAATGAAAATGATCCCCAGTTGAGAACTATAGCACCCTTACAGGTTTACATTTCTATGTCTTTAATGGCTGATATGAATATCTTTTCCTGTTCACAGGGAATGTTTGTAATGTATAGTAAACATTATTTTCAGAGTAAAACAAATGACATGTACATAAAAAATACAAATAAACTTGCAGAGAGAGTCTGTCACCTAAGTGATACCACAGGATTCTAATAGGTACTATCTGTGGAAGTCATAACAACCAAGCTGTCTATTGGGTTCTCAGAATATGTAGAGACCTATCAAGAGTTAACTGATGTCAGCCAGAGTCTGATGAGGTCATGCTTGACTTCTGTCATGCCCCTTTTGAGTGAAGTGTACATACATGCTAAACATACATGCCGTTTTCAGCTTGTTTGGTTTTAAGACTTGCCTTGCCCCACTTAGCAATTGTTCACTATTTTCCACACTTTTTTTTCCTGTTAACTTTTTATTTTGAGCCAATTTTAGATGCATGAAAAGTTTCAAAAACAGTAGTTTCTATTGGTCCCCCAAATACTAACTTAAAAGCAGAATGGTTTTTAACCACCTACTGCTTTATTTTCACCCATACAACATTAGAGTCTAAAAGCACCCATCTCAATCTCCAGAGATATGACTGGGAAGCTTTCTGTACATGGTTCAGAATAGTGCTGGTTCTGGTCAAGTACTTCAAAATATCATAATTATTATTATCATTATTGTTGTTGCTGTTATCATTATTTTCAACGGCTTTAAAATCCCCAGAAGTGACGCAAGTTTAGGGATGTGTGTGCAGAGTTGCCCTGGCAGGCTTCACCAAGCAAGGCTTACATTAAGTCTTCACCTTCCCTGTGCACCCGTGTCCCTCTCTGACATCACCCAACCCTCTGGACTTTATCTAGGCCCCTTGTATCCTGATTACTGTCACATTCCTGAGGTTTGTCCCAATAGGCTTAGTTGCTGAAGAGGCAGAAAGGAAAGTCATAGCCATGGTCTCCTGCCTGGCACAAAGCAGGCTAAGAGAAACACCTGTCAACAAAGAGGCTCCAACATCACCCACATCCACCAGCCTGTTCAGTCATTTCCCTCAAGAGCCCCCAACAGAATTTTACACAAAAGCACAGATGCCTCCAATCCAAAGTCCAACATAAATTCCTGCTGAGTGTGGGCTTTCTGGGCTTCAGTGTTTGGGTAGAGATTGCTGAGTCAGAGCCAACAGCAGGAGGGTCCTGCACTCTAGCCTTGGTCTTCACCCAAAGGTAGCACAACAGCTTGTAAACGCTAATTAAACTTGCTTGCCTGTCCCTAGTGCTCTGTGTATTTTATAGATTTAACCACTAGGAAGGAAGAAAGGGAACAGCCTTCACCCGCCACCTAACTTTTAGATATTGAAGGTAGAAAGGAGTTCCAAGGTAGAGCAGAGCTGGGCTCTGAGCCCAGAGTGAATCAGCAGAGTTCAGCCTGGGTGGCCAGTGCACAGGGTGCTGGAAGCTGGCTCCGCCTGAGTGACATTGGTATTCTGCATGTAGAGAAGCCTTAGGTTCCCTCTAATTGCTGTGAACTCAAATACATTCAGTCATTAGAACTTTACTGGAGAAGAAGAGCTGAATCCTAATTGCCAAACTGTCACTGTCACATATCCTCTCAATGGTGCCCCCTTCCCTTTCTCTCCCACCTTCACACACACACACACACACACACACACACACACACACACACACACAC
>JANHMN010000002.1:53940652-53962264 GCA_030674055.1 Rhabdomys pumilio
CACACACACACACACACACACACACACACACACACACACACACACACTCACACTCACTCCATAGCCCTCTGCAGAACCGGGCTACCCTTGGCTTTTCTAGTAGCCATTATTGGCAGACATACTGGAAGTTCATTTAAAACTCTGCCCTGGTCTTAGCTTCAGGTTTTGGTTCCCAGACCACAGGAGGCTAGAAATTCCCAATGATACTGTGGGGCCTGGATGAGCAAAGTCGGCCTGCTGGTATGTGCTTTATGTCTTCTTCCTAAAGCTGTTCTTTTGACCCATATTTCAAAGAAGAGTGAAAAGCATACCCAGTTGAGTTCCATTTATTGTTCTCACTGCAAGAGCTATCCAGAATGGAGCTCCAATCAGGTCGCACTTGTTAGATGGGGACTGGTGGAGGTACTAACAGAAAGAGGAGACAGATGTCTACAGAAACAGGCTGACCTTTAATCAGAACAATAAAGGGCAGTAGTCTAAGTGTGTACTGAAGCATGGGGGTGGGAGGTAGGGGCTGGAGGGCTTGGGGGTTTTATAGGGCAAAGGGGAACTTTGGGGGTAGAAGATTCCATTTAAGATTGGTTTCTCTGTGGCCTCAGGAATGTCCCTCACCCTAACTTCCTACAAAGGCTATGAGGCTGTTATCAATGTGTCAACCTTCCTTCCAGAATTTCTTTTTTTTTTTCTACATTTTTTATTGGATACTATATTTACATTTCATATTTTATCCCCTCACTCCATTCCCCCCAACCCAGGAACCCCCTATCCCATCCCCCCTCCTCCTGCTTCTATGAGGATGTGCCCTCATGTGCCCCCCCACTCCCACATCCCCACCCTCGAATTTTCCCCCACTTGGTGTCCAGCCTTCATGGGACCAAGGATCTCCTCTACCACCTATGCCCTACAAGGCCATCCTCCCCTACATATACAGCTGGAGTCATGGGTCCCTCCATATGTGCTCCCAGACTGGTGGTTTAGACCCTGGAGAGCTCTGGTTGGTTGGTATTGTTGCTCTCCTCATGGGGCCGCAAACCCTTTCAGCTCCTTCAGTCTTCTCTCTAACTCCTCCATTGGGAAACTCTTGATTAGATCAATGGTTAGCTGTGAGCATCCACCTCTGAATGTGTCAGACTGTGGCAGACCTCTAAGGAGACAGCTATATCAGGCTCTTGTCATCATGCACTTCCTGACATCCACATCAGTGTCTACCTTTGGTGACTGCACATGGGATGGATACCCAGGTGGAATGGTCTCCAGATGACCCCTCCTTCAGTTTCTGTCCCACACTTTGTCTCCATATTTGCTCCCTTGAGTATTTTGTTACTCCTAAGTAGGACTGAGGCATCCACACTTGGTCTTCCTTCTTCATGAGCTTCATGTAGACTGTGAGTTGAATCTTGGCTATTTCAAGCTTTTGGGCTAATATCCACTTATCAGTGAGTAAATACCATGTGTGTTCTTTTGTGATTGGGTTACCTCACTCAGGATGATATTTTCTAGTTTCATCCATTTACCTAAGAATTTCTCAAATTCATTATTTTTAATAGCTTAGTAATACTCCATTGTGTAAATGTACCACATTTTTTGTATCCATTCCTCTGTTGAAGGACATCTGGGTTCTTTCCAACTTCTGGCTATTATAAATAAGGCTGCTATGAACATAGTGGAGCATATGTCCTTGTTATATGTTGGAGCATCTTCTGGGTATATGCCCAGGAGTGGTATAGCTGGATCCTCAGGTAGTGCTATGTCCAATTTTCTGAGGAACCGCCAGGTTGATTTCCAGAGTGATTGTACCAGCTTGCAATCCCACCAACAATGGAGGAGTGTTCCTCTTTCTCCACATCCTTGCCAGCATCTATCACTTGAATTTTTTATCTTAGCCATTCTGACTGGTATGAGGTTGTATCCCAGAGTTGTTTTGATTTGCATTTCCCTGATGACTAAGGATGTTGGACATTTCTTAAGGTGCTTCTCCGCCATTCGAGTTTCCTCAGTTGAGAATTCTTTTTTTTTAGCTCTCTGCCCCATTTTTAATAGGGTTATTTGGTTGTCTGGAGTCTAATTTCTTGAGTTCTTTGTATATATTGGATATTAACCCTCTATCAGATGTAGGATTGGTAATGATCTTTTCCCAATCTGTTGGTTGCCATTTTGTCCTATTGACAGTGTCCTTTGCCTTACAGAAGCTTTACAATTTTTTGAGATCCCATTTGTCAATTCTTGATCTTAGAACATAAGCCATTGGTGTTCTGTTCAGGAACTTTTCCCCTGTGCCTAGGTATTCGAGGGTCTTCCCCTTCTATTCTATTAGTTTCAGTGTATCTGGTTTTATGTGAAGGCCTTTATTCTCTTGGACTTGAGCTTTGTACAAGGGGATAGGAATGGATTGATTTCCATTCTTCTACATGCTGATCTCCAGTTGAACCAGCATCATTTGTTGAAAATGCTGTCCTTTTTCCACTGGATGATTTTAGCTCCTTTGTCAAAGATCAAGTGACCATAGTTGTGTGGGTTCATTTCTGAATCTTCAGTTCTATTCCATTGATCTTCCTGCCTGTCTCTGTACCAATATTATGCAGTTTTTATCACTATTTCTCTGTAGTATAGTTTATAATATAGGTCAGGGATGGTGATTCCCACAGAAGTTCTTTTATTTTTAAGAATAGTTCTCGCTATCCTAGGTATTTTGTTATTCCAAATGAATTTGCAAATTGCTCTTTCTATCTCTATGAATTGATTTGGAATTTTGATGGGGATTGCATTGAATCTGTAGATTCCTTTTGGCAAGATGGCCATTTTTACTGAATTAATCCTGCTAATACACGAGCATGAGAGATCTTTTCATTTTCTGAGACCTTCTTTGATATCTTTCTTCAGAGACTTGAAGTTCTTGTCATACAGATCTTTCACTTGCTTGGTTAGATTCACTCCAAGATATTTTATATTATTTGTGACTATTGTGAAGGGTGACATTTCCCTAATTTCTTTCTCAGCCTGTTTATCCTTTGAATAGAGGAAGGCTACTGATTTGTTTGAGTTGATTTTATATCCAGTCACTTTGCTGAAGTTATTTATCAGGTTTAGGAGTTGTCTGGTGGAAGTTTTAGTGTCAGTTATGTATACTATCATATCATCTGCAAATAGTGAAATTTTGACTTCTTCCTTTCCTATTTGTAACCCTTTGACTTCCTTTTGTTGTCTAAATGCTCTGGCTAGGACTTCCAGTACTATATTGAATAGGTAGGGTGACAGTGGGCAGACTTGTCTAGTCCCTGATCTTAGTGGGATTGGTTCAAGTTTCTCTCCATTTAGTTTGATGTTGGCTACTGGTTTGCTGTATATTACTTTTACTATATTTAGGTATGGGCCTTGAATTCCTGATCTTTCTAAGACTTTTAACATGAAGGGATGTTGACTTTTGTCAAATGCTTTCACAGCATCTAGTGAGATGATCATGTGGTTTTTTTCTTTGAGTTTATTTATATAGTGGATTACATTGATGGATTTCCAAATATTGAACCATTCCTGCATTCCTGAGATAAAGCTACTTGATCATGATGGATGATTGTTTTAATATGTTCTTGGATTCGGTTTGCAAGAATTTTATTGAGTATTTTTGCATCAATATTCATAAGAGAGATTGGTGTGAAGTTCTCTTTCTTTGTTGGGTCTTTGTGAGGTTTAGGTATGAGCATAATTGTAGCTTCATAGAAAGAATTGGGTAGTGTCCCTTCTGTTTCTATTCTGTGGAATAGTTTGAAGAGAATTGGTATTAGGTCTTCCTTGAAGGTCTGGTAGAATTCTGCACTAAAACCATCTGGCATTTGTGTTCTCTTAGGGTCTGTATGATATCAGTCCAGGATCTTCTGGCTTTTATAGTCTCTGGTGAGAAGTCTGGTGTAATTCTTATAGGTCTGCCTTTATATGTTACTTTACCTTTTTCCCTTACTGCTTTTAGTATTTTTTCTTTGTTTTGTACATTTGATGTTTTGATTATTATGTGACGGGAGATATTTCTTTTCTGGTCTAGTCTATTTGGAGTTCTGTAGGCTTCTTGTATATTCATGGACATCTCTTTTTTTAGATTAGGGAAGTTTTACTCTATAATTTTGTTGAAGGTATTTACTGGCCCTTTAAGTTGGGAATCTTCACCCTCATCTATACCTATTATCCTTAGGTTTGGCCTTCTCATTGTATCCTGTATTTCTTGGATGTTTTAAGTTAGGAACTTTTGCCTTTTGCATTTTCTTTGACAGTTGTGTCAATGTTTTCCATGGTATCTTCTGCACATGAGATTCTCTCTTCTATTTCTTGTATTCTGTTGGTGATGCTTGTATCTATGACTCCTGATCTCTTTCCTAGGTTTTTTATCTCCAGGGTAGTCTTTCTTTGAGATTTCTTTATTGTTTCTACTTCCATTTTTAGATCCTTGGTGGTTTTGTTTAATTTCTTCACCTGTTTGGTTGTGTTTTCTTGCAATTCTTTTTTTGTGTGTCTCATTCTTTCTTTTATTGGAAATATGTGGAATTCTTCAAGATTATCTTCATTTAAAGGATGAAATTCTGGGGCAAAAGGTATTTCTACAGAGTGAAGCACTACTAGAAAAATTTATGATATTGTGATATAGTTTTTTCAGGATTATTATACAGAAATCAAAATTAACCATTAACCTATCCTTAGTCATAAATATAATTATTTCTCCTACCATTTTTATTGGATATTTTATTTACATTTCAGATGCCATCCCCTTTCCCCATTTCCCCTCCCTAGAAAACCTTTATCCTATGCCCCCTTTTCCTTTTTGCTTTTATACAATTTTTTAAAATGTTAATCAAAGGATTTTTGTGTTTCCTCTTTAAAGGCTTCTACCTGTTTACCTGTGTTATCCTGTACTTCTTTAAGGGATTTATTTATGTCCTTCTTAAAGTCCTCTATCATCATCATGAGAAGTGATTTTAGTTCTCAATCCTGCTTTTTTAGTGTTATGGGGTGTCTAGGGCTTGCTATGGTGGGAGAACTGGGTTCTGATGATGCCAAGTAACTTTAATTTCTGTTGCTTATGTTCTTGCACTTGCCTTTTGCCATCTGGTTAACTCTAGTGCTACCTGCACTCACTGTCTCTGACTGGAGCCTGTCTTTCCAGTTATCTTGCTTTTGTCAGAACTCCTCAGTGATCCTGTAATCCTGAGCTCCAGATGCTCTGAGTGCAGAGGCTCCTCTAGGATGTCTCAGGATATGGTGTCTTCACGGGAGCAGACCAACTAGGTGTCTGCCCCAGCCACAAAAACCAAGAAAGTGGCAGAAGGGGAGTGGTATTCCACACGGGCTGGGTTTGGGTGCCTGGTGGGTCCTGAGCACCCCCTGCTCCCAGTTGTAGCTCTGAGGTATAGGGTAGTGGAGAGTGTTCTTACCCACTGCTCTGAGAACAGTGGCTCCTCTAGGATGTCTCAGGATATGGTGTCTTCACAGGAGCATACCAGCTAGGTGTCTGCCCCAGCCACAAGGACCAAACAAGAGGCAGAAGGGCCCTTCCAGAATTTCTTAGCTCACCTGAAGATTTGGGGTTACTGGCCCTTTAATACTTCAGCTTTCATAGTCCTCTGGCTTCATCAGAGGCAGTAAGGCAGTGGAATCCCATTAAATAGGTCCCTTATCAAGTCTCAGCTTACCTGTGCCATTCTGGCTCATGCTACCCCTCCCCTTAGTCAGGACTCTCCAATCTGTGAAGACAACATCATTCAGACTCCATTCACTTATCATGTCCCTAGACATGCAATGTGGGAGAGATGGGAGTAGCTTAAGCTGAGATAATAATCACAGCTGCATGGCACAAGGTTCACATTCAAACATTCCACACTTGCTGCTGTTTTTTTTCCCATGTAGATTTTATCACCATTAGAACAAGCCTGGGGGTGGGGCAGGTTGCCTGCATTCTCATACGGGGCAAGGGCCAAGAACACATACTCAAGAAGCCCCTGGCATGGATTCAAATCCTGCTGCCCCACAGAAGGACTCTGCAACTATGGGCAAACCACTTTGCCTCCCTGTGTTTCTGCTTTATGATAATGAGGCAGAACCGATGGGTTGAAGTGTTCCCTCTAAGTATCTTGATGAGGTTTGAATGGTTTTCTGTGAAAAAAAAAAGGCCAGGAGATACAACACTGTCATGTGCAAGCCTTGAGTTTGATCCCCAGCAGTCCTCTCTCTCATTTCCCCCCTTTAGTTACTGCTTTAGTTACTGCCCACCACTGACATGTCAGGAGTCATTTTTTCTCTCATCCTCCACCAGGTGAAAAGCATCCAGGATGCAATCAGAGACAAGAAGCAGAGGTTCAGCTTCCTTGGGGAGGAGATTAGCCTTGACCCTTCTGTGGGTATTTTCATTACCATGAACCCAGGCTATGCTGGCCGCACAGAACTGCCAGAGAACCTCAAGGCCCTCTTCAGGTATGTTTGTCTCTACACAAGGACTCCCCAAAGAGGAGTTTCTTTGATTTTCCTACTGAAAATGTAGTTTATACATTAGAGAAAATTTGGAACATTTAGAGAGCAGACTTTTTTCCCCTTATTGACACTCCATTGATCTTTTGTTTGCCCTCAGATATCAAATAGCTTCATGGTTTGGGGTGGGACCCTGGATCTGTTTCCCTTT
The DNA here is from genome assembly GCA_030674055.1 of Rhabdomys pumilio. Lineage (NCBI taxonomy): Eukaryota > Metazoa > Chordata > Mammalia > Rodentia > Muridae > Rhabdomys > Rhabdomys pumilio. The sequence goes on from JANHMN010000002.1 coordinate 53,947,308, forward strand.
CTCCATGCTACGACCTAGTCTGGCTTAGAGCTGTGCAGGTCTTGTGTGTTCTGCTACTGTCTCTGTGAGTTCATATGTCTAAAAGTCCTATTGTGTTGGGGGAGGGAAAACAGGATCAAATATATTTTATGAAAAAATTTTATTAGGAAAAATTAAAGTAGATTTTTAAAGATCTACTTTTACTAGAATGGCACCATTAGTAAAATCATTCTTTGCTTAATTATAGCTCACACATATAACATATGTATATATTTTTATTTTATATACTTGCAATATATACTTGCTACTTGTGTACAATTTCATTCTTTATTTTTCATCCCCTAGCCTATCATAAATATTTTCTCCTGTTGGGTATTTTTAAGAAATTTCATCCCATGGCTACATATTTTTCTATCAAGTATGTGGTTCATGGTATAATTAATTGGCCCCTCATGGCTGCATATTAAAAGTGTTTCTAGCATTTAAAATAAATTCATACATAATTCTGTAATGTACATTTTTTGTATATAAATCTTTTTTCTGTATGCATGATTATTTTGTTTGGCTAGCTTCCCAGAGTGGAATTACAGAGTTAACGAGCAGGAACATTTTTAAGGCTTTTGATACACATTGCCAAACTACTTTCTAAAAAGCTCAGTGTCAAATTACATCCTGGGAAAGACACATGGAAACACCCCTTTTATTTCACCCTTGTCGCCTGTGCATATGACAGTGTTTTTAAATCTTTTTTTTTTATTTTATTTTGATAAGAAAACGTAAAGGTCTTTCCTAGTGGGAGCTAGAGTATTCTTTCTTCAGACAAGTGAAGTTGGCCTGACAAAGAGAGAAATAAAGGATGTTTCCTGCTTTTGGAGCTTCTGTTTATTAAATTTTTTCTTAGGAGAGAGAGATAGTGGGAAGTATGACAATACTGTTTGTCTAATTTGGCAGCTGGGGACAGTGCCCTCTCTAGGGGAGGTGGAGGCAACACCATGGTGCACAGTCAGGCTCCCAGACATCTCACTAGCTGTCCTAGTCTCTCCCATATTTGGTTTTTTGCTTGCTTGCTTGCTTGCTTGCTTTCTTGCTTGCTTGCTTGCTTTAAAACATGGTCCTACTGTGTATCCCAGGCTGGCCTAGGACCTGTGACTCCATTTGTCTCAGCCTCATGAGTGCTGGGATCATGAATATGTGCCACCACACATCTGGTTCAGTCTCTCACCCCTGTTGTAGCAGTTCTCTGTGTCAGACCAGGGTGCATGTGTCTTCACTCAAGCAATTCCCATTTTAAACAAAAACCACTGAAATATTAGCAGGCTGTAATCATAGTCCCAAGAACACTGCACTGCTGGGTGTTTGTTTCCATACATATTAAGTAAGGTAGGTATGACAATCATACAGGCAGGTTCAACAGCCAGGTAGAAATTGTTCCTCATGTTTTCTCTTTCAATATAAAGTCATTTTAGTCTAGGCTGTCTACAGTAGCAAACTGTTATAGACAAGCAGACCTAAATAGTAGATACTTCTCAGGGTGCATGAAGCCAGAAGTCCAAAGTCTCAGAAGCTCAGATGGTCAAATTCTGGGATGAGTCATTTCCAACTTTCAAGAGATGGTCACCTCAGGTGTTCTCTTGTGGTGGAGAACCAGCAAGCTTGCTCTCTGACCTCATTCTATTCCTACGGCCTCAGTCTCATGACCTCTGCTTTCCAATCCCATCACACTGTAGGGTTCCATTACAAATTTATAGGGACACAATTATTCAGACTCTGGTGGTCTAAAATACATTCATAGAAAAAAGATGGGAAAAATAAGAAAAATAGTTTTAAGTTATTTTTATCTGAGGTGTATAAATGTCTTGCCTGCCTGTATGAATGTGCACCACATATATGTTGTACTGGCTGGTTTTGTGTGTCAACTTGACCCAAGCTAGAGTCATCAGAGAGGAAGGAGCCTCAGTTGAGGAAATACCACCATGAGATAAAGCATTTTCTCAATTAGTGATCAACAGGGGAAGGCCCAGCCCGTGATGAGTAGAGCCATTCCTGGGCTAATGGTCTTGGGTTCAATAAGAAGGAAGGCCAAGCAAACCATGAGGAGCAAGCAGGTAAGCAGCATGCCTTCATGGCCTCTTCATCAGCTCCTGCCTCCAGGTTCCTGTCCCATTTGAGTTCCTGTGCTGACTTCTTTAGGTGATGAACAGCAATGGGGAAGGGGAAGTGTAAGCTGAATAAACCCTTTCCTCCCCAACTTGCTTTTTGGTCATGGTGTTTTGTTACAACATCAAATCTCTAACTGAGACAATGCCTGACACTCACGGAAGCCAGAAAAGGACATTGTATCTTCTGGAACAAGAGTTACAGATGGTTGTTATTGTCCATGTGGGAGCTTGGGATGAAACCCAGGTCCTCTGTCAGAACAGCAAATGATCTTAAGCACAGACACATCTCTCTAGCCCTGAGAAAGATAGTTTTAAAATAATAAGATAAATGTCTATTTTACATTAATTCTCACAAAGACCATGCAATATCCATACCCATGTCCTGTGAGAAAATTGATGAATTCCCTGGTTATCAACAGCAGAATGTTGGGGGGGGGGTGTGAACCTGGAGCCTTGGCTCCTCCCAGCCCCATCCTGTTACCTAGAGGCAATCCTGTAACTTCTTGTCATTTTTCTTTCCACACTGTGTCATTTATTTTTCAAAGCGGGAAGCTGGCAATATTGTTTAATATAGTGGTTTCATTAATTAATATTTTCCCATGTTACTTGCTAATCTTCCTTCTGCAGCATAATTTTCCACAGCCCCATTAAATTCCACTGATGTCCTCACGTTCAGACTGCCAAATGATTTTGAGAACCTAAATATTTGGTGGCTCCTTCAATTTTGACTACAGTGTAAAACATTTTATAGGACAATATGTACTTGAATTGTTTTGAAAAATAAATGCTAACAGCACAGGAAAAATGCAATTAAAGAGACTTGACAAGGAGATATCTCAGCCAGTAAAGTGCTTTTGGTGCAAACAAGAGGACTTGAGTTTGGTTTACTTTTTAAAAGCTAGGTGTGGTACCAGCCATTCCAGTGCTGAGGAGGAGAATGAAGGTATCTATCTCCTTGGAGCTTGCTAGCCAGTCAGCATACCGGAATCAGTGAGCTGCAAGTCAGTGAGACACCATCTCAACAAGGTGGTTGGCGTCTGAGGAATAGTATTCAAGCTTGACTTCTGTCCTCTATATCCAAGTTCAAAAAATGCACATCAATTAAATAATTATAAGTTTCCATAATATAACAACTAAATTAATAGCTTTGACAAGTAAATATATATATTTATATGTAAGTAAATATAAATATGTAAATATATCTAAATAAATATAAATATATAAATATATATGTATAAGTAAATATGAATATATATATATTTATATATAAGTAAAAAATAATATATGTGTGTATATATATGTATGTGTGTATATATGTATATATACATATATACATGTATATATACACACACATATATACACATATCATATATGTATATATACATATATGTATGTATATATGTGTATGTATATGTGTATATATGTGTATATATGTATATTATGTATATATATGTATATATATTATGTATATGTATATACATATATACAATATACATATATTTTATATATATATATATATATATATATATATATATATATATTACTAGTGCCAGAGAAAAGAAAGCCACAGTAAATTTTTATATAGAATAAAAACCTCAGTTCTTCTGTGTTCTTGTGTACACTATCTTATGTCAAGATGGTGCTAATCTTGACCTTGGTTCTTAGTTTTGGAAACTTAAATAAATTTTCATACAAATAAATGAAAAATAAGCCATGGCTGCCTGGAGGACGTCCCCACCTTGAGGAGGTGAAGCTGAGAAATGCTCTGATTCCAGCATAAACCCATGGAGAGACTCCGTTCTCCAATCTTAGCTCCTAGCCTATTTTAGACAGCTTGCCTTTGTGTAAGGCACATTGACCTCAAGATACAAGACCTGAGCTGTATGCCTGACTCTTTCCCACTCCAGCTAACATTATCCACCACTCTGGGGTAAGAGGTCACTCACTCCCTTTATCCTTAGTTAACTCATCTCAGATTTAGAAGTGCAAGATGGAATGATTGCAAAGGTCTTTTCATGAAGTTTGGTCCTTGAAGATAGCTCCTTGTGTGATCACAGCATGCATCTTTTATCCTGCAGTCTCCACTTGAACTCAGTGTCTCAGTTTCTGTCTTTCTGCATCCAGGCCCTGTGCAATGGTAGTTCCAGACTTTGAGCTGATCTGTGAGATTATGCTGGTAGCAGAAGGATTCATTGAAGCCCGATTGTTGGCCAGGAAGTTCATTACCCTTTACCGACTGTGTAAAGAACTTCTCTCCAAACAGGTAGGATCTCTGTGGAAAATGTTGACCAACCACTCTGAAGCCTAACTCTAAACCAATGGACTAGGTCTATCTTACAGAGTGTCTGGTCTGATATGCAGTAATAGAAGCTCTGAGAACTTCTGCAATAAAAGTTTGTGTGTTCAGTTTTCAACTCAGCACTTGTTCAGAGTCTTTGAGCACCAAATTATTTTTAAATAATGTTCTTCATGACCTTTCTCAGACAAGTGCCCCATGAAAATATGGTACTGGTGAGTGAAGTTCCTGGAGGAAATGGGCTCTTCCTGAAGGGACATGAGATGGGGTGTGTGCTGGGAGTGGTGTAGAATACGAGCTTTATGCTTTTTCCTTAGTAGTGTGATTTTAAACACCTTTTGCTGAAGACAAACTCAGGAAATAGCATCTTAATAAAATCGAACCCAGTATCTACCAGGTCCATACTCTACATGTAGAATTTCTTGATGTCGAGACTAACCACAAAAGCTTCTCAGGAAGTTTCATGCTCCCTTTGGGGTCATCTTGCTTTGATCACCTTCACTGCTGTGGACTCTTATCAGCCCCATCACATATTTACAAGACGGAGGCATTCTGTTTTCTCCATACCTTTTCATTGCATCCTCTCCCTAGGTTCTCCATCACCACTGACTTTCAGGCCTGTGACTTCTGTACTCATAATACTGTCAGGAGCCTCTTTTGTATCTAAACACGTACTGTCAATGATGTGCCCCACCATTCTCCCTAACTCTAGGGAGCACCTACACTCAGAACACTCAAAGCTGCTCTGACCTGCCGCTCCACTAACTCTTCTTTCCCTGATGTCTTTGACACAGTATGTAAAGCCATCATGTACTCCTCCTTGAACATAAGCATTAATGAAGTGATGTTGATTCTCCTTGTAATAGTTCATCTTGGTAGTTAACTTGACACTCCTGAGGAGTGAGAGCCTCAATGGACGAACTGCCTCTATCATTCTGACCTGTGGGCTTCTCTGTGGAGGCATTTTTTTTGATTGATAGTTGATGTAGGAAGGCTGAGATCACCATGGACAGTGTCATCTCTAGGCAAGAAAGCACAATGTGAGCCTGGAAACAAAGAGTAAGTGGCTCTCAGTGGTTTCTGCTTCAAGATCCTTTCTTGAGTTACTCTCCTGGCTTCTCTCAATGATGAATTGTAATTTGTAAGCTGGAGTAAAATTTTCTCTCCAAATTTGTTTTGACCATGATGCTTATTACCACAGCAGAACACTGACTAGAACTAGCACTAACTAGGACCCTCCGTGCTTTTCCATGCTCACTGTAGCTGCCCTAGTTGCAAGTGCCAATGCTTCTCTGTTAAGCTCTTGTACCTGCCTCTAGAATTAACTTCACTGCTGGTGATTCAGCTTCCTCTACCCATTTTCAAGCTACCAGCTAAGCTATAGTAATTACTTTCAAGTGTTTCTCACTCATTTTAGCATCAAGACAAACTTGTGATCCTTCTGTTGAAGGCCATAGTACTCAGTCCTCTACCTTCTTCAATGGCGCACACTCATGGTTCTCATTCTGTGTTCTACCTGCCTAAGTCTTCTTGGGGTTTCCTGAGATAAATTATCATCCCATCCTGAGCCTGTGAAAACCCTGTTTTCTTGACTGCGCTGTTCCCTCATCTGTGCCTAACTGACTTCTACTCCTTCCAGTGTTCTATAATGCCTTTCCTTCAGAAGTTCATCTCTGGTCCCCAGTCCACCTGATACAGCCACTGCATCTTTTGTCTTCATTGCACATGGAAACCTTTTTTTGTGGCATTTATCACACCTCTAATTACGTTGTGATATGGTAGGAGGCAAAGTAGGGACTTGAACCTACTTTGAGATCATATGATTCATATGAGATCAAACTCTGTATTCTGAATCACCTTCTCCCTTCATCATGCTGTGGAACCCTGGGGCCCAGTTTTATGATCCATTTGCCCCCTGAATCTACCATCAGTACTTGTGGTTCTGTGGAACTTTTACACTTTTCTGTAGTGTTGGGAATCAAACCTAGGAGCGTGCATATGCCAGGCAAGATTTCTTCCATTTACTATGCCCCTAGCCTCAGGAAGCATATTTTTACAAACTATTCTTGGTGAGTTTGGAAGCCTCTAAGGAAAATCTCAAGCTCATCCTGCACCTTCTCTAACAGCTAAGATGCTCTCTTCTTGACAGCTCTTGCATCCTCTGAATATATGAAGAACAATCAGATCAATTTGAAAATGGGTCTTGTTCATCCTCCAGGGCCCCATGCCCTTGAATGTTCTATGTCTGCTGTGTTATCCTACATGGAGAAGTATAAGCAATGCTAGATCAAGAGCATAGTGTTCAGAGACCTATTCACCCACCCTCCGCCTGAGCTTTAATAGTGACCATGCTATAACTCTGTGAGTAGTTGTGTAGCCCAAGCATATAATGCTCCACATCCAAGCATTAATGGATGCTGGCCTTAGTGGTACTGTCTTCCCACAGGATCACTATGACTGGGGACTTCGAGCCATCAAGTCTGTCCTTGTAGTAGCAGGATCACTGAAACGGGGAGACCCTGACCGCCCAGAGGACCAAGTCCTGATGCGCTCTTTGAGAGACTTCAACATCCCCAAGATCGTGACAGATGACATGCCGGTGTTCATGGGTCTGATCGGTGACCTCTTTCCTGCTCTGGATGTCCCCCGGAAGAGAGATCTGAACTTTGAAGCTGTGGTTCGGAAAGCAATCGTGGACCTTAAGCTCCAGGCTGAGGACAACTTTGTGCTCAAGGTATGTGAGGCTTTCCCTGACAAGCCTTCTCCATCTCTAAATTCTTTTCTTGGACCACACTTTATACTTCATCCTTCATTCCAATGGAATTTTCGATGTACATATATATATATATATATATATATATCCAATTAGAAACAGCTCACTGTACTTAGTAGTTCCTTAGTGGAGGACCACAATGTGGGATAATGGTGGAGAAGACAAGAGAAGAAGGGAGCCTCTTGCCATTTACATCAATAGAAAATGAACTATTTAATGCGAAAGACCTTAAGAAGAAAAGCTGAAACTTCACTGTATCTTCCTGGCGTCTTTAAGACCAATTTAGGGTGCCCGTGCTCTGCTTCAGAAGCTGCAGGAGCACACAGAGAGCCTGGAAAACTGTCTCCCTCACATTCAAACAGTGACTTAATGAGGAAGGTTCCATCTGGGTCTGATCTTTAATTGATATTAAAACAGTCTCCAACAGAACAGGACTTGCCTCTCTAATGAGGAAGCCCAGTGCTTAAACTGATTTAAGCCTGCAGCATGCATACTGACACTGAGGCACAGTAAAAAAAAAAAAAAAAAAAAAAAAAAAAAACGAGCTGTGCGGCTGCTGCGTTACAGCAGTGAACAGGGCTCACTGCTAATTTTTTAAGGCCTGGAGCACAGTTTTCTGCACGTCTTCCTGCCCACACTAATCCTGGTTTTGCATGAATCTGTCATTTTCATATGTGTTTTTTGCCTAATGTGGGTTCCAGGGTGTATATTGAAATAGAAATGCTAGAAATGACTGCTTTGTATAGAAACAGGTTTACTGGCTGTTGCCATGAAGAAGACCGTTGCCATAAAGCACAGGCAAGGTGTCCAAGTACAACGACGTAGATTGTTCTTCCTGTCAAATAATAGGTATGAGAACCACATGTGCATCACTTTGAAGTTCCCACGTGGGTTTTATACTCTGTCTCACATTCGATCTCCTCAGCAACCTGAGGCAGATGATACAGAGGCATTTCACAAGTGACAAGGTGAAGCTGTACGCGATAGGACAAGAAGAAGGCCTTTTCTTCACGAGGGAGAAAGTGTACCCCCTGAAGGGAAGTATGGCAAAGATCTTCCGGGAGGAATTTCTAATACAGAGTATGTTCACTGGTAGAGAATAATTCCTAGTTATGTGAAGACAAACTTCAGAGTGAATTGGCACACACCCTTCCCAGTGCAATGACAGATGTGTTTTCGTTGCTAGAATTTCATTTTACAGAAAAAGGAAAGCATGACCTGCCCTTTGCACCCAGTTGATTCGGCCCCACTCACTGTCTCCTGTCTTCTAAGTTCAGTGGATATATGAACTTTAACATCTGATTGTCTGCACAGTGGTTTGATGCTACCACTTTCTCCCTGGAGTTTTCTGTCTTCATCCTCCCCAAACCACTCAGCCATTCGCATCACATTTTATATCACACTGCAAACCTTTGTGTTTGCTGTCATCCTCCTATCCCTATGTCTCCCAATATATCCTTCCTGTGTGTCCTCTGGGCAAACTCCTATTTTCTTGTAGAGCCCTGGTCCAAATCCCCTATTCTCTGGAAACCTTTCCTTATTCTTGTTGTTTTCAAGATCAGTGATTCCCATACACTTCATAGATACTTGTGTTACTATAGTTACCACGTACTGTGACTTTCTTCCCTATCACACTATGGCAGCAATTGGGATACCTCTCATCTGGCAGCTTCTTAGAACTTGTCAGCCACTGTGCAAATGAGGGAACTGTGACCCTCCTCCATTTTAATCCCCATGATGTCGGCATTGTCGATAAACATTTCCATTGTTCCATGGTTTACTCCAAGCCTCACTTTATACATCAGCCTTGCTCCCGACAGAGTGAGCATGATAACTTGTTCCTCCCACTGCTTTTTCTCCTCCCAGGTTGTCCAGCTGGAAGAACTGCTAGCTGTGAGGCACTCTGTGTTCGTGGTGGGTGGTGCCGGTACTGGGAAGTCGCAGGTACTGAGGTCTTTACACAAGACCTATCAGATCATGAGACGTCGCCCAGTGTGGACTGACCTCAACCCCAAAGCTGTCACAAATGATGAACTCTTTGGCATCATCAATCCAGCCACTCGAGAATGGAAGGATGGTAAGAATGAGATGCTCCAAGGCAGGGTCTTGTCTATCCATAGAGTTCTAGTCGGGCTCAAAGGTCAGGAGGTGAGCTGCAGACAAGAGGATTCTAAGCTGGTTGTGGGGACCACCAAAGATAATTAAAAGAGCATCAGAAAGGAAGAAGCCACTCAGGCTGGGAGGAGAACTCTAGCTTTCCAGATGTCTCTCCCTTAAGAACTCTTCTAGTCCCCTCTTGTAAAGGTCCTTAAAATACCTCAGAGTGGCTGCATTGCTTCATATGGATTCAAGGGATTTACAAGGAAAGAAAGCTTGTGACTTATTCTCAGAAGTGGCACCTGCCAGCATCCCAGAGAGCCCTCCCCACTACAGGCACTTCCCTGACAGTGATTTTAAAAAAAAAAAAGGTGCCTACTATGTAACAGTGTCTGCACCTTGTGCCTGGTGACCCATGAGATAACCTCTCTATCCTAGAAGGGCTTGTAGACTAGTGTTGTCCTCCATAGAGATGCAGAGGACTCCAAACCCAGAAACCCTGTGGTCTGGGTGAGGAGACATCAGACTTTCCTAATGGTTCAATGTCTGACTTAATCAGAGCCAAACTGTCTGAATTTCTTTAATTTAGGAGTTTCAGCCAGAGGCCCAGAACAAGGAAAGTTAATGAGCTGCTTCTCTGGGTTTTATTTTCCTGTTAGTGATGCTTTTCTTTTTGTTGCTATTACTGCTGTGCCTCTTGTGCTTTGCTTCCCTTTGCTACTCTGCATCAGTGTGTAAGAGTTCATAAATTCATATGTATCTGTATACACATATGTATTTGTATACACATAACAGAAGCCCTAAAGACAAGTTTGTTTATGATACATTATGTGTGTTGCTAGTGCTGTCTCCTATCATGTTTCTATAGAACCTCATGCTGTAACTTATCATGCATTCTTTAAAGAAAATTATGTATATTTCACTCTCTTAGCAGCTGGGATTCCTGTTCATTTATAACTCTTTCTAATTTTCAGCTGCACATATAAGATCATAAATTTGGTCAATAAGGATTCTTTTACATTCATGTTTTTTAACCCATCTGGAATTTATTTGGGAGCTTAGTAAGAAGCAGTGTAGGAAAAAAATCAGCTTTTCTTCCTTCCAGATGGGCAATTGATTCTGCCAGTACCATTTATTAAACAGGCCATTCTTTCTATCTGAACCTAAATGCCAGCTTGGTGTGTATTAAATCCCAGGCATACTGAGCTCCTACTCCAGGCTTCCCAGTCTGTCCACTCTCATCTTTTCCTGTTCCTAAACTGGTTTCATTCCCTGTCAGATGCAGTCATTCTGAAGCATCTTTTACAGTCTGATGAGGCACACTGGCTCTCATAATTCTTTTATAAATTTTTTTGGAATACTCTCAGACATTTGTTTTTTTATATTGATTTTGAGCTTGATATGATAATTCAACACTTTAAACATTGCTGTAATTCTAATTAAAACTGTATTTAATTTATGAATTATGTTTAGAAAACTTGCAGATACAATATAGTAATCAAGCATCTGTATTCAGTAAATAGAACAACTGTGAGGCAAATGGTATATAGCCTTTTAGAGATATTTTTAGAATTTTCTAAAAATATAGGGTACTATTTTTCTATACCCCTTTTCAAAATCCATAGAGAGAAAAGGGAGTATACACACAGAAGAATCCTCAATATATCACTAAATTTAAAATGATACATAATTACTCAACTTTGCATTCCATAAATAGAAAAATGTTTCCTTCTTGCTAGGTTCATGGGACAATTTAAAACGTTTAAAACTCAGCTAACTTCTGAGAAATGTATACTGAATTCCAAAGTCTCATGTCATAGGCCACATTCTCTGATAATACAATGGAATTATAATTAACTAGCGAGAAAATAACCCCAAACAATCTCCTACTTGAAAATCAATAAATAGGTTCCCTATACCTGGATCACAAAGATGATCAAGGTGAAACCCATCAAAGAACCAAGAGTGGAATGTTCACACAGAATCCAGAGAATCTTTTCAGTATGCAGTTCCAAAGCCTGTTAAACTCTATTGAGAAAATAAACTGGAAGTAAAGGAAGTTGTTATCCTCATTGAGCAATTAAACTAAACCTGAGGGAAATGAAACTAATGAAGATAAAGTCTGAAATTAGTCAGAAGGAAACAAACCAACAAACAGAAATAAACATAGATAAAATTACAATAAATGTTGCTTTTGGGTTTTTTTTTTAAGATCAATAAGTTTTTGTGAGCATTCTTGGCGGGGAAACAGTATATATTGTATGTGCATGTGTATGCATTGTGAGGTTGTGTGCCTGTGTGAGGATGTGCATGCGTGTGCGTGTGCGTGTGTGTATGTGTGCGCGCGCGCTCATGTACAGAAAGGGATGGGATGGGCCTGGAGAAATAGCTCAGTCATTAAAGTGCTTGACTTGTGAACAACAAGAGCAGAGCTCAAAACCCACGTAAAAAAGGCCTTTCAGTGGTTCATGCCTGTAACTCTAGAGCTGAAGAGGAGGAGAATGCTCTGGTCCTCACTAGTCTCCTAACCTTGCTTACTTACTAAGTTCCAGGCCTGTGAGAGACTGTGTATCAAGAAAAACTAAATGGATAGCTCCTAAGAAGAGCGCCTGAGGTTATCCTGTGTTCTCCACACACATCTGCACATGTATGAACATGCTCAAAGAATATTTAGAAATTAGTATAGAGCAATAGAAATGAGATTTTAAAAGAACGTTTAAGCAGATGACATAATATCTGAGGTAGATAACCCTAAACAAAATGTAAATTAGCAACAATCAGTCCATAGCAAGTAAGGAGCTTGAGTAGGTGAATGAAAATTAAAATGTACAGACAGCAAAGAGGCGAAAACAAATCATTTCAAACCATAAAATGGTGACTCAGAAATCATTTTGTGGATCCAGAATAACTGATACCATCTTTGATGTAGAACCACGGGAAAATCATGATCTTATTGCTGTAGATGCAGAAACTCTAAACCAAGTAACCATAAATAGAACCCAACAGTCTCCAAAGAGTTCTCGAGTACAGGCCAGACAGTCGGTTTTATAAAACAGTGACAAAATGAATTGATAAACTAAAAGAGAAATTAAGGTGATTGATAAATAGATACGAAAAGTTCAATAACCACTTCTAGCAGAAAGTCCTAAGTGAAATGGGATCTGATGGACCCCTCCCCCAATATGGTAGACACTGTACCTAAAGCTCTCAGGAAGATGAACCCTCCCTGATGACTATGTGTGAGCCCTCTTCCTTAGGAAGGGGAATAGGTCAGGGAAGCCTCTTGTCATCACTATTATTCAGGCCTGCTCCAGTGGCTCAGAGACTGCAATGAAGCAGGGAAAAAGAAGCATACTGTGTGAACTGGAGGAAAGAAGAAAAAAGTTTTGAGTTTTAATTCTGCAACTTTACAGTAAGAAGAATCCAGAAGACGTTATTGGAAAAAGATCATTGGAATTAATAAGACAAACTATATAATTTTAGTATTGACACAAGACAATATCTATATTAATTTTTTAGAGAGAAGGACCTTGTTATTTAGGAGAATTTAATATACAAATCAATAATACCCAAATTAATGTATAAATTCCCAGGTAATGATAATGAGAATAAAAGGAATTGGCTCCAAAAGCCCATCATATACCAGATTTGCTAAGACTGTGATTACAAAGCTCAGAAACTTCACCTAAAAACCTTGGTGTAATTCTCATGTGATGGAGTCACTTGCTGAAATGATTTACAGGGTTGTTTGGCACATAAAAATCTGAACTATCAAGAACTGCAGCTACTGTTTTGTCCTTACTGCTGTTATGTTATTAGTCTGGTACACAGAAAATGTGCCTCAGAAATGTGTGTCAAGTACCAGGTAGAGCAAGATACAAAGCTGGGTCTGTCCTGTCTCTTCTGTTTGTACCTCCAGAGTGTTGTAACCAATGCAGGGAGGCCATGTTAAGAGGAGGGTCAGTGCTGGAATGGAAAAGAAGCTGTCTGTGATTCCTTTCAGGACTGTTCTCTTCCATCATGAGAGAGCTTGCCAACATCTCCCATGATGGACCCAAGTGGATCTTACTGGATGGTGATATAGACCCAATGTGGATCGAGTCACTGAACACTGTCATGGATGATAACAAGGTATCATGCTGGGTTGTTGTGTCATCCATGGTTATCTGTGGGGATGTGGGACCCCCCATACAATGTTCATCTGGGAAGCCAAATTTCCAGTGTGACAGCACACCTGGAAATTCTGATTCTACATTATGTCCAGCCTAGCATAAGTAGCACTCACCAGTGTCTTCAGAGAGACACCCCAAGACTTATCTATCCTCACTCTGACCTGTTTAAAAGGCCCTGCCATTGCCCACCCTGTTTTTGCTATGTTTTTTATGTCTTTTGAAATCTCCTGGCTGTGGATTCATTTAATATTTAGAGCTGAGAAGAATGTTAGTCATCCATTTGAATCTTTTTTATAATTCGTTTTCCTTTAATAAATAAGAAAACTAAATATCAGAAACATCCCGAGTCTGTCAAACACCCTATGGGATGATAAATGCGTATCCCCAGAGAGTAAATGTTATTTCTTACAGTGGAAACTAACTGCATCTCAGTAAAATGGCTGTTATGCTGGGAGCTGCATCTAAACTTGTTTAAAAACCATGTCCAGATTGGAAATGTTCAAATGACGCCAGATTCATAGAATCATTAAAATAAATGCATAGTTTCCCAGCGGGGCTGCTTAGAAGGAAGCGCAGAAGTACAACACACAAGTCCCTTCCTTTTTGTAGTTTTATTGTTTCAGTATGGTCTGGTTCATTCAAATTATCAGCATCAATTTGCAGTGTTTAAATAACATTTTTTTCAGACTCACTGAGGTGCAAGGGTGAAGAGAGAAAGGATGCAAAGGAATAAAGAGAGGAGATTGCTAGAGAAAACACTCGTGTGTGGGAATCACAGAAAACACACAGGAGTGAGGGCACACACTTGTAACCTACCACTCAAGAGGCAGAAGCAGAAGGATCTTGAATTCGAGAGCACCTTGGTCTACATAGTGAGTTTGAAGCCAGCCTGGGCTACATAGTAACGCCCAATGTGGGTGGAAGGGTAGTGAGACCCAGTCCTGTCCATGTTTTGTGCTCTGTGTCAGAACTGGAAACTTAAAAAGACATTTATCTGGCTCACAGTTGTAGAGACTGGAAGTCTTAAGTTCAAGGGGCCACACCTCGTGGAGGTTTTCTAGCTAGGTAATGCCATGTAATCCCAAGAAGGAAGAATGTGGGGCAGGGGAGCCATGGAGCAGTGGGGAGCAGGCCTGGAGCAAAACTGGTGTCAAACTGCATCCAAACCCTAGACATCTTGCCCTGAGATGGGCAGGAGTAGAATTGCTCCCCCTCTGCCCTGGGCCTGTGTGTCCTGAGGAATGCAGCCCTGTGCTCCACCTTTGCTCACAGGAGGAGGTCATGTATTCTAGCATTAACTTTCTCTCCCCTCATAAGGTAATTCCCAGCAGCGCCTGGAATTCCTCCTTGTACTAATGAGGCATCCACAGCATCTTAGCCATGTCCCATGTTATACACTCATCCCCAAAGGAGCCCCCATATACTCCCCAAAGGTTTAAATAGCCTTAGTTCACACACACACACACACACACACACACACA
>JANHMN010000002.1:53962274-54006855 GCA_030674055.1 Rhabdomys pumilio
CCATCAAGACAAGTGGCTCAGTTGAGGAATGTCCCTATGGATGTACATTTGCTTTGGTATGTGTCAAAGGAAGCTCCAGACAGGAGCTACAAACTTGATCCTTCAAAACTCTAGCCAAGTTCTCAGCCCTTAACCACACCCACAAGGATAAGAAGGCACCATGAGACTAAGTTCACCCATATGACTTTGTACCTTTGGGGAAAGTGTTATACCTAAGGAAGGGGAAATAGCCCCTGACCCATATAACTTACACTCATGGGAATGTCTTGAATTGGGTGAGATTCAGGCAAGGTCTGGCCTTGTCAGTGGAGATTAGCATCACCACTTCTTATTAACTCCTCATGGCAAGTGGCAGTATAATCCTAACTCTCCCCTGTTTGCACCCGCTCAATTTATTAGCAGAGACTAGAGGACAAAAGGAGTCTTCTTTGATGAAGTGGTCAAGGTGAAGGTAGGATGCTATGGTTGCTAGGATCTTACTGAAAAACAGAACAGAGCATGAGAACCATAGGAATCCTTTAATGTGATGGGCATATTGATGGCCACCATCATGGTGCTAGGTTACACTCGTATTCACAAATCCAAAACTAACAAGAAATCTACATTAAATGTGTGATGATTTACATATCATGGATACCTCACTAAAACTACTCAACGCTTTTATAAACTAATATAAAATTAATAAATAATGAAGAAACAAAACTTTATGATTTCAGACATAATAGCAGATGTTCTCTACATGGCCACACTGAAGTTGGTAAACACGGGGCTGGAGAGCTGGCTGTGTTTCCTCTTTGTTCATTTTCCAGGGTGGCTGTGACAGGTGTAACACATTACAAACCTTAGAAACAGCAAAAGTATACTTGGCCATGTTTCTATAAGTCAAATGTACAAAATTAAGGTCAGCAAGGCTGTGCTCCCTCCAGAGGCTCCTGGGAGCACTGCCTCTTGTATCTGAATTTCTGAGCTCAGGCAGCCCTTGGCCTATGCACTTGTCACTCCAGTCTCTCCCCCTTCTTCACATAGATTCCCTCCTGTCTCTCTCTCTCTCTCTCTCTCTCTCTCTCTCTCTCTCTCTCTCTCTCTCTCTCTTTTCTCTTCTCCCTTTCTCGCTCCCTCTCCCTCCCTCTCTACGACACTAACAAATATCCCATCTAGATGGTCTTTGACAATCTCCTTTTAGGATCTTCAGCTTAGTTATATCCAGAAATGGCCTCTGGTAAATAATTCCAAATTGAGAGTGTGTAGAAGTTAAGACATGGACATATTTTTAGGGAACCTCCATTTCCCTCACTGTGCTGACATCCTATTCTCACATGCTGACAACCATTGCTGATCAATCCCAGCTTTCTTTCCTTCTATCTAGACTTGTCTCCAGGTTCTTCTCCATCACTATTCTCTCTTTATCCTTGACTTGGCATTGGTCCTTAGCAGCAAATCCATGTGCCTCTCTGACCAAAGAAACAGTTCTCGGTCCAGTCTTCTGCACATTTTTCATACTGAGAAGCAGTCTTTGTTGTGTGAAGAATGTACTGTCATGTATGGAATACTCACTTAACCATATTTCCTGTGCACTCAGGGATCCTGTACATAAACCCTGCAGACCTGGGATGGAACCCTCCAGTAAGTAGCTGGATTGACCAGAGAGAGGTTCAGACTGAGAGAGCCAACCTGACCATCTTGTTTGACAAATACCTTCCTACCTGCTTGGACACCCTCAGAACCAGGTAGGCCAAGAAACAGGAAAAAATTGCATCAATAAAGTTGTAAGGAACTTCCTGGCTCACAGTGAAACCCTGCTGATGTTCTATCCTGTTCTCAAAACCAGAGACCTCTAGACACAGCAGCAAGCAGAGGGAAACACACATTAGGATGGCCATACAATGCCTGTTGTCAACCAGACAGGAGCGGAGGAGAGGGAAGAAGGGAGGATGGTTTAAAGTGCTTCCCCTAAGAGCCACATGGTTCTGTCTACAGGTAACAACTATCTATAATAGCTGACAGCAATCCTGGGCCCAGAACATTTGGCTTTCAGAGCAGGCAGCTGGCCTTCCAATTAGACCAGGAGTAAAGGATACACTTTTTCAAAGACATAGCCCTAAATTCTGTTCCTGACTGTATATAATAATGAAGAATCTAATGTGATTGACCAGTCCTGCCAAGGCTAGATTCAGGGAGTTTGCTTTTACTCTGACCACCTGCATTAGTCAGGTTTCCATCCCTGCAAAAGAGAAACACCCTAAATAATTGATTTGTGAAGGAGGACGATTTTTCCTGGCTCTAGATCTGCAGCTTTAGTCCATAATCAGTTGACTCTGTCTTGAAGGTGTCTGTGGAGACATATGGGCAGTGTATGTGGCAAAGCCAAACCATTCATCTCACATCTGGGAAGTAAAAGAAAGAAGGAACAAATCAGACTGCCATATCATTGCAAAACCACATCTGTGTGCCCCGCACAATTGTCTCACCGGCAAGAACGCACGTGGGCACCAGGATCCTTCTGCAGCAAGCGTTTATTGCGATGAAAGGAGGAAGAGAGCGAGACCCAAGATGGCGCTGCTTTATATACACCCTAGGGTGGCGTGGACATATCTGATTGGCTGCTGCTCAAAACCCCGTATGACGCCCCGGGCTGGGCGGTGACTTGGCGCGCTTTCACCACTTGCACATGCGCAATTTACTTGTTTACCCACAGGAGCCGGGTGCCAGCGCCATCTTGTAATGACGAATGCTGTCACCGCTTGCCACGGCTCTCTACACATCTGCAGTAACCGAAAGACCCCACTAATTCCCTCTTCTTAAAGGCTCCACTCCTTCCCAATTGCACTAAATTGTAGCCCAAGCTAATAACACATTGGTGCTAGGAAACACTCAGGATCCAAACTATAGTACCACCTGTCACTTACGTAAAAGACTGTGACTAAGCAAAGAACTATTAAAGCAAGAATAGTACATAGGTCAACAGAGAGGTTCCTAGGTTTAAAGCCTATTTCTCTCTCATTCACTTATAATTTATTGACTGGTATATGTGTTTATGCTCCATTTGGAGCATTATTGTGGGACCCTGGGACCTATTACCATAATTTCACCAAGAATGACCATCAGAGACAATATTCATAAAGCCCACCACTCAATATCTATTTCCTTCATCAGTGGCCTGATTCCGGTTGCTCTAAAGGACAGAGGCAGTGAGGAGGGAGATCTCAACAGGAGGCAAAGTCACAGGGGACCCAAACACTCTTACTCCGTATACCCTAACCCATTCCTACTCTAAAAATCAGATCTACCCACATTAACAATGTATTCTTTACAACCAGAAATGGAGCTGTAGTCTACTAATTGAGGTAGTGGTATATGGTAGATATTTAATCAAACACTGATTCTGATGTACTTTCAGTTAGGGGGTGGTGCTCATAAGTATTTTCCACTTCTGAAGCCTTTGAAAGCCTTCAGCCCCTTGTGGCTCTGTGCCCTGTATCCTTCATATCTGATGTGTCTCTGGAAACAAGCAGACCCTGGGTATGGCAGCAGTGTCTTAAGCGAGCAAGCACCATATACAACTATATTACCCAAGAAGGGTGAGGTGTTAGCAAGATGGGCTGGGGTTCTGTGACACAAATTTTCCTGGGGAGACAAAATACACATGTCCCAGATAGGGAGCCTGTAACAGAACAAAGTACAGAT
The DNA here is from genome assembly GCA_030674055.1 of Rhabdomys pumilio. Taxonomy (NCBI): domain Eukaryota; kingdom Metazoa; phylum Chordata; class Mammalia; order Rodentia; family Muridae; genus Rhabdomys; species Rhabdomys pumilio. Next base: position 53,965,959 of record JANHMN010000002.1, read on the forward strand.
ACCAGCAGACCAATGAGTTTTATTATCAGAGTTACTTGCAGGAATATGAGTGAGAGATTACTTATAGGAACAGAAATTACTCAAAGACAACTGCATCACCAAAGCCCATCCCAGCATGGGCAGCAGCTCACAAAACCTGGGAACCTTGAACACACTACCCAGCCTGCAGGCAGTTCAACAGGTTGGAGAGTGGCCCTTCCATGTGACTCAGTTGATCTAAACCTTTTTCAGGTAGCTAGACTCGTTTCTGCTTCTTCCAAGCAGCTAGTCTAGTCTCAGAGTCATCTTTGCAGCTTGGCCTGTCTGAGAGTGACTCTCAGGAGTCTTTCCTGCTTATATACCATTGGGGAGGGAGTGACCTATTAAATATGGTCAATTTAGGGGTTTCCTGAGTTGTTTATCTTCTAACTTAAAGAGCATCCCTGAAGGATAGAATGATTTAGTCTCCAAGAAAACTTCTGTACAATAGCCAATCCATCTTCTTTTAGTTTCTGCATGGACCCTGGGTGATACCAACACATATAAAAAGATTTTGTTTTCTTTTGTTGCATACATTCATTATACATGATACAGTGTCACAAAAAGGCATTGTCATGCAATTACATATGTTGAATATTTTCAGTGGATATTTTCAGTGGATATGTTGGATCTCAGTGGATATTTTCCATACCCATGAGTCCTCCTTGTGCTCCTGGACAAGTTTCACTTCTGTTTTCCCATTATGAATGCATACATGCTCTTACATGTTTATATAAAATCTAGGAATTGAACATGAAAAAAATTGTAGCTGTCTTTCTGTGACCAGCTTCATTTTCTAAGAAGAAGAAAACAGATAGAAGATAGATAGATAGATAGATAGATAGATAGATAGATAGATAGAAATAGAAGTAGAGATAGAGATATATCTCACATTTTCCATCCATCCCTTTCCTGCTGGACAACAGGTTGCATCAAGAACTTGGATATTGTTGATAGTGCTTCAACTTTGTGATATGTAGACTCAGAGACCCCAGGCATGGTATCACTGGGTCATATGGTAGGTTGTTGTTAGTAATTTTAGAAGTTCACATAGTGATTTTCATAGTAGCTTGACTGGTTTACATGTCAGCAGTAGATATAATTGTTCCGTCTGGTCCACACCCTTTACCAGAGGTTGTCATTGTTTGTTTCCTCAATGACTTCCCTTCTGACTGGAATCAGACAGACTCTCAGAGTTGTTCAGATCTGCATTTCTTGGGTGGCCAATAAAGATGAACACTTTTTTCCATGTGTGCTGAGCATTGTGCTTCTTCTTCTTAGAACTGTCTGTCCATTTCATTAGTGCTTTCCCCCCAATGAGCTGAAACATATTCACAATGCTAACTCTTTTCATGCACGAGTACCTGCGGCATTTACAGCTTCTACTTTCTTTGTTTGGTTTCTTTCCTAGATATTTCATGTCTTTATTATAGAGGTCTTTTGCTTCCTTAGCTTGGTTAGGTCAAGTTTTATCTTTGAAGCAATCTTGAATGTAATTGTTTTCCGTATTTCTTTCTTGGCTTGCTGGTTATTGGTAGAAAGGATACTGGTTTTGATAATATTTTATACTTATTTAAAAATTTCGTATAATATTCTCCAATCATATTTACTTCTCCCTCCTTAAACTTCTCCCAGACCCATGTCTTGACCTGCTCACATGCTTGACAAAAACTGATGCTCCCTCTCCCAGCAGCTACCAAATACCAATAGGTCCTTACCCAGGTGGGTCCTCCCACCTCTTTTCCTCCATGCTGTGGTTTTCTCTGGCCTAAGCTCATGTTAGCCTTGTGCATGTGGTCATGGTTATTTTAAGTTCATACATTCAACCACCCTGCATATCAAAAAAGCAAACAAACAAGCAAACAACAAAACAAACACCGTTTTCTTATAGCTGCCTACTATCTTTTACTCCCGTAATCTTTCTTCACTTCCCATCCCATCTGCTATGACCCCTTAGCCTTTCAGGGAGACATACAGACTTCCAGTTTGTGGCTTAACATACCACAGTCTCTTATTTTTTCCCACTGAACAGTAGTGAGGCTCTGGGTTATCTGCTATCTACTGCAAGATGCTTCTCTGGTGAGAATTGAGAGATGCACTAATCTAATCTATGGGCACAGCAACGTATCATAGGAGTTTTTTGAATACTGTGTCTATTTAGCAGAATGTTAGTATGTTTTCCCCTAGGGCCTATGACCTATCTAGCCACAGATCCACATACTGATTTTGTATACTAATTTTTATGAAAATTAAAAGTTTTCTTAGGGAGTTGTTATATCATCTAAAAATGAGGATACTCTGACTCCTTTTCCCAGTCATATTTCTTTCATTTACTCTAGTTAAGACTTCAAGCACTATCTTGAGCAAGAGTGGACACCCACCCTGCCTTAACCCTGACTTAAGAGGAAATGCTTTAAGGTTCACCCACTTACTATGATGTTGGCTATAGGCTTTTTGATATGTAGAGGTTGTTATTTGGAGAAATGTTTCTCCTTTTCCCAGTGTTTTCAAAACTTTTATTGTGAAGACATTTGGATTTTTGTCAAGGCTGATTTTGCATCTTCTGGCATGGTCACATGCAAAGTTGGCATTAGGTATAAGACAAAAGAGGGATAAATGTGAAGGAGCTATCTGGATAGAGGGAGAGCATGGTTGCAATCTGTCATACTCTGCAGGTTCCAAATCTCAAGTCCTTCGGCATTCCTTCCCAGGCTCCCAGGCACTGGCCATACCTTCAGGACTTCAGGAATCTGGTAGTAACACTAGCCCTTCCCCAGGCAGTCCTTCCTCGTGTTGGCCACATCACTTGTTCCTCTGCAGACTCTGGCTCTGATTATGTTTCCACCTCACTGAATACTGGGCACAGCTCTGACTCGAGGTTTCTTCCCAGCAGTCTAAAATGATTCTTGACCAGGTGTCAGTTTATAGTCCTGTGACACTTGTTCTGAGTCTCTTAAGAGCTCGTCTGCAGATGGCCTTGTGCCACCCAACCACCAGCTCGGCATGGGTCTTTGTAAGATGGCTTTTCACAGCTGTTCCCCTACAGTGCTAAGAAGAGAGGATTCTCCCAGTATGGCTCCTCTTGCTGCCATTGCAGCACACTCTGGTCTGCTCACTAAAACATCTGTTTCAAAAAGTGTGGTACAGACTTCCTGAGGCTGCCTGCCTTAAGCTTAGCTACTGCTGCCTGCTATTGGCACTCTCTCTTTACTAGGGGATGGAAAACTCCCTAACATGCCAAGATCCCTCTGAGACAACGTGGAACTTTTCTCCGCTGCTCTGTAAAGTTCCCTAGTTGATTTTGCTATTAAAGCCATAGGTATTGGAAGCATGCCACCCATCTCTTCGGAGTTGTTATCTAACTTCTCCCAGTTTGTTCCCTGAAGATTCTGGCAGCCTTGTGTGTCACCGATCATCTTAGCACTCACGTAGTAAGGGTTTTTAGTGTAATTCATTTAATAAAGTTTTAACTATGAAGCAACTTTAGGGTCCCCTCAAAACTGTTTTTGTAGAGCTGGTTCCTCTCCTGCCCCTGGGTAAGATCTAGGTGTGAGATATGCAAGGTGTCACATGTGTATAATTGGGGAATTGAGGAAGGTGTAGTGAGATTGAGTGATACAACTGGTGCAAGATTGAGTTATGTGCCAAGGTGACTTGTCTCAAACAAACAAACACAAAACATCAGAGTCAATGGTTACAAGGTTCTTGGTCATTCTTTGGTAATAAATATCCATCTACTCACTTCTAGTCTCTCTGTGTGTCTCTCTGTATCTCTCTGTGTCTCTCTGTTTCTCTCTCTGTATATCTCTGTCTCTGTCTCTCTAACACACACACACACACGTGCATGCCATAGTGTACTGAAAACTTAAAGAACCAAGCCTTATTGACAATAAAGATTTCTGATTCAGAAGCACTATTCCATGGCAAGGAGGGGCGGTGCTCATCATCTCTTTTTTCCCACACATAAAAGCATCTTCTCACCTCTCATATCTGAAAGAAGACAATGTAAAGAGAAAGGGGGGAGCATGCCACTTGGCTGGAACTTTGTATCTATGGCTACTATAAGTATAGATCTCAAAAATCTAACTCCTTCCTTTGGGACATGAGATTGTTCCTAGTGGCCCTCCTCATCCCTAGCATCTCCCATCTACATTTCTTGAAAAATATGTGTCCAACTCCTTTATCCAGTCATGTGCTACTGGTCATGCAAAATTCTGCAAGGTGATTCTATAGCCTGCAAACAGTACCACATGCATCCAGATCCCACTGAATTCCCAAAGACCTTTTCCTCTCCCTTGCTTTGACAAACTGGAGCTCAGGATGCCTCAGCAAGAAACCTCTCTACAAATGCTCCCAGATCAATGAGCCCCTTGTGTTTCTCAGACACCAGAGTTTCCAACTCAGAACAACCTATCTGAAGCCTGTTCCCTATTTTTTTCCTCAGGACAAACCCTCATCTTCCCGTGGGCCATAGGGTATCTGCTGAAAACCAAAGTTTTCACTGCAATCACTTTAATCCTCAATATCACTAAGAAGTCCAGAGGTCAGAGTTGTAAGTTGGTCCCACCTGGGTTATCTGGAACATTATTCTGTAGTAGAGAGGAGACTGGTATCTTTTATGCTGGTGCCTTATCCAATATAGAGCCAGAGATGATGATATTTTATTATTCTGTCACAAGTATGTATTGAATAAATGATGGATGGATCACTAGGGCTTGGCTTCCTCATCACTCATGGAAGTTATATCTATCATTAGACCACACGCATGCTGTTGTAAGAACTGCAGACAGATGACAAGCAGCTGCAAACAAAAAAGCTGGAGAAAGGGGATGCCAGTCAACTTAGAGGCCCAAAGGTGGTAAATGAGTTTTAAGATGGCTATTGGTAGTGCTGTTTATCTGGTAATAATGGATAACAGTGGCTGCCTCCCAGAGCCTAGTAGGACAGCATCCCATAGTAAAATGGGATATGAACTAGCTGTATGTTTACGTGATGTTTACTATCCACACAGTTGGAGGTATAGAAGTGTGTTTGTGTGTGTGTGTGTGTGTGAGAGAGAGAGAGAGAGAGAGAGAGAGAGAGAGAGAGAGAGAGAGAATGTGTGGTGTGAGAGTATGTAACTATATGGCTGTATGAGTGTGTGCACATGAATGTGTGTATGTGTACATTCACAGATGGTGCTGGAGATTGACCTGGGACCTGGGACCATGGGCAAGTTCTCTACCACTAAGCTACAACCTCAGAATTTAGCTGTTCTTTGGGCTTTGAAGAAATTGCATGATGGGTAAAAACATGAGCACTGGTTCATTTTGTCCCACACTTGCATTCCCCAGATACTGTGAAGTAAAATTCAATGCAAACAAAGGAGAAAATAGGAAAAGAAGGTATCAGAGGAGAGATGAGACAAGAAACCTTGACTCAGAAGACTCTGTCAGGCTCAGTTCTTTAAAGAAAACTGACCCAAAGAGTATCTGTGGATAGAGAAGGCCTACACATAATCCTTTGTGCTCCCAAGGAACATTAAAAGAAAAATGAGCTCTCTGAAACCAATGGGCTTCCATGACTGTGTAGTTGCATCTCAAGAGCAGAATACTCATGGAATCTTAGACTTGCCCCCCTTCTCTCTCTGCAGATTTAAGAAGATAATTCCAGTCCCAGAGCAGAGTATGATCCAGATGCTGTGCTACCTCCTTGAGTGCCTCCTGACAAAGGAGGATATCCCTGCAGACTGCCCTAAAGAAATATACGAACTCTATTTTGTATTTGCTGCCATCTGGGCGTTTGGCAGTGCCATGGTCCAAGATCAGGTAAGATGGCACACTGAGCTCAAAAACCTGTTGTAGTATACAGCAACAAAAACTGATGCTCCCACAGACTTGGAAGGTAGGCTGCTAAACTGAGGTTATTTGAAATCATCAGAGTAGTTTCTTGCACATTGTGTCACTTAAAGGCATGCATCTCCTGGCAGAAGCCTCACAGATTGAGACAGAGGAGTGTGTGGTGTGTTTGGAGCTGTTGCTTTCTGAGATGAGGAGCACACCTCTGCTTTTGTGGAAAGCTGTGCAATATTGGGGCTTAGATAACTGCGGGGATGTGTATATGCTACTCTGCCAGATGCCTTGGATTTTATAGAGAGGGGTCAAAGGATGTTGTACTATAGAAACCTAAATGAAAGGAGTATCTTCAACCTTCTAGAGACCTTCAGAGGGATTTGCTACTCTGTAGCTAGCCAGACTTCTCCAGGATGTCTCTATGTCCCTTAAGCACAGAGAAGATCAGGCCAAATGTTAACTGTAGGTAGGAAACCAAGTAACATTTACCATTGGGTGTTGATCACTGTAACCTCATGTCATTGATGAATAGAGACATTGACTCAGACAATGACTCCAGCATTCAATTCCCTAACCCTTCCTATCTTTACAGCCCCTTTCTTTACTTTAGTATGTCAAGACCTAACATATTCAGGATTGCACAAACCAGTGTTTTATAGCTGAGTCTAGCTATCATGCAATGTTATAAATATGTCAAAAACATGGATTATGTGAGCAAATTGTAAAATCCACATTAAAGTGTTGTTAACCACAGGCACAATTCTATACAGACTTGTTTATTATAGACTTATCCACTTGGTGTGAATGAAACATTTGGCCAAGACTTACTACTTTCTGTTCCCCACAGTCTCTGGCAACTATTATTTTACTCTCTGCTTCTAGGCAGTTGAATATTTTTACATTTATTATGCATAGAGTCTGTCCTTCCATGTTGAGATTATTTCACTTAATACCTCCCTGTTAACATCACCCTGTCATGAAAAGATTGTATGTTCGGTATGCTTATTCTAAAATACAACAATCATAGTTGAAATCAGAGGAGTGGAAGGCGACTGGGAAGCATTCGATAGGTTCGTGCATTGACTATGGTGATGACTTCACGAGTATGTGCTTAGCTCCAAATTCTCTAAATTGTATCCATTGAATATGTGCAGTTTTACTTATCAATAGGGGGTTCAATGATAAACCACTGACAAGAGAAAGAAAACTAGAAGAAAAAACAAGGAAGCAAAGCAGAAAAAGAAGAGAAACCACTTAGAGATTTGAATTGTAACTGTCAATATTACCTGGGAGACTGTGAGCGAGATATTCATCCAGTCTCTTCCTTGCTCTCCCCATGTGTCCAGAAGATGATGACAGCCACTGGGTTGTTGATGAGGATATTGTTCTAATCATCCAGTGTGGATACTTGGAAGGTACTGAGAATAGGGTTGGCGTGTATACATGCTTGCTAGCAATATTCTCCTAACCTAAATATTCAGCTCTACAGAAGGATTTGGTGTTGTCTCACAAAAGGAGGCCAGACAAGCTGTAATTGCCATTGAGTTATGATTTATTTCTTCTGATCCAGGTTGATAGTAGGGCTAGTTGTGTATGTGTATGTGCATGTACATGTGTACGTGTGTGTACATGCACATGTGTGCTCATACATGTAGAGGTCAGAAGTCAGTGTCACATATCTCCCTCAACTCTCCTCCAACTTATATTTTGAGACAGTCTCTTACTGTGATCTGATTCTTATCGACTAACGTAGACAGACTGGGTGGCCAGGATGCCCTAGAGACTCCCAGCAGTGGGATTATAGGCATGTACTTCTGTGCTCAACTTTTGTATGGGTGTGGGGCTCGAACTAGGAGCCCCATGTTTGTGTGGTAAGCACTTGGCCAATGAACCCATCTTCCAAGCCCTCTAGAGCTCTTTTTTTCCAAGAAAACTAAAAAGATTCAGCCTTGCCAGATATAGTCATATTTGAAGACTCTGGAAGGGCAAGGAGTGAGATCAGAGGAATAAACACTTTGCCCTGTCATGGAGAAAGCTCTTGTTCTAGCACCAATCCACTATTGCATGTTGCTCACACTTCAGGAGGCAACTCTCACAGACTCCTAGAAGCCTTTCCCTGATCCCATCCCAGAGTCAGAGGCTTTGAGAGTAAGAAGGGAAAGATGTGTAGGCTGGGAAGTTTGACATCTGGAAGGTTCTGTGCCTGCTCTATCATCTTTGGGGGCTGCTCTTCAAAATGCAGAGACCTATGCTTTCTATCAGATACAGTCTCTAGCCTTCCAGCTGCTGGGGGTTAGCAGGATGGGCACCTGATCTATTTTCCAATCGATGTAGAGTTATTTAAATCCACTCCAGTCTTTCTAAAAGCCTGGAAGAAAGCACCGTCCCCAGTGTCTTAAACTCTTGGAACTATGAACAGCCATTCTGACCCATGGGGAGAGACACAGTAGAAAGCTTTTAGCATCAGGGAGTGCCTGGAATCCCACATAGCCTAGATTAAAGCCAAACACCAAAGAGTGATGTAAATTAGAGAATAGGAATTTGGCCAGATATTTGCATCAGCACTACCAATGGTGCCTCAATTAACTAGCTGTCAGTAAGACCGTACACCAAACAAAAATGGAGCCTATGCCCGTGTGGAAGGTCCAATGAAAAGAAAAAAAGCAACACGGTACTGGTGAATACTTGGCAACAGTCAAAGAAAGTAATCCCCCACCAGGACATTGTAGAAAGAGCACAAGACTGGGGGTGAGAGCTTATATACACAAAACAGGGATCATTCTAATTAGCCAAGACAATTCAGAGCATTGTGATAACTGAATGTGGTGAAATCAGACCTCAAACTCTATAAATGGGTTGCCAGTAACCCGTATGTGTGTGTGTGTGTGTGTGTGTGTGTGTGTGTGTGTGTGTATACATATATATATATATGACATGTGTCACTGTCATGTAGTTTAGAGGGCATGTCCAACATGAAGCACATGGAAGACAGGATTTTATAAAAATGCATTCCTATAATCAGCCCCCACATAGTTGAGTACAGAGGGGACCAATGGCTCAGTCAACTGGGGTCACCTTGTCTCTAGAGTGGAAGCTTAGAGTAAGTGCCAGATTATGGGGTTGGCAGAAAGACAAATTAGAGTTCTCAGCCCAGCCTGGCCAAGAACTAACCAGATAGATCAAGGATGAGTTGAGGTGAGGGGCAGATAGGACAAACAGCTTCATTCTTCCTAAAGGCAGCCTCATCTTGAGGTCTCCCTAGAAACCAAAAGGGTCTCCAAATACTCTATCCATGAGTTAAAATGGGGTTTTCTCTGGGATTATGGCTAGTAAACGGCAAAATCCCCTTAATCTGAATTGAAATCAGAATCAGAACTACACATAAGCCTGTCCATATGGTTTGGCTTTTCTATTTTGGTTGGCTGTTGGGCTCTTATTGTTTTGAGACAGGGTTCTACTCTATAGCCCAGGCTGTCCCTAAACTCTTGATACACCTGCCTCCGCTTCTGGATCACTGGGATCATATGTGTGTCACAAGGTCAGCCTCCATCCTTATTTTGAAACAAAAGAATTACATCCATTACTTAGAAGACAGTAAATGAGTATTGCCCCACCTCCATCAGGATCCAGATTCATTCCCCCACACCAGCCCCGTCACTCATCTAGTCTTTGAATACTGTCTCTGCCTCGCCCTCCCTGGGTGTCCCCTACAATGGTCAGTTCATCTTTTCTATGATATATCCTATGTCTGGGTGTATGCAGCGTGGTTTTGCTGTGCTGGATAGTTGCTAGGTTTTAACTTGGACACAGTGGAGTGCATGGATGTTCAGCTCTATCTCTAAGGAGTTTGTGCTTTATATTAAGGAATGGAAATTGTATTGCACAACCTATCATTTCTGTCAGAAAGACCAATAGGCTTTATCTCCTCTGCTGATTCTGGATGTCCTATTAGGTCTTGAAGGAAGCTTTTCTATGGCTCTTTTCTAAAGCCTTTATCTTTACAGGACAAAAGTGAGACCCAGAAGGGTGTGACTAGCCTCTGTAGCTCTTCTTGCTCAGCTGCTCTGTGTTTTCGCTGTCAGCCTTTATTTAGGTCATGAAATTGCTCAGTCTCAGATGTCTGGGAGGGTTGGAAGTGGTTTCTCTCTTCAGGAGGTCATGGTCCACACTTGTTGTTCTAGTGGTCAAGGACCCCTACCTCTTCTGTGTTCATATACCTTACCCCTTTAAGCCCTCTCTGCCCTTGGGGGGGGCTGTGATACATTCCAGCGCCAATGTTGTCACATTGTCAAGCAAAGCTGCTCATGTGCAGTTATCTTACTCCATTTTTTTTTGTACCACATGCTAGATTATTTATAAAGAACAAAAATTTGTTGAGCTCTTGGTTCTGGAGACTGCACTTCTGGGAGCCTGGCACTGCTCCTGCTTTCTTGATATGTCACAACAGGGCAGAGGGCAGTCCATGGATGACAGAGCAAGTATGCTAGCTTAAGTTTCTTTGAAAGTTACCATGGAGGCCCTGCCATGTGGTTCATCTCACCCCAATTCTCCTTTCCATGGAAGCCCCATTTCTAGGTACCATGACACATGACTTGAGACATTAACTTTTCAGCATATAAATGCTAGGACACATTCAAATACTAGCAACTGCCAGATGGCAACATCTGTCTTAGGGCATCCCTTGCCTTCTGGTCCTGGACAGGGTTGATGTTCCAGAAGCTCTGTCATTCTAGGCAACTGCTCCATCCTACACACACGTAGGCAGGAACTCTTTATGCCCCTACCTCAAGGTCTATCAGTGCCAGAGCTACCTGCATGGGCCCCTTGGACTCTGTCGGATCTGTACCCTGACCAGTTTTGTTTTTGCAGCTTGTAGACTACCGGGCAGAGTTCAGCAAATGGTGGCTGACTGAGTTCAAAACAGTCAAGTTTCCTTCCCATGGAACTGTCTTTGACTACTACATAGACCCAGAAACCAAGAAATTTGAGCCCTGGTCCAAGCTCATCCCCCAGTTTGAATTTGACCCTGAGATGCCTTTGCAGGTAAATGGGAATGGCCAACCAGTGACATGGTACCCATGACGGTGCTCAGCAGCGACCCCTGTTGGTATCGAGTGCATGACCTTGCATAAACCACTTGGTCGCCAGTTGTATTCTTTTACAAATCATAGGTGTAATGAAGCCACAAGGTCTCCTACAGGAAAGGAAGCAAATAGAGAACCCAGTGAGCATCATTAGGGACAGAGGACAGGAGATGGAAAGGCCAGATGATACTGTAATCCCTTTGGAGATGCCTTAGAGAGTCAGAGGACAGTCTCTATTGAACTTCAGGGTGCAATAACAGTGGGTTTACAAGGTGGACAAACAGTAGATGTTAGGAAAGATACTCAGATCAATTCTTATTAGGCAAGCTTCCCTATGACAGAATCTCCTCTTCTGCAATGTCCCGGAGCATAGTGTTGTATGACATGCCTATCACATTCTGTTCCAGGCTTGTTTGGTACACACAAGTGAGACCATCCGTGTGTGCTACTTCATGGAGCGTCTCATGGAACGGAAGCGGCCGGTTATGCTGGTCGGCTCTGCAGGTTCAGGCAAGTCTGTTCTGGTAGGAGCAAAGCTGTCCAGCCTTAACCCTGAGGAATACATGGTGAAGAATGTGCCCTTCAACTACTATACCACATCAGCAATGCTGCAAGGTAAGCAGCCCCAGGGCCTGTGGCATGAGGCACTAAAAGGCTAGCAGAGCTTCTATGATATCAGGGCTGGACCTCCATCGTCCGCAGCACTGCTTCCTCCCTCGCCCCACACATGTCTGACCCTTGTCCCCAACAGCCCTTAACAACTGCCTTCTTCTACCTTTGTTCCTGTGCCCTATGACCTGCCAAATTCCATCAGAATAATCCTATAGTTTCGCAGCCATCCCAGCACCATACAGAGGTCTGCATGGGGTTGTAGGCTCAGGTGCTCGAAGCATCTACAGATATTACTTCATCCATTCCTCAAAGCTGGTAGATTGGATCAGAAGCTCAGATTAGGAAGCTGGATATGTAAATTCATACCAAGAAAAGCTTCACGTATCCCGTCTTCTGAATTTGCTTCAGGTCAGTGCTGAGCTAGCCATGGATGTTCATTCATTGGCTCTAAGTGGAGGTTGGCTCAGTGTAGACCTTCTCCCTGTGCTAATCACTTTTCACTGGTCCTCTCTTGTAAGAAGGTCTCAATTTATGAAGAAATACTCTACACATTAAAGGAAAACATTTCTAAGTTTTGAATGGTAGCACGGGTTTGTAATCTCCACACCTGGAGGCAGAGGCAAGAAGGGCAACCCAAGTCCATTACCAGTGTGGACTACAAAATGAGTTCACACTAAGCTACAGAGGAAGTCCCTGTCTCAGAAAACAAAGCAAATCAAGCATACTTTCTTTAGAAGATACATCCAAAGTAATACTTTAGCAAAATAAAGGTAAAAGTGGGATTGGAGGAGTAACTTCACCCCTGTTCTGCCAGTTGTAGCTGTTAGAGTTATAGAAAGCTTATACACACACACATACACACATGCATGTGCACTAAACACAGGCATGCATAACACACACACAAACACACAGACACATACATGCAAACACACACATGCACACATAGATAACAAACAGACACACATACACATGCACACCCACATGCACGCACACACACATACACATACACTAAACACATAGACATACATGCAAACACACACATGCACATATACATTACACACACACACACACACACACACACACACACATAAAACACACAGACATGTACTCATGCATGCACACATAGAAACACAGACATTAAAAGCTACAATATAGGTATTTAGAGAGAAGTTGTATATCTGACAATGAGTGATATTCTGACCTAAGTCGTCATCGTTTTGCTTGACACTTGTTAATTTTAACTTTTTTGTATAAGTTTTTTTTTTTGTTTGTTTGTTTGTTTGTTGTTTTTGTTTTTTGAGACAGGGTTTGTCTATGTAGTCTTGGCTGTCCTGCAACTCACTCTAGACCAGGCTGGCCTCGAACTCAGAAATCCTCCTGCCTCTGCCTCCCAAGTGCTGAGATTAAAGGCGTGTACCACCACTGCCCATCGTGATAAGCTTATGCCTGTGATGGGAATACTCTCACCACAGCACATTGCAAGATACTAATACAATGTGGGAGAATATGGTGTCACTGGGAAAGAGATGCCCCACCATGCCCACTGTTCCATACCTCTCAGATCTAAACAAAATAAAGAACCTCCAGGGCATAGATGAGGGTAAAAAGATAGCAAACTCATTAAGATGTGAATTTCATGGTTTTATCCCATTGTTCTTATTATAGTTACATGTAAGTTTATTCTTTTTAAATAATGGTCTTATTGAACATGCAGCCAAGTGCTAGGAGAAATGGTTCTGCCAAGAATTGGAAAGGGGAAAGCTAGACACCTGGTATCAAGGGGAAATGAAGCCTTGAATGACACCTATGAACTCCTGAGACAGCCACCAGCACTCACTCAACAAAGAGACAAACTAGTGCAGTCACTGTGCAAACCCCCTAGTCTGACAGCCCAGTGTTTCAGCTACAGCTAGGATAAAAGGCACTGTGGATTAGGAAGACTAAACCACGTGGCTTAGCTACACAAGACAGGCAGCATATTGGCAGAAACATTGGGTGTTTACAATGGGCTTGCAATGGTGAGAGAGGAGATGGATGTAGCCTAATTATTCGCATGGTGGGGTAATTTGCAGAATTACAGACAGAAAGTTTCACAAAGGTGAAGTTGGAATTATTTCCATAGCATTGTCAAGAGACAAAAAGGGAGATACAGGCCAGTGTGTGTACCCATTTCTACATGATGGTTTAAAAGATATATGTGTTATATTTCTTTTATATTTTATCTACCATATGTTATATATTTTATATATGAATATATGATGCATAAGAAATATAAGATATATATGTATACATAATATACCCCTCACACATATGTATATATGTATATAAATTATATGGGGCTGGAGAGGAGATTCAGCAGTTAACAGCCTGTGCTACTCTTGCAAGAGGACCCAAGTTCAGTCTCTAACTCCCACATTAAGTGGCTCACAACAACATGTACTTCCATGTACTCCCTTGTCTGACCTACAGACATGCTTGCACTCATGTGTACATATACACATACACGTGGGGGGGGAATAAAATGTTTAAATAATTTTTAAAGAAATAGAAAAACATACTAAAGAATGCTCTTAACTTACAGAAGCTTATTATACAATGGCTATATACCATGGCACATATAGATTATCTCCAGAAGAATGTATAAGAAACTGGTAACTGCAGTTGTCCCTGCCATGGGCGGGGGAGACCAAACACTGAGAGCAGGATGGATCATTATACGTTTCTTAAAGTATTAAATATTTCAAGAGTGCAGAAAAGTAAAGACTATGACATAACAGATGCCCATTTACTACCACCCAGATTCAACAGATGGTAGCACACCTGCCTCCTCCCCACTCCTTATTAATGTGAATTCCAAAGCCAGTATGTTCAGTTAAACCCTCTATACCCAGCTGTAGTTATAAAACACATAGTGCTCTTGTATACATTTAAGCTCCATATTATACTGTTCTCTTTGGCAACTTACTTATTTTAGTCAGTGCTTTGATACGTGAAGATCTATGTCATTCATTTCCACTCCTGCATAGAATCCTATTGTGGGGATAAATCAAAACTCTTTATCCAACATCCTACTGAAAAGAAGCATACATCTCTTTTTAAATTTTTATTAGTTCTTTGAGAATCACGTACAGTGTGTTCTTGTCATATTCACACCCTACCCAACTCCTCTCAGATCTATCCCTTTCCCTGACTACCCAACTTTGTGTCTTCCTCTCATTTATTTTAACCCAAGGCTTATTTGTGCTGTTCAGATATTAGACGCATGGCCTTCCATTTGAACATGGTCAGCTTATCAGGCACCACAATCTTAAAGAAAACTACTCTGCCTCTCCCAGCAGCTATCAATTGCCAATAACTCCTCAGCTATGGGTGGGGCTTTGTGCCTACCTCCCTTATCCATCTTGCAATTTGGTCTAGCTCAAGCTTGCACAAGATTTACCCATGCTGCCACAACTGCTGTGAATTTATATGTGCCCTGCTGTGTCAGAAGACTCTATATCTTTATAGTCATCCACTATCTCAGGCTCTTACACTGTTACTATACCATCTTCCACTGTGATCTCCAAGCCTTGGGGAGAAGAGGGTGTGGTTAAGCATCCCACATCCTCTTACGCTCTGTATCTGGACCAGCTGTGCATCTTTGTGTTAATTGCCATCTATTATAAAAACAAACTTCTCTGATAACAACTGAGAGATACATTAACCTATAAGAATAAGTCATTGGGAATAAATAAAATACTATATCCATTTAGAAGAAGAATAGTAGTAAATTCTCCCCAAGGTCTATGACCTATGTAGCCGTAGGTTCCTAGCCTGAAAATAGTGCCAGATATGTGTTTCATCTTGGGCAGAAGAATTAATTCCAATCAATGAATGATTAGTTACTCCTATGATATCCACATTACCCATACAAGAGTGGGTGTGTCTTATGGAGCCAGTTATTACTGTAGCTCTCAGGGTTCACTGCTAGATAAGATTGGTAATCACCTTTCTTCTCCAGTATTGCCCATGGAACCTTCCAGGACTATGAAAGTTAGAGCAAGCAGGGATAAAACTTGACATCCCTTCAAGTTCTCTGACTCCAGTGTGTAGTGTTCTTACCAGTAGGCTTTTACCATCAAGTCTCAGAGGGTAGTTAAGAGCATTAGCAACTGCTTGTAATGTTTGGGGATCTGTGGACCTCACTGGTCAACAACTCTGAAAAGACAGCCCATTTATGGCACTAAGATTTTTGTTGGTTAGCCTGTGGTGTCAACTATGGGCACTGTCACCCCTTAGGGTATCCCTACTTTAACTACTTATGTCTATTATACATAAATATATTTCTATATACTAGGAAGTGTCAACTATAGTAGGTTTCCAAAAATTTTTTTGGAAAGGACCTTAGTGTTATTTATTACTCTATATTTCTTTTTCTACCCTCCCTTTCCACTTGCTACCCCAAATTCCTATTAAATTACTACCCCTTAACTCTTTATACAATGAACTGCCCCCCACACTGACTTCTTAACTAATGTTCTGGTATCTCTGTGTGTTTTAAATGAAACACACATATCTGAAGGTTCAAAGTTATCATCCACAAGAGAGAAAAAAAAAGTGCAGTGTTTGTCTCCCTGGATTCTACCTCACTCAGAATGAGGATTTCCAGTTCTATCCATTTGCCTGAGAATTTCATAATTTTGTTTTTCTTAAAAACTGAATAATATTCCACTGTATAAATATATCCTGTTTTCCCTTCCCATTCCTCATGGACATCTAGGCTCTTCCCCGTGACCTATCTATTAAGAGCACAGCAGCAGTGAACACAGATGGGCAAGTATCTGTCTTAGGGTATATTTGCAAGGATGCATACACTCCTCTGAGTATATGTGCAAGGATGGTATATCTGGACCATGCAGATCTGTTTCTAGATTTTTGGGGAACCTTTACTCTGATTTCCCTGGTCTCTGTCCCAACCAGCAATGATTAAATATTCCCTTTACTGTAACCCTTGCCAGTATTTATCGTCATTTCTGGGTTGATTTTTGTTACTGTTTATTTGTTTTGTTTTCATTTTCCCTCATCCATTCTGACTGGGTAAGATGAAATTTCAGAATAATTTTAATTTGGATTTCTCTAATGGCTACAGATGTTGGACATTTTTTTAAAAAAATGTTTCTTGGACATTTGTTGTTTCATCTTTTGAGAACCATGTTTAGTTTCATGTTCCATATTTTTTTAATCGGGTTGTTTGTTTTCTTGATGTTTCATTTTCTGAGTTCTTTGTGTATTCTGGATACTAACCCTCGGTCAGATGTATAGCTGGTAAAGAATTTTCCAAATTTTACAGGATTCATCTTAGGAAAGGTTTTTATTATGTTATAACAAATGTAATAAGTTACATACTAAAAGTATAATCCTTGATAGGGTTTGAAATATCTACATACTCATAAAACCATTGTCATTATTGAAATACTGAGCACACCCACCTCCAGGCTCCCTCATGTCCTTTGATAATCCCTTACTGTCTCTCTTTTCACCCTGCCCTATGCCAGACATCTACTGCTCTTCCTTCAGAGCTGATGAGTTTGTATCTTCTATGATTTTGTAGACTAAAATAGCATATATGCTCTTTTCTTACTTGTCTCCTCACTCAGCTGCATTTTAGAATAACCCATGTTGTTCAATGTCAACACTTCATTTTTTCACTCTTGAATAGTAAGATAAAATTTGTAAAATCACTCCAGATGATTCCTAACAAACAACTGCTTAGTAGGGGGAATCTATTATTATAATAATATTAGGGGAAAATGTCTGTCAGAGTTAAGAGTCTACATTATACCATCCTTCCTAAGCCACAGCTGCCAGAATCAAAAGAGCATAAACAAACTTTTCTTACTTAACAAAGAAGCCAAACAAAAAGTATTCTGGGGAAAAAAAAAAGGTAATATTTTCAGAAGAGATATTCTTGCTTTGAAATAAGGAATAACCCCACCTCACAGGCCAATCCCAATGGATCTTGGGAATGTTTTGCAACTTACACATTGTTCTAGCCCACTGGATGCATTTTTCTCCACAGTAGAAGCTCTTGTGTAGAGAAGGCAGCTGCTGACTGTACCTGCCTCTCTTTTCTCTCAAGGCATCCAGTACTGGTGTCTTCATTGAGTCCTCTTTGAAGTGACTGAAATGCAAATGAGGAATGTGCTTCAAGCTTTCCCAAAGCTCGCATAGCTGTATAGACAGCACAAATTCAATGTTAATGTAGTCAGCCTTATGCTAAGAGCTCCATCCCCACCCCCTTTAGTTTACTCAATCCCCCAGCCCATCCTGTAATGGATTACCTCATTGGTAATGCTTTTGACTGTATGTAGCAGAAAACCTGATGATGGTAGCAGAGAAAACACACACACCAGGAAGTACAAAGGTAAACATTTACAAACTTTGGATCCATTGTTTAGTGATACCAGTATTAAATATTTGTTATTCCCCTGGCTTATCATTCAAGATGACTGACTGAATGGCTTCTGCTTCATTCATTGTCTTTTCATTCCAAAGAGGGAAATAAACAGCTGTGACAAGTGAATCAAAACAGCCTGGTCTATATGGGGCAACCCAATATAGATGGGTACATGGATAGACATGGATGGATTCATGGACGGATAGGGAAATGGGCAGAACCTCGTAAGTTTGTACATGTGTCTCATTCTTCACACTCCGGTCACCTCAGCTAGAAAACATCAAAAGAGAATGAAGTCGAGAGCCATGAGAGTCACAGCTCTGATGGTAACTTTCTTTTTCATAAGATGAGCACACAAGACTTAAAGTTTTAAATGTGTCTCTTGTCAGAGTTAATAGCAAAGTTGACTGATTTTGTCAAACTATATAACCCTTCTATTCTGATATCCTGTAAGGCATGTATCTTTATCTTCATAGTAGAATGCCTGCAGTGTGCTCCTATCTTCTTTTTGACTGAGACTGTAACAGGACCCCCCTGTATCCTTTAACAAGCTACTCTCCTTTCCATGTACAGCCATGCTGGAAAGGAAGGCTACAGCTATACTTGAGGTCTCTGTTCTCCATCCCACCAGACTCTTCACAATCCAGCTGCATAGTTTTATCTCCCTTTGCTAAACAAATGGTTTATTCTTGGGTTCTGTTGTAGATCACTGTGATAAAAGGTCATTTTAGCTTTATTTTAATATCTTCTCCACTGAAAATCATTGTATATCCTTATATCTCCTTTGTGAATGACTATGACCTTCAAGAATTTGTCACCTGGAACAAATTTTTGTTTAGAAGAGGTGGGATTATTTATACTGCTTGTCTAAGAAGTTGTGGTTACTGGAGTTATACATAGATTTAGCTCTGAGCTTTCAAAAAGGTGGTTTATAAAGGCAAATGTGAGATAAATTTCATGGGTTATGATAACTACATCATCTTAGATTACTGTGACAAATGTCTCTCTTTCCAAATTCCTTTATGGTCCCTTTCAGTCTTTGTTTTAATAGATCTGTTTCTGTGTCTCCTTCATTGGCTTTCTTTTCATTTTTTTTGAAAATATGAATAAGTTTTTAATTATTTTTTAGTTCTAAATCATATCAATAATCACTTTAATTGTCAATGCTCTAAATACATCGGTTAAAAGAAGATTGTCAAAATGAATTTAAAAAAAAAAAAAGACCCAATTATATGTTATTTACATAGAAACACTCTCAACTGGGCATGGTGGCATTCGTTAACCGTAGCCAAAAAGATATTAGAGTAGTCATTTTCGCTTCAGATGAAATGTGAATACCTTTTTAAAATAATAAGATTTGTAAAGAGCCAGAGACTAATCAAGACAGAAAAGGGGGAGTAAGGACTCCTTACTCACCTTGCTGAAGGTCAGTGGACTGAGAATAAGCTGGCTGAACCTCATGCTAATGGTAACCCTGTATTCTCTTATCATTTGACTGAGATTTGAATTATTAATTCAACAAACACTTTAAAGCTTAACTATACTAATTAAAGAGAAACTCAGATGTCTGAAAGTGTAAGACGAGTCTCTGTAACCTGCCCATTAAAACTTAAGGTTACTGGTTACCTTCCAAGATCTACTCAAATCCCTGCCTCAAAGGAGTGCTGTGCTCACACTGCTGTAGGTAGATAGCTCTCTTTACTCAACATCTTCCTAAACGGAAAATGATGCAAATTAATGCTATGTCATCTGCAATTCATCATCTAGTGAGCAAGAATTCTGCTTGGAATTGTAGGTGATTCAAAGCACAATGAAACTATAAACCTACCTTCAGACAACGGAGAAGTCACCCCATAAATTATGAAGCATAGCACAGTCATTAAAATCATGTTTCAAAAGCATCTTTATTATCAGATGAAGAAATTTGCCATAGAGCCAGACATGATGGCTCACATTTGCAATCCCAGCCCTCCAGAGGTTGAGGCAGGAGGCTTTTTAGTTTAAGGCAAGCCTGCACCTTATACTAAGATTCTGTTGCCAAAGAAACTGAAAATAAGTATTATATAGTATATTAAATGAAAACCAAAATATAGATATATAAGCAATATGTTCAAAGCAATTATGGTTTATAGAGATTCAAAAATCTAATAAAAGCAAGTATCTTGAATAAAGTACAGGACACAAGAATGTTGAAGGAATTGCTAACTGCTAGGTGAAAAAAAAATTGGCCAATTGTCACTTTTGTCACTGAATTTTTATGCATTCTAATCTTTCCAGAATGAATATGTATGATTTTTATAGTCATGCAAAGCAAGCTATTTCTTGAAAGAATACATCAAAAGACCTTACAGATACAACCAAAAAGTTTTAACATATGAAAAACTTAAATAATCTGAAAGGAAAATAGTTCAAACACAAGTACACAAATCATGCGATTGCAAGGAACGCCATGATTAATTATTGATGCTATCTATAAGAAATATGGAGCAGGCAATGAGCTGAGAATTTCTAAAGGCAGAAAGCAGATTCAAGGCCTGTGCAGACTTGGTTGGCAGCTGTGGTTTCCTGAGAGTCTGTAACTGGGCAGACTTGAGGTAAAGCCCTTGCTTTGCCTTTTTGTAGTCATTTGATCTTGTAAAAACCACTTGATTTATCTAAAACTCAGACTTCTTTTCTGAAATAATTTTGAGAAGTAAAGACAGTTCATCAGGGGAGGGGGCTCTAAGAATAGTTAGTAACACAGTGCATGTCAACTGCTTACCACATCAGGTCTCTGGCATACCATATGGATGTTTGAAAGCATCACTCTTGAATCTAGATACTGGAGAGCCAAAATGGTCAGAAGCAACCCAAAGAGGGTGAGGATGAAGGCACAGGGAGTCACTCACCCAGTGTGGTAGTTAATATTTATTGTGAAGTTGACAGAATATAGAACTACCAAAAACATAAACATTTAGACATATCAATAAGGAATTTTCTAGAATGAGTTAACATCCTGAGGTAGAACAACCCACCCTATACATGAAAGGTACCATTCTAAGGGCATGGATCTTAGCCTGGATAAAATGATAAAGCAATTTCACCTCTCTCTGCTTCCTGATGATCCTTGCAATGGACCAACTGTTTCCTGCCTCCTTTGCCATGATGGACTATACCCTCAAACTTAATTTGCTTTCATCAAGTAGTTTGTTATAGTGCCCAGAAAAGTCACTCCTATGTCCAGTGAGAAAAACAAAAACAAACAAACAAACAAACAAAAACAAAAACAAAAAATGGATCAATAGCTAAAGAGCTAGATTCTGGTTTCAACAAGGAGCTTAACCTGCCTTGTTTAACTCCTGTACCTTTAACTCCAATATGGAGATAAGTATTGCATTTGCTCTTTCTCAGGACTTGTTATAATGTATTCATCCATTCCTCAACCAAATAAACAATTCCTCAGCATTCTTCTGTGTGCTAAAGAATGTTCTATAAAAAGGCACAATAGTTCCTGTCCTTTTATTTGTTATCTCACCCATTCTTTTCATATGAGAATCTAAGCTTCTAAGTACAGGAATTATTAGTGATGAGTGTTATAAAAAAAATTCAGCAGAGGTAGGAAAAAGATGAGGTCTTAGTTTGGGCTTTACTGCTGTGAACAGACACCATGACCAAGGCAACTCTTATAAGGACAACATTTAACTGGAGCTGGCTTACAGGTTCAAAGATCCAGTCCATTATCAAAGTGGGAACATGGTGGCATCCAGGCAGGCATGGTGCAAAAAAAGCTGAGAGTTCTACATCTTCATCTGAAGGCTGCTAGCAGAATACTGACTTCCAGACAGTTAGGACTTGGGTATTAAAGCCCACCCCATAGTGACACACCTACTCCAACAAGGCCACACCTCCAAATAGTGCCACTCCCTAGGCCAAGCACTACAAACCATCACAGATGGGGGTCTCTAAACTAGAGTACCATGAAAGTCTTACTAGGCGGGGCATATCTGAGTAAATAAATGAAGAAACAAAGCATGCTGGCATTTGGAAGTCATGGATATGAGGTGGGAAACACCCAGAGCATAGGCTCTGGAGCAATGAACAGTGATTAGATCAGAAACAGGTATCTGGAGCAGAAGGTGAAGAGGTTGCTCAGCCTGAAGAGAGTTGTCATGCAAAGCTTAAGCAGGGCACTGACATGATCTGGGTCACTCTTCACAGGGCTTCCGCAGTTGTTTTGAGAACGTAGTGAAAAGATTGGAGGAGGAAGTCAGGATGTCCAACTGGGGTAGTATAGTTGCCATGTGACAGCCAGAGCACAAAGATGGCAGCCACAGTAATACTGAAATAGTCTTCACACAGAAGACAGCACTGCTCCCTGAAGCCAGAGACTGAATTATGCCATTCTATGCATGTCTCAGAGAAGTTCAGCAGTGCATAAATGCAGCGGATGTGACTCAGACCTGTGTGTGACAGGTCAGAACTCAACCAGCAATGCTCAGAGGGGCTTGCTCTCCTCATCACTCTTATTTGTCTTGCAACATCAGCATCTGACAGCGTCCCTCGAACTTAAGCCACACCCACTCTTCAGGCCCACCTGGGTATAGAACCACCACTCAGTGTCACTCCCTCCTAGATGTGAGCAGAAGCAGAGTGAGGTTTGAAAGGCTAAGGACCGTGGCTCGCTCCCCCTGTCTTTCTCAGGAGAACTTCACAAGTCCCATTTGAGACAACTAGCACTCTCCATGGCCACTTCTTGCTAACTGGGGTGGTTTTTTTTTTTCCTTCCACCATCTTGGAGATGGCTAAAGAGCTTAATCAACCCAAATTACAGAGTCTGCTTAATTCAAGGGGCTGATTTGAATACCATTGCCTTGGGAAGTTGGAGAAACAAGCATTCCTAAGGAGAACTTTCCTATTAGCAGGACCGTTCTCAAAGCATGTCCTTGGCAGCCCATTAATTATATTTAATTTTGACAGATCTCATATATAGTTGTTATATCTTTTGGGGGGAGGGAAGAAGGTGTTGGGTGATTAATTGGTTGATAGTGTATGTTAATTGCATGCTAATTAAATTTAAATTTAATTCCTATTTGAAACACTTAATTTAACTTCGGCCCAGGAAATTAGAATATTCAAGCGTCTTGAAGGAACTTGTCTTTCTATCTGTCACCTTCCTTGTCTGTTGACACTTTCTCCTTGTTTACAAACTTGTTCTTCAGGAGAAGAAATCAGATGGTTCTTAGGGCTCCCAGCTGTAATAAGAAAGTGTTGGTTCTTGCAATACATAAATATTTAATTGCTTTACTAGAAAAGAAGTAAGTCCTAACTTTCAACCCTATTACTTAAGTTTGTTCTCAACAAGCCCCGTCAGGCTGGAAGCTGTGTGTCTGATTCCTTCCCTCTGGCTTGATAATGGAAGAGATGAGTCCAGGAGAGTGCCTGTACTTAGTTCTCTGAAAGCCACTGTTCTTCACCGGTAGGGGACCATAGGACTGAAGGCAGGCAAGGGCACTGATGGATGTTCTCAGACATTCTCTGAGGCTGTTTTTCCACTCCCCCCTCACTGTGAACCCCAGGAGATGGAAATTCTGCCAAGATTTTTGGCAAAATATCCAGTGATTCCTCCTACAGCTTTCAGGGTCAAAAGGGGCCCCCAGCTGAGCTCTGGCTAGGAGCCATGGCCATTAGTCCCCTTTGTGTCTTGGGCACAGTGGAAAGGTCTATGGGGGTACAGATTTCTGTAGATCTCTTTGAAGTTAAAGACCTGGCCTGGTGACCATGAATGCATCTTCGGTTTCTAACCTATAAACAATGGTAGTTGGGGAACCACAAGTAAGGCAGGGACATGGGCTTTGGGGCTTAACTTCTCTGTTCTGCATCCTGGCTTTCCCTTTGTAATATTGTTCAGCACTTCTGTACCTTGCTACTCCTAGCTTTAAAGTGAAATATGATTTGTTTTATTATTCTATGTTGTCAGAATTAGATGGGGTAATAAACATTTCAAGAACCTAACAACACATACTGTAAGATGCTTAGTGCCCAGAAGGTAGTACCACCATTGTTTCTTGGTCACTCCAGATTCCTCCCCTGGTCCTACAAAATGACCATCCTACCAGTGCAATAGCTGCTATTTGTGCATACAGAGATGACACCTCATCTTGTCATGAACACTAGTACTGCCTCAGTATTCATCTCTGAAGTTCTGCCTTTCTTCTCTAACTAACTGGATCTCTCCTCAGCTGTCCTGGAGAAACCTCTAGAAAAGAAAGCTGGCAGGAATTATGGCCCTCCAGGCAACAGGAAACTCATCTATTTCATTGATGACATGAACATGCCCGAGGTGGATGCCTATGGGACAGTACAGCCCCACACTGTCATCAGGCAGCACCTAGACTATGGCCATTGGTAAGTGTCTCTGCAGAAGGGTTTCAGCTCAGCTCAATAGGTGCTTCAATGATAAATTTCTGTTAGCTCTGATACCACAAAGGGAACCCAGAGTAAACCCCATTCCTCAGGGGCTTCTATGTTTCTTGGAGTTCTCTCTCAGTCAGGGCCTCCAGGTCAGAGGGTTACTGAACTCTCACCCAAAACAGAAGCTACAATTTTCTTCAGGACTCATTTTTGTGAGCTATGGAGATTGGGAAGGATGTTGGAAGAGTGGACAGAAGCTAGAAGGGGGATTTTGGATTTTACTGGCTATATGCTATACACATGTATAGATACATACCAAATATAAAGTTGTGGCATATGGTTTTAAAATGAAAACATCTCAAAATTGCATTCACTGAGACTTCTTCTAACCACAGAGCTAAACTCCCTACTCACCTCCACTGTGGCCTCCTACAGAGATGCTCTGATAATAACAGGCACACTCCCAGCTGATTTGCATGAGTTTGATGTCTTCAGAGCAATGTAAGTCTTAGTTTCTCTTGAAACAGCCTAGTTTTTAATAGTAGACACTAAACACAGTCTACAGGAAAATGTCAGTGACCTAAAACATGCCTGGCTCCCCTTCTTCCTTCTGTAAAGATGGGGTTGGGGGGATTCAAGAGAGAAATGAGAGAGAGGCCATAGTGAAGATGCCAACTTGGGTTGCTTCTCAGTCCTTCCTAAGATCTCTGTCAAATACCATTAGCATCTTGCCCGGAGGCACTGAGATTTGAGCTACTAATCACCATAGGAAACACAGAGTGCTGATAAGGCATTTAAGTGGAAAGTCGCAACTTGACAGAAATCCTGCCCTGTTGCTTTCTCTATTTGTATGCACTTTCTCTGAAATGTCTATTGCGGACCCTCTTCTCTCTCCTCAAATTCCCGGTGTACCAAAGCTGACGACTTGCCTTTCTCTGAGGAAACTAATGCCAAGCCAACCATTGCTTCTATACAACGTGCTCACTGCCTTGCAAATCCTGTGTCCCAGCCATCCATGACATCTCGCCTAAAGCATCACTCCCATGTAATAGTTCCTCTAACTCCTGCTCCTGCAACTCTGCACTAGTTAGTCCCCATTTCTTGGTTGGCTCCCTCACGTCATTGAAACTTTTGTTTTGTTTTGTTAAAAGACATTTTCCTATGGCTAGTCTCTCTTCTTTGTATAAATTTTCCTCTCTGTCCTTGTTTCTTGCCCAGTTTCCAACTCACTCCTTAATGCATTCTTCTTTGATTATTCTCTCCCTCCCCGACACCCAATTTCTGAACTAATCCTACAAACCTATTAACTATTCTGGTGGAATCCAAGAGACCCTATTCGAAAGAAGTTCTTTCTTCTCTCTGCAGTTCTAATGTACGAGTGCTGGCTTCCATTGCTTTCTGGGCAGCCACATGCCCCTGAGTTTCTTCTTTTCTGTGAGTTCTCTGCTTTGTGCTCTCCTCCTCTCTACTGTTTATGTAGAGATTGGTATTCTTGTAATCTTGTCTTGGGCTATTATTTCTTCTTAATCTCTCAGTAAATCTAAACTTTTAATTTTTTTTTATTTAATCACCTTTGGTGGTTTGAATGAGAATGAACCCCAGAGGCTCATATGTTTAAATGCGTAGTCCCCAGTTGGTTGAACTGTATGGGGAAGGATTAGGAGGTGTGGCCTCAATGAAGAAGATGTGTCACTGAGGTCAAGCTTGGAGTTTCTTCAAAAGACATGTCATTCTCCACCCGCTCTCATTGCTTCAGGTTGTGGATTAAGATGTGAACTCTCAGCTATCTCTTCTCTCTGCTATGGTGGACTTTAACCATCTGAACCCATAAACCAAGTAAAATGCTTTCTTTTATAAACATCCTTAGTCATAGGTGTATTTTCACAAGCAAGAGAAAAGTAAGTAAGACACAATCAAACATGCAAACATGATGGAAATTGTTCTACCTCACCTTGAGGAAGTGCTTACCTTAGCCCTCACATGCAACTCTCAATCTAAGTTTGTTTTGTTTGGTTTAGAGACAATGTCACTACGTGGCCCAGGCGACCTTCGTACTCACAGCCTCCTGCCTTCTGAGTACCTGGGTTATGGATGTACACCACCACAGGTGGCTCACTGGAGGCATCTATTTCAGGTATGATCGGAACAAGCTGTCTCTGAAGGAGATCATGAATGTACAGTACATATCCTGTATGAACCCCACTGCAGGCAGCTTTACCATCAACCCAAGGCTTCAGGTACGGAAACGGGCAGGCATGGGTGTTACTTCTGAGTCCTGACGTTATCCATCTTAGCTGATGGCCTTTGATTATTAGTGGTAACTGGCTTTTCCTCTTCCCAGCCTACTAAAGTAGCAAACCAATTTGCATCTCTCAGATAAGAAAGAAACTTCAGTGTCAGAAGGATCTAAAGCTAGAGGGGTTCAGAGAGGTCACACAACTCAGCTCCCTCATTCTTAATATAAGAGACTTCTGACTGATGAAATTACTTATCCAAGGGCATATAGACACACAGTGTCAACTCAGAGCTGGAGTCAGATGCTTGCCCCATCTTTGATCAAAGCTTCAATGCCATTATCCTCCTAGTCACTTCATGTTCAACCTAAACTTTGATGTGAAATCTTTGATCACTGTCCCTAGTCTAGAGCAGTGATCTTTACTGGGTGATAAGAGACATCCTGTTTACTCTCCCTCATGCCTTGTTTTCCCCTGCAGCGTCACTTCAGTGTATTTGCCCTCTGCTTCCCAGGGGCTGATGCCCTCTCTTCCATCTATAGCACCATCCTGACCCATCACTTGAAGCTTGGAAACTTTCCCACCACCCTGCAGAAATCCATCCCTCCTCTGATCAACTTGGCTGTCACCTTCCACCAGAAAATTGCCACCACATTTCTGCCCACGGCAATCAAATTTCACTACATCTTCAATCTCAGAGATTTCGCCAATATTTTCCAAGTAAGTTCATGAGATACTATGAAATCTTAGAGATGATTCAGAGGATCCTATTCTTAATCAAATAAATGGTGAATGGCAAATCTTCCTCAACGTAGACAAGAAGGATATGGAGTTGGGATCATAAGTAGGTAAAGAGTGTCATGGGCTCTGTGGGGAATAATTCAACAAAACAAAGTTTTATTTTAGAACTATGCTATTTCTGTGAAGAGAACACATTCCTCAGTTAGTTCCTTTGTTCCAAGGCTTAGCACTGGGGAGACAATCCTATATTATTTAGTGTACTCCTAATACTCTAGTGTACAGGAAAGAAAATTGAAGAAGGATTGACAAGAAAGAAAAAGAAAATGAAAAGAAGTCATAAGAGAAGGAGGAAAGGGGAAAGAAGAGAAAATAAAAATAAGAGGTGGGAGAAGAAGAGTAATTATTTTAAAACCCCTTTATCACCTGTGGTATGCACTGTTTTCATGATGAAAAAGAATGTCTCCCAAACCACATAAGTTAGAAAACGTGTTATAATACTTCTAAGCGTCATTTCCATCTCCTAATACAGCCTCAGCCCTACAAATTCCAGGTTCATTTTTAGAAAAAATCTGCTAGGCTGGTCTCCAGCTTGAAATCCACCTGCCACACCCAGTTAGAGGCCAGACTAAACTATACAGTCAGATCTTACCTTAAAAATATCAAAAGCAAAAACCTCACTACCCTGTAAAGCCTATGGTGCTGAGGTTCACAGACCATGGCAAAATATGTGCTTACTCACAATTAGCTCTTATGTTTTGAGCATTAGTTGAGAGAGAGATTGCTTACATCACAACCCCATGCTTAAACTCACAGCAGTGTGATAGAGTCTAGATATTAATGTCTACATTTCCTAAATGAAAGGCAAGAGGTAAACCTGGTCAAATTCACATTGTTCTTCAGTGGCAGTACTAAAGGAGAACTGGTCAACCACCCATGATCAGACGCTTAGGCTCCTACCTGGACATTTGCCTTGTCATCTAGATATCCTGAAACCCACACTTCACCTCAATACTTTGGAATACATGGGCTTTGTTTTCTTTTTTTAAGTTGGTTTTATCAAGTCTGACACAAACCTAGATGTATATGGGAAGAGAGCATATTTAATTGAGAAAATGTCTCCATAAAATTGGCCTGTGAGCAAATCTGAGAGGCATTTTCTTGATTAATAATTGATGTGAAAGACCCAGCCCATCATAAGCAATGCAATCCCTTGGTTGTATAAGAAAGTAAGCTGAACAAGCCAGGGGGAGCAAGCCTGCAAGAAACATTTCTCCGTGGCCTCCTTATTAGTTCTTGCTTCTAAGCTCCTACCTTGAGTTCCTGTCCTAGTTCTCTCAGTCAGGCAGCAAGGAAAAATAAACCCATGTCTCCCTGAGTTGCTTTTAATCATGGAGTTTTACCACAGCCGTAGAAACCCTACCCAAGGCAGATATTATTATCTCCATTCAGTAGAGGATTGAAGAAGTTACTAGCTAGGAAATAAGGATGTGAATGCAGAGACAAGGGTACAGAAAGCACAAAGTGGTACTGACAGATTAAGAAAAAGGTAGAAGTGGGTGGGAAGAGCAGTGGCAGGTAACAAGGAGGCAAAAGATAAGACTACAGGATAATTTGAGACCTGAAGATAGACCCTTGTAAAAAGGTTTCCCTTTAGTGTGTAATATTTCCCAAGCACAGCACTAAGCCTTTACACTCATCAACTCATTTAATCCTCTCAACACCCATAGAAGGTAAAATATTGACTACAGTCAACTGTCTTTAATCTTGCATTCCACAGAGCAGGATTCAACCGGCTGTGGAATGTTGAAAATACTCTGAAAACTTGGATCTTTACACAACAGATTATTTTGCTTCTGATCAGTGTTCTACTAATAGTATAATACATAACAACCATTGACTTTATCAACTTCATTAGGTGTTACACATAACTTAGACATGGTTGAAAGTATACAGAAGGATCTGCATAGGCTATATGCTTAGACTATTGTATTTTATATAAGTACCTGAGCGTTCATGGTTTAAGATGCTCAGGAGCATCCTGGAGCCAGTGCCCCATGGATCCACAGGGATGTCTCTATTTCCATTAAAAAAACAATACAATTGTCAGGTTCCATAGGTAACTTGGAGCCACAAAATGCCTTCCAGAAAGTGGATATTCTGTTCCAACCTTGTTTTGTGCAATGGATGCAGTGGCAAGGAAGGATTAGAAAAGGGAAAGATGCCAGAACAAAAAAAAGCCAAAGTACCTGTTCTCCTGGCCTGTCTTTGCATAATTCAAGTAGCCTGAGTGACAACACCTTGGGTTCTGTATCTCAGCCTGGTCTCTTGGCCTCCTATCAGCTGTCAGCCAGCTGCCACAGCATTGAGAAGTACATTCCCCATTGGAGCGTTACCTCCTTCGACTCCAGCTACACAGCTCTACCCGTGTCCCCACAGAGGACAGCTTCAAGTTCAGACCTTGACCACTGCCTCCTGTATTCTTCTTGGTAGCTTGTCTGAAGGTCTGATACAAGATATTGGGGGTTAATTAAAGAGCCAACAGGAGAAATATCCTTTGTATAGAACCTAGCTCATTTCAAGCCTTTGTATCTACTTCCCTCCATCCATTGAAATCACAGTAGAATCTGATAGGCTGTGGCCACAGCAATCATGAACCAATTTTTCCTGCTCAGGGCAACATATAACAAATTAAGACAGTGCACAATTTGCACTTGATGTGTTCATAGCTGCTGAGAACTTGACTGCTAGTCAGTGAGACTATGACTGTAACAGGAACTATGGTCAAGAAATGATGCCCCTCACTGTCACGTGCCAAACCTCAGAGACCAGTACTCCCAAGTGGCACTTTATCTCACCCTCCACATTTTATTTATAGAGAATACCTTGGACAGTTAATAAGGAGAAGGAGGCCAAGGTACACATCTGGCTAGGGCCACAGAAACTTACTCTTTTATTTTTTTTCTTTAAATTTTTCTTTTGTTATACTCTATTGAAGTAGAGCATGCAGGCAGAAAATTACACAAGTCCCAAGTATCTGGCTTGGTTAATTATCACAAGTGACCACACACCTTGTAATTATACCTTGCTCTACACTAAGGTTTTCATTGACTCTTTCCTCTACCTTCTAGCCCTCAATATTGTCCAGTGTTCTAACCTCACACTTTATTTTGGCCTAGTTTTAAACTTTGTAACAATAAAATTTGAGTGAGTGTTACTAATTCATTCAACATTTCTTTCATTGTTTGTTTCTTTAGTTGTATTGTTGGATTTAAAAGTAACATTCAAGGCAGGGTGAGATAGTACAGGCCACCAAGTCTAGCATTGTAGACAAAGACATGAGCCTGAGGCCAGATGGTCTACATAGCAAGTTGAACTACACAATGAGACCCTGTCTCAAAAACAAACAAACAGAAGTTACATTTATATTTCTTTCCAACCCTTAATTTTTTATTTCTTTTACTTGTGTGTGGTTTTTTTGCTCCAACTTCCAGTAGAGTTTTGAGGCATGCTGAGAGCAGAATCTTTCACACTGCTAGTTTCTCAGAAAGAAACACTTTAACAGCTCAGCAACACAGTGTTTTCCATAGGCTTCTGAAGGTGCTCTTTGCTGTGGTAAGATGATTTTTTAATATAATTTATTAAGAGTTTTATTCACAACTAAGTATAGCAACTTAACAAATTAATTTTCTTTTTTTTTAGTCAATCAAAACTTTATTCTGTTGAACCCAATACAACAAAACCCAAAATGACAACTGAGAGTCTTGAGAATCTTCATTTGTGTGGACTGCTGTGGATATTCTTAGAGTGTCTCTCTATAACATGCACTATCACATTGCTCAGAATAAAGTTCACTTCCTACATTTGCATGTTTTTGAGCATTTTTTTATGCTTTGGATAAAAGGCTAAGAACTTAGGAACACCCAGCTCCAGGCAAGATCACTGGATCAAGACTTCTCACATATGGATGCATCCCAAACAACACGATACAAGATCTGTCTTTTTTTTTTCATTCTTTTTTTTTCTTTTTTTATTGGATATTGTATTTACATTTCAGATGCCATCCCCTTTCCTCAACTCCCCTCCCTAGAAAACCTCTATTCCATGCCCCCTTTTCCTTTTTGCTTTTATACAATTTTTTTAAAATGTTAATCAAAGGCTTTATAAGTTTGGTAATGCTCAATCAGAAGTGTAACCCAATACCCAACCTAGATATATCAACTATCTTTGACTGGTGGAGACACGTGAACATCTGCCTCCATGTCCCCCTCTCTCCTTCTCTCTCTCTCTCTCATCACCTAGCTTTTCCTCTCCTTCTCCTCCTCTCCTTACTCCTTGTCTTCCTCTCACCTTAGCTCCTCCTACATATCACCCTTCCTGTTAAAATAAAACTTTTCTCTCAAAACACAATTAGACCATAATTATACCAATTTGTACCAGTGAGGTACAAGATAGTCCTAATATCCAGTCCATCATTTTGTTGACTAACCAGAACCTCTGTCATCTCTCCTAACTAAAACACTTAGTTCTAAACCTGGCTTTTTTCTTAGCTTTAGAATGAATGTCAGCTGAAAACCATCCACTCAAATCTTTTCTCTCAAAGTAAATAGCCAGGATTGGCTATGAGACTATAAGTTTTCAACCCCGTCAGAAATCCAGAATGACTGAGTTAACTGAAATTATGGGAAGCACGAAGCATAGCTTCTAAAACTTAGCCAATTTATAGAGACAGCTGAACACCTGGACAGTCTCTATACTACAAAATGTTGGAGCATCTGATCTTCAGCTTTCTGGCCAAGGATCATCTGACAGACCTTAGTGATGCAGAATTATTAAGGGCTGATTATTCTGTCTTGGCAAACATAATCAGTCAACTATTCTGCAAGTGTGTCCTTTTCTGGACAGTAATTTGTCTATAGATGCAAAGAGGCAATTCTTGCCTAGTGGCTGTCTCACCACAACTGGAGTAACTCCAAAGATGCTCAATTTCTTCTTAGAATCCAAGACAGGAAGCTGTCAGGAGCAGACAGGTCTCTATTCAAAATAAACATTAATACAGGAATGTTTGTAACACCAGTTCTGTGAACTTCTGACATTTTGAAATCCAACTATCCATGTAAGGTAATCTGGACTGTTGTCTGCTAACACCTCTCAGCTATTTCTAAATGAAATATGGAAAACACCCTAGCAATAAACTCTAAGCCATGAATTTGCTATAGGCCCTTAACTCACAGGCTAACCTTCTCAAATTAGTTAAGAAAGTTAAAGAAGGACTGGATCTAAGCCTTGTATTCCTAAATGTATTATACAGGAACAATAACTATGAGAGTGACAATATTCATCTCACTTTTATATCAATAAGAAGCTCGTACCCATGGAAACCTTAAATTTGAAATCAAAGTAAGTTTTGTACCATTTAAGAAATTATAACTTCATCTTGATAACAATTATAGAGATTTCTACCACTAGGTTATGGCTATGAAATAAATCCTAGCTAATCCTCCTTGTTCCAACAAAACCACTACTTTTCCCTAGAAAGACAGCTCAATATTAACCACCTTATTCCCCAAGCCCAGGGCATAGGGGTGCTGACTCTTCATTAACTTATTCGAGCTGATTACAGGCATTGAAATATTAGAAGTGGGGCGGGAGGAAGAGTAAATTGATAAACCTCTGACGCTGTGTCT
This sequence comes from Rhabdomys pumilio, assembly GCA_030674055.1. Lineage (NCBI taxonomy): Eukaryota > Metazoa > Chordata > Mammalia > Rodentia > Muridae > Rhabdomys > Rhabdomys pumilio. The sequence continues at coordinate 53,998,989 of JANHMN010000002.1, forward strand.
TCACTGCATCCAGATGGAATTCCAGGACATCAGAGGTTTGAGCAGGTCTGCTTAGCTTGCCTGATGAGTAGATACACCGAGGCTGTGTACTCTGCAATATACAATTCTCAAAACAAGTTTTAGTATCAAGATTATTTTTAAAAAAATTTTTTTAAAACTTTTTAATTGGGTATTATATTTACATTTCAGATTTTATCCCCTTACCCCACTTCCTCCCACCACCCAGAAACCTCCTATCCTATTCTCCCTCCTCATGCTTCTATGAGGCTGTGCCCCCACCTACCTCCCTGCCCCCACTACCCCCTCCCCACCCTCATATTCCCCCCCACACACTGACTGTTCTTCCAGAGGTCCTGAGTTTAATTCCCAGCAACCACAAGGTGGCTCACAACCATCTGTAATGGGATCTGATGCACTCTTCTAGTGTGTGTCTGACACACAAATTAATTTTCTGATTGAAATAATTAAGTCTTTTTTCTTCCCTAGTCTGTTACTGTGCTAAATTATGTTAATTACTTTTGAATCATAAGTCAACTATCTTTGAATTCTTGGAGTAACTTGGTTACTACCTATACCTTTCCTTGGATTCTACTTTCCAACTTACATAATTTCTATATTTAAATCGCTAAATCTCCATTCTTGCCAACCTAAGGTTCTAAAATCTAAATAAAATGCCTTGGATTTTGTTCCTTTTTTTCTACTTCTGGAAGATTTTGTGAAACATTACATCATACTTTCCTCACAGGTTGACAGTCACTTAGAGTTTTCTTAGCAGAACATTAAAATTATGAATTCAATTTTTATGCATATAACACTACTATATTTTGTATCATATATTTACCACAGTATCATTTAAAACTAGTCAAAAAAGTCCTGTTGTCATTACACTGTCTTTGAAGGCTTTCTATAGGCAGAATTCTGGTTCTCCTGAGGAACGGTCTTTTCCCCTTAAACCTTTATCTGGCTGGTGACAGCCCACTTACACAGTAGGCTTCATGGCCACAGACGTTATCTGTGTCATTCGTTTTTCTCTTTTGTCACTTCTGCAAAGAAGTTACCCATTGCCAGTCCTTGTGTGTATTTTTTAATGAAAATTTAAAGAATCCAACATTTGATTTTATTATTTTGGTTTGAGATATATATATTTATATTAATTGGGTATTATATTTACATAATATAAATATATATATTTATATTAATTGGGTATTATATTTACAAAATCCAAGGCATTTTATTTAGATTTTAGAACCTTAGGTTGGCAAGAATGGAGATTTAGCGATTTAAATATAGAAATTATGTAAGTTGGAAAGTAGAATCCAAGGAAAGGTATAGGTAGTAACCAAGTTACTCCAAGAATTCAAAGATAGTTGACTTATGATTCAAAAGTAATTAACATAATTTAGCACAGTAACAGACTAGGGAAGAAAAAAGACTTAATTATTTCAATCAGAAATATATATATATTTCATTTGTTACCTTCCTATTTAACTTGTACATGGAATTCTTTTCATTTATTTTCTCATATCTTGATATGGTTTCTTACCTCAGTAACTGTTCTCTCCACTCTTCTGTAGTGTTCACTTTATGGTTTTAAATTTTTCTCTGACTGCATTTGCAACACTCAGGCTTTCTTTCTCATGTTGCATAGTTTATGGTTGACAATCTTCAGTGCAACATTCATTTTCAAACATTTAGAAGTTTTGGGCTTTTTTTTTTATTACTGATAATTACCTAATTTCAGCAAATTCCATGTGACTTCATTTCACTGAAATTCATTGAGATTTAACATGTTTCCCACAATACAATTAACATGAAGTTTTGAGAATTGTGTTCTCAGAAATTAGGTATAGTTTAATCATTACATCAATTAGTACACATTTTTAACTCATATAACTTAAGGTTTTACTGATACTGATTTTTTTAAAAAAATAATTTAAAAAATCTATTATGTTGTGCCTTTAAAACAGATTGTGAAAATCTCCCAAGTGGTATGGACATATAGACATCCCTTTTTCTTTTTTTTTCTATCCATTTTGTACACCTTGAAGTTATATTGACAGAAAATAGATATTTGAGCAACTCTATTTCCTCACATATATGGATATACTTACAACTAGCCTACCTTCTTGAGCTGTTCCTTGTGTATTAAATGTACTTCTTTACCTCCAAAATAGCCTATGCTTTAAAGTTAACTTTGTCTGATGATAGCGTGACTAATCCATATTCCTTTAGTCTATAATTTCACTTGTCCATTGGTGTCCACAGGACACAGGATCCATGACCCCTCATAGATATGAAAGTCTCAGGGTACTTTATATGAAATATCAGGGTAATTTTGTTGTTACTTTTATCTTTTTTTCCAATTTTGGAAATTGAGCCAAAGCCTCAAGCATGATACACAAATCTTCTAACCTCTGCCTGTTCCATGGAACTTGATGTAATCTGCATACATCTTCAGGTTACACAAAACACCTAACACAATGCAGATGCTACTTAGGTAGTTGTGATTGTTTGTTGTTTAGAGACTAATGGCCAAAATTGTACACATGTGATGCAAACATAATCCTTTTTGAATATTTGTTATCCAAGATTGGCTGGACCGTGGGTTAAGAAAAGCTTCTTTTTGCCTTATGCTCAGATTTCCTATATTCTTATGCTTGAGAATAAACGTTAGTATTATCTATACATTTGACTTTTAGAAAGCAAGCCTAGCAGTTGTGCCTATTCAGAATACTGTCCATTCTCTCGTGTTGTTATACATAGTCATTCATTTGAGGTTCAGGCTTCCTGTAGTACTTTTATGTTTCCCCCATTCTGTTTCCTTTCTCTCTCTTCTTGTATTCTGTGGAACTTTTGTGTATTTCTGCTGTTTTATTTTCACCCTCTTTCAAGATATACATTTTGTTTGCTTTTGTTATTCCTCTAGTGAATGCTATATCAATCAGAGTTTCATGGAAGCTTTATTTGTTCAGTCTAATGCCTAGTTCTTCTATGAATTGGGTCTCTCTCTCTCTCTCTCTCTCTCTCTCTCTCTCTCTCTCTCTCTCTTTCTCTCTCTCTCTCTTCTTTCTCCTCCATCATCACCACCACCACCATCACCATCACCATCACTACCACCACCACCATCACCATCACCACCACCACCACCATCACCATCATCTTCATCATCATCATTTGACTTTGCCAAGACAAGGTTGCCCTGGCTGTCCTGGAATTCACTCTGTAGAACAGGTTAGCCTTGAACTCAGAAATCTACCTGCCTTTGTCTCCTGAATTCTGGGACTAAAGGCATTTTCCACTACCACCCAGCTGCTTCTTTTTCTTTTCTTCTTTATTTCATTCAGTCTTATCTGGTCCTGGTGTCCATCATAATTTTTGTTTGATATGCAGTTCTGGTTGGCTTTACGATGGGCAGATAAATTGAGGATTAGACAATGATGGTTTTCTTTGGAAGTTACATACTTCTGCTTATCTACCCATCTCTGATCACCCCTTGACTCCCATTCCTGCAAGACCTGACCACAACCCTTTGGGGGCCTCTCCATGGATTTTCAGCGTGGTTCTCCTTATTAGTAAACCTGTACCTAGTTTTCATCCTCCCCTTCCCCCTCCATGAGACAAGACAAGATCATGTAACATCTTAACCTCTCCCTTGTCTCCATCTGTTCCTTGTCTTAACTTGTATCCGTAGTTGGTTAACTGATAAAAATCTCAAGAGTCTCATTTCTCTAGCTTCTTATCCCCTCAGGTCTTCACTATTTTGGTTACTCTCTAGGTAATGGCTGAAAATAGGAAGCTTTAAAATACCTTTTCTATCTTTTCTTGTTGATCTTAGGGGTTTAGCCAGGATCAGCTAGTCAGTTATTACTTAAACAAATCTTGATGAGAGATTTATTGCTATGCCATATGACAATGTGTAGAAGATTTAATACTAGCCCACTATTTGTTTCACTAAAAATCCATTTTGGGTGTCTAGAGAGTGGTTTAAGAGCATGTACTGCTCCTGAGTTCAGCTTCCAGCACCCATGTTAGGGAGTTCACAACTTTCTGTAATCCCTGATCCAGAGGATTTGGCATCTCTGGACTCTAGGCACTTCAACTTATATCCATATGCCCACACTTAGATACACATACACACATGCAATTTTAAAATAAATCTTTCAAAAGGAGAATCCATTGTAAATCTCTGTCAGGCAGCATGCTAGGCACTGCTTATACAATGACAAGGATCAACTGCGATCACTGAAATCCATCTGCTCCCCTTTGAGAGAGTTACTATGACCTGTAGTAAATGAACTTGGAGAAATAATCAGAAGAGCTAATAATGCCTCTATCTTGGAGATTTATACAGAAAAGAACATGTGGACATATCAGAGGTTATGAGTGCTGTTAAACAGGTGAGGGGACAGTTATAAGTCTTCCACAAAGGCACTGGAATGAAATCATAACAGATGAGTAGAGAAAGCAAAGAAAGAAGAATGGGTCACAAATGTGTGCATGGTCAGAAAAACAAAATTAAAAGTAGAAAGTAGGTGTTTTAAGAAACAATGATGAGGATGTTTGTGAAGAATTAGACCATAGCAATGTTAGGACAAGATGTCTGTGTCGTGTGCTTAAGTCTGAGTATTCTTGTATGAACAGTAAGGAACCATTAAGTGGCCCCATCTTCTCCAGGTCAGGAAGGTAATGAGATTAAACCAGGTGATGGGTTCAGAGCTATATAGAGGATCCCTGGAGTTGTTAAACCTGCCTCCATTTGCTTTTTCATGGGAAGCAGATATTCATGTTTTGACTAATAACAGGAAAGAGAGGTGGCAAATTAACATCTCCGTAATACATAAGAAGAGAACTCAGTAGAGATGAATATATTGGCTGCTGTCCTGCAAAGGCAAGCTATTTTTCTCCTATCATCTGTCATTGTTCTGATTTTATGTGTTCAATTATTACCATCATCAATTTGCAAAACAAACCTTGTAGGAATGAAATATGACATGTCTTCCCCCCAAACCTCCTTGTTAACATTCCAAGTTTCCCCTCCTTAGTGAGATAATCCTGAGGTAGCATCCCAGACTGGACACAATGCTCTAGAACAGTCATTCTATACCTGTGGGTCACAACCCTTTAGCAAATCTCCCTCTCCAAAAATACTTACATTACAATTCATAACAGTAGCAAAATTACAGCTATGAAGTAGACATGAAAATAATTTTATAATTGGGGGCCCATCTCAACATAATAAACTATATTAAATGGTCAGAGCATTAAGAAAGTTGAGATCCATTGCTCTAGAAAGCGTTACACTTCCAAAATGTTGTTAGCATTATTTGTTGTCTGTTCTCCTAAAAGGGCATTCTTTTCTCCTCGGTGGAATGTGTGAAGTCTACACAGGACATAGTAAAACTCTATCTGCATGAGTCAAATCGGGTTTATCGGGATAAGATGGTGGAAGAAAAGGATTTCAGTCTTTTTGACAAAATCCAAACAGAATTCCTCAAGAAAAATTTTGATGTAAGTATTGCCTGCACTGTTTCTATATTTGAAAAATAATAAGTACCATGCAGGTGATCACCAAAACCACTCTAGTTCATGAAGTCAAGGAAAGCCAGAGATTGGGTTACAAAAAGAAAATTTTATCATGACTTTGCCTGGTCAAAAAAATGATGGGCAAGACACAGTTTATTCACAGATTTCATATCTATGGATCCCTAGAAAGCATCTGATACTGGGTATTTATATGATACTGAGGCTCTTTCTAGCTCCCCAGATGACATCTTGAATGGTGTTCAGCATCCTGACACTGTGAGCCCCCATCTCTCCCATGATAGCCATTTTGAAAGTGTTTATAACTGGAAATGTGGAATAATTCTCAAACTCACAACATTTAGAATGATTCTGGACAGTAGGTGTTTTTATATTAATGACTGAAACTGTATTTTCCTGTCCAGAAACCAGAGAGAAGAACTACTGGTGATTGCTCCCTCATCGGCTCCTCCTCCTTCTCTTCTTCCTCCTCTTCCTTCTCTTCTTCCTCCTCTTTCTCCTCCTTCTCTTCCTCTTCCCATACTTCTCTGGACCGGCTCCATATTCCCTCCTGAGATGTGCACCTCTGAAGATGGCGCACATAATGTTTTAAAACAATGATTCTAAACCTGTGGGCTTCAAACCCTTTGTCACCGTTAACTCCAAAAATATAAACATTATGATTCATAACTAGCATAATTACAGTCATGAAGAGGCAATGGAAATAATTTTATGATTGGGGGTCACCACAACTTGAGGCACTTTATTAAAGGGTCACAGCATTAGGAATGTTGAGAAACACTGCTCTAAAATGTTCTTTAAACTGTCGTACTTCTGATACCATCCTAATTAGCATGCAGCCCATCCCGGTCTACATGGCCAACTTTTAGGTGCTGAGCAGGACTTTCAAGTCGCTTCCTTTTGGCCGGCTATTTTCAAGGTAAACACCCTCATTTCTACATCCCTTATTCTTTTATGGAGCCTGATGTTCAGATCTCTCGCATCTTAGATGGTCCCCTGTGAGCACTGCAGAGCTAGCCAATTTGTGTACTTAGAGTTAACTTTGCAAGTAAGCCTTGTCTTTATGAGTTGGTCTGTGCTGGAACTTTGAAGTCGAAACACTCAGTTTTTTTGAAGTACAGATCCTTATGTAGGTTTGATGAAAAAGCTCACATCATTTGATCAGAGACCAAAATATAGTTCACACAGCCATTATTCTTAACTAACAACACATGTGAAGGCAGCTGCACATATCCTAGCAACTGGTATCAGGACAAAACTGCCTGATTCCTACCAAAGCGATTCAGACCCTTTTTAAAAGTCTCAAGCTCTCTGACTTGTAGCTTACAGTGAAACACAGCATCACTGTCAAGAATGCTTTGATTCACTGTATCAGGCGGCTTCCTCTCTCATTCTATACAACATGGCTCTGCTTTTTAAACTGGAGACTTGTTTTGTTCATCAAAGAATCTTTGTAGATCAGGCTTCTCAAAACTACACTTTGGTTTCTCTCCTGATAGATCCTTAGTGTAAACTGACTCCTATCAGGATCAACCCAGTAGGTTAGCTTGTTCTCAAGATGAGCAACTGGATTTCTGCATTTCTTTCCTGTCCTTTCTTATTTGCTTTATTTATTTCTATTTTATGTGTATGGGTGTTTGCCTACATGTGTGTCTATTACCATGTGCGTGCCTGGTGCCCTGGGAGGCTTAAAGGGGACATTGGATACCCTGAAACTGGAATTACAGGTTATTTGAGCCATCATGTGGGTGATGAGAATCAAACCTGGGTCCTCTAGAAGGGTCATTGTGTCATTTCTCCAGACCTGTCCTATTTAAGATAACTATTACTGTAATAAAGCACCATGTCCAAAAACAACTTGAGGCAAAAGCATTTATTTCACTCACAGTTTCATGTTTTCCTATAGAACCCAAAACCACTAATCCAGGAGTGGCTCCACCCACAATGGGCTGGGCTCTCTTACATCAATCACTAAGTAAGAAATTTCCCTACAAGCTTCCATATAGTCTGATCTTATAGAAGCATTTTCTCAACTGAAACTCTCTCCTTTCTAATGACTCTAGCTTGAGACATGTTAGATGTAATACTAGCCCAGACAGAACTCCTGCTATGTCTTCTTAAACTAGACAAAATAGCTCTTTTGCATTGAAATCAACCTACCCAGATGTCTAAGGGTTTTCTTTCTCTCTCTTTCTCTTTCTTTCTTTCTTTCTTTCTTTCTTTCTTTCTTTCTTCTTTTCTTATTCACATTACATCCTGCTCACTGCCCCTTCCTGGTTACCATTCCCTTCCCACAATTTTTCCCATCTTTCCCTCTCAGATTAGG
>JANHMN010000002.1:54006865-54090268 GCA_030674055.1 Rhabdomys pumilio
AGAGAGAGAGAGAGAGAGAGAGAGAGAGAGAGAGAGAGAGAGAGAGAATCTTCAAAGACTCAGCTTCCTCCAGCTGTGCTATAGGGCATCCTCAGCTTTTGTTTTTAATCTCTCAGAAATTCAGTGTTGAGCTTAACATAGACAGTCTTGGTTTTCTGGCCCAGGAGTCCTCTAGAATATTGATCTTCTTTTAAAATTTTGTAATTTAAATTCAGAGTCCCTTGCCCTTGTCAGAGGTTGTTAATGAAGCCCCAGCTGGAGTCCAATGCTGACAGCTGCAAACTTACCCAATACCAACTCAGAAACTTCAGCACTAAGGATGCATTTTTCATCTAAATATTGAGTAACACAGCCCGTTCTATGCTGAATCCAGGCCTTCAAGAATAGAAATGTGAACCAGGCAACACAGTGACCCAATTGTACCCCAATTCTTCCTCCAAGCCTGCATCTCTCCTCCAGGAATCCAGTCTGGCCTCTGTCTTTCAGAATGAGAAGATAGAGCCTGTATACTTGGTACCAGTTGTCTCCTTCCATCAAACACCAATTCAGAAAGAATAAAAACAATCTCCCACACAGAGCATAATGAAGAATTAGAAGCAATTACAAGCAGCGCCTTAAATGTGAGACTGAGCACAAGTCACTGAGTTTTGTTTCAGTGTAATAAAACTGTATTGGATAGCATCAATGTGCTTGCTCTGTAATGGACACAAAATAAACATGCACACTCTTTAGGCATGTGGAAATGATAGTTTAATATGAGGGTAAGAGAAGGGTAAATCTAGCTGATAATGACACAGCATAAGTTTCACAATTAAACAAGTGGAGTAAAAAGGAGAACTAATAAAAGAAGTAAATGTAGGCCAATAAATAACTCCTGGATATTTAGACAGGCAAGTCTTAGCCACACAGAATTCAGTGACATATGGTTTTAAGTCCTAAACATTTCTCTATGTCTGAGACAAAAAACAAAACGGTAGAAGTAAAAAATTGAAGGGAGCTTAGAATGTGCATGAAAGGACCTTACAAACTTAGAAGTGAGCCTTGGGGGAAAAAAAAACAGAAAATGCACAAATGAAACACATTGTGATTCATACACACAAAAATTACTCAACTCCCTAGAAAATCACATTAAAACCATAACATTTAGCTTTTAAAGTTGTCAAGTGTGTGTGTGTGTGTGTAATAACTACATACATTCATGACCAAAGTTCATGCCCAATGCATGCTGTTTATGGGTTGTTGATACATAAACATATATATATGTGTGTGTGTGTGTGTGTGTGTGTATATATATATATACATATATATACATATATATATATGACCAAATATATAATAAAATACAACCTAATGGCAAATATACTCCTGGGATAGATGAGGCGATAAGGATCCACACAGTTTCTTATGCTGATTATGACTGAATTGGATATCTTCCAAAACTACTCCCAAGCACCAGCTCCATGCTGAGTTTAGCTAAACCTTAATTTTTCACCACTGTTTACTCTGACTATGGCATGTCTATTGTAGCATTTTCAATATAGGGCAGGGATGCAGAGGTACAGGATCTAATCTCAAATGGATCCTCTGATTCTTAGCCAGAAGTACTATGCCCAAATTCTGATTCTCACACTGTAGTGACAATTTTGGAATTTTGGATTCTTCAAAAACACAGAAATATAAGAATGTGTTATTATTTTAATCTCAGAAGTGGGATATGGGACTGCTTCAGACTGTCCACAGCAGCTGACTATGATTTGCCCAGTGCTCTAGTAGAGGCATGGTTTTGCCAGTTGTAGATAGTTTCTGTGATTTGGGAATTCTGGGAAGTTTTTAGAGGGTGTATAAATGCTAGAGCCCCTGATAGGTGGGGTTGGTGGTGTTGGTTATTTAGGGAGGTTGATTGCAGTTTGCTAGTAGCCATGTTAAAGAAGACACAAAAGGAAAGAAATTAGGTTCAGGGATTTTTATACTTGCTCTCTCCTCTATCCTTGTTTCTCTCCTGTTTAGTGTTTAAGTGTAAAACCAGGGGGATAAAGGTGTGAAAAAGAAGAATCCACAAGATCACCAACATTAGAATTCACGGGCTTACACTATTATTCAGTGAATACAGCCCAGTGTGTTCTCACCCTCCAGCATTACGGATCAGTTTTACTTGAAAAGAGCACAGATGGGCACCACCATTCAGAGCAGCTTTTTCTTCCCCCAATTAAATTTCCTGAGCCATTTAAAAATTGCCTTGCTGTTTGGCTCAGCAACTTTACATCTAGGAAAGTCACCCCAAGGAAATGATTAGAGATATAAACAAAATTTTATAGCACATTATATGAAACTGAAGATATTGAAAACAGCCTAAGCATCCAATAGTAGGATATTTTGGGCAAGCAAGTTATTGTATTTTTATTATCAATACAATATTGAAATTCTGTATGTTGGTGTTGCACCATCAAAGGCATGGTCTAGCAGATTGCTTAATGGCTTAGAGAAGTCATCACAATCTACTGCTAAGTGAAAAACTGGTCTCAGGACACTGTACCCAGTGTTTTGGAGTTGGCTTGGTGGTAAAACACCACGAATCATTGTGAAGACTTGAGTTTAATCATCAGGACTTAGAACAAATAAACAAAATGTTATGCTCAGTATATATGCTGCCCTCGGATTTTAAAAGCTGCAGGATAGAAATGCATTGACATTTCAGATGTAATAAGCAAGTATATATTCACAGACATCTAGACACACTAGTCTGCAAGCCCATAAACTTAATGTCAGTAGAATTTATTGCTAGACAATAGAATTGTGGGGGTTTTTCCTGTATTTTTATATATTTTGTATAATGAGAAGCCATTCGGTGCCTTATATAAGATCCACTGCTGGTGGAGATTAATGGAAGGTTGGAATGAGAGTCTGGAGGAGGCTGCAGATATATCATTTGAAAAAGGCCTCTTGTGTTGGTAGTGGCTTCCTTGATAGGTGATGATCTAAGGTCCTAGGAGACCTGAAGTACTCTCTCACTGCTGGGGTAGAGAAATGGATACTGGAAATGTTACCATGTCAAAGGGGAAGAATCCAAAAAACAAGCAAGTGGCAACCACAAATATCCCTTGTTTGAACATCAGCATCCAGGAAGGGTTAGAGGACTAAGGCTCAAGCCTGAACTTCCTGCTTTCTTTCTATGCTTTAACTTTGTTCTCATCCTTCATGAGACAGACACTTCTAGCTTTGTCTTCGAGGCTTCAGCCTTCTCTGATTATTTCTCTAATAGCAGGTTTTTCACTTTTCTTCTTTTTCATGGTTCCTCTTTTACCCAAAGTCACAAATAGGTGAGAAGGAAGAAACTAGGGAAAAGGCAGGTCCTATGAGGGAGAAGCAAAAGTCACCTGAGTCCCTCTCCATCCCTACCACTCACCCTGCCAGGCCTGGCAGCCTTCCCTGGTCATTTCCCCAACTCTTTCCAGGTCTTTGGGGCCTCTGGCTTTATGTGAAGCCATGACAATTTCAGTGCACTTGAGCAAGAAGATGATACCATGTTTGAGGGCAAACTATGAAAGTTCCCCTGAGTTCAGTTGTGCCTCCAGGAAAGGCTCCCATTTCCTCTTCAACCATTACACCCTTTGTGCTTCTCACTGTGAACAATGGACTTTGTGATATGTCTCTGCTTACTCCTCTCCAGCTGTCACATCAACCGAATCCTGGAGTCCCCTCGAGGAAATGCCCTGCTAGTTGGTGTGGGTGGGAGTGGTAAGCAGAGTCTGACAAGGCTGGCAGCTTTTATCAGTTCCATGGATGTGTTCCAGATCACTCTTCGCAAAGGCTACCAAATCCCTGACTTCAAGGTAAGTTTGGCCAGTGTAGGAGGAAACCCTGTGTCTTCCTTAGGGTTTTTATTGCTGTGAAAAAAAAACACCATGACCACAGCAACTCTTATGAAGAAAATCATTTAACTGGGACTATCTTATAGCTCAAAGGTTTACTCCATTATTATCATGGTGGAAAACATAGTGACACACAGGCAGACATGGTACTGGGGGGTAGCTAAGAGTTCTATATTTAGATCAATAGGCACCAGGAAGAGATAGTCATACTAGGCCTGGCTTATGCATTTGAGACCTCAAAGTCCACCCCCAGTGACATACTTCTTCCAAAAAGGCCACACTGACTCCAACAAGATCACAGCTCCTCATAGTGCCACTCTATACAACCAAACATTTAAACACATAAGACTATGAGTGGATAGGCATTCCTATTTAAACTGTAAAACTCCACTTCCTAGCCCCCATAGGCTTATAACCATTACATAATGCAGAAATGCATTCAGTTCAACTTCAAAAGTCCCCATAGTCTTTAACAGCCTAAAATGTGTGTAAAAGTCCAAAGTTCAAAGTGTCTTCTGAGATTCATGTGATCTCCTAACCCTAATCCCCTAAAAAATATCAAAGTAAAAAAGCAGACCACATTCTTCTAACATATAGTGGCACAAGATATACTTTATCATTTCAAAATGGAACATTATAAGAACAAACTACACCAAAGCAAGACCAAAACCCAACTGGACAAACTCCAAACTCTGCATCTTCATGCCTGATATCGAAGTGCTTTTCAAACCTTCAACTCCTTTCAGCTTTGCTGACTGCAACAAACTTTTTTCTCTCAGACTGGTTCCACTCCCTATTTGAAGCCTTCTTCAGCATGTATCCAAAACTCTGAGATCTCCAACATTTAGGATCTCCAACATAATTCATAATTCACCTTCACATCTTCACACAGTTGCCTCTCTAGGCCCCCATGCAGGGACACTCCTGATACATGCCTGGCTTCAGCAGCTTTCCTTAGTCATACAGGACTCTTTCTTCTATCCTTAACTCTAAAACTAGAACCACATGACTGAAGCTGCCAAGTTCTATTGCTTGCTGGGGCTAGAACATAGCCCCATCATTCAATTATATCTTCACTGAGTTTCTGTTTTTGATGCGTTCCTTCACCGCCTACACTTGACTGTCCTGAAACTTGATCAATAAACCAGCACTGGTCTCAAACTTAGAGATACACCTGCCTCTTCTACTGAAATGCTGGGATTAAAGAAATATGCCACCACATCCGGTCCTTAACTGTTCTATAATTCCTTTTCACAAGTGTAAGTTTAGCTGAGTGGGGTCTTGCTTGACGCCACTACTCTCTTAATTCCATTTAACATAAGGCTTTTCTTTAATCTATTTATCTCCTCAAACACAGGATTTAGCTACATTCCATTTTCTGGTACCCTTTTTAATCTTTAATCTGTACATTTGTATTTTTCTTTGCTCAGCTGGCTCCTTTTCATTATAGATCTTCATAAGAATGAACACTAATAACCACAAGACAAAGTCAATACTAGGCTGTTTTGAAATTTCCTCTGCCAATTCAATTAATCCAAAACTCTTCAATTTACCCTCAGGCAGATTCTTCAGACAAGGGCAAAAGCAGCCACATTCTTCACTAAAATATCACAAGATCTAGGCCACATACTAATATTCTTCTCATCTGAAACCTCTTGAGCTAGGCCTCCACAGTTCAAATTACCCTCAGTACCACTGTCTTCCATGTTCCTGCTAGAATTGCCCATTAAATGAGCTTAAATCATTCCACTGGTTTTCTAACCCTAAGTTTCAAAGTTCACATTCCTCCAAACAAAAGTATGGTCAGGCCTGTCACAGCGATACCCCACTCCTGGTACCAACTTCTGTCATAGTTGGGCTTTCTATTGCTGTAAAGAGATATCATAACAAAGACAACTCTTATGAAGTAAAACATTTCATTGGGGCTGGCTTACAGTTCACAAGTTTAGCCCATTATCATGGTGGGAAGCATGAAGGTATACAGGCAGACATGGTACTGGAGAGCTAGCTGAGATGAGAATTCTACATCTGGATCAGCAGACAGCAAGAAGGGATAGTTACACTAGGCCTGCCTTAAGCATTTGAACCCAACCCCAGAGACATACTTCCTCCAATGTGACTATACCTACTCCAACAAGGCCATACCTCCAAATAGTATCATTCCCATGACCAAACATTCAAACACATGAGTCTGTGGGGGTCATTTCTATTCAAACCACCAACACCTTGCTTCTCTCCACCTACAGTCACCAGCCACCTACAATCCTTGTCATCTTTCCTTGATTCACCACATTTCCTACCCAGAGCCTCCCATTAATTGTCCGTGTTCTCTTTAGTTCCTATGCTGGTAATATATGAGGGTTTTTTTTTCTCACTAGACTCAGTAGAAAGACAGGGTCTTTTCAAGGGTCAACATCTGTGGAGCCTCATCTTTTACATCAGTGTAGCTTGGCTCTTGTCCAGTCTTTCAAATTTAGCACACAGTTTGTTAGCTGCTCTTATAGAGTTGGGAAGGATTCAGAGAGTCTGTCCAAGTTTTGTAAGAAATTCATATTGTAATAGATAAGAATAACTGTTGCCTCTGGGACATTCTGTGATAGTTCCTGGTTTCAAGGTACAGGCACATGGAAGCCATGGTCTATGCTCTGGACAGTGAAGAAAGGTAGGATACACAACTTTCAATGGTCACTTGTCCAGCAGTTTCTTGAATCCACAGCCAGAGTCATATCACTGTAGAAATTCATGGTATAAATCTCATTGGGAACTGCTGTTAATATTCTTGAGAGAACTCCAGCCAGCCCTGAGCCAGACTCTACCCACCTGCACTCATAATCTCCTAGGCAGTGATAAGAGCAAATGTTCTCTTCTGCTTTGAAGCCACAGTCCTTTGTTAACACTGGCTGCATCCAAGGTCATAAATCAGGCTCATGGTCTTTCTTCATGTTTCCAAAGACAAGCTAGTGGATGGTAAATAGGCATTTACAAAACAGTATAACGCTAAATCTTGGCTATAGATCAGAATCTCTAGGAATATTCCAATAATGCTTATGTCTGCCTCCCTTCCCAAGTTGTTCAGATTTAGCTCACATGGGGGAACCACCTGGGCACTGGGACTGCTCACAGCATCCTCTGGGTGATTCTAATAAAAATTGAGAAATGCCGTCTTAAACTAGTCTGCAAAAGTGAGGGATAATAACCATTAATACAAAAAGAAGGCAGTTGCCTTGGCTGTGTTATTTGAACACTACAGTAATTCTACAATAAAAGAATGTTCGAGGCTGTTATGAATAAAATAATGACTGAAATAAATTATGAAGGGCACTAGAGAGAAAGGGGCATAGTAGGGGGCAATGTACAACTTTATAAGAGTTATATACAAAGAGCCAAGACTGGATACACGGGCCAAATTCAGGACTTGGCATCCTAGCCTCAAATTTCATCCATCTTCAGATTTGACTGAGTTTCTGCTGAATGGTTTTGTATTAAGACCTATGTCTATGTCCTCCAGCACATTTTTTCAATCAAGTCTTTCTCTGGAGCCAGTCATAAGAGTACAAGACATTGCTGGTATGAGATGCATTCATTCCCAAACAGGTAGTCCTTGTATGTGACGTTCCTGATAGCTTACCTTCTGGAACAAGTCATTCCCTCACTTGATGCCATTAGTAAAACAGATGAGCAAGGACCACACCTGACCATTGGGAAGGACCACCTCAGCTAACTTTCTGTAGGAGCTCAGCAGCAGTGTATGGGCAGCTGTAGTTGTGTAAATTAAGAATCCCAGTATGTGATCTTAACTGCTCACCTCCATTGAACTGATACCTAGAAACATGGCATATTTTCCTGCCTCTTGCTGAAAAGTAGTGCTCCTCCCAGCCTCACACTGTCATCTTGCTTTGTTTCCAACTGAAGTAGATAAGAAAATGATTCCTTTCCTGAGGACTGTGTTGTCTATCTCTTCTGAGGAATCTGTGACATTGATGATCTTGCAGGTGGACCTGGCCAGCCTCTGTCTGAAAGCTGGGGTAAAAAATCTCAGTACCGTGTTCCTTATGACTGACGCCCATGTGGCTGATGAGAGGTTCCTGGTGCTCATCAATGACCTTCTGGCATCTGGTAAGAAAGTCTTTACCCTTGGATACCTCTAACAAAGTCAGAGCCATTGAAAAGTAGAAGAGTGGTCTGACATCAGGAAATTCAGGTCATAGCTAAAGAATATTAACACAGTGAAGGGCTGATTTGCTGAAGCCCTTCCCAGGGCTGCTGCAGCTTACAACTATGCTGGTTCTTAAAGTCTATTTTCATTGTGGACCGAGCAGTGATTTTGAGTATCTTTGTTAGATAGGATCTGATCAAGGGAAGAAGAGTGTGTAAGTGTCTGAGAATTTGCTAAGTTCAGAGAGTAAATGCTATTTCCTTGGAATGTGCATGAGAAAGAAAAGATGGAGCGTATATAGGTCTTCAGACTGTTGAGATGCTGAGAAAAGAGAGAGGGAGAGAAGATGTGCTGATACTCCAGGCTCAGATCAAGTCACAAGTCAAGGGTTCAACAAGGATTCAGAAAAAAGGAAGAAGCAGCAGCAGATGTAGAATTTCTCCATATAACTGTCCTCAGATTCCACTGAAGTCCATGTGCATTGCCAAACACCCCACAACTGAGGAAGCAAAAAGCTCAATTCTTGCTGCTTTATAGTTCTTAGTTATGCAGGAATTCGCAATTAACATAAGTTTTTCTAAAGAAATTATGTATATTTAAAGCCATGTATGCAGTCACGTGAAAAAAATAAAGCACACAAACAACCCAATGTAATTGATAAATTCTGCGTATGATAATAGGTTGTGCATGAGTGTGTCAGTCAAAGAGAATATGCTTTCCTGGATCTTATACCAAACATGCATGTAAAGCACCCTTTCCCTGGCTCAAGAGAACATTCAGTATCCTGATGTACCTAAACAACATTCCCATGTCAATTCCCTGTACTTCAAAAGCCTATTCCTCCAGAACCACCCCTGTTCCATTTACTCTTTAATCGTAATCGAAGGACTATGGTCATGGGATATTCCTCCTCCATCTCTCCTATTTCACAAGGGTTGCATTTCAGGATGATGTCATTGTTTCAGAGTCGTAGTCTCCTTCTTTGCATATAGCATTGCCTCTCATGGTGTTTGACAGTCATTCCATGAAGAGCCCCTGGCTCCTGGCCCAGAACATGTGCTAACAGGTTCTGTAATGTCTTGTTTCTAGGGAGCATCTCTGCCCTGGATTCCTCACTGTGCTTCTAGAAAAGCCCAGAGCCTATACTTACATCTTTGCCACCTGATCCTGTTTAAACTAACTTTATATCCAAGAGTTTTCCTGCCAACTCTTACACTTGTTCTCCAATAACAAATGTTTCCATTCTTACATGCCATCGTTAACATTTTATCGTAGTATTTAATCTACAATATCACCACACCTTTTTGTGATTGTACTAAATGAGACAGGGATCTAATTCTCCTCCCACACTAAAGCTACCTTAAAGCCTAATTCTGAAACAACTAAAAGAGTAAAACAGAGCTTCCAAAACTTACAGCTTTGGAGATGTTGAGCATGGTGCCCACCTCACCTTGGATTTCACTTGGCACCAATCCAGCCAGGTCACCTTTTCCAACATTGTTTGATTTTTTTTTTTTTTTAGCCAACTGAAATTCCATTCCTCAGTGAAGTATCTTTAATTTATTTCATTTAAAAGATAAATCTGTTGAAGTGCAGACCAATTTCTGAAGCCTCACACAATAAAACGTAAGCCTGCTGAATGAGTTTTCCCTTCAAGGTACAAATTTTCCTAAAACTCATGATTTGCACATGTGTGTTTAAGTAGGACAGCAGGTTGGATTTGCTTGTTTTCTTCTTATAATGCTCTCCCTTTTAAATTAGGAATATTAATAGAGAGGATTGGAGCATATCTTCTACTTTTCACTTTCAAATAAATAATTTCCGACGATGGTAGTTCAACCAAGTCCATGGGGGTTTCTAAACCATCTCTCAGTAATTGTTCAGTTCCGTGGGGTTGTCTTATCACTCATTCAGTTGTTAGAACTCACAGTAGAAGGATGAAACTACACCTTGTGGTCTAAGGGCAGAAAAGTTGGGATCTAGAAAAGAGGGAGATCTCCACCACAGTTCTTGGTTATGAATGCCCTTCCTGGACCTGATGCCTTGGATGCTCCTCCTAATGACTCAGTATGTGGTAGTTATCTACAAGTCAGGATAACTGTAAAAGTATAGTGTGTGCTACTGATTTCACCCTCCTGCAAAAGTCTGCCTCCTTGAGCCAGTGACCTCATGCCGTAGGCTACGGTGTTTCCTCCCGTGCACTTTCATTTGTTAGTATTATGACATCACTGTCAAAATCAAACCCCAAAAAGAAACAAAAGGAGAAAAGCCTAAATGATCAGCCTCTTGTTCTCCTCTTGCGTCCTAGACTCTATACCAGTGATCCTTGTCCCCAGTGTTAGCCTTTCCTCTAATATCTATATCCACAAGATAGCAAACTGATGCTGCTTTCTCTCCACCCATCTCTGAATCTATATCTTTTCTATCCAGACCACCCCAATTTGTTAATGTTTGCTATGACAAATTGTGACAATTCTTCTATCCTTCCATCCCAGGCAGCTCCTTGGTGTTATAGTTGAGTCTGGGCCTGTCTAAACCATGATCCCATATAAACCCCTGACTGGGTACGGTATGCAACCCAAAGCCTCTTGGTATAGGGAAACAGTCTTTCTGCTACTCCTTCTCCCATTGTTACCCTCACTGCAGATTATGAGTTAGCATCCCTAATTTCTTGATGACACACACTAGCCTCTCTCCAGACATCCTGGCCTCCACTGGTCCTTCTGAACCATCTCTTCTTCACCCATATCTGCAGACTAAAGTATCTTATTGGTGATATGCCTTCACTGTTCCACACTCAGGATTAAGAGTGGCCTTGTCCACTTGAAAAATCAACAGCTACACTCACACTCATTCTTACTGTATTAACACAAGATTATAATTTTAAGGAGACTAAGACTATACTATCCGTTGTTTGCTGATTTTAACAGTGCCAAATAATCCAGGGGCACAAAAACATAATGATAAAATATCTACTATACAGTTTAGAAGGAAAGCTAACAAAACTAGAGCCATTGCAAACTTTTATTTCATTTTTCTTCTTAGTCCTTAATGCCTCTTGGATCCTAAATGACATTCTGGAAGTTGTCTTTAAACTGAAGTACATAATACTGTATAGGTAATACCATGAGAATGGTATATCATGTGAGATATTGGGTATTACTATAGGATAGTATGTTTGGTTAAGTCTTCCTGCCATAGACAGTGAGGAACATGGGTACTGAAATCCCCTGATTCTTCTTCTGGGGACAAAGTAAGCAGTTTTGTTTTTGTTTGTTTGTTTGTTTGTTTGTTTTTGTTGTTGTTGGTGGTGGTGGTGGTGGTATTTAACCATAAGATCTAGGTAGGGGTCAAAGCTGACAAACAAGTATAATACTGAATCAAGCACTTCTCTTTCATCCCAAGCTCCAACTGACTGAACCAGACCAAGGTATCAGAGTCCCACTAAAACACACCAATTGCATATTGCTAATCTAGTTTGCAAGATACTATAGCATTTAGCCTGTAAGCATCTGCGGGCAGAGATGGAGATGCCCAACGTTAGACCCTACAAGGACAGCTTTGAGATGTTTAAAGAGCTTCTGCCTTTATATAAATCACAAAGTTCCCTAAGGCAGCTTTTGTCAAATCACATATTAATATATATCACAGACTAAATGATGTGAATGTTGTCAGGAGAAATAGAAGGATGCATCTGAAAATGGGAATGTTGCTCACAGTTCAGATGTCACTAGATATTCCATCCAGTGATCTTATAGGTTCTCAGGATCTTGATAAAACCATGGCAAGCCTAGATGAGTTTCTAAATGCCCTAGAGCTCTAGGCATCTTGTCATGAGGATGTTCCGAAGTTCAGAGCAGCAAACCTTTTCTGCAAGGTCAGAAAGGAAATACTGCAGGCTTTTTGGGTCACCTGATCTCTGTCATAACCACTCAAGCCTGTCACTGAAGTATAAAAATAAGCATAAACAATACATAACTATAAAAGTGTGGCTCAACCTAATAAAATGATTCATGGACAATAAAATTTTGAACTTCACATAAGTTTTGTGTGCCCTAAATATTGCTTTATTTCAAACATAAAGGATTATCTAGAAGTGTTTAGTTCTCAGCTTGTAGGACACACCACAAAGAGGCAGAAGAACAAATTTAGCCTGCAGGCCATTGTTCTTATTCTCAATATGCAGCAGTTTTAGAGACACATCAAAAGTACATCAACTCTGCATCTTTCAAACGAAGAAAAGGTGAAAAGGATGTGAACCAGTCAATTACAAATGTCTTAGATCAAGGGAACTCCATACCCTACCTAGAGGGCTGTAACATACTCACACACAAGGACGTGCAGGGGAACGCAGAGGCCACAGAGCTAGAAACCCAGCCTGCTGCAGAAACCATGAGTGTGGCACAAGCCAGTTCCATCTGTCTAACAAAACAATGCAAGCTGTACCCTGAACCCCAACACTTCCAGCACACTAAATACCCTTTTATTCTCCTAGCAGTTTTTCTCTGATCTCTTTTTTTTTTTTAATCAAGAGAGCTGAAATATATTACTTCATTTGGAAGTCTGTAATTTAACAGATGTTAGCACAAGGTATTTATAGGCATAACTAATTTTTTTAGATTTATTTTTGTATGTATTTTTATTTTTTGTGTTTGTTTTGCCTGCACATATGACTGTCCACCACATGTGTGCTTGCTTGGTGCCCATGGAGACCAAAAGACATTACCAGACACCTTGAAACTGGAGTTAGGTGGTATGAACTACCATGTGGCTGCTGGGAGTCAAACCCTGATCCTCTCTGAAAGAGCAGCCAATGCTCTTGACTGTGAGCCATCCCTCCAGCCCTATTTTAATCTTTTAAATAATTTAGGCTCTGGCATAAAACCCCTACCTGAGTTAGCAACATTAGCCAAGCTTCCTCCAGGTGCAGTAGTAGTTCAAGCATGTGCATTAGCTCGGGTGAGTGACAACATCAGAATTTCAGGCATGCTGGTATTGGAGACCATTGGCTAAAACTACCACCATGGAGGCCTCAAGTCCTCATGACCAGAGAATGGGCAGGGTGACCCTAAGAACTTCTTCCATCTCTGGCATTTCTGCAGCACTAGCGTTAGCATGCTGGTTTGGGGAGAAGAAACAAAGCTCATAAGAGTTAAGGACCTAAGGGGATCTTGTGGTTGGTTCTGGGTCCAGAGAGCACTATGCTGACTTTACAGTTTGCTCCAGCAATGCACAAGGGTCTCCCTGGCACCCATGATATTCCCTAAGCCCTCACATGATGACAGTCTTTAACTCTTCAGCTAATCTGCTGCCTCCTTCATCCTTTCATCTCTCAAACTCAGTTCCCGGAGACTGAGCTATGCCATTGAGAAAGAGCCTCACGTCTCCCTAGGCCTCACGCAAGAGTCTGAGTTTCTCTGCAGTGTGTCCCTGGCCCTCACTCAATATTTCTGGTCCACCCCTCCAAGGTCAGCCCTTCCACCTGAGCAGGATCCAAACCAAGACAGAATTTTTTTTCTGTCCCATCTCTTTTGATTTCTGCCTCACTTGCTTCCTGCCTTTCAATCATGTCTAAACCTGTCCATTCTTATCTAAATATACATATTTTTTTCCTCTGACGTGAAATTCAAACAAGTCTTAGATCGTTCTCTCAAACTAAATTATCTGAAGAATAAAATTCACAATATTCACAGTACTAGCCCCACATTGACTGTTTTCTTTACAGAATATTTTGAACATTCAAAAATGGGGGGAAAAAAACCTCTTGGAATTGGAAATGATGTTGAAAGATTAAAACTTTCCCCTGTGTATATGAGTTTCTTTAAGTAGGTGCTGGCTGACATGGTTGTCTGATTATATGCATTTTAACTTTACCAAATACGAGTAGTTATGCTGATTGACAGCCCTGCGGTGGGGGCTCTCTGATGTTCCCCGTATCTTTTCCTCTCACCTTTAACAACTCTCCATTTATCTGACACTAGGTTGTCAATGAATGAACGAAATCTCGTTTTCCTTTTCTGTTGTGCAAGAGATTGTAAACTATATGTAACTCAAAGTATTTAAGTGGTTAAGTAAAGAGGGCCAAAGCACTTGCTGCCAACCTGGTGACCTGTTTCAGTGTGTGGAACCCACACAGTGAGAGGGAGTTCATTCCTTCAAGTTACCCTCTGACCTCCACATGCTCTACATCTTTATTGGATAGCTCTACCCCTCCAGCTCCTGTTATGTGCTTAAATAGTTTCCCATTGCCCCTTAGACTGATGTTTCTTATGGGTTTGTAGATGTTCTTTCTATATTTTGGACACTAACTCTCTTTATCGTAAAGGTGGTAAACGCCATTTTAAAGTCTATATTCATCATACCAATTTGGTTGTAACGTCATAAAATTAAACTATTTTTTATGTCTTAGGGTTCTTATCCTCTGTTCCAGAAGTTCTGTCCTACCCCAATGCCTATATTTTAATGTCTAAACTGTCCCTGCCTTGCTTTTTTGTATTTATGTTTTTAATCTACCTGGAATTTATTTTCACATTGTGCTCTAACTGCTCTGTGCTGTTGATACTGAATTATCCTAGCATCTTTACTTATTAGTCTCTCCCATTGGCAATCAGTCTTCAATATTAGATTCTGTTGTCATTTCTTTTATCTGAGTTGCCTCATAAATACATCACTTTTATTATGTTAATTTACCCCAGGACCAATTTCATGTTGACTTAATAGTCTTGGCTTTACAGGAAGACTTGGCTTCTGACAGGGTAACTACCTCCTTCTAGCTCTTCTCTCCTCTTGCGAGTCCTTCCTGGGATGTATCTGTTAGGATCAATTTTTGCATTGGGTTTTTGTCTGTATGACAGGAGTGGGTCTCACTGTATCATGCCCATGTGCACATGTCTCTCTTTTCCTACTAGAATTTCATTTCTTTTCTTCCACAATTCCTTGTCCCAGGCTTCAGACCTTGCACGTTTTATGTATTCACTACCTAGCTGCTTACAATTATGTTGTTATTACAAGTGATAACTTTTACATTATCTTTTTTCTTTTGCTGGATAAGAAAAAATACAATTTATTTTACCGTGTTGCCTTTGTATACAGTGTGGCTGGCATTAAACAGTCTCATGAGTTCTAATTATGAGTGTGAACATTTTCTTAGATTTCCTCTGTATAAAACTGAACTTCAAAAGGTAATAGTTATGTCGTGTTAGTTATCTTTATACATGCATCTGGTTTTATATTTTTTTTGATTTTTGCACCATCTGAAACAACCTATATGATGCTGAATGGAAACATGACAGCAGCTATGTCTATCTCCTTGTCTATGTAAAACATTCAGTGTTTTATATGTTATTATGTTTGAGATTGTGTCTGTCATTAGGTTAAGAGAAATCTTACTTCTGGTCTGCAAACAGTATTTTAGAAACTCTGCCTCTATTTTAATGGTTTTGTTGTTTTAATCCTTCTAAAAATATTTTATTAGATTTACTTATTTATTGTGAGACATAAAGAGTACATGGGCCACAGTGCATGTGAGGTAGAGGGTAACATGAAGGAGTGAACTCTCTCCTGTTAAGACCATGTGGGCTCCAGGGATCAAATTCTGATAACCAAGTGCCTTTACCTGCTGAGCCATCTCACCAGCCCCTGTTCTGCTTCTTAAATTTTTTAATGTAGCAAACTTTTCATCAAATTTTCCAAGATGCAACATCTTGGCATTTCCATGAAGATCCTTACTATCTATACCAAATTTATGGATTTGTTAGATTTTTAAATTTTATTCATTTCTGGGATTGAACATTCAATGTATTCTCGTGTACTACCTCATTAAAGTATTTTATCTCACTTTAAGATCTTGCCAATGTAGTTAAAAATCGACAGTTTGGCATACGTTCAACACACATCTCTGTTGCTGTGAGTGAGTGTAGACTCTTTTCATAGTTGCAAAACTCAGGTATATTTTAAAAGTGCTGCTCACTTTTTTTTTTCAGTCAACATTTTTGTCATTACAATGAGGGTAGGCACCTATCCATGTGTCTGAAAGACATTTTATTTCCTTTATTGTGGAATCCCCTTTCCTATCCTCACTCCTGAAGAATGTCCTTATGCAGTAAGTAAGTAATCTGAGTAGCTGCCTATCCTTTGCAGTTCCAGGGTCATACTATGGTTTTGCCATTTTTTAAGATTCCAAATGTCTCCATTTGGGGGGCATCAAATTAATTTTTTAAGTTGATTGAGCTGTATTCAGAAAATTCTTTTTCACTCAAAGCTCTTAAGAATTTTTTTTCCTCATCATTTTCTGGTCCTTTTATCAGTTTTTAATAGTTGAACAATTGATTTATTTAAAATTCACCATAGAATACAACTTAAGATGAGAAGACAATCCTGGTTTTGTGAATATTAGTTCTGCAAATATAGTCTGCTGAATTCTTAGATTCACCCCCCTTGATTTAAAGCATGGAGTTTTTACGTTAAATACCAGGGTCACATCTTGGCTTCATGGGTCCTATAGGAAGTGACTATTCCTCGATCTCCTTAACCATAACCACATGTATGTTACTTTCGGCCCCTTTTCACCTCAAGTCTTACAAATAAGTATGGTTTATATTTTCTTCTAAATAGAAAACTCCTTAATGATATAGTTTCCGTAAAGGTCAATAATATCGTAGCTGGTAAATAAATGCCTTGAAGAAAAGAAGAAATGACTAGTTGAGGTGTTTACCACAAGATAACAAAAAGATACCCTGTACCCCTTCCTCTCATTAATTCATTTGTTCCCTGTCTTGGTATGATATGGTACCTCGCTAGTTTCACCAGTACATGAGGTAGAACATGGTAGAAAACCAAGTGACCTACAGCTTAATGCCAAATAACTCCCTTTGTGTGATCGCATCAGTTAACATGATGTCAGAGCCGCCTGTCTGTGCCCCATTTATCCCCAGGTGAGATCCCAGATCTCTACTCTGAGGAGGAGGAGGAGAACATCATAAATAATGTGAGGACTGAGGTCAAAAGCCAGGGACTCGTCGACAGCAGAGAGAACTGCTGGAAGTTCTTCATAGAGAGAGTCCGGCGACAACTTAAGGTACAGAAAGACTGACTGCTAGACACGGGCACCGCCAGAGGTGGCTACAGGATGTGATAAATTAGATACTGCCTCCTCTGGACTGTGTCAGGAGGAGGTGGGGCAATGATCTTTTGGCTCTGCCAGCATACAGTTTTCCTCTACTTTATAAACAGGACCATCTTGTGCACAAAGTAGACCCAGCAGTATTGAGCCCTTAGCTGGAAAGCTGGGTCGGCATGGGAAGACTGTAACACTGTTCAGCCTGCTTTTCAGTTTTCTAGGAGATTACCAACCTGAACTTCTGCCTGTTTCTCTGTGGACTTCTCTGAGACTTCCTTGGTCCTTCCTCCCTTTCTGATGTCACCGTTTTGGTCCTCCCTCTCCTTCCAATATCTCAGGTGACTCTCTGCTTCTCCCCTGTGGGAAATAAGCTGAGAATTCGAAGCAGGAAGTTCCCAGCCATTGTAAACTGTACTGCTATCAACTGGTTCCATGAGTGGCCTCAGGAGGCCCTAGAGTCAGTGAGCCTCCGTTTCTTGCAAAATACAAAGAACATTGAGGTAAGAGGGGAAAGGGATACTCTGAGGGTCCACCTCACCTCAGGCTTCCAGGGGTCAAGGTTAAAGTTGGAGGTTGGATAGAACTGTTGAGCATAACTTTCCATGTGGTCAAAGGTTGGATAATCAGCTTCAGTCTCATTACTTCCGGTGTTAGCCTGCAGTGAAGCAGTCGATTAGCAAGTTCATGGCCTTCGTCCACGGAAGTGTCAATAAGACATCCCAGTTGTACCTGGCCAATGAGCAGCGCTACAACTATACCACTCCCAAGTCCTTTCTGGAGTTCATCAGACTATACCAGAGCTTGCTGGAGAGAAATGGAAAAGAGCTCCAAGCCAAGGTGGAGAGGCTGGAGAATGGGCTGTTGAAGCTGCATAGCACCTCGGCCCAGGTGAGCAGTGTCTCTCTCTTCTGCCCAGTGAAGAGCAGCCCCAAACCACTGCACTGAAAGTTAAGGTCTGAAAACTTTCTAGGGTCATCTAGAGCCACCATATCATTAGAAATGGTATCAGAAATCAGGAGTAGAAACACACATCTTCGGATACTATCTTGTCTGTCCCCACTCAACTGAAGCTGGAATCCTCTAAGGGACTTTCTCCCCTTCCTTAATGCCATCTTTTCTTTCTCCTCCTTTTTTCTTTCCTTTTCATTTACTGCCCTTCTGCTATAGTATATTTGAGTTGCTATAACAAAATATCTGAGTATTTTATAAAGAATAGAAAGGCTTTTCTTTAATTAACCATTCTGGAGTGAATAAAAAAAAAAAAAGCATAGCACCTCCCTATGCCAACCATAATACTATGCAGTAGTGGTAAGACCACACACATATTGTGCAAAGTATACAGAAGAGGGGATTGGGAAATTCCAGGCTTGCTTTTTATAACAACCCATTGTCATATAAAATAATCCTGTCCCATGAGACAAAGTCAGCATTCATCCATGTGTAAGGATGGGCGTCTTAGGATGTAGTTGCCTTCCACCACACTGAGGACTATAATTCCAGCACATGACCATATGAATATTGGGGACCACATCACAAACAAACCAACATCTTCCATACTCAGAACCAAAGTAAAAGGATGGTGGGAAGAAGTGGTTCAGGGTTATAACAGTGTGTGTGTGTGTGTGTGTGTGTGTGTGTGTGTGTGTGTGTATGCATGCCCACACATTTATACTGCATTATCTCTTAAATCGTCCTTAGAAGCTCTTATTTAAATGAATCTTGTCTCATTTCATTCATTCTTATACTATTTATAAGAAGACCATTTTCATCCTTTCTCTTCTGTATTTTTCTATTTACTCTTTCAAATGAAACTGGCTTATTTTTTTTCCAACCTTCTATTCTTCCTTTAAGGACTTGAAGAGCATCAGTACTTACTTTGCCTCCACCCATGTTTGTCAAATAACACCTTTCCCTTAAAGGCCCATTTCTATCTTCTGTTTATCAGTAACCAAGTCTGCTGCTAACTGGGGTGATGGCATTTCGTGACATTGCACAATTCAGGGGCCATTGTTCTCACCATAATGATCATGAATTCCAATAGATAGGTGGCCTCTTGCTAAACATCACATGTACCTGTAAGAGAGCCTGTTGATAAACACCACATGTTCCCGGAGGTATGTGGGCTTCTTGAAGAGCATCATATGTTCCTGTGGATACATGGGATTATTTTGTATAGCCCATGTTAACAGAGAACAGCTGTCCCTATTCTTCTCTACAAATTTTGCCTTTGGAATTATTCTTTTAAACTTTTCTCTCTGGACTTCATGTCTTCTCCCAGTTTTAGTTTCTTGATTCAGAATACAATGTATCTAAAGGATTTAAATTCATTCATGACAATCTGAAAATAAAATTCCTCTTGTACTCTTCTTCTACACTAATTCAATAGCTGTTGCATGTTCTGTTTATCTGACCTGGGCTGGCCTCTAGGAACCATGAGTGGCTAGCTGTCCCCAGTTCCTGTGCCTGAACTGATCACATTCTCACTTGTGGCTGTCATCCTGCTGGCCATTTTCTCTGCATTCCAGGAGAGGCTGTCAAGTTAATTTCAACAATCCTACCTTTATGTTATGTAATATTGCTTCTGCTTCATATGCTTCCAATAGGAATTTTGATGACGCCACTGCACTTTAATGCCCTAACAGTCTTTTCTTGTAACCTTATCAGCACACTCAATTGCTTTTTACTTTGTTTGGTTTTTTGCAAATGGCTTCATGGAATTTTTTGAAACTGTGAATCCAAGAGCTCTGGGACGTTTTCTCTAGACTGTTGATCCTTGTGTTCTCTGTCTTCTAGGATACACCGCTTCCTTGTTTGTTGTGCAGGTTGGGTTCCTTTCTTCTTCTTAGTTTGCCTTTAGTCAAAATATTACTTCAGTGTCTGTCATCAAGTTGCTGCGTGATGACCGGCAGCCTGTCTCAGAGCTCCTGTTCACAGAAAAGTGGAGCACACGAATTCCAGGAAATGGACGAGGAGCGCTTTACCACATGTGCCCCTGTGCTGTAGAAAGGTGTCTTTTTTATCATTTCTCTTCTGTTTTATCAGTCTCTAAATTTATAGAGAAAAGCAGAGTATAACTCCCAGTATGGTACCAGATTTTCCGATGCTCCCTCTTATCCCCTCTTTCTTTCTCCTCTCATCACCTCGAGGCCCTCAGAACTTTCTCCACACCTCCTCTAACACTTGTGCCATCTTTTCCCATCCTCCTCTTTAAGGACCACTGATTAATTTGTGCAGAGAATGGTAGCCAGGGAGTGAACAGTGTTCTGACCTCATGTGGCAGACACTGATATCTCTTTTGTTCAGATGTCTTTGAATAGATAATGAAGAAGGCACGAATATTCATGTTCATAATAGAGGTAACTTCACAAACCAATGCCAGGTTAGCCCATTAGCTAAATCTAGCTCTTTGTGTACCTAGTGGAGAATCTTGGCCTCAGGTTCAATATCTGCTATGGCCAAGAACTAGGTCTCTCCTTCTGTGTTTTCTATGTCTCTGATTACCACTTCTAGCTACCAATGTTACTCACACTGGAAACTACTTCCCACATCCAAGAATCCACATGTTCTGTGTTTCCTATCTATCTCAAATCTGTTCGCTGGGCTATTTCACCAATTCATTATCTTTTTTTTTTAATGCTTCCTGCCTGATTGTTTTTGATAGAGTAAATTCTTGGCCTCTCCTCCATTCTGTATTATACTCTAATACTCTACTCCTATTATCCCATATCATCCATCTCTGCCCAAATACCTGGAGCCATCCGCAACTCTGCTCACTACTTTCTCCTTCCGTATTCACCCCAAAGCCACTAGAGTGCCCCATCAGCTCAGGCTTCACAATATGTTGGCATTGCCCAGTCACTCCCTGTGCTGCCACCAGCTCAGTCTGAGCTCCTAACATCTTGACCTGGATGGTTGTAATATTCTCAGAACTCACAAATCTGCTTGTTTTTGTCCATCTGCCATCTGCCACCAAATGAGCAGCCAGGGTGATTAGTTTCAAACACAAATCAGACCGTGTCTTTTCTGCTCAAGATTTTATGGTCCCCTTTTCTTCCCAGTGGCTTCCACAGATCCCTTCTAGCCCTGCCCTTCAGCTCCTAGACTTTACCTCCTACTAACCCATCTCAGAAGCAACTGACTATAGGCAGGCTGCCTCTGAATCCTCTTCTCAGATACACTGAGACTTGGAATCACTGTTTCCTCTGCCTGGACATCTCTCCAGAATCTCTACGAAACACATCATGGTTCCATATCATCTTCCCTATAAGTCCCACTCTGATGACTACAGAAGAGATTGCCACTCCTCTTTCCTCTTGTCTCCCACCATTATTCCACCCTAAAGCCTCTCTATAATGTGTTCCCTTATCTGACATATCTTATAAGTTACTTAGCTGTTATATAATCAATTGTGCCTGTTGCTATCAGTTGGCTACAAGCCCTGTAAGGACAGGAAATCTTATCTATTTGAACACTATAAGAGCCTCAAGAATGACTGGACAGAATCACACTAATTTAATAGCTGTTGCATGAATAAATCAGCAAATGCACAGTGTTTGATGCTGTGTTCCTGGCTATGTTCTGGGCCCTTGCGTATTGTTCTACTTATGCTTTTCTCCCTCCATTCTGTCCAGCAGAACTCCAGAGCTGCCCCACCCCCACCCCCATCTGTGTGCTTCACCCATGTCTGCACTGTGTCAGCTGATCCTGAGTGGTTTTGCTCTCCCTCCCAAAACACTTTCTAAGCTTAGGGGATATTCATGCCTTGTCTTCAGTTCCTTCTGGGAAGGAGCCTCTCTCTTTAGCAGGATATGCTTGGTCCTTAAAGATCCAAGTTTGGCCCACAGCACCCATGCCTTAACCCTTTCTTCAGGCATTTCCCTGAGAACAGAGTATGGTTCTGATTCATGGAGCCAGCCCTACTGTGGGAAAGAGCCTTTTCTGTGTTCTTGAGATTGCCTTAATGTTCTGTTTTGGTGGAATTAAGTAAGGAGAAATGCAAAGCTGGCTTGGATGTTTTAGTAAGAGAACAAAAAAGCTTGAATCTGGGATCGATTGAGAATCCTAAATGAACCTGAGCTCCTTGTTATTGGCTACTGGGGAGTGGCCTCTTTCTGACTAGTAAGACCCTGCTGTCACTCCGCACCACAGCTTAAGAGCTATTAAATTCCTATTCATGGTGAAGAGGATTATTTACCTTGGGCTTGAGGTCGCAGCCATATCTGCAATCAGCAAAAAAAAAAAAAACACAACCACACAGAAAAAAGAAGAGGAGGAAAAAAAACACACACACTTCAATTTTCTCAAATCTCCCAAGATTTAAAACGAAACAAAAAGTTACTGGTGTGTTTGTTGGGTTGATTATGCAGCTCAATCATTTTGATTTACAATTGCATCTTTGTCCTTGCAGAAGTAACTCTGCAGCTGAACAACGGGAGATGGAAGCAGATTAACCTTCCAACTCGTGAATATAAGACTTGTTCCAAGGAGCGGCCTCTATTTGAGGTTAAAATGGGCTCTGGCTTTCGTGAATACACCAAATTAAAGAACATTCTCTTTTTTTGCCCCCTTTCCTTTTCTTCCTTTTGATTTGCCATGAAAGGGGAATTATCAGCGGCGTCTAAGCCTCAGTTTTATTTTTCGATTTATGCATTTTGCATCATAAAGCTCTTGAATCTGTTTGACGTGTTCCAGGAGCTCCAAAGTAATCTATGGTTGTTGCACGCAATACACTGCAAGAAAATGAGAGGCAAGAGGTCAGCCTGCAATGTAAGGTTTATGAGCCATACCGCAAACACAAACAGCTTCTTTGCTTTTCAGAATAAATAGGCCTGTCTTCCCTTTGCACTTGAAAAGGCCATTATGCTAAGACCAGCCTGTCTCAAACCTAGGCTAGCAAAAATCAACAGGGCTCTCAAGGCCTCACCTTAGAGTTTCTGACTCAGTGGGACTGGAGTAAGATCTAGGTGTTTACATAGTCAATTTGTTCTTGTGTGATGCTGCTGCTGCTGCTGCTGCTGGTGATGATGATGATGATGATGATGATGGTGATGGTGATGGTGATGGTGATGGTGATGGTGATGGTGATGGTGATGGTGATGGTGATGGTGATGGTGATGGTGATGATGATAATAACGGCAATAATGATGTTGGTACTGGTGCTGGTCCTGGTGTTGATGATAATGCTGATGTTGATACTGATGATGCCGGTACTGATATTGGTGTTGATGATGCTGGTGCTTATACTGATACTGACAGTGATGCTGATGTTGGCGCTATTGCTAGTGCTGGTGCTGATGGTGACCCAGGGAATACAATTTCAAACCATCACTCTGCTGATCTGAAGAGACGCAGAAAACTAGACCCTCTAATCTATTTACAAGGCCTCATTATGCCTCCCCAAGATATTTGACATCAGAAGCATTGTGAAGAATCCAGCTGGCTATGACCATTGATGCTCTAGTTGCCTAATCTTTACATTGCCACCTATTTGTAGTTTGGGATTGTGTAAATTAGTAAAGCCTACCCAAGTGGAAGCTATCTAAAGCTACCAAATCGGAGCCTATTAACAGCACAGGAGTCCAGCACCACAACTGTGCCTGTCTTTAGCCAAGACCCAGGGTGGGGGAGTAGGGAGGCTTTGTAGTTTAGAAAGAGAAGGCCCTGACCAGAGGCTATTCACCTGGAGAAGTGAAAGCAGGCTCCCCTCTAAGCGAGCATTTTATGGAATAGGTTAGGGATTTCTTTGGTCCTCCATTGGAAGTGACAAATATTTCCACTGTTAGTTATCTATTGTTAATTAGGTCCTAGCCATTGAAGGCAACTGCCACACTGACATACGGGTTACTATATCTTTCTGGATTGTGGCAACAGGATATCAATCAGAGAGCCAACATCTCTGACTCGAAGGAGGCTGGTTTCCTGAGGCAGTCATTAGGTGGTTTTAGGCAGGCTCCCTTTAAATTTGTTCTACAAGTGGAGGAAGGATACATGGTTACATCTCTATTTTCTCATTGTTCTTGAAGGCAAGGGGTCAGCTTCCTGGCAAGTTACTGGAGGTCATGGGTCAGACTTGTACTTGTTTATATACAAGGCCAGAACACTGCTGATTCACATACACTTTGACTCTCAGGCTGCAGAGTAGATATTCCCATTTGTGAGTCTTTAGCGCATTTGACAACAGACAAATTTAATTAAATAGCTACTGATTGAGTAAAGTATGATGGTAAGCACATAACGATTTTTTATTAATAATAGTATTTTTAGTATTTGCACGGAAAATGGTTGAGCTTCATCATGGCCTCCTCACGCATGTCATTACCCATTCTCCTCATGCATTACCCTCCCCCACTGCCACTGTGCTGGGTACTTTTTGTCAGCAGACACATCTGTGGAGCATTTTCTTAATTGCTAACTCATGGAGGAGGGTCCAGCCCACTGTGGGTGGTACTAACCCTAGGCAGGTGGTCCTGAGTTGCATAAGTAGCATGACATGAGCCATAAAGAGCAACCCAGTAAGCAATGCCCTCTGTGGTCTCAGCTTCAGTTCCTGTCACAAGCTTCTTCCCTGGTCTCCTTCTGAAGGATGGCAACCTGTAAGATAAACCTCTCTCCTCCGCAAGTGGCTTTTAGTCAATATTATCTCACAGAAACAGAGAAACAAACTCAGACACCGCCCCTTACTCCCTTCCCACCCCCAGCTAATCTACTACCTCCTCCCAGTTTTTGCTCCTGTATTCATTTTATCACTCTTGATTTTCCACTTCCCATAAGGTCTCTTCTTCCTCTCTCACAATTCTTGAGTTGATAGACACCTAGGCTGGTTTCATTTCCTGGTTACTGTGACTACTACAAACAGCAAACATGGATGCTGCCCTGTGGAGTTTTAACAAACATAAACGCTAATGAAGTGAAGGGCATCTCACATGATTTGGCCATCAAGGAGAAGGTTCTAGGCGTGTGGATTTCAGAATAGTGCACCACACTTAAGGGTATCCTGTATGATGCCTTTCTTTTTTTCCCCAGTGCAAGGAGTTTAGTTTGACTTGAGAATGCAGCTCTCCATCTCTGTATTCTTGAGTGGTCTCTCGGGTCTGTTCTACAGAATTAGGTCCAGGGAGCCATGAGCACCATAACTCTGATATGCTCCTCATGAGTCTCGTGTTCTCTGCTGCAGGTGGATGATCTGAAAGCCAAGCTTGCCACCCAGGAAGTGGAGCTGAGGCAGAAGAATGAAGATACAGACAAGCTGATTCAGGTAGTGGGTGTGGAGACCAGCAAAGTGAGCAGAGAGAAAGCTATTGCAGATGAGGAGGAACAGAAGGTGGCCCTGATCATGCTAGAAGTGCAGCAGAAACAGAAAGACTGTGAGGAGGACCTGGCTAAAGCTGAACCAGCCCTTACTGCAGCCCAGGCAGCCCTCAACACTCTCAACAAGGTAGGAAGCTCAGGCAGGCTTGCCTTCCTTCCACACACCTCTCCCCTCTGCCTCTCTCCCTTCTTTCTGTTGCTGATTTCCAGATTACCAAAAGAGAAATATTTTATTTGTATACTGATTTTCTTACTAAGAAAATTAACATCTTTCTTAAAATCTTTTGATGCAGGAGTTAAGATGTTCTGAAGCAAATATAGAAACGTTTACTGTATTGCTTTGGGAGTCATCTATCTTTGCTGAGTCTCTGCCTCCTCATTTGCTAAGAGGAAGGAATGATGATATAAACACCCCCGTTGTTATAATGACTATGTGAGATAATGTATGAAAACTAGATAATCGATAGTAGTCACTAAGAAAAACTTTTCTGTCGATATTGTTAGAGCCAGGCTACACACCTCAACTTTGATAAGACCCAGAATGAAAATCTGCAAACTCTCTGGTTGGTTGTTTAGTTGATAGATTGGTAGATAAAAATACAGAGTATAAGTCAGTAACTCAGGGAGTGATGAAATCAAATACAGAAGTCATACTGGATCCCTCTGCCACAAAAAGAGGTGAAATGGGTGTTTACTCACTGCCTTCTGCAGACAGCATAAGTCATTTCCTCTTCCTAGCTGTGTGGGATGGCTCCATTCTTCCTTCAATTTCATTTTCCTATGACAGAGAAAGGGGAAGACAGGAATTAGTGGGCTCTTATTTATTATACATAAATAGATATAGAAATAAACAGAAATTTTGGTCAATGCTATTTTTAAAATGGATTCAGGATCCAAGTGGTTTACTAATCTCTCCTGTATCCACTTGATGAAAGCACACGCATGCTCTGATGCTCTGCCCACCTCTAGACTCCAGTTTGCTTCACAGCGATCTGGAATCCTCTCTCCCCTTGATTACACACTGACAAATTATAAAGGTGGGTTTTGTGTATGTCTCTGTGGAATGATTGAATTAAGCTAGTTATCCTATCAATCATCTCAATACTCAGCAACTTTGTGCTGATAAGACTTGAAATTTATTTTCTTAATGCTATATAACCAATCATATAGTCTTTAACTCTTAACTCTATTTACTGCAGTGATAGAGCTCCCAAAGCTGATGCATTGACATTAAGCCTTCTGTACCTACTATCCCAACCCATCCAGTTTCTGGTAGCCATTGCTACAGTCTTTGCTTATATGTTTATGTGCCATTTTAGATTCTGCACATAAATAACACCATGTGATATTTGTCTCGGTTTGGTTTATTTCATGTAACATAGTGTTTTCCAATTCCATCTGTCTTCTCACAAATGACAGATTTTCATATTATCCATTTCATCTACTGAAGCCTTGAGTTTTCCCCTACTGTGCCTACTGTGAATGGCAGTGAACATGGAGGTGCAGACACCTCTTTGATATGCTAATTTGAGAGCATCTGGATAAATACCCACAGATGGGATCACTGGATCATTCCATGATTCTGTTAGGGTTTTCCTGAGATATGTCTGTGTTGTTTTCCATAATGTCTGCATTAGTCTTCATTCCCATCAGGAGTATACAAGGGTCCCCTTAACTGTGTCATTGTTAAGAGGACTCATCGTCAAATCTTGTGATAATTGTTCTTCTAAGAGGCCTGGGTGATTGATGTGTGTTTTAACTTGTGTTTCTCTAATGAATGCTGTGCCTTTTGAAGCTGTGAGGCATTCAGGGTATTTCACCTAAAATCATCTATTTACATCTCTTACCCTTTTCTTGAATGAACTACTTCCTGTCAATGAAGATGTTTGAGGTTGTGTATTTTAGCTATCAGCTCCAAATTAAGTGTATGGGTTGCAGATATTTTCTACCAGTTTGTACATATTTTCTTCATTCTTTCCTTTTTTCATGAAGAATTATTTTTATTTTTATATAATCAATATTCATTTTGTTGTTTCCCGTGTTTTAGGGATCAAATCTAAAGATCATTGTCCAAAACAATGTTGTATAGCTTTTCCCTAGTTTAATCTCTAATGGTTTTACAATTTCATGTCTTACACTTGAATCTGTAATGCATTATGAGTCAGTTTTTATATGTGGTATGGGTATCTTTTTCAATTCTTTGCATTTGAAGACCCATTTTCTCACACTGTTTAACTGAATGAGATCTATATTCTTAGCATCTCTATCAAGAATCAACTGACCATAGACTAATATGCTCAATTCTAGGTGTTTGGTTCCATTGATCACTTTTGTCTATTGTTTAAGCCAGTATCACTTTGTAGTAGACATTGAACTCAGGCAATATGCTGCTTCCATTTTTATTCTTTAGGATTTGGGAATTTTGTTTATGTTTATGCACATGTACTTTAGGTTCAGATTTTCTCTATAAAAATGGCATTTGAATTTTGGAATTTCTCTAAATCTGTAGATCACTTTGAGTGTTATGGACATTTTAACAATAGTAAGTTTTTCTAATCCATGATCACATAATATCTTTTCCCTTATCTGTGCCCTTATTATCTATCTGTGATTGTTGTACAGTTTGCAGTGTTCTGCTCTCTTATCTTCCTGGTTAAATTTATTCCTAAGTGTTTTGTGAGCCTACTATAAATGGGATTTGTGGTGGTTTGACTGAGAATGGCTCTCATAGGCTCATATGCTTGAATGTTTGGTCCACAGGGAGTGGAACTGTTTGGGAAGCATGAAAAGGTATGTTACAGGAGGTGGGCTTTGAGGTTTCAAAAGCTCACACCACGCCTATGGGTGTGCATGTGTATATGTGCATGCTTGTATGCATGTATGTGTACATGTGTGTACGCATGTGTGCACATTCACACCTGCTGCCTATAGATCAGGACATAGTTTTCAGCTCATTCTCTAGCATCATGCCGGCATGCAGCCATTCTCCCCACCATGATGATAATGGACTAACTGTCTGAAACTTTAAGCAAGCCCCAATTAAATGCTTTCTTCTATAACTTGCCTTGGTTATAGTGTCTCTTCACAGCAGTGGAATAGTGACTAGAACATGACTAGTCTCTTGGTTTTCTTTTGGTAACAACACTGTCAATGTGGAGAAATGCTGCTGGCTTTTGTGTACTGATTTTTTGTCTCCTACTTTACTGGATTAATATGTTAGTCTCAACAGTTGATAAGTGCTTAAGTTCTATATATGGTGTTGTGTTGTCAAAAACAGCAAGAGTTTAATGTATTCTTTTTCCTACTTGTGTGCCTTTTATTTGTGTGTGTGTGTGTGTGTGTGTGTGTGTGTGTGTGAGTGTGTATGTGTGTGTTACTTTGTTTCTCCTACAAAGATTTGAACTCCAGTGTTGAATAAAGTGGCAGGGTTGGGCATCATTTTCATCTTCCAGATGTTAGAAGAAAGAATTTCAGTTTCCCATCATTGCACATAGTGTTAGCTATGTGTTTGCCTTATGTGAAGTGTATCCCTTCTTCTTACCGAGTTGTACTGAAGTGCATTCCTTCTACACATAATGTATCAGGTGTTTCTGTCTTAAAACACTTGAATATTGTTAAAATATTTTTAACACTTTTCTACATCTAAGAAAATGACTTTTTATCCTTTAATCCATTTTTATTATTGAACTATCCTTGCATCCCAGGGATAAATCCCATTTGATATTGGTGAATGGTCCTTTTAAAAGTGTTGTGGAATGAAACTTGCTGCCATCTTGTTTAGGACTTTTTCTTCTTTGTTCATTGAAGATCTTGGGCTGTTGGG
Source organism: Rhabdomys pumilio (assembly GCA_030674055.1). NCBI lineage: Eukaryota > Metazoa > Chordata > Mammalia > Rodentia > Muridae > Rhabdomys > Rhabdomys pumilio. The sequence goes on from JANHMN010000002.1 coordinate 54,036,139, forward strand.
CTATGGTTTTCTTGTGAGGTCCTTTGTGTCTTTAGTGTCAGAGAAATTCTGGCTTCATAACAGAACTTAGAAGTATTTTCTTCCTCTGTGGATCTGAGTTTATTGTTGTTATTGTTGTTGTTGTTGTTTGTTGTTGTTGTTTGTTGTTTTGTTGTTGTTGTTAGAAGAATTTACAGTGCATTGCTAAGTCATTTTTAAAGGTTTAATGAAAGTCTTCAGTGAACCCACCAGATCTTGGGTTTGGATATCTATTGATAGAGGATTTTTATACATGATTCAATCTCATTACTCATAATATATTGAGAATATCTATTTCTTCATGGTCCATCCCTTTTATGTGCAAACTGGTCAATTTCACCTATCTTTCCCAACATTATTACATTATTGAACAGTATTACTGTTCAAGAAAGTCTCCCATAATCCTTTATATAAGTAGTCTTTTTAAACTAGGAGTTTGATCTTTATTGACTTTCCTTATGTTTAAAGTACAGTCCAAAGTGGTCATCATGACTACAAGACACCATAAAATTTCTCCTGTGGTGCCTCTTCTACCACCCCAATTGTTATGTCTTCATTGCCACTCTCCTCCTGCCCATGCTGACCTCTCTATGTTGCCCCATAAAACCAGTCACAGCCAAGAGATTGGAATGAACCTGTGAAGAATGTTCATTCCCTGATCCTTTGCTCTTCTGTCAAGTGTTTTCTCAAATTACATTAACAAATAAAATTTTCAGTTTCAGAAAATTAAAGTATACATGAAAACATATAATCCAAAGCAACGTGAATAATTATATACACACAAATGTTAACCAGAAATTCTATGTAATCATTCAGAGAGGAAGGTCATTAAAGTTAAATAATCGTCTATGCTCAAAATTACTTAATGTTTGAGAAGAAAAAAATAGATGTATGAACATGCTCTTTGTAGATAAAGCAACTGTGGGACTGACAGCGAAGGAAAGTGCATGTGGTAGCCTCTGGGGGCCACAGTCAATATATATATATGCTTGAATGTGCCCTTAGCCTTCTACTTCTATTATGGTTTATAAGTCATGTACATATAATACACAACAGGAACAATCCCTTTTCAATGACTTGAGGAGTTTGGAAGAGAGCAGAGCTAACTGCCTAACCAGGTAGGAAACAGGAAAGAAAATCTATTAGGCAAATATTAGGATGGAGTCAGTGGTAGAAAGGGATATCCCACTTAGGAAAGACATTCTCAAAACTATGGAAGCATGAGGGGCAGGGTGTGAGTGAGCTTCAGGTATAGAAGTAGGTGGGTCTGATGCTGAGAAGATAGGAGACATAAAGGTGAGCCCAGCAACACTAAGGTTTACCTGTATGGAATGTTTACCCTCTGAAGGTGGCAAGGGTTAAATGGTTCTTTGTTTGTTTTTTTGTTTGTTTGGTTTTTTTTTTATTGTTTTGATGCAGTAAGATGGATCAAGGATGTCCATGTGTAGTTAGAGCGTATACAGCATCACGAGCTGGAGGGCTCCTGGACATTATTTGCAAACCCTTTGGTATTCTCGGGACTCTGGCACTTAAGAACCATTTCCCTGTTTGCTCATTATTCTAGAAGTTAAGAATAAATCTTTAGTTGATGCATAAACAATACCTGTAAATCAGAGCTCAGTAGTAACTCTGCATATTCTGTCTCCATCATGGCAGTTTTATTTTGCTTTTATTACTGAGATGAAATAAATCCAGTGTAACTTTCCTGCCTTAGTTTAGGAGTATTTTATCTTTTAATGTCATGGCCTTTTCCCCTCCACAGAGTTACCTGTAATTTTCTATTTCCCATGCATTTTACAGTGAATTTATTTTTATTATACACAAAATATGCAGTAACACTTTTATCACTAAATAATTCAAATGGCATGGAACCTGCAGAGTCAAATATAAAACCCTTCCCATTTCTCCCCCAGCCAGTTTTCCCACAGAAGGACCCCTGTAACAATCCAAGGGTCTCCACACCAGCAGTTCTTTATGTATTCACATTTTTGGAAGCATGCATATAGATATATTATATTTCGGCTAGGTGTGGTGCATAACAATAATCCTAGTACTTACAGGGAAGAAGCAGGAAGATTGATGAGAAAGGCCAGGGCTACATAGAAAGTCCCAGCTTAACCATAGTTATTTTTAAAAAAAATAGTATATAAATATAAATGCAATTTGATGCTACTAACTTAATTTCCCTTTTTATTGTGTACACTTTAGGTATGCAACATGATGTTTTAATGTCTGTAGTAAAATAATTATTCGAGAAAACTTACAAAACCGTCATTTTACTTACTTGGAGTATGGTATTTGTCTTAATTTCTTTGCCTATTGCTGTGATGCAAACCCCTGACAAAAGCAACTTGAAGGTGAGGGACTTCTTTGAGCTCACAGTCCCATGTTACAGTCCATCTCAGCAGAAGTCACAATGGCAGGAGCTTGAGATGTCTGTCCACAAAGCATCTATAGTCAAGATAGCAGCAGGCAAGGAATGGATGCTATATGTTACTTAGCTTGTTTTCTTTATTACATTCCCGAATCCCCTGCTTGGGGAATGGTCCTATGTACAAGTGTGATAGTTCTTCCCATATCTATTAATATAATCAAGATAATCCTATACAGGCATGCCCAGAAGTCCACCACCCAGGTAATTCCGGATTCTGTCAGACTGACCATTAACATTGACCTCTATGTAGTTTGGGTTTCTATTGTTGTGATAAATAGCACGACTAAAAGCAACTTGTAGGGCTAGAGGACAGGACAGATACTGTACCTTGTAACTCTAGGATCACACCTCATCACTGAGAGGAGTAAAGGCAGGAAGGAATTCTATTCTCAAGGCTTAGGCTGTCTTCATCATTTTCATCATCCTTATATTTGCATTTTCTTATGCATCATCACTCTGATGTTGATTCTCTTCAGACTCCTTTTTCTTGATTTCACTGAACTGTTGCTAAGTATCTTCTTTAAGCTCCTTGAGTTCTTTGATAACAATCCTGATTGTTCTTTTAAATTCTGTATCCTGGGGTTCATCTAAGTAATTCTCATTGGCAAATATTTCAGCAGGACTGATTAGTTTTAAAGAGAAGATGTTGACTTGATCTTCCACTGTTGAAATTTTTGTGATGAGATATGGGCATGTGGACTTCATTTGTTCAGAATTTGTTATAGACAAGGTAGGGTGGGAAAGAAGGGAAGATGTGGGGGCCACTTGTGTCTAGAGTTTAAAAATGGCTTGGGCAGATTGAAGTCAGATGGACAGAGAGGACTGGGTTGGTGTGTGGGAAGTGCATCATATTCAGAACATGGAGTGCGGAGGACATTCAGCCTGGGTGTAAAGGTTATATATGACATGAGAAAGTCCTATAGTTTGAGGGATAGGTGGGAAGAATTTTGACCTAAACCTAGGACTCCTTCTCAATGAACTTAGGGAAGACCAAGCTAGGCCAGTGCACTGATTGTGGTCCAGGCTAAATCTGGTAAGTTGTAGAAAAAGCATGGAAGAAGAGTGGTTCACAGGTGTAATTCTGGAGAAGGATACAGGAAATCAGGGTACCTCGTGAGGTTGTAGAGGCAGGTCAGAAAGGATCTATGGGTAGTTGCAGATAGGGAAGGTCCCGTTGGAAGCCAAGAGTTTGGCTATGGCATATGTGGCCCATTTTCACTTGAAATAACTTTTCTTCTTGCTACTAATTTACACTTACTGGTCTTAATTGTTTCTATTAATTCTTGGTATATACATTGTGATACTCTTTTCCAGTCTGTGATTTGGCTTTTTAATCTTAGTAATAAGCAATATTAAAACACATTTTATATTCAAGTAACTTTTGGAATTCCAGCTTAAAGAGATTAGGCATTCTTGTTTTCCTGTTGGACTTCCCAGGACCCTTATTGTGGGATAATGTTAATCTTAAAAGTGACAGACATTATATAAGAAAAATAAAACCTCTAATTAATTTATGAGCAGTCACACGAAGCCTGTGTGAAATGCTAATCATATGAATCTAATCAAACACCAATATGCAAACAAGTGGTACAATACAATAAACCATTTATATAGCCATACTCATCATATATCTAAGAAGGAAGGAAGGACGTCCCTTTGAGAAATGACAAATGACTGTATTTGCTACTTCACTATTGCTGTGACAATATGCCTGACAAAAACAGCAGAAGGGAGAGAAGTGACCCATGTCTCAGAAAAAAATCCAGTCTCTTGGCCCCTGGTAAACAGACACATCAGCAGAAGCATGTGGTACAGGAGATTTATTTGTTTTATGGCCAACCAAAAGCAGAGAATAAGACAGGAAAGGAGCAAGGATAATATACTCTCAAGGACCCACCAACAGGGGACTGTTATCTCCACCCTCACCTCCTAAGATTCTATAGCTTTGACAAATAACACCACTATGTATGGTCTAAGCCTTCAAATCATGAGCCTTTGTGCTGGTTGAGGAGGCGGGGAGGGGAACATGACATTATATAGTCAAACAGTAACAATGGTGTTTTATGCAATTTAATAACCATTACTTAGCAAAGCAGGAATGACGGAGAATTTAGATATATTGCTAACAGCTGGCAGCTAACCCAATCCAAGGGCAAAGAACCCTACCAAAAGGGCATGAGACACATTCCCATTAATGTATAAAAAGCACAACAACAACAACTCCCTTTGCTACTGTTACTAAAAAGAGTTTGTCCTAGATTCTTATCTAATGCAATAATAAATAAAAAATATTAACTGCATATATACTATGAGACAGCAGATGCATATGTTATTTTTTCATAAAAGTTATAGAAATAGAGTAAAACAAATAAAAGGGAAGGGATAGGGTCTTATTGCAAAATAAATTATAAGATTTAATAGCTTTTCTAATATCAGCAGTAGCCAGTTGGAAAACAATTTCAAAATAACAACCAAAATATAACATACAAATAAGTGTAAGGAAATTTGCTGAAACTGTGAAGAAAGCTGTACCGTGTGTTTGACGGATTCAGAAATGATGCAGAAAAACACGGAGATCAAGCTTAGGAATGTGATGACTACTCTCTCTGTCATCGTTCCTCCAGTTTATTCATAAGTAACATATAAATTTAATTGAAGTTCAATTTGGTTTTTATCTTGTCTCTAATGTCATTAGATATTCATATTTTTAAATCAGTTTTATAATCTGAATGGTCAACAACTGAAACTGGCTAAATTATGACATATTCAAGTGAGAAAAAGAGTGCATTGCTCATTTTAAATCATGATTTATAAAATAGCGGTATAAGAAGGAAAGTTGATATTTTCAGTAAAAAGGGGTTTAAATAAAATGATTAACATGTATATAAGTCTTATAAATATATGCACATGTAAGTAAAGACATAGAAAGAGGTGTATAAGACTAACAGGAAGACAAGTCCAAAACAAACAAACAAACACCCTACTAGATAGAATACACCAGGGCATAAATATCTTTTATTACTAAGTTACAATTGCTGTTTAGTTTCAATTTTTCTGAATTTTGCATGGTGTAGCCCCCTTTAATGAAAGAACAAGACACCACTGCCTTATAAAATACTGATGCATAGGGAAAAATGAAAGTTTAAAAGAAGCAAACTTGGCATAAGTTTTCAGCTCAATGTTTAGACTTGTGAGAGCTTTCTTTGAATAGAAACAAAATACAGTGTGAGTGGGAAATATAGTACTAAATCCTACAACACAAAAACTTTAAACTGTTGGAGAGCACAAAATACCATCAAATTCCACAAGAGACTCACAGTATGTAAGAGAAAAAGTAGATAGCCATTCTATATGAAAAGCTTTAGAACTGTGTTGGGAAGTATCCATGAACATCTCTCCTTTCTCCCCTCTATTATTTATCCCATCAGTTTTCCCATTCTGTTGTTCCCATGACCCAGAAGACTAGTTTGTATCAATGGTACCTTTGTCCTCCAGCTTCCTTTGACCTTTGTCCTCATAAGCCCAGGAAGTCACAGGAAGAACAGCCATGAAGATGCAGGCATGCATTTCTTCAGCCCTAGCTCACCCACAACTGGAGGTAACAGCTCTCTCCAGATTCCTCACATTCATCTACTCAGCCAAAACCCTAAGACAACCCATCCTCTCTTCCCTGGACAACTTTAGTTGCCTAACTTCCATAACCATTACCTTTGCTAGACGTTTTTCAAACCCCATATCAAGCTTTCAAAACATAAATTTCATCATTTCATCTCGTCTTAACCTTCTAACTGCTTCCCATCAAACCAAGAATAAAGAAAAACTATATTTTTATTAGCAGCTAGTGCCTCTGCGTGGCTGAACTTCAATTGCTGTGATTTGCTAAGACCCAGTTGCTTTTATAAGAATTTCTTAATTCTTCAAGAATTTCATAAGTTGTATTGTAAACATTTTCAACCCCTCTGCCAACTTCTCCAAGATTCACCCTCTATTACATAGCTACTCAACTTTGTCTTCATCTTTTTTTTTCTAAATCCACAAAATCTCAGTTGTGAAGCTTATGTACTCTTAGTGTGTGGCCATCAACCTGAATGTATTAGACCTATCAGGGCCTCATCCTTAAAGAATAATCTCTCTTCTTCTCCCTCTTCTCTCCCTCTCTCTCTTCCTCTTTTCCTCTCCCTCTTTTCCTCTCCCTCTTTTTTCTCTCTTTTTTCCTCTCCCTATTTTCCTCTCCTTCTTTCTCTCTCCTTCTTTCTTTCTCCCTCTCCCTCCCCACCTCTCTCCGTACTGGGATTTTTGCCCATTCTGAGTTTGTAGGGATCTTGTGCATGCCATCATAATCACTGTGAGTTCTTATGTGCAACTGGCCATTTGAGTCTGACAAACACACTTTGTGTAGTCATCAACACCTCTGGCACCTAGAATCTTTGTACCCCTTCTCCCAAAATGATCCCTGAGCCTCAGGAGACAGGTGTGATATAGATGTTCCATTTAGGACTGAATGTTCTCAATACCTTAAGTAGTATAAAAAAAATAGGTTATCTCTATTGGAATTGCTGGACAGTGAGATCCCATAGACCCCCAAAACATTACAAGCTATTGCCATTGCTCTTGGTTGCTCTCCAGAACTTGATGGTATGACCCTATTGATGAAGATATCACATACTTGTGATATGGGGGTCAAGTTGGTATTGACCTAAAAGCTTCATCTCTTCTGGCTAGCTTCATCATGCTAGAAAGTGCTGTGCACTATCAGAGGGAAAATTAAGCATCAGCTACTAGCTGTGAATGCTGTGAGATAAAGTAATGACCAGATGACAAAACATGCCCATGGATACAATAGTGGCACCAATGGCATGAGAGCAACCAACCACTTTCTAGTTGACTATAAAGCCCACTCCACAAGATGGAACCCATACCTGACATGGTAATCATGTATTGGTCTGAATGAAGATGACCCCCATGGGCTCATCTATTTAAATGTTTGGTCCCCATTAAGTGGAACTGTTGGGAATATTGGTGTGGCTTTGTTGAAGTGGGTGTGGCCTTATATGAAATTTATCACTATAGGTGGACATTGAGGTTTTAAAAGCCCACACCAGACCCAGTCTTCTTTTGCTCACTCATGCGTTCTCCCCACTCCCTCTCTCTCTTTCTCTTTGCATGCAAGTTGTAGACCTTATGAGCTCTCAGATGCAAGTCCAGAGCCAAGCCTGCCATTTTGATGGTCATGGAATAGCAATGTACTAACACTCTGAAACTGTAAGCAAGCTTCCAATTAAATGCTTCCTGTTATTAGTTACCTTAGTCAAGGTTGGAGAAATTTTCTTCTATGATTTAGTTGAAAATATTTTCTGTGCCTGTTTTTTGAACTGTTTTCCCTCTTCCTCTATTTTTACTATTCATAGATGGTTTTTCTTTTCATAGTGCCCCAGATTCCTGGATGCTTTGTGCCTCCTCCCAGAATATAACAATAAACAAGACAGAGGCTTTTGAAGGTTTCTTTTCTGATCTTGATTTAAGTTTGGTAGGCCATATATATATATATATATATAATTCACTCATTTCTTTTTGGTTTTCAAGTTTAATGGAGTACATATTTTTAAAGTACTCATATATTATTGTTTATATTTCCTTGGTATTTGTTTGATGCCTTCCTTTTCATCTCTAATTTTATTAATTTGAATTTTCTCTCTGGACTTTTAGATAAGTTGACTAAAGGTTTATAAATATTGCTGATTTTCTCAGAGACCCATTTTCTCTTTATTACATTGATTCTTTGTTTTAATTTTTGTTTTGTTTTTTTATTTTTGTATTTTACTAATTTCAGTCCTGAGTATGATCATTTCTTGTTTTTTATTCTTTTGGGGTATTTTTTCTTTTTGTTCTAGAAGTTTCAGATATACCATTAAGTTGCTAATATCTCTTCAATTTTATGTTGGTACTTAGTGGTATAAATTTATTTCTTAAACCTGTCTTCATCGTATCCCAAAGTCTTGGACATGCTCTGTTTCCATTTCCATTCAATTCATTTCCTTCTTGATTTCTGTCCTGACCCATTTTTTCATTCAGTAGTAAGTTGTTCATTTTCCATGAGTTTGTATACTTTCTGTTGTTGATATCCAGCTTTGATCCATGGTGGTCAGTTAGGATGCAGGGAATTATTTCAATTTTCTTACATCTTTTTGAGACTTACTTTATGTACAAATGTATAGTCAATTTTGGAGAAAGCTCCATGAGTTGATGAAAAGATATAATCTTTTGTGTTTGGGTGACATGTTCTATAAATATTTACTAAATCAGTTTGATTTGTGGCATTGTATAACTCCAGCATTTCCCAATTTAGCTTTGGTCCATTGGCAAGAGTGGGGTACTGAAGTTACCCATTATCACCATTTGAGGGTCAATAATGTGATTTTTAGCTGTAGCAGTGTTTCTTTTAGGAGCGTGGGTGCTCTGTTGTTTGGTGTGTGAATGTTTAGAATTGAAATATCCTCTTGGTCCTTTTTCTTTTGTGTGCATAGTATCTTTTTCTATGTCTTCTAGTTATTTTTAGTTTTAAGTCTATTTTGTCAGCTATAAAATAGCTACACTGGTTTCCTTTTTAGGTCCATTTGCTTAGAATATGTTTTTTTCATTCTTTTACCCTGAAGGGATGTCTATCCTTGATGGTAAAGTCTTTTTTTTAAAAGTAGCCAAAAGATGGATTCTGTTTCATAATCTAATTTGTTGGTCTGTGTCTTTTTATTGGGAAATTGAAGCCATTGATGTTAATAGTTATTAATGAACATTTTATTGATTCTTATTTTATTGTTATAGTGTAGGTTTTTCACCCCCTTTTTATTTACTCTTCTGGGATTATTTGTTCCTTGTTTTCTTGGGTGTGGTTAACCTCTTCAGACTGAAGTTTTCCTTCTTGTGCTTTCTGTAGAACTGGATCAGTAGATATATACTGCTTAAATTTGGTTTTATTGTTGAGTGGCTTTCTTTTTCCATCCATTATGATTGATACTTTTGCTGGGTATAGTAGTCTGGGATGGCATCTTTGATCTTTCATAGCTTTTAAGGATATTTGTCTGGGCTCTTCTAGCTTTTAGAGTCTCCATTGAAACATCAGGTTTTAGTCTAATGGGTCTGCCTTTATGTTACTTGGTTTTCCCCTTGCTAATGTCTATACTCTTTCTTCATTTGTATTTAGTATTTCTCATGTATATTTAGTGTTTTTATTATTATGTGTCATGAGGAATTGCTTTTCTGATCTTGTCTATTTGGTGTTCTGTGTGTTTCTTATACCATGATAGGTACCTTCTTCTTTAGGTTGGGGAAATTTTCTTCTATGGTTTTCTTAAAAATATGTTCTGTGCCTTTAACCTGGGTTTCTTCTCCTGCTCTATCCATATTATTGACATAGTTTGTCTTTTCATAGTTTCCCATATTTCCTGTTTTGTACATAGATTTTTTTTTAAGATATAACAGTTTCTATGACTGAAGTATTCATTTCTTCTAGCTTGTCTTCAGTACATGAGATGTTCTCTTCCATGTCTCATATTCTGTTAGTGAGGTTTACCTGTGAGGTTTTTGTTTGGCTTCTAAAACGTTTTACTTCAGTTTGGGTTTCCTTTAATTATTCCATTTCTATTTAATATCTTAAACTGTTTTCATTATTGTATTCTACTGCTTCTTTGTATTTTCACAGACTTTATTAAGTGATTTATCCAATTCTTCTTTAAAGTCCTTGACAATATTTACAATTGCTATTTTGAAATCCCTATCTTATGCTTCATCTATACTACATTCCTTGGGATCGATTGTAGTAGGGTTTTTGTGGAAGCATATTGTCTTGTTCATGTTGGTGGTTTTGTACTGGTGCCTAACCATCTGGAGTTGGGATGATTGAAGTGATTCTAAGTGTCAGTATCTGGTCTTTGTTTGGTGGGTATTTGATTCTTTGATTTATGTTATCCTCCTTGGATATTAGCAAAGTGTGGTGGGCGTGGGTTCCCTAGAAAGTGGTACTTCTGAAGGTCACTGGTTGACAGAGAGGAATAGTGATAGGCTAGGAGAAAGGCTGAGAGGAGCTATGATACAGAAATATGGGGATCCTTTCCACATCAAAAGTTGGGGTATCCATGGAGTTAGATGTGTGGTGGAAGAAGAGGCTTGTACAAGTAGACTGCAATAGGACAAATGATATGTCTTGAAAGACAGGGATGACGGGACTAGAGGACTCTGCATTTTTACCAAGAGTTGGCATCTCTAGTGAGTGGTGCTGAGATGGAAAGAGAAGCACTTGCAAACAGTTTGCTGCAGAGCTGATATTGGGACTGGAGAGATCATAATGGAGAACAGGAAGGACTGTGAAAAATATCTACCAGAGTTCCTTCCAGGTGTAGCCAATGGGGGTCTCTGATAGAAAGTATTTCTGTACAACAGTGGTTAACACGGAAATGAAGATGGTCAAGACGGGAGAACCAAGGGGGGCAGCACAGTAGAGCTAAGCTCTGTGAACAACAAGATCTGGCAGAATCTGCAGGAAATACAAGTAGAGTGAAAGGAGGGGCACCTGCAAGCAGGCTACTATAAGACTGGGAGTGAGACAGGAGAGATTGTACTGGAGGGCAGGAGGGAGAGTAAAGATTGCTTGTCTGAGTATCAGACCAATGTGGCTCCTGGGTCATGTGTGTTCTTGCAATGGCCTTCCAATCTGCTCATTTATCAGCCTACAACTGTCTCCTAAAGACCGCTGCAAAGCTGTTCCTTCCCACTCCTTTCATCTTGGCTAAAATGTTGATCTAAAAGAGACCTCCCTGGATCTGCCTCCTTAGTTACAGTGGGATCCTCCTGTACCAACTGGTCCCCATCTTGTCAGCACTGGCATGTGTGGCTTTTCTCTCACTATGAAAGAGCCAGCAAGATGACTCAGTATGTAAAGGCACTTGCTACCAAGACCAATTACCCATGTTTGATCCCTGGGGTCTACGTGGTGGAAGGACAGAACTCACTCTCATATGTTATCCACATGTGTATACATGGACCCATATCCTTGCACAAACAAGTAAATGTACAAGAATGTTTTACAATTAATAATCAAATTTATCTCTGCATTATTTTATTCACTTGAATGAGTGACAAGATTTTGGTTTTCTTGTTTAACATCTTCCCTATCTTTTAACACTTGAAACCATGCCTGACATATCCAAAATAAGTATTTATTTAACCCAAGGTTATTCATATACATTTATTTATGCATTTATTTATTTATTTATCCACTTGTTCATTTAACAAAGACATATTGGTTACTCTTTGTGTGCTAGGCAGGCATGAAGTAAGATTCCTTACCCCTAGGAAGCTTAAATTCTAGCAGAGGCAAGAGACAATGAGCTAAATATCATTACTTTACCTAACGTAGTAAAACATAGCAGATGCTATGAGGAGGAAATGTGGAACAGAGAAGCAGATTACTGGGGCGAGCAGCTGGGGAATGAAGGTGAAAGGGACAGATGGTTTCTGTGGTACAGAAGGTGGCATAGCTTACTTAGAAAGGGGGTGTGGCAACCAGATTCACGTCAGTCACAGAAGTCATTTCTGCAAAAGAAGAGCCCTGCTTCTGATGCCATAGTGGTAAGAATTGCAGCAATATGTTTTTCCCCTTACTGACTGAAAGATTCAAAAGGTAAGAAAATCAAGGTCTAAGCACCCAGCCAAGTTTTATTGAAAACACACACACAAAGAAAAAGAGGGTGATTACAATAAAGACCTGTCATTAACATTAACATTAAATATTAATATCATTAACATTAACAGTGCTTTCGCAGTATTTACAGTACTCTAATGATATTTGACTCCTGCCCCAGTTCCCCAGAGAGAGATGCATTCCTCTCATCTGTCGAATGAGACAAGGGTGGAGTGATGCCAAGTGCTCCTAATGTGTGTTCACTGTGTCTATGTCCTTCTGAGAAATGTTCCTTCCAACCTTGTGTTCCTCCTAGTTACACGAGAACTATCTGCCCTGTGGTGGCTGGCTTGAAGCCCATGCCTAACTAAACAAGATCTTTTCCTAGGCAATTTTTTTTTAAGTGTTGGAGGAAAAGGCATTTCCCCTCTGCTTGCAAAGATAAGGATATGGGCTGAGCTGCCATCACTCATTCACCTCATTCAACCATTCAAAGTCCAAGTTGAAGAGTGTCTGCTAGACAGCACTAAACAGAGGAAATCAGGTTGTTAAAAGACAAACATGGGTCCTTGGTCTCATGAGGAAGAAAAATAAGAAAGTCAACAAGGAGGAAGTGATAATTGTTTTGAATCTCAGTAAGTTTTCTGAAGAAAATCACCATGGTATTAAGATAGGAAAAGATTAAGAAACAGAAGTTGGTGCAGAGAGTCTCTCTGAGTAGAAAATGCTTGAATTAAGATCTTGAGAGATGGGTCAGTATCAGCCATGCAAATAAATGACTTGAGAACAAATATTTTTATAGAGATTCTGAGACAGAAATGGGCTTCATAAACCAAAAGCCACCAAAAGGAAATGTATTAGAACCACAACACTATAATAAATAGCTCGCATTGACTACTTATAGTAAATACAGCTTGATTTGGGCTTATGCTTCTCATGGCTCAAGACCAAAACCAGGCCTCTGTCAAGGATGGTGCATCAATGTAGGGGCTAGTGTTTAACCCTCCAGCCAGGAAGCATAGAAAAACCTGAATCTGGAAATCCTCTTCCGGGCCACTCCCATCATTAACCAGGTAATTCCCACTAGGCTCCTGAAACAGTCAATATATCTTTTAATAAGTAATGCTGCCTTGGAACAAAACTCTGTACTTTGAGAAGCATCTTCCAAATTCCATCAGGAAGTATTTGTGATTTGAAAATAGAGAACAAGGGAAAGAATTCAGGGCAGAGAGTCAGCCATGTGCCTTGCAAGATGAGGAAACCAGTGTGCAAAAATGAACCACCCACAGTAAGACCCAGAAGCAAGAGAAAGACCAGCGTTCCCTGTGAAGCCATAAAAGAAAGTCCATTTCCATTCCAGTTGGGTTTCTGTCTCTTAGACCAACACAGTCACCATTGGTTTCTAGATGTATATGGATAAGAAAAGGGTTGAAAACGTTTCATTGAAATTGTAACAGCTCTAGATCTGGATTACAGTCCTTCTATATCTTTACATGTGTTTCCTACTAATTGCATCCATTAACTATGCCTAATTTACTAGTTAAGATGGTAAAAATTCTTGCTCCAGCACATTTGTGTTTCCTTTCTGTACCCTCTCTCGTCTCCTCGTCCCCTCCAGTGCTAGTGCCCACTTACATTGGTGCTGTTCTTCATTCCTACCCCTGACAGAGCATTGTGATCAAATGTGAGAAGAGTAAATGCAACCTGCTGAGTACAGTATTGGTGTTTGTGTAGGTATAGTTTCAAGGTTGACCACTCTGGACTGGACAACCAACAAGGAGGCTCTAGGCATGTTCTGTCTATATATCTTTATGTACACACACACACACACACACACACACACACACACACACACACACACACCAAATAATCAAAGAAAAAGAGGCTATCAACTTGAGGGGAAGTCATGGACAGGTTCAAGGGAGGGTAACTGAAACAAGCTGGAGAGAGGAAAGGGAAGGTGATGTAATTCTATTTCAATTTAAAACATCTTTTAAAATCTGAAAAAAAAATATAAATGGAGCATCTCCTCTGCCCCACCTCCACTTTTGCCTGGTGTTAGAACTGAACCCCCTCACTGTGGATTTCCAGGCTCTAGAGCAATTTGAGTTCACTGTTAGAAGGTCTTAAACTTTGAAACAAGATCCTCCCACCCCACTTTAAAAATCACCCATGCAAAAACAGGCTTTCTGGTCCACAGCTTTGAATCAATCCTTTGAATCCAATCCTTTGAATCAACTTTCACATGCTCATCCCTGCAGCCACAATTGCGTGTCCAGATTAGCGGTGCCCTGGTTCTAGGTTACAGATGAGGACACCGAGGACTGGGAAGCTTAAATATCAAGGTCAACATCTTTCTGCTGCAAAGAACACACCTGAGACCAGTCAGGAGCAGCTGACTCTCAAGCCACTCCTGGCTTTTGGTCTGAATTATTTCTTGGCAAAAACTGCCACTGTGCATTCAGGACAGTCAAGTGTATTTAGAATGAGCTCAGGGAAGAGAGCAGTTTAATTAAAAGAAAAAAAAAATAGTTGACTTTCAGTGCCATTCTCCTCAATCCAAGATGGAAATTAATTTATAATAACCTTATCTTTTATTCATGTCATGCTGCATGTTTCAGAGTATATTGGCATCCTTTTATTTCCCAGCTAGATGTGAAATAATGGTGTGTTTCTAATGGGCTGTAAGTCACTTAGTGCTCAAAGAACATAGCTGAGTCTCGGGTAACCATTCAGGGAAGTCTGCAGCCACAGGGGAGTCACTCTGCTTTCCTTTTGATGAGTCATGATATTTAAAATTCAGAGGGCTGCTGCAGGCTTCAAAGCAGCCCTTTCAGATTGATCACTCCACAGTCTAACTCCATTAGCAGCCCAGGACAAAGAGACCTCATCCATTTTCTTCTAACAACCTCCTCCTTTCTTCTCAGACCAACCTGACAGAGCTGAAGTCATTTGGTTCTCCACCTCTGGCCGTCAGCAATGTCAGTGCTGCAGTGATGGTACTCATGGCCCCAGGAGGCAAGGTGCCCAAGGACCGCAGCTGGAAGGCTGCCAAGATCACCATGGCCAAGGTGGACAGCTTCTTGGATTCCCTGATCCACTTCGACAAGGAGAACATTCATGAGAATTGCCTCAAAGCCATCAAGCCATACCTGCAAGATCCTGCATTCAACCCAGAGTTTGTGGCCACTAAGTCCTATGCAGCTGCCGGCCTCTGCTCTTGGGTCATAAACATTGTGAGATTCTACGAGGTCTTCTGTGATGTGGAACCAAAGCGCCAAGCTTTGAACAAAGCCACCTCAGACCTCACAGCTGCCCAGGAGAAGCTGGCAGCCATCAAAGCCAAGATCAGAGTAAGTGAATCTAGAACCCTCCTGCCCAACACTGTAAATGGTCAAACACATGGCACCCTCTGACAGTCTCCAGAGCCTGACAATATAACACCTAAGGAGAAACCAAATGTTCATGCAGAAATCCATCCATTTTCAACTGGGACAATTTTCTACATTTCTTTCTCCAACACATACGGGCCAAAGAAGAAAAACCAACTGGGCAATTGGTTTATTATTCTAGTCCAAAATAATGAAGAGGGGAAGAGATTGTTCTCCTATAAAGAAAGTAGAGCCCTGGTTACACATAGCAGACCTAGCAGACTGAGAGTAGGATCGATGGAGTCTCAGCTGCTCCCTTATCAGCCAAATATGAACTAAATATTGTTGCACTTACAAAGAGTTAATGTTTTTGAGATGTTTTCCTCCTTGAAATGTAGATTGGCACTGCCTTAACTTCACCTTTTCTACCTATTATCTCCCTCCAGTTCCGGTCATTTTTGAAGCTGCCTCACTTTCTACAGTGTGACCATGTGGGCACAGTGTGTGGGATCTTCACTGTTTTAGGGATGTTCTTAAAAACAATGAATATTGATGGCACAAGCCTGTAATGCCAGCACTCAGGAGGCTCAAGCAAGAGGATCATGAGTTTGGGGCCAGCCTGAGCTACTTAGCAAGGTTAAATTAAGTAAATGAATAGTATGTTATGGATTCTAGTCCCAAGCTTGTTAGACTTTATAAGCACCACACATCATTAAATCTGATTCACTCAGGTTTGAGGGCTTGTTGTGACCTTGGGCTCACACTTACTAGAGAGAGGAGTACCTGAATTTCACTTTTACTGTTGTAATGGATAGGACCAGAATGGATAGAACACGGGCAGCTTGGTAGAGCCCTTATACAGCACACATGATGCCCTGTGCTGGAATCTCAGCCAAAAAGAAGATTAAAAATTAGTGAAGTGAGAGGTAGCAATCAGAAGGTTTAAAATAACGTAGTTTAAAAAACTGCCTGTCTCTACCAAGTCCCACCCCTCACCAAGAAGCTATTCACAGTGAATACCTCTGGGAAAGGGAAGTCAGTGTTCCCTACTGGGTGTAACAACCATACTCCAGGGCAGGTAGAAAGCCCAGGAAGAGCTGGTGGCCAGAAAATGGTCTCCATGGTTTGTGTTAAGGATTTTTTTCTATTTTTTAAATGTTTTGCTATTTCTATACTACTAATTTTTTTGTTTTGTTTTGTCTTCTCTTGTTTTTTTTTTCTTTTTCCTGAATTGCTTTTTTTTTTCTTCAATAGAATGTGTGAGAGAGAAAGAACAGGAAGTTGGTTTGGGTAGGGAGGTAAGGAGAACCTGGGAGGAGTTAGGGGACAGGAAAGATTATGATTAAAATATACTACATGAAAAAAATAAATAAGTAATCTGTCCATCTCAACAGACCTTCAGTCTCAGCTGTAATATTTACTTCTTGTGTCCTTGGAGTGCTCAGACTTCAGCTCCCAGAAGGAAACTAGACAAAATAATAGTACCTGCCTTGTGGGATTGTACTGAGAACAGAAGGCAACCAAGCGTGGAGCATGAGCCAGAGGCAGCCTGTGACAAAACAAACAGCAAGAAGGGCCTTAGGGGGACTATGACCATTACTATCACTGCTCTCCCTCTGCCCACACACCTGTTTCCTATGCTGTCAGTCACATGCACATGCAGTCATATGCATGCGTTCAGTTACTGCCACAATAAAGTGCAAACCAAACAATGTCCAGGATCTCCTGTCCCTCCACATACATTCCAAGCAAGTAAGATTCGTGCTGCAAATGTGTGGTAATGATAATGCAGGTCATACGGACTGAGAATTCCGATGTTGATGTGTTGCATGGGTTCATTGATGGTCTGCTGAAAATCTGAACATGGGAGATCATTGCAACCAGTCTCTCTGAGTAATACAAATACTTAAGACCGGGGTGTAGCTCAACAGCAATGTATTTTAGGCTGTGCACTCAATCCATAGCATCTTAATAACAATAATGACTTGGGTGAAGAAATTAATCTCTTCTAAATACCTGTTTTAGAAACCCAGGGGTTCATGTGCCATTTATTTCAAACAGGTGGGAATGGTCATAGTCAATCCTCCACAAGTACAAAATCCTTAGCATTCCCATTGCAGCTTTTGGGTGGGGGAGGGAACTTTCTAATAATTTTCATATTGTTCAGTCTCTCCCAGAAAAGTGTAAAGGACTGAATTTTTAAAGACTTGTTACTCAAGTTATTTTAACTAAAGGAACATTTGGTACAGAGGGGATGTTTTAGAAATGTTTATACCTTTCCAGTAGCCAAATTCACATGATGGGCCCACTCAACCTGGGAATGCAAGAAGACTCTGAAAAGAACACTTGGCTACCACAGCAAGTGTTCCTTTTCTGCCAAAATGTTTGCTGCTTTTAACCACCTCCTCTCCTTTCCATGCATATACATGGGCCTGTTAACATCCCAAGAACATGAATGAGAACTCATGACTACATCACAAATAAAGAGCCAGCACCTATCCCACCTGGGCCAAAAGATCCCTCTCCATTGCTACTGAGATCCCCATAGCTTTTTCCACTCACACACGAATAGTCATACATTTACACTTACACACACACACACACACACACACACACACACACACACACACACAAAGCAAGCTGTGGAACTGGAGAGATGGCTCACTGGTTAAGAGCACTTGCTGAAGTTAAGTTTCCCAGGACCCCTATCAAGCATTTCATCTCATAGTCGTCTGTAACTCCAGCTGTCACTTTAACTGTAACCTGTAACTTGAGTGCAAACACACAAACACACATACACACACACGCTTTGTTAACAGCATTGGTCTGAGTGGTAGGTTTTGGGTGGCTTTTGTTTGACCATCTGTATTTTTATTTCTACAATAGGCATATATTGGCATATACAATTTATAAAGCATAATGGTAATAAGAGCAAGTTGGAAATTTTCATTGGGAAATATCAAACAGTAGTAAAAGGTCTTCATTAGAAACAGCAGTCCTTTTTTAATTCTTTGATCTGCTTAGACAAGTTGAGGCCATCTCAGGGACTGCTACATAGTAGCTGATCTCCTTGGGTCTGGATCTCATAGCTACCCCTGAAGTTGTTCAGAACCCACATGAAGACCGAACTTCATATCTGCTAGATATGTGCAGATGCCTAGGTCCAGCCCATGTATGATGCTTTTTGGTTGGTGGCTCAGTCTCTGAGAGCCACTAAGTATCCAGGTTAGTGGGCTGTTGGTCTTCCTATTGAATTCCTATCCCCTTCAGGGCCCTCTGTTCTTTCCCAGCTCTTCCATAAAATTCCCCAAGCTCTGCCCAATGTTTGGCATATTTTCTTTTTAAAAAATATTTTTATTTTATGTGTTATGTGTGCTTTCCTATATGTATATATGTGCACTATGCATGTACCCTAAGTCCTTAGGGACCAGAAGAAGGTGTCAAATCCCCTGTAATTGGAGCAGCTGCTGGTTATGAGCCACCATGTAGGAAATGAAACCTGGATCGACTACATTAGCAACAAGTGCTCTTAACCACTGAGACCTTTCTCTAGGTCCCAACTTACTTTTTTAATAGCCTCTTTCCCTCCATACAGTTTCTATCTTTTTTGGTTTTCATACATTATTTCCTTTTATGTAACCTCCGTTGTCCATCCATTCTCCATCCACCAACCTCATCAGGTCATTATCTCCAATATTTTTCTCCCTTGTTCCTAGTTCAGAGCTCCAGTCATGTTGAGGATAAACAAGGACTGCTGATTCATTTCTTGGGCTGGATTCAGTGGTGTCCGAAGCCCAGACTACCTCCTTTCTTGGCTTATCATTTTATTTTTGCTGTAGCCCATCCTCAAGTCACTTACTCAGGAAAGTGCAGTGTTAAGTGAGAAGTTAATTTTTAGAACAATTACAGTCTGGAAATGTCCTTATTTTGCTAACAAGAAATAAGGACTTTGTAGAGTATCAAAATCTGAATTGCTCATTTCTCTTCCTTGAATTGCTGAACAATTTCTGCTCTAATCTGCTGAGCTGCCAGCATCCTGCTCACCTTTCCAGAAGCAATTTGACCTTTTTACTCACAGTACCTGATACTCCACACTGATGTATTTAGCTTTCAATCTTTATTATGTATTATCAATTTCATACATGTATGTGATGAATTTTGGTCATTTTCACACATGCCTCATTGACATCTCTGAACTTACCCTTTCCCACTGCAACTCCTACTCCCTACTCCTGCTTCTGTGTGTTCACATGTGTATGTGTGTGCATACATCTCTGTGTATGTGTGATTGAGTTTAACTAGAGTTGATTGCATGAGCATAAATAGGGTTATTTACTTATCCACAGTGGCTCCATCATTGAAGAAAATGACACCCCCTCCCCAGGAACTATTAACTGTCAATAGACCGTCAGAGAAGAGTGGAGCCTCATCAGCTCCTCTCTTATCCATTGTGAAGTGATGACAGGCTCAGTCTTAGACAGGTCTTGTGCCATAACCACAACTACTATGAGTTTGATTTAAACAACTATATCATGTCCAGAAGACAGTATTTCATAGCACAATTGCCCACCTTCTAGCTTTTATGTTCTCCTACACACACACACACACACACACACACACACACACACACACACACCACTTCTGCAATGTTCCCTGAGTCCCAGAATTCCTATCAATGTCTTTTTTAGGTTAACTTTCAGTGCTTTGACCAGTTAAGAATCTCTGTGCTGATCACCACTCACTACAAAAAGAAGCTTCTCTGACCAAGGCTGACAGCAGCATAATCCGTAGGTATAAATATTTAGAAGGTAGTTCAACAACATGTCCATTTAGCAAAATAACAGCAGTAAGCTCCTCGACCCAACAACTATAGCCTTGTCAGGTCATGGAATTTTGGCCAGGTTTACAGTTCTAGGTATGAGTTCTCTCCTATGGAGTAAGCCTACAATCCAATCAGAAGGCAGTTGGTTACGCCTCCTTCAGGCCCCTGTATTATTGCACCAGTGGCCACATTTTGTTTAGCAGGTTGTATTTTGAAAAGTTCACAGCTGGATAAGGATATTAATGACTTTTCCCTCCCAGCAGCCTGCTTGACACCTTCCAAGACTATGAAAGCTAGCCAACAGAGAGGCTTCCAGGTCAGTCCTAGCTTGATGCGCTTTACCCTAAACCAAAGTTTGTGGTATCTTCAGCAATAGGGTATTACCATCTAGCTCTGGTGCACAATCAAGAGGAATGGCAATAGCCTGCATTATTTTGGATGGCTCCTGGGGCCTCCCTGGCCAGTGGCTTTTAGGAGGCATCCCATGCCTTGGTACTTAGATTTTCACTTTTCACCAATGGTTTCTGAGACGAGTATTATCTACCCAGTGCGGGATATCTCATTTCAAACTCTTTTAACTGTAGATTTAATAAGCTTGGAACATAGATTTCCATACCACTTTTTTGTACCTCCTTAGTTTGAGATAAGCCCTACTTAACCTTCTTGTCTTCCCTGTCCACCTCCCAACTTCCATCTCCACTTAAACCCTTCCTCCTCAAATACAGCTCCATCTTTTTTCTGTCACCTGTTTCTAATATCCTATTTTTTTTTATATTATTCATGCTGACATGGGAAGACTACTGTCTTCAGCTCTGACATATTGTTTTTTTCTTTGGCAATCTCTCTTCCATTTTCTTTGAAATCTTGTCTTCTGTGATACAAGTAGATTAGATGTTGAACCTCCTAACTTTGTCCCCTATTTTCCCTCATCTTTTTGACTGTTTGTTCTCAGGCTTTCTGGGAGATTTCTGACTCTTTGCATAGTTCCTAAAATCATCTTTATTACCCACACTCGAATCACTATTGTTTGTATACATTTACAGTTAAATAAATCATGGTGACTCCCCATAGCAGTTTTGTTCTGTCTTCTGTTTAATAAAATTTTGTTCTCATATCATAGCTAAACCACCTGGCTGAGAACTGGTCATGAGGCCTTTAATGCTGTTCTTGCTGCTATTGAGAGTCCCATCTTTTCCTCCTACCATTGTTTACTTTAATCTAGGCTTTTGCTTACATCTTCTGTCTGCTGTGTCTTGGAAGATACTAAGATGTCATGGCCACTGCAGTAATGAACACACAGCAGCTGTGATCACCTGTGGAAAACCTACAGAGACGTGAAAACTGGAGGAGGGGGTTAGGAGGGAAGAGGGACTAGTGGGCACAGTAAGATAGAAAAGGATAATGGGGTAAAAATAACACGATCACGATATACTGTACCTAAGTCAGATGTCAACAGTTTAAAGAAAACCTTTTTTAAAAGCTGGTATTATCTCTAACTGATAAAGGCAGCTCTAACTGATAGAATTCATTTCTAAGATCAGATGAGCTGTGCTGGATGCACCCTAACTACTACAGGCTCTCCTTCATGGTGATACTGAATTCTACATACGGGCAGAGATACTCTTCGGGGTGTTAATAGGCTCCTGTTTGCTACCCACCCTGTCACACTTCCAAAATCTCCAATTTCTGGAAGGCTGTACAGATAGATACCACTCCTGGTGATCTGTGGGAGCCACGGCCTCTTCTGCCCTTCTTCATCCATCCCACACCTCCATTGGCATGGTCTTCCATCATCCTACTGGACCGTCTCACTCCTGAATAATGCCCATTGATTCACCGAGTGCACAGAGCTTATGCCTGGTGTAATTGCTTCCTAGTCACTTTAGTGATAACTTGGGAAGAAGTGGAGATGATGGGTGTGCTCAGTCTGTTAATCCTATGCCTTGCCTGCTACCTTTCAAAGTGTTCTGTTGTGTAAGCTCAGAAACCATCTATATATCTTACGCCTTAGCAAGAGCCCACAATGCAGCCTAGACTTCAGTTACTGCATAGACACAGGATGTGTGCAGAAGTATTGACTGTGCATCCCTGTGTGTTCACCTATGTGAATGTACACTCTAAAGGTGACATTAAGGTGACTTAAATCTTGATAAACTTGGAGGGGAAATTGAAGTTATGACTTTCCTAAAAAAACATCCTGCCCTTTCTGATAATGGGGTAAAATTGATGAGGAATAAGTAATAGTTTCAGCAGAAGGCAGCCAGCCTAGCTTCATCCCAGTCTGGCATATCCAGTTAGTGGTCTCCCAAGTCCAAGCTGGGATCTGCAATCAAGTCTAGTTTCTCCAGCTTTGCTGTGCTTTTGCTGCCAACAGCAACAGCTGTACTTTGTAAACTCACTGAAATCCTCCCCCCATCACAAGAAAAGGTGAGACTCATATCCCCTTCCTCTGCTGCATACCCATCTCACCTCATTGCCTATATACAAGTCAGAGCTCTCAGCTTTGATTAAACATCTCTAGGCTTCCATCTCATGCTCCCCCTGCAGGAAGAAGCTGAGGTTGTCTCTAAGCACTTCCTGTAGTCATTCTCACTGGGTTTCCTTTCTTCCCCCTTCCTCGATATCCTTAGCCTCTTTGCCTTCCCCTACCCAGCATTTTCTTCTAAATCCTCTTCCCATGAAGCTTTATCTCAGAAACACTAAAGGTAGCTTGGAATTACTGACAGACTCTGTGTCCCTTCCTCAACAGCACCTTAATGAAAACCTGGCAAAGCTCACCACCAAGTTTGAGAAAGCAACAGCAGAGAAACTCAAGTGTCAGCAAGAAGCCGAAGTGACCGCAGGCACCATTTCCCTTGCAAACCGTCTGGTGAGTGTGAGCCCTAATCACATTAGCGGTGCTTGTCAAGTGCCTCAGAGGTGTGAAGAGATGAGCTCAGCGCAGTGCGGCTTTGACTTGCCTGTGGGAGGGAGAGTATATTAAAACGTGCAGAGATGCCAGGACTATGACCTGAGAAGCGTGGGGACTCAGTCTTCTCTGTTCAAAGATGATTTCATAAGGAGGTAGTTGGACCGAAGTTTACACTGGATCTACAAGACAGCTGCCACAGGTGTGGCCATGCATCTCAGATATACATGGGCCAGAAGAGCTATCATATTGTGGGTCAATTCTAAAGTTTGTATCCATGTGCAAGATTAGGGACTAAGATGCAGAAAGGAATGACTGACCCTAGTATATCTGAACATGACCTTATTTGTGCACACCTGTGTGTACACAAACGGAAATATGGGAGACAGGAGCAGACTCTGGTCTTCCTGAAAAAACAAGTCTAAATGTTAGAGCAAAGGTGTTTCTTTTAGGGCATCTGTTGCTATATAACAAATTACCCTTCTCCAAAAATTATTTAAGGGGCAAGTGTATATATGCTATCCTTGGTTGGAATAGGAGAGAGCTGATACTGGTGTGGAGAGGACCAGAGGAAGATATGAAAGGGGTTAAGTGGTGTTGCATGTCTCCTGAAATTTTGCCCAGTGTTGGAGAGTTACAATACATACTATGTTTATAAGATGAAGATTTCCCTTCTTGTTTCATAGGAACTGTTTTGGAAAACAAAATACCACAGTAACCATTCTACAATAGTTCAGAATTTTGTAGAATTTAGCTTTCAGTGTTGTCTCCATGCCTGGGGAATTCAGTGTTACTCAGGCCTGGGGCTGAGCTGGGTTGGAGAGTCCAGAATAATAACTTTCTTCACCTGATATGTACCTTAACAGGTAAGGATAGTAGGGTAGACTCATTAAGGTCTCCCTCTCCCTCTCCCTCTCCCTCTCCCTCTCCCTCTCCCTCTCCCTCTCCCTCTCCCTCTCCCTCTCCCTCTCCCTCTCCCTCTCCATTCCTTTCCCCCATCCCTCTCCCTCCCTCTCCCTCCCCTCCCTCTCTCTCTCTCTCTTTCTCTCTTCCCCTTCCCGCCCCCCTCTCTTCATGAAATCTCTCTAGTAGAGTCATCAGATAGGATGGAACATCTCTGATTACTCTACTGAAGTGTATTCTATCACAGGACTCCACAGGACTCCACAAGCCAGTGTTTCAAGAGGCGGATATCATTCTCATAAAACTTGGAAGCAAACTAACACAGTGCCAATCAATTCTGCCTTAGTCTATTAAATAGTTACAAATTCAAGGGTCTCCAAATAGACCACTATTACTCTTGAAATAGATGACCTGCTATCCTACTATGTGCTCAGTCTATTTAACTCTAACCTGCCTTTATGAGAACAATGTAACCAACCTTCCCATGCTTTGCCTTTCTTATGTAATCAGATTTACAATCTAAACTAATACAAAGCTTTAATCTTAAATTATGTGTTCCCATGCCCACAACCCATAGTCAGCTATGTGGAGATAGACACCTATTACTTCTGTCTTGTGTCTGTTTTGTTTTGTTTTGTTTTGTTTTGTTTTGTTTTGTTTTGTTTTGAGATGGGCTCTCACCTTATAGTCTAGACAATCCTCCTGCCTTGGTTTCTTGAGTCTTGAGATTACAGATAAGTGCCACCATCCCTAACTTTTGATGAGAGATCAAAGAATCTGTGGCCTTTTAAAATTCCTCATGGCTTGCATTTCTAGCACACCCAGCATAGAAGACTGGAGATCAGCTTCTACTGAGAGCGATTTCTCTTTAGCTTTGAATCTTTGCAGCACCACCTTAACCAAAGTAGGGAAATATAGCCAATTCCTATCCTCGCTCATTCCAGCTACAGCCATATTTCCTTTAAGAAGCCATGTGTAGTAGCCATCACTGGACTGAGCTATGGTTTAGTGAAGAGGTTAGACCACATGTTTTCCAATTGCTGTGTGTGCTGATGTTGCATTAAGACATAGAAAATAGAAATGAGAGATAGGAAGGTTCTTCTTAGAGTGGATTAGACCAAGAATGAGATAAGTAGGATTTCTCACTTCTCTCCCTATGTCTTCCCTGTCTCAACTTTCTGGTCTATGTCCTGTCTGTTGTATTTATCTGATCTGTACACATTGTCTGTTCTTAACAAAGGACATTGCTCCTAGACTATTGAACAGAATAGAAATCAATGGTATGGAAAAGGAATGAAGGTTATTTTTCAACAGAAATCTTTAACAGAATTTACCAGAAAGAGGTTACATTACTGACCATGACTGAACCAGAATAGCTCTCAAAACCTCACAGATGTAACAACCAATATCCACATGTTGTTCCCAATATTTGTGGGATATTTGTTTTAAGGTTGTTTTCAATCTGTTGGCTGCTTTCAGAAAATAATTACCACAACATATACACACACATACTTTACTATGAGTCAGGGGCATGGGAGTACAAATTTAAGATTAAAGCTTTTGTTAGCTCAGGTTGTAAAAGCTGATTCCACAAAAAGAGCAGAGCATGGTAAGGTTAATTGTATTGTTCTCATAAAGGCAGGTTAGTGTTAAACAGGCTGACCACATAGTAGGATAGCATATAGACCTAAACAGTCTCAAATCATATTATCAGCTTAGATGCAAGAACAGGCAGAACAATGTGTGTCCCCAGTTACAGGTGGGACAAGCTGCTATGCAGCCATTAGATGATCAATTTTATCAAATGTTTTGGTTTGGAGAAGGCACTCCTCTGACATACAAGAAATCAGCCAGATCTGGTACTCAGTACTCAGCATAGCCTTCTCCATCACTGGGGACTCCTCCATATGGATTTCCATGGAAGGTTGTGGAGCTGGGTATATGGATGTACAGGCACCAAAGCCACTTCTGGCTCTACCAACAGAGATTCTGTAGAGAAACTTGGACTTCACTGTTCTAGTTTAATGTGACAGGGCTTTGTTGTGTTGGAAAGTCCCTTCTGCCTCTGCCAGCCCTAACAATATATAACATTCACCTCCCAAGAAGAGAGATGTCTCCCAAATATGAGCCAGGCCAGTTAAGATGTGTTCTACAGTCCCTGGTATTTTGTACACATTCATGTGTATATACCTTCTCTCACTCCCTTGATTCTTTATATCCAGCACTTAGGGAAGAGAAAGAAGAAAAGGCTAATTTTTGAACATGTCTTACAGACCAGGCACTATGCTGAGAGGGAACATACATGAACATGTTTCACAATACCCCATGGAGTTGGTATAGCAATCTCCACATGTAGAATGAGCAGGATGCTACAACCTGCATTCAGAACCTGTTATCATTCCACAGCCCATGCGATGCACAATACAGAGTAGAGGCTCGTGTGCTGGAGCCACATGGTTCCGGCAGCTAGAACATAGCTGATTGGAAGAGCTGCAGGATGGAATGGGGCATGCAATGATTTATTGAGACTTCCTCCCGTGGGCACATGGCATGTAGCATCCTGGACTAAATGCATGGCTCTGTGGGCTCCATCTGATGCTTCTCTCTCCTTTCTGCCTTTTAAATGGCAGGTTGGAGGACTTGCTTCTGAAAACATAAGGTGGGCAGAGGCTGTGCAGAACTTCAGACAGCAGGAAAGGACCTTGTGTGGCGACATTCTGCTTACTACAGCTTTCATTTCCTACTTGGGCTTCTTCACTAAAAAGTACCGAAAGAGCCTCATGGATGGGACCTGGAAACCCTATCTGAGCCAACTGAAAGTATGTAAGGCTTGAATTTGTCCTGTGTGTGTCACTGAGATCATATGACCATAATAGCCCAAACCTTCCTGTACTGTGTATGCCCTGTCACTCCAACCTGAGCTTCAGACATGGGACATGCACACTCATATTCTCTTCCCTGCCAGGCATTGTGGTCCTCTGTCCTTTAGTCCAGCTAGAATCATGGGTCTTAATGAGGCTTTCATGGGAACTCCATGATTTGGTCCTCTATGCTCTGGTTCTTTGGTGGACCCTGCCAACTGGCTTGCCTCAAAGTGGTGAAACCTGGGAGACACCAAAATACCTCTGAGCTCCAGAGGACATCATGTGACAGAGCTTAGATGACAGAACATCACGTGATAGATGCTGTGAGGGGAGTTCCCTTTCTGTTCTTCATGGCCCATTGTTGTTGGATTCCTAACCATACCTTTGGTTTGTACCTATGGTTCAGAAACACAGCAGTGAAAGCAAATTTGTCCACCAATGCTCAGGTGCTCTTCCATGGGCCACGCAGCCTGCCCTCTCTGGGTAATCATTCCCAGACCCTCCCCCTGTGTCTCAAAGTAATGGAATGGGAGAAGTAGGGTTCTGGCTGCCTATTAAAGGAGATTCTGAGCCAAAGGAAAGTACATATGGCCTGAATTATCCTGTGTGTACTACTGAGATCATATGACCATAGTCGCCCAGACCTTCCTGTACTTACATATGCACTGTCCCTGCAACCTGAGCTTCAGGCATGGGACATACATGCAACATGCCCTTGTCATATTCTTACTGCTCAGACTCATCAATTCCCAAACAGTAACCAAAAATTTTAAGTATCCTACATACCATGTCAATGGAATACAAAAGAAATCCCAGGTCAGGATGGCGTCAGTACATTCACAATCCAATGGAGGTGGTTAGGTCCACAGACTTCCTCAGCAAGAAGGGTGAGCATATTCACATTGTACCCTGAGGTGTATCCCAAACTCCACTCATAATTATAGTCCTAGAATGCAAACTGCATTTTGTATAGTGATGGCTAAGTTTTCCCAGATCAGCTCATAAAATTCTGCCTACTTGATAATTTTGATGAGGTGGTTTAAAAATGGTTACAGTCCTGAGAATAGCACAGATACTAGTTCAGCAGTAACTAGTGGCACTAGTTATGTTAATTCTTTGAGGTAACAGTACTAGTTGAGCTGTGATTTCATTCATCATGAACTCATGGAGGGAGAACTGTCAAGCAGAGAAGATGAATGACTCTTAGCAGCATAGAGGGGTTGGGTGTGTTTGAGACTTATATTTTGTGCCACAGGCTCCTTTGGCAGTGTCTTAACATGGTTTGGGATTCTATAACAGAGTGCTGAAGAGCAGGTAATCAATAAAGAAGATATTTACTTAGTTCATGATAAAGCAATCTGGCAAGTCTGCTGAAGACCTCAGTATGTTGGCATCCCATGTCAAAAGGCAGAAGAGTAAGAGAGTGAGAGCCAGGGAGATAGATGGGACCAAACTCACATCTGTGACCCATGATCACAGGAGCTAATTCACTCCCATGATACAAATGGGAGCCATTTACAGGGCAGATCCACAATGACCTGCTCACTGGGGATTAAACTTTTAACACCTAAGTTTTAGGGAACACATTCAAATCACATAAAGCAGTCTGGTAACATCTATGAATCCCAGAACAATGTTTTATTCATAAGATTACAATAAAAATATGGTAAAACACATTTCTGGTTTTGTTTTATTTTGTTTTCTCCACATAGCTCAGGCTTACCTCAAAATAACAATCCTCCTGCCTCTGCCTGGCTACATGAAGCTTCTCCGAGGAAATCAGCCACAGGGTACTCTTATTCTGAGATCAGAAATGTGTCATGTCTTAAGCTTGGTAGAGTGTCATATATGTGTGACATATATGTAATTACAACAGTTAGGAGGCTGAGACGAGAGGATTGTGAGTTCAAGGTCAGCATGAGCAACATAGTAAAGACATTGGAGGTAAGGAAGAGAAAGAAAGAGAGAATATGTCTTAGTTGGGGTTTCATTGCTCTGAAGAGACATCAAGATCACAGCAACTCTTATAAAGACAACCTTTAATTGGGACTGGCTTACAGGTTCAGAGGTTCAATCCATTATCATCAAGGCAGAAACACAGCAGCATCCAGGCAGGAATGGTACAGGAGGAGCTGAGAGTTCTACTTCTTCATCTGAAGGCTGCTAGGAGAAGACCGGCTTCCAAGGTTTTAAAGCCCATGCCACAGTGGCACACCTACTTCTAGACCACACTTTCAAATAGTGCCCCTTGGGCCAAGCATATTCAACCACCAGAAAGAAGAGGGGGCACCTGATGCTATATCATGGGCCATCTGTTTCCTTCATTTAAACTCATTTAACCTTTGATATTGTAGCATGATGTTCTCACCTATAAATTTTACACTCTGGGTTTGTGTGATTGAGTTGAAAAAAAAAGTCATGTAAATGTCATCGTGTTTTAAGTAAGTTGATGACTTTTGGGAGAACACATTCAAAGCTGTTCTGGATATCATGTGGCCAAAGGGCTTCCACTTGAACACGCCTATAGGAAAAGGAGATGGTTTAAATAGTTTCCCTGAGGTAACTAGGCAAAACAAACTGCAAAGACAGTTGAATCAAAGAGTTTAAGTGGTGTTAAGTTTAAACCTTAAAACCATTATTCTAAATGAAAGTGGTCAGACACAAAAGGTCACATCTTGTATGATTCCATTTTTATTAAATATCCAAAGTAAGAAAATCTATAGAGACAGAAAGCATATTAGTAATTGCCAGGAGCTTGCAGTAGAGAGATGCAGGGAGGAATTGTTTAATGAGCCTGAGTCATCCTTTGGGGCCATGAAAATACCATGAGAGTAATGGACCGAGCTGAAAGCCACGTAGCCCTGTGACTGTGCTTTCCTCCACCAAACTGTACACCTTACAATGGTTCATTTTACATTGTGTAAATTTTACCTCCTTTTAAAAGTACATAAGTCAATGGAAAAGATTGTTTATAGAAGAATTAGGTGAGCCGAGAGAGGGCAAAATAGAAAAACTGAAAGGATTCTTCAGCCCTGAGAGTACGTAGAGTGATGTGTGTAGAGTTCTCAGGGCTGAGGGGGTGTGTGTTCAAGGTATGCTTGCTTTGGGGGCGGTGGGGTTATGAGCAGCCTTGAGGAGGGAAGATTAGGTTAGGAAAGAGGGAGCTTCCCTAGCCCTTTACAAGCTGGTAAAATAGATGAGGGGAGAGAGTGGTCTATGTGAGCTGGTACTGTCACCAGAAAACTGACTTGAGAAACAGAGAAAAATGGTAGAGAAGTAAGTGTTCACATGGTTATGGACATTATAGATTAAGGTATGAATAATCACGCTGGCAAGATAGCTCAGTCTTCAAACCTAACTACCTGAGACAGATCGTAGACACCCACATAGTAGAGGGAGAGAACCAATTCCCCCAAAATATATCCTGACATTGACACATGTGCCATATCATGTTTGCACCCACCCACATACATATACATACATGCACATGCAATAAATAATTCCTTTAAGGATATAAATAGCATATAAAGGAATGTGACTTAGATGAATATACTAAAGAACAAAGAATTGGTCACAGAGTAAATTTCTATTGCTCATCCTTCAGTGTGCTTTCAGCAACAGTCACACTGCCAAGAAAGCCCACATCAGGAGGATGTTGGTCTTTCTTTTAAAGAGGTTATGTTACGTAGTGAGATCCTGTGGATTCTCCCTCACAGAGACAGAGTTTTCCATTTACAGTGCTATCTCTTCATCAGGTTCCTATCTCAGCCACCCCAACCCTGGACCCCCTGAGGATGCTAACTGATGATGCTGATGTAGCCACCTGGCAGAATGAGGGCCTCCCTGCTGACCGCATGTCTATGGAGAACGCCACCATCCTCATCAACTGTGAGCGCTGGCCGCTCATGGTTGACCCTCAATTGCAAGGCATTAAATGGATCAAAAACAAATATGGAGAACTCCGGGTCACCCAGATTGGCCAAAAGGGGTAAGTGGCTGGCCACACAAGTTGCCACTGTTGCCTTTTGTATAAGAAGAAAACATTGCATGGAGCAAACATAAGTCCTGGTGGCTTTTTTCCCCTCTTTTGACCTCTCCATCAGGTAACTATCCTGATTTCTTGCAGGTTTCCTTCTCAGTTTAAGAAATATTGAAGCAAGAGACTTGAGTACCAGCTCTGTGCTCGTTCTCATTAGAAATCATGCACTGTCGGTAGGATGATTCTAGTTTATAATTTATTATACATTTCATAGGAAGAGAAGAAAAATCCAATACAGAGAAACAGTAAACATTTAAGAAAGCAGAAACACTGCTACCCTTACCTTTGTATAAGGTGTATATATATCAAATTATTACTCTATACCTCACAAGGACATACAACTACTATATGCCAGTTAAAAGGATGCTGTACCTTCTCATCTCATCTGGGCATACTTTGTCACCATCTCTGGTGTTTATCTCTTTGACAATTATTAGTTATCAAATAGACAGTTTCAGAATCACCTAGGAGTTAAGCCTCTGGGATGCCTGTTGAGAATCATCCTGTCTAGGTTAGCTTTCAGCCCTTAATTGGGTTAATTGAAGTAGAAAGAACTCCCACCTAAAACGGGTGGCACTATTCCCTAGGCTTGGGTCCCAAACTATATAAAAAAGAGAAAGCTTCTGTGGTAGTTTCAATGAAAATGCCCCCCACAGACTCATAGGGAGCTACATTTTTAGGAGGTATGGTTTTGTGGGAGTGGGTGTAACCTTGTTGAAAAAGTCATTGATGGTAAACTTTGAGGCTGAAGAAGCTCAAACCAGGTCCAGTGTCATTCATTTTTCCCACTGCCTGCATATCCAGATGTAGGACTTTCAGTTACCTCTCCAGCACCATGTCTATCTGCATAGTATCATGCTTCCTGTCTTAGTTTGGGTTTCCATTGCTGTGAAGAGACACCATGACTCAAGCAACACTTATAACATTTAATTGGGTAAAGAACAACATTTAATTGGGCTGGATTACAGGTTCAAAGGTTCAGTTCATTGGTGTGGAGCAAAGCAGGGTCCAGGCAGGCATGGCATATGAGGAGCAAAGAGTTCTATATCTTGATTGAAAGGCAAGGAGAAGATTGGCTTCCAGGGAGCTAGGAGGAGGGTCTCAAAGTCCACACCCACAGTGGCACACTTCCTTCAACAAAGCCACACCTACTCCAACCCCCCTCTTAATAGTGTTACTCCACAGGCCAACCATATCCGAACCACCAAACTTTCCATTATAACAATGGACTAAAGCTCTGAACTACAAGCCAGCCAAAATTAAATGCTTTCTTTTATAAAAGTTGCTGTGGTCATAGTGTCTCTTCACAGCAATAGCATTGACTAAGATACTAGCTGAGCATGGGCATTCTACTCCCTCTCATTTGGAGTTATGAATGCAATTTGATCAACTACCTCAAACTCCTCCCTCGAGACTTCCCCTGATGGACTGTGCCCATGTGTCAAAATAGATGTTTTTCCCC
This sequence comes from Rhabdomys pumilio, assembly GCA_030674055.1. NCBI lineage: Eukaryota > Metazoa > Chordata > Mammalia > Rodentia > Muridae > Rhabdomys > Rhabdomys pumilio. The sequence goes on from JANHMN010000002.1 coordinate 54,068,633, forward strand.
TTGAGCCAGGTCAGGCCTGATGGTACATTAAATACCAGCCAGCAGTAGTTAGGACCTGCTCTTGAGGGAGGAGAGCAACCTGGTCACTCTATTAGGTTTACCCTGTTTGGCCAGGCTCGTGGGCTCTTGAGTTTTGCTGCCAGCTTGTGCCCCCTCTACAACATGACTGTTCTCATGATGTTAGACATGCATTAGCAGGCTCATACTGACATCAGTGGAGGCCAGCTGACTGACACCTGTCACTCCACGTTCGCTGCATCAGAGAATACAAATCATGAGGGCCATGAATGGACAAAACAGAGTCCCCAGGGACTTGCCTGGCAAAAACAATTGTCAGGAGGAAGTGACTAAACCAGACTATCGTGTGGCCTTAGGAAAAGATTACAGAAGAGAAGCCCTTGCCCACAAATGGGACTGGCAGTGATAGATGAGAAGTCACAGGGTAAGATTGTATCATTGAAGATGAAAAATGGCCAAAACAAGGCTGGCCTCTTGCCCCAGAGTGACTGCAAAATGCTTCCATAACTTTAGGGATTGATGGAAAGAAACTGAGTGTGGCAGCAGTTCCAGGAAGGGATTAGGCTAGAAGACTGTCCATAAAGGAAGAGGGCCAGGAGCCACTGACAGTGACAGCTCAGGAACCATCTGGAACTCCAGTACCAAGGGATCTGATTCCTCTTCTTGTGGCCTTCACTCACACAAAAACATACACAGCATACAAGTAATAAAAAGAAATTTAAATAAATAGATAAATAGTAAATATTTCCTAGGATGCCCAAAATGAGACTTAAAATCAGCTGTTTCTGGGTTAACTGGTGTCGGTATACCAGCTTGTACTGTGAGCTAAAGGGATACACCATGTGCCATTTTAGAGTTTTCATAAAATAGATAAAATCTGTTCTTAAGTATAATAAATGTCTTATTTTACATGTGTAAAAAAATTACTTTGGAAGAATACTCAATGCCTTTGGGGAAATGTTTATATTTTATACATAAGAAACTAGGTTATAAAGCAAAAGTGCCATATGAATTCAATAATATAAAAACTAAACTTGAAAATGTAATGCTGTCAGCTCTTTATACCTACAGGCTGCACAGAGAGCCGACCTTGTGTCTGAAATACTTGGGACCAATTGTGTCTATACTAAACATGTGCAGGCACAGTGGCCCCTGTTGTTAATAATCCTATGAAACCACCATTACCCAGCATTTCACTGAATCGGGTATTATAAATAAAAGCTATGGAAGGATGGCTGTAGAGTGTGTGCACACATGACATCATTTCATGAAAGGGTGTAGTTGAACCATTTAGTCCTATCCCTGTCTAGTTTATGAATGAATAAGACTTATACTATGGTTATTTTATTTGTCTTAGACGGTATTGGAGGGTAACCCCTAATCTGTTTTTCTAACCGCTGGCCTGCCTACTTCCCCAACGGTGTACCCCAAATACGTGCTGTTTTTCCTGACCATGTGCCCATAGTTTATCTCTCATGGTAGCTTCTTCTTCCTCCTCCTCTTCCTCTTCCTCCTCTTCCTCCTCTTCCTCCTATTCCTTTTCCTACTCCTGTTCTTCCTCTCCTCTTCCTGTTTCTCTGACTCTCCTTTTCTCTCTCTCCCTCCCACTCTCTGCAACCCCCAACCGTGTAACTCTAAAACTACCTATCTCTAATCCCTCCAGAAATTGGCTATAGCCATTTTTATTTAACCAATAGTTTTAAATTGAGCACTTGTTGGGTTTGTTTCCTATGGGACCCCAAGCCAACCCCCCCCCCCCACTACCAAGTACCAAAGGATCACCCAAATAAGCAGATATCCACAGTAAATACTGAATTGTAAATAACAGACAGGGGGGTTGTGGTTAATTTTCATATTCCTTTTTATTTTGTCATATCTACTTTTAAAAATTAAAAAAAAAAAAAAAACAACCATGAATGTCATTTTAAGTAGAGAAAAATGTAGCAGCTGAAGACCTTTCTGGAAGCTGTGCCTCCCTGCTCAGTCCTGGACTTCCCTCAGAGGCACAGTGGACTTGTTAAATTGCCTCAGATCATTGGTATGTACTCACGCTGCCTAACTTGCTTCTCAGCTGCCTTCAGACCATAGAGCGTGCCCTGGAAGCTGGAGATGTGGTGCTGATTGAGAACCTTGAGGAGTCCATAGATCCTGTCCTGGGACCTCTGCTTGGGAGAGAAGTCATTAAGAAAGGACGGTGAGACTTGGCTGCACAGCTGCCCTGTGCTCAGAGTGGGTCCAGTGCCCTGGTTAGAGCTATGGAGAGCTCACTTCTAGAACCTTTTCACCTAGGCTCAGGTTAGGGAGCTCACTGCAGTTGGTCTGCCTTCCTCTCCTCTAGCAGCAGGGCATTTTATTGGCCTTGGATTCTAGAAGCCTGCAGCTCCTTGCCCTGTTTCTAATGGCTACAGTACACAATTTGAGGGGAGCCTTAAGGGAAAAAATGGTCAAAACCAACAGACTTCAAAAACATATACCTTATTCAAGCTGAATGTGTGAGGCTCAGAACACAGCTCCCAGTCAACCTGATGACTCTTTGTGATTTTGAAGCCTTAGCATGTACAGGGTAGAGAAAGGAAGTTTATATGAATAAGAAAATGAGAGGAAGTAAGTAGAAGGGCTTCCATCTCATATGACAGACATGCTAATTAACACTTAAATTATGATTAACTCTGGGGCCATCCTTACTTTTTTTCTGTTGCTGTAACAAAAGACTCAAGGCTAGGTAGTTTCTTAAGAAAATTCATTTGTGTAGTTCATAGTTTTAGAAACAGAAAGCCCAAGGCTGACCAACTGGATCCGGTAAGAGTTGCTTTGCAATATCATAACCTGGCAGAGAGCATTGTGATGGGAGTCCATGGCAGGTGGGTGTGGGTGGTTAACATGATGAGACAGAAAGCAAGAGATTGTAGTGGGTCCAGGCTTAGTCTTTCAGAGTCTAATCCACTCCTGCTAGACCCAACCCCCTCCCAAGAGACATCAACCTTTACAATTGCCTTCCACCAGACCCCACCTCTAAGATACACACACACACACACACACACACACACACACACACACACACACACATGCACATGCATGAATACCTGTATACAACCATTCTATCATATGAAAGACCAGACTTCTAGTACATGGATCTTTGGAGTGAAACTATGGCCAAGTCTTAGCAGAAACCACACTGTTTGCAGAGTCCCCAAGTTACCCTTCAAGTTAAACCTGCTTCTGTATTTAATTATTTTCACCCATCAAAAACATTCGCTTTCTAGCCCAGAAAAAGAGAAGTCCTCTAGCATGCCTAGGAAGATCATTCTGCCAACTGCAAGCAGATGCCCCTGCTGCCATATTCTGTGCTGCCATCTGCTGGGCCATTTTTATAGTATCTGAATCTATACTGACAGTGGGAACAGTTCCATCTAAAGTTTCACACTAGAAAATGAAGCATGAGACAAAACTTAATCTTTCCAACCGGCTCCCAACATTAAGGCAAAGAAAGGTTGTGGGTAATTGTTAGACATAATTAGAAAAAGATCATGAGAATATGATAATACTGTTGACTGTGCTCCTATTTAAAAAAATCTAAAATTCTACGTGAAGGCACCCCTCCTTCATCTGATCCCCTGTGTTCCAGATTCATCAAGATTGGAGACAAGGAGTGTGAATTCAATCCCAAGTTCCGGCTCATCCTTCACACCAAGCTGGCCAACCCTCACTACCAGCCTGAACTGCAGGCTCAGGCCACCCTGATCAACTTTACAGTGACCAGGGATGGCCTGGAGGACCAGCTGCTGGCTGCTGTGGTCAGTATGGAAAGACCAGACCTGGAACAGCTGAAGGTGTGTCAGAGATTCAGTGGGGAAGGAAGGAAGGGATGCTCTGCCCTGGGTCCTGTAGTGTAGCCACTGTGGGAATAGAAGTGGGCAAGTTTCTCCTTGAATCCAGCAGAGTGGGCTCTTCAAGACACTGTATGAATCCCAACCCTACCTAGTCACCTGGGAATACCCAATTTGAAAAGGAAGAATGTGGTTAGCTGAAGAACAAAAGCAGGAAAGCTGAGAGAGGTGACATTCCTGTCCCCAAGAGCAGGGCCTGGCTCAGGGCTCTGATATGAGAATGTCTGATCTCACAACTCACATGGAGCCATCCAAAGCCAAGTAGGATTAAATTATGCCTGGGTAACAGAAACAGGATCATCTTTGCTGTGACTGTGTCTTAGCCAGTTTAAGGTACATATTAGGAAGCATAAAGGGCAAGCACTTGGGTCCTGTCACTTCTAAAGGCCGGGAGCTATAGACCATGTTGCTGATATAGATGTTCCTTATGAGGCTTTTCTTGACCTGCTGGAAGCTCCCTGCCCCCATAACCTCTTGTACATGTATAGAGCTAGGGGCCCCTCTCTTGTTTCTTCTAGGAACATTAATCCCATCTAGGAAGGGGTCCCTCTATGACACCTAAGTACTTTCCTACACAGTCAATTGGAGGATTAGTCTTAGCATACAAATTTGAGCATGCTTTCCTTTCTTTAGATGTGATTAGATTAGATAATACAGGCCAAGAAGGGAAACCAATCTTCCACAGCATATGTGAGACTGAGTCCACGCCTCCCTAGAACTCTCCCTAGTCACACTCTGGAGCCCAAGTCCACAACAGCCAAGATCATTGTGTGGAAGATTATGTAGCTGTCTATACAGTGTATAGCCAAGCAGAGGAGAACACAGGCAGTAGAAATGAAAACAGAAATAATGCCATTTTAGCTACTAGTAAGAATTTTCAGGAAATGAAACTAGGTAATATAGAAAGCTATGGAGCCAAGCTGGCCTCAAACTGATCAATATCATGCCACTGTCTCCTATTTACCAGAATCATGTGTGTGTGTGTGTGTGTGTGTGTGTGTGTGTGTGTGTGTGTGTTCATGCAAGGGTATGATTTAAGGGAACTAATTTAAATAGTAGTCATCAGAAAGCTTCTATGAGGTATTGGCCTTTGAGCTAATTCCTAAGTAATTTGAAAGCCTCTAGGTATAGTGGTCCCAAACAAGAATAGCCAGTCCTATCCTTGGGCTCGACTAACATCTGCATTTTTAAGAGACTGAACAGGGGTTGGAGCAATGGCTCAGCAGTTAACAATGCCTCTTCTCTTGTAGAATATCCAAGTTCTGTCCACAGCACCCATATGAGACAGTTCATAACCATCTATAACTCCAGCCTCAGGAGACTTGACACTTTCTAGCTTCTTTGGACACATGTCTGCATACAGATACATATACACATAAGAAGTCATACACATAATTAATATATAAGAGAGAGAAAGACAGAGAGAGAGAGAGAGAGAACTGAGGGAGGGTTGCATGGCTAAAAGCCCTAATACGTACGTTGTTCTTGACTGGGATCAAAACGTTTCACAGGTCAACGATGCTAGGGCTATCTGGAGTTAACTCCCATCTGTCAGTGTACAAATAAAGAATGTTCAGTGCTTTAGGATACCCAGCCTAATCAAGACAAAGAAAAGAGGATGTGAGAGTTGCTGGGATTCCAGTCCTACCCTGACCACAGATGAGGACCTTGTTGGAACTGCATGAGCCAGATGAGTTCATCTTTTAAGTACTTCTTCACTGTTCATCTGGTGCCAACAAAGCAGGAGACAGAACTCTCCGGAGGATGAAACCATTACTCTACTGTCTGCTCACAGGTTCTATTTAGTGACCTCAGCACTGTATTAAGCATAGCACAGCTCTCTTAAGTATAAGGACTTAAGGAGTCATAGATTACTGACATGGAAAGAGCATAAGCCAGCCTATGATCTCCATTCTAAATCAGTGGGGAGTTGTACCCTGGAGCCCCTCAGATACCAAACTGCTGATGGTCCAGTCTCTTATGTAAATGATCTGTTTGCATAGCTCATGCCAGCATCCTCTCATATGCTTCCAATCACCTCTAGATTGCTTCTAATACCTACTATGTTGTAAATGTTAGACCGGATAACATGAATCACTGATAGGCTGCTGTTTGGAGACCAATGGTATGAATAAATCTGGGCATGTTCAAATCAGCTGAAACTTTAACCAGAGTTTCAGGCTAAACCACTTGCATTTTTATTCCCAGAATCATGGCAGCCAACTGCACAGCTACAGCTGGGACCCCGTTCACCTGCTCACTTCTACTCGGGGTCAAAAGCACTCTGCTGCTGCCGTACCTTTGGTACACTGTCTCTGCAGGGAGAGACTCTGGCCCTTCCAACATTTATTTATTCAAGCCTGTCCTAGAGTAAGATGCTGTGGCATCTCTACCTGACTCCTCCTTGCTTGATCTTTACAGTCAGATCTCACAAAGCAGCAGAACGGTTTCAAAATCACCCTCAAAACCTTAGAGGACAATCTCCTGTCTCGCCTCTCTTCAGCCTCGGGGAACTTCCTGGGAGATACAGCCTTGGTGGAAAACCTGGAGGTCACCAAGAAGACTGCTGCAGAGGTGGAGGAAAAGGTACACCCACTCTGGCGTGCCAGAAGGCCCAGGCCAGATGCTCCTTTGGCTCCCACTTCCTCTGATCTTGGAACCTGAATCTGGTTTCTGTTTCCATCTTCCCAAGTTTCTTCTAAAAAGTCTACACACATGTGGGCAGTGCTACTTGGGTTGTCAAAAAGACAAAGTTAGGAGGTAGACATGTTGAAAGTGAAACATGGGAAATTAGAGGAGGAAAGGGGGATGGATAAGGCCGTTTATTATATACATGTATAAAATTCTTAGAAGAATAAAGAAAAATATAAATTTTGAAAGGTGTTTTTAAAATCCAGGCATGATTCTAGAGTGACCTTTGCCCATCCTGGGTTGCAGAGCTACTACCTTCTAGAATAGGCTTTTGATATTTCTACTTCACAAACCACTTAAGTCCAAACAGGGCCTTTTCTGCAGGGAATGGCGGCCACAGAGAATGCCTAAGTCTGTAGAATCACCCCATGGCTGTATAAATTGAATAATTCAGATGTGATTGTATCCTAAGACAATCCTCTGGGCTGACCAAAAGATTTCATAGCCTGATTTTAATGTGAAAACATTAGTAGAAACTAAATATTATCTTGGAAAACAGTTCCAGTACACAGCTTTCTTCCTGCATAGCATGTTGGGAAGGCTGTTTCCCCATGGAGACTAGAAAATGACTTGATGAGAAAGAGGACTCAACTCTTTACCCTCCCCACCAAACCCCCAGCCATGTGTAGGCCCTTCTGCATTTCCTCCCTGCCCAGATCAGACCAGTTCTGAGACTGTCTTCAGTGAGAACCTCACACATGTACAATGGGGACCAGGAGCAACATGTCTCTGAATGAATGTGTTAACTGCCTGCTTCCTAAGACTCCTCACAGGAAAGGCTTTGTTCAACATAGGGTCAAAATAAGAAAAGAAAGAAAAGCCTTGTATACGTAAAACCCTGTGTTCAGTTCTCTACACCACCAAAACGTTAAAAACGGAACAAGTGATGTCACAATCAGCCAGGTCTGAGCTAAGAAATAACAGTGATAACATTGAAAAGTCCAACCTAGCTGAGTGGCTGCTCTGTCCATTTACTGTCCATTATCATGGCAGTTATATCTCATGCAAACCTAAAAGTATAGAAAGTCCAAATCTCTGATCTGGAGAGACCCATATCACACAGAGGGTGTAGTTCAGAGGGTGGAGCCAACCTTGTTGATCTCTCTTGTCGCATCATCCTTCCTGGCCTCATCATCAATGAACCATCGCCTGCCACGTGACATACAGAGCTTTCTCGTCTATACTCTTCCCCATTTTAGAGGCTCCTTTTCCTTCCCTCTCATCCATCTAACAGATATTTAGTTGGCAGCTTCCATATTCCAAATTCCATGACTGCAGTTGGGCTATGAGCAGTATGCATGGATTATAAGGGATGGTGATTTTCTGAGGCAAGGCCCTGAATTCATAGCAATGAGTGGAGATGCTTAATACAATGGGACTGGTGAGATTGTATCATTCAGGGTAGATGAAAAAGCTTGACTGTGGAAAAATAGAGAATCAGTTGCCAATGTGATAAGGCATATCGGGCAAACATGAGGCTACAGTTGGTCCACAGGTTGACATGTGCAACTGAGAGAGAGATGCAGATAATTAGAAACTAGGAACAAGCAGAAATGAAGGTAGCTCATTTCTAACTGTCTCTATAATGTCATGGGGGCTTAACAAGCAGGGATATGTCCTGAGAAGTGTAAAACTTAGAGGATATCAGAAGGTAGTTGTGTAGACACTACCAGTTAGGCTGTCACTGGATGGTATGACCAGATGGAACTCCATTCTGTCCTTGTGACTGTGTTTTAGGGAATCTGGAACTCAATCTTATCTGCTACACGTGAGGGAGTAGTATTGAGATATAATGTTGGGAGAGAGGTGAAAATTTATAATATTTATGGAAGATTAGAACAAGAGTTGACTAGAGGCATAGAGGTTAATGAGCAGTGCTAAGTAGTTGGGGGGCATAGAACACTAAATCTGTAATGACATTGACTGAGAATTATGTGATTCTTTAATGTTCTCCTGAGATTCAGCTACTGAACTTAACCAATTTATATTTATTGGCATCATTGACATATGGTAGTTGGATTTTTCTTAGTTTCTTATTAATTAGCATTTTCATCACAAGCATTACTGTTTGTGTATTCTTCAACCTTTTATCTCTTCCTAGTGAGTTTAAAACAGATCACAAATTCTTGTAGACTCTAGGCTATAGGATGCCAAATCTATTTGTGTGTGGGGTGTCTCTTATTTAACCCCTGTCATGTTTCTCCCCCACTGTGTACTGCTTCTAGCAATCAGTGATCCAATCTTTGTTTTTGTGTCATCCACTTTCCAAGTTAGTAAAAATACAAAATATTCAGATTTCTATGCCTGGCTTATTTTACTTAACATAGTTCCTTCCAGTTTTATCCCCTTTACCAATATCAGAACTACAGCCCTCCTTTCAGGTGAATGATAATTCATTATGGATATCTGCCACATTTTCCTTCATCTATCCATGTGTCAATGAACATCTTGGTTGGTTCTATGACTTAGCTATCACACACTGAGAATATTGTTTTTAGTGAACTACCTCCTGACACATGGATTTCATCCTTTAGATATGTGCCCAGTGGTAGATCAGAGATGAATTGCACTGTTCATTTTGCTTTTATGATTTGTTTTTTACTGTTTTCCATGTTGGTTATAGTACTTTTAAAAATGTGTATGTGTTATTTTATGTTTATGAGTGTTTGTATGTATGTATGTGCACTATTTAGGTTCCTAGTCCCTGTAGAACCCAGAAAACAGTATAAGATCCTCTGGAACTAGAATTATAAATACTTATAAACTACCACATGGATGCTAGAAGTTAAACCAGGGTCCCCTGCAAGAGCTTCAAGGAGCTATAGTGCTTTACACTCCCATCAACTGTACATAGGTGTTCTCCTTTCACATCTCTACAAAATGGCCATCTTTGTTTAACTTTGAAAGATTTATTGACATTAAGAAAATAAACCATTTTCTTAAGTATTTTTTAAGTTTTTTTTTTTTGCTTGAAAGAATTTCATATATGTACACAATAAAATATTATCACTAGTGGTAGTTTAAATAAGAATGACCCCCGTGGGCTCATTTATTTGAATGCATTGTCACCAGGCAGTGGTATTATTTGAAAGGGTTATAAGGATTATGAGGTGTGGCCTTTCTGAAGGAAATATGTCACTGGAGATAGGTTTGGAACTGTGAGGTTTCAAAGGCCCACACCTACCAGTTGCCTAGCCCCTCTTGATCAGGTTGTAGCTCTCAGCTACTGCTCCAGTATCTGCCTACATACCACCATGTTCCCTACCATGATGACAATGGTCTAAACCTCTGAATCTGTAAGGAAGCCCCCAGTTAATTTCTTCTTTCATAAGCATTTCCTTGGTCATGGTGTCTCTTTACAGCAATATGACAGTGACTACGGCAAATATTTACCCCCATTATTTCCACTGAAACTTCTCCCAAATCTTTCTATTCCATAAAATCCCCTCCCAGCTTCATTTCTTTTCATATTTTGATAACCAATAAGTCCATACAGAGCTGTCCATATGCTCGTGAGCATGGCTCTAGCTACTGGAACATGGGAAACCTAGCAATGGCTGCATCCTCAATATAGAATGATTCTCCCTCTTGAGCAGCCATCCACTGCCAGTAACTCGTCAGTAAGGGGTGGAGCCTAAAGATCATCTACTCCATCTATGCCAAGATCAGGATGGTTTGATATTCTGTAGCTCCTGTGAAGGTAATGAGAACCACTGTGAATTAATGATTCTGATAGCTATATTATGTCCAGATGACAGCAATTCACAATACTCCCTCCCATTCTCTGACACTTACATTCTTTCTGCTTTCCCTTCTGTTATGTTCCCTGAACCATGAATGGGGGCAGGTAATATAGATGTCTTCTTTAGAGCTGAACACTCCATATCTTCTTCTCTGCAGTTTGGTTATCTCTGTATCTCTCAATTGACTATTCGCTACAAAAAACAAAAGCTTCTCTAACCAAGGTTGAGAGCAGACGAGATCTGTGGGCATAAACATAAGTATCTTGAAGGTATTTTAATATTACAACCATTCAGCAAAATAACAGCAACAAGGTTTTGCCCTTTGACCTCCCTGGCCATGGGTTTTTGACTAGGATTAAAGTAAAAAGTATAAATACACTTCTAGAGAGCAGGCCCCACATCCAATCAGAAAGTAGTTAGTTACCCCCATAACAGTCGTACCACTACTGCATGAGTGGGAATATCTCACCTGGCAGGCCAACAATGCAGTGTGCAAGGTCGAACATTGAGCCAGATCATAAAAATCACTGGTGCTTTTTTTCTCCCAAACAACCATGTAGTATTTTGCAATTCTATAAAAACTAGCCAGCAGGGACAACTTTCCTGTTTGGGTTTGAGATTAATCTTTTTATGTCCTTGCAGCCAGTGCATGCTATCTTCAGCAACAGGCTCTTGCCACATAGATGTGGTGAGTAATAAAGGCAATGGCCATAGCCTGTGTTGTTTGCAAAAATCTCAGAGCCCTCTCAGAACAAATAGCTTGCAGGGAGGTATCTCATGCCTCATACTGTGATTTTCATCTGTTGACCCATATCTTCTGGGGTCAACATTATTGACCTGGGCAAAGTAATTCTATCCCAACTCTCTTTTTTTAAGTTTTATTTTGAAATTAGTATACTAACTGCTGTGTTTACGTATGGCCCTGTCATGCATCCATAGTTTGAACTAATAGCAATTCAAACTAAAGTGGAATCATTCTACCTTTTCACTAGTGTTTTCCTTTCTTTGATGATATGAAAGATGTCACTCTATTTTATTTTAACCTTTTTTGCATATGTATCATATGTATTTCATTTTAAATGTGACTTTAATATATATGTTCCAATGAGGTGTAAAATTAAGCAATATAACTAGCATCTTTGAAAACAATTTTAGAGTACTTTATTTTAATCATTTCCTTGTATCTTTTGTTATTGTTTCATAATGTATCCTGTGGTTTGTTATTGCTGTTAAGAGTCTGCTTTCAATCTAATTACTAGTCTTTTATAGGTTCTTTATACTTTCTGATGGCTTTTAATATTCTAATGTCATCATTGATGTTCTACAATTTCACTGTCTGATAAAGGTGCATCCTTATTTACCATAAGGGATATACTTCTTTCAAATAAAAGTTCTGATATTTTGTTAATTTTGGAAATTATTAGCTTTAGACATTACCTCTCCTTTATTTTCTTTATTCTCTGCATGTTTCTGTTAAACTTATTTAGATTCTCTCACTCTACCTGCCAGTTTTTATAAATGCTCACAACTTTCCATCCTTGTATCTCTCTGAGCTCATTTTAACCATTCTTCAGATCTTCCAGTTTCCATATTCTATTTTCATCTTTATTCTATTTATCTCATTCACTATTGGATCTAAATAACTGTGTTATTTTCGGGCATTCTTATCAGTTTCTTTTCAGGTAAGCCAGCTCCTTTATAAAATACCATTGTTCAAGGCTTTCTGGTAGATCACTGCTCTAAGTGTATTCATTTAATGGTTGTTTTAGGGTTGTTTAGTTGCCTTCTGTTCTTAGTGTGCTGACCTTTGTGAAGTATGTTTTTTAGGGAAGGAGGTTGTTTTAGAAGAGAAAAGGTCTTTGTTTTTGAGACAAGGTCTAACTCTGTGACTTAGGCTGGCCTTGACTTTGTGATTTTCCTGCCTTAGCCTCCCAAGTGCTAGATGGAAGAAGTCTTCTAATTGTCTCCTTCGGTAATTATTCTATCTGAAGTACTTTCTGTTGCTGTGATAAAACACCATGACCAAGGTGACATATACAAGGAAGCCATTTAATTTGGGATTCACGATTCCAGAGAATTTGAGCTCATGATAATTATGGCAAGTAGCATAGTAGCAGGCAGGCAGCAGGCAGGCATGATGGTGGAGCAGTAGCTGAGAGCCTAGACCTCAATCCAGAAGCACAAAGCAGAGTTCCATGAACTTTTGAAAGCTCAAAACCACTCCCAATGTGACACATCTTCTCCAACAAGACTGCACATCTTGTTCTCAAACATCCCACCAAAGAGGAACCAAGAATTCCACCATATGAGCCTATGGAGACCATTCTCATTCAAACCACTACATTTCCCTTCCCAGCACCCAAAGCTTATGGCCATGTCATAATGTAAAATGTATTCAGTCTGATTTTAAAAGCCCCCAGAGTCACCCACAGTTTAAAAGTTCAAAGTCCAAATTTTCTTCCGAGACTCACAGCAATCTCTCAACTGTAATCCCCTGTAAAATCAAAAAGCAAATTACATACTTCTATTATACAATATATATTAACATTCTAAAACAAAGGAAAGAGGACATAGTGAGAAAATGCTATATCAAAGAAAGACTGAATCCCAGCAAGGGCAAACTCCAAATCCTATAATTCTGTCTAATGCCAATGGCTTTTATGCCTCTTCCCTTCCAGATTTGCTGACTGTAACATACTTCTCTCTTCTCTGGTTCCACTTCTGTCTGCAGCTGTCCTTGGCAGGTATCCCCACAGCTCTGGCATCTCCAGCATCCTGACATCCCCAGTATAATTCACTTTCATAGCTTCACACTATGGACACTCTGGGTCTCCATACAGGGACTCCCCTACCACTCACTTGGCCTCCACAGCTTTCTTTAACCACTGAAGATTCTACAACCCCTTTACTCCTGTATCATTCATGAGTCTAAAGCCAGAAGTACATGACTGATACTGCCAAGTTCTGATGCTTACTTGGGATAGAACCTGGCCCCTCCCTTGATTTACATTTGCATACTCTTGATTTGTTGATGTGCATGCTTTCCTTTTTGCAAATTGCAGGATGGGTTGGGTCAGGCCTCTCCTTATCTTTACAGAACAAGCATTGGCCCTAGCGTTAATTTCCTGATGCTCTTTTTCTTTTTAAAATTACCATTTTATATTTTTTTTCTATTTTTGCTCTTATTCATTGTAAATCTTCATGAGTGGTTACTAATATTCAAGTGACAGAATCAATATTAGACTATCCTGAAATCTCTGCCAATGAGGTTTGTCCCATACTCTGGATTTAGCCTTAGGCAAATTCTTCATACAAGGGTAAAAAGAAGCCACATTTTTTGCCAAATACCACAAGAATGGTCTCTAGTCCAGTTGCTAGTATTGTTCTCATCTGAAATCTCTTGAGCTGGGCCTTCTTAATGGACACTGCCCTCAACACTACTCTCTTCCATGCTCCTATTAAAATGGCCCATTAAGCCCTGTTTATAGTGTTCAACCACTTTCCTAGTCCAAAGTCCCATTGTCTTCCACAGTCCTCCAAGACTCAGCATGCTTAAGACTGTCACAGCAATAGCCCTCTCCCTGGTACCACTTTCTGTCTTAGTTACTTTTCTTCTACTATGATAAAATATCATGACCAAGGTAACTTATAGAATAAAGAATTTAATTTGGCACCCACAGTCCAGAGGGTTAGAGTCCACCATGGTGGGGAACACAGTGGCAGGCAACTAGGTATGGTGCTAGAGCAGTAGGCTAGAGCATAGATCTTATTCCATAAGCACAAGGAGGAGTGAGCTAACTAAGAATAGCATGGGCATTGGAAACCTCAACGCCAATGTCCAAGGACACACCTCCTGCAGCAAGACCAAACCTCCTAATCCTTCCCAAATAGTTCCACCAACTGAGAATCAAATATTCAAACATGAGGTGTAGGGGACATTCTCATTCCACAGCTTTCAACTGTAAATTGTAGGCATTTGATCAGAGATTTGATTTGATTTGAAAAAGCACTTGATGCTTTTTCCTGATGGACTTTCCAATTCCCAATATTTTAGCTCTATTTTGGAATCTAAGGAGAAAAAAGAGTTGAAGTCCATAGGTAAAGACACAATCTTACAGAAATAGACAGTCTGGATATTTAACTCTCTTATTACCTGTGACTTGAACAATTCTGAAAACACAGTATTCCACTGAAAGAATTTCCTTATGACTTAGTATACAGCTATGCCATTTAAATTAAGAAAGGGGCAAAGTTTGTAACTCAATGATGAGATACTTTCTGGTATGTACAAAACTCTGGAATCAACCACCATTATCACATACGTACATGCATGCACACACTCACACACACACATACACATACACTTACAAGAATGAAAATTATGTTGTGCCTCCTTCTCAGACTTCTACTACTTTCTACTTTTGAGTGATAAGTATCTCTTAGTTTTCCAAGAAATCATCCCATTAAACATGGTGCTTAGAGTTTTCCATACTTCCCAAGTACAGGAGCTGACACGCTCACTGTCAGGCAAAACCAGGAGTATATAATCTTCTTTTACACTTGAATTCTACTAAGGAATATCACAGTGATTTTTTTTTATAGCTTCTGCCCATCTCAGTTTGCTGCATTCCATATGCAGACAAATATCTACTCATGTGGAATGTTGAGGCTGCTTCCCTCAAGTCCTGATTGGTTTAAACAATGATCTGTGTTTCTAGGTCCAGGAAGCCAAATTGACAGAAGTAAAAATCAATGAGGCCCGAGAGCACTACAGGCCAGCAGCTGCCCGGGCATCTCTGCTCTACTTCATCATGAATGACCTCAGCAAGATCCATCCAATGTATCAGTTCTCCCTCAAGGTAACTTTCACTTGGACTTTCCCCCATGATCATAAGATAGCAAAATTGCACTATCAACCTAGGGCACTGTGAGAATTTACCCATCTTCTTCATTAGTGATGGCAGGTCTTCAAGATTTAAGCCAGGGAAGCAGCTACACATTAGACTTATGTGATAGTCCCCACTTCTTTGATTTCATCTTACATAACTTACCATAACAAAAGAGGATGCTGCTGTGAATATCGGGGTGGGGGGGGAGGCATTTCTTCAGTAAGCACATCGAATATCCATTAATGCTGGATGGTACATAACAAAGGGTACCTCGAAACAAAAGAAGTATAAGAAGTTTTTCTGGCCCCAAAGAGCTTAAAATATAATGGAGACGATTCAAAATGTATAGTGTTTTTATTGATGAAAGACCAACTCTAGCAATTAAGAGAGGCCAGCATTAAATTACTTTTCTTATTATCCTAATATTCCCAAAGCTACTACTTAGGGCTGTTGAAATACCCATAAAACTAAAAAGTTCTTAGCACATTTTAAGTGCTGACTAAACTTATTGTACTCATGAAAAAATAAAGGCCTATAAATTTTTGGGACTCGATGAAAGTACATCTTATCCCCTCGTGCATTCATCAAAAGACCATAATTAAAGAGGCATTAAGATGTCGTGGGTGGGGGAGTTCTGAACAACATCATTGGTTTAAACCAATAAGCAGAGAGGTTGTACACACACACACACACACACACACACACACACACACACACACACAGAGAGAGAGAGAGAGAGAGAGAGAGAGAGAGAGAGAGAGAGAGAGATTTCCCTCATATTAGAACCTAAATGCACACAGAAAGCACACCTCAGTTCCATAAAATATTTCTAATTTAATCAACAGTGGAAGTCAAGTTCAGCATGTAGGGTTGATAATGAGTGACTGAGAAGCCCTCAGGCTTCCAATCCCTGGGGCTCATTTAATCAGAGATGACCTGCCATTGTTTCCCAGTGTCTTTCTTACAGCCTGGAGTCTCTGCAGCATGGATGTTTATAGTATTTTGTAGTTTTAAAAATACACATAGACTCATATTCATGTTGCAGGGACATGCAAAAGAATTACAAGATAGTAAAAAGCCAGCAAAAAAAGTGAACCATAAGCGAACTACAAGATAATGTCCTTAGTTCAAGAGTAGTTGAAATTTACTATCAGTACCAAGAACCTGCCACAGTGATGCTCTCTGAAAACCAGAGATTACGTGAAACCTGTGAATATGTATTCAAAATGTTGTTGTAAGTTGTTATACAGTGATAGCAATCTGTTGCAGAAGGCTCTGAAGCATGACTTCCAAAAGAGGAAGAAGTCACCTGGCATGGTGGCACACCTGTAATACCAATCTTGAGGTGTGGTGCTGAGGTACAAGTATCATGAGTTCAAGACAAGTTTAGTATACTGAATTGGTCAGAAAGAAAGAAAGGGGGAAAGGGAAGGAGGGAGGGAGAGGGAGAGAGGAGACAAGGAAGGAAGGAAGGAAGGAAGGAAGGAAGGAAGGAAGGAAGGAAGGAAGGAAGGAAGGAAAAAGAAAGAATGGGAAAATTTATTTTGGATCCTGCTGTTGTTAAGAATGCCAAGGAGAGTTGTTCACAGAACAATGTGATTTTTAAAAACAGATTTAAATGTTTAATGATTAAGTAATTGACAAGGCCTTGAGAAATATAAAATAGCAGAGAGGTGAAAGAGGAGGGGGGGCTCCATGGGCACTGTGATGTAAATGTGGTGTACAGATACACATACAGGCAAAACAACTATATGCACAAAAATTTAAATAAATAAATATCTAAAACAATTGCAATTATAATAAAGAGACTTGAACCTAACTCTTAGTCCTAGCACACGGGGCCCAGGATCCATATATACCAGGCTCCATAAAGCACTTATTACTAAGTGTAGTTGACCTTTAGCCCCTGGTCTTGAGCATCCTTTAAATTTTTTCTAACATTTTTCAGGCATCAGTGGGACACAGTCATCCACTCTGTGTTTTCCGGTGCCTATAGTTAGACAAGGTAGAATTCCAGGAAATACAAGCACCCGAGTCAGCCCTACTCTCAGAACGTGCATATTACTTTCTCATAAGAAAAAGTTTTTCAAAGTACTAATATGTTAGAAAATTGATTTGGCCCCTAAAGGTTTCAGAACATCTGTTGAGGATCTCTCAAGAGGAGCCAAAGTCAGTGAAAAAAAAAAATCTCTCTGTTGGGAAGAGACCTTCTAGGAAAGCTGTGAATGTGGGGTCAGGCCCAGCCCCAGAGGCATTCACACACCAAAAGGGGGGTGTACTAGCAGCCAAAGTATGTTCAGTGTAAAGTAAATGCTAAACATAGCCAGGATTTATATTTTCTCTGGGTGTTTTCCTGGATTATAAATCACCTTACTCAAATTTGGTAACTTGAGGTTCATTACTGACCACTACCTTTGGAGGGAATTTTGGAGGAAACGGGCAATAATGGCAAAGAGAAGGTGAGCTATCCTGACCCTCTGCCCACTTGCTCCGCCAGTGGAAGCTTCCCATGTTGTTCCCTATAGCCATAGGGGACATTATCAGCCTCTAATGAGCTATTATTTTATATAAAAATCTATCAAGGGAAAATAAATACATTGGTTGGGTTAAGCACTGGCAGAAGATTTGCTGAGATCATCAGCAGCCGAAGAAAGCTCCTAGGATTTTGTTAACAAGAAATGCCTTGGCACTGTGAGACATAAATCTACATCCTCATTGTTCTTAAATAAAGAAAACCAAGACTCAAACCTTATGTGGCTTCCACTGAAGTCCAAATACTTGATGTTGTAGAGACTTAAAGGCTTTTATTTTACTTCTTGGAACCACAAAAAGAAACGGGGAAATGAATAGATATCTGAAGAACTAAGGATTAAATCAATTTATATGTTGGTTTTTATTTCCTTTCATTATTTGTTCTATCCATCTCACACTTAAAATGTAGTATCCCAAATATTTATTTTTATGCAAATCACTAAGTTTCAAATGATAGAATATTGGTCACATGTAGGCTTGAATTTTTCAAAACCATCTTTAGTAAGGGTTCTCAAACACTTCAACTCCACCCCTCCTAGCCCACCATCCAAGGGTAGGAGAGAAAATATTGTAAATAGGATAAGAGGATGTGGACCTGTTTGGAAGTCGTTCTTTGGGGCAATCCCAATCTCTGTTGTCAGGATATAGGCAGTTCAGTTCAGTAGTATCAGGATGCTAACAGACCAATTCAAAAGTGTCACCAAACATGAATCAGCAGCAGTGGCCGAATCAGCACAAGTCAGCAGGGGTGACCAGAATCAACTGGAATGCCAAATGAAGTTGTCTGCCATACTTCTCTCAATGTCGTGAGATCAATGAGCATTGGACAGCTAACAATGCAAGCGCTCCATCACCGTCTGTTGGGTCCTGCTTATACTCTCTCCAAACGCCATGTGCTTTCTCATGGGTCAGCTGCATCAAAACATCACATGAGTCTGCATCACATGACACAGCCAGAAATTTCCACTTCATGTCATTTTTTATTTCATACCATGCCCTGTTTGTAGTTCAGAGAAGGAACTTAAAGGAGACTGTGTTCCTTCCACTGCAAGAAAAAGCAGTGAGATTCAAAGATACCTACAAAGACTTAGGAGAATGAATGCAAAGCTAGAAACAAACATATGGCATCTGAGATTCATGTTGAGAGGAAAAGTCACAAACTAAAATAGTTCTCACTACCTACTATGTGCCAGGATCAGTTTTAGAAAGAGAAGTTGTTCAGAACATGGTCTCTGTGCCACAAGGATTTTGTCATCTATTAAATAACATCACTAATTCAAATAATCATTCTTGGCTGTATCATCTTTGTGTTTAGGTAGTTTTCTGATAGAAACTTAGTAGATCAAGCTTTTTGGCTACAGCACATTTGTTTTTCATTGATTTCACTAATCAACACTCAATACACACATTTATTAAACCATTTTGTGTTGCTAATAACCTCCAAGCTATGTCTCCAGTCCCTAATAGCACAGGGTTAAGTTATAAAGATAAGCTTATTTTGACTTGTAGTTCTTGGTCCAAGTTCCAGAGGCTAAAACAGTGCCAGTCTGAGTGTTGACAAAGTCCAGAAGTTGCGTAGGACATGACTTGTTAAGAGTCAGGGATCATACCTCTATGCTCTACTTGCTGGTGACCTCACCTCTGAAGGGCCACTCCTCTGAATGCCACAGTCAAACTAAGTTTCTATCCTCTTAAGTACTCAGGGTAGGGGCTACATTCCAATATGGTTTGGGGGAAGGACAAACTAAGAGCTAATAACATGTCTGGTGCCCTCAGACAAGTGTCAAATCTCCTGAGACGGGAGTTACAGTTGTGAACAACAATGTGGGTACTGGGAATCAAACCTGGGTCCCCTGGAAAGAGCAGCCAGTGCTCTTAACCTCTCAGTCACCACTCCAGTCCCTGATAGTACAGCCTCTTACTAGTGTCTTCTTAACAGGAAGTGCTGGGAAAAGCTTTCAATGAGTAACTAGAACATTATAATATTCTTCCTAAGGAAGAGGCTTTTATAAATTACCTATGATTCATCTTCTCTCCACAGGCCTTCAGCATTGTCTTCCAGAAAGCTGTGGAGAAGGCAGCTCCCAGTGAAAGTGTCAAAGAGCGAGTGACTAACCTAATAGACAGTATCACTTTCTCAGTATACCAGTATACCACGCGTGGCCTCTTTGAGTGTGATAAGCTGACCTACCTGGCCCAGCTCACCTTTCAGGTAAAAGCAAATCAAAAATGTTTCCATGAGTAATATCTACCATCCAGTCGGCTTGCTTAAGAAATGATAGGATTTCTCAAATGAGCTCAACCTGGTCACTGAATGCACTGACCAACTATGGTTGGGTCACACACTCATAACTGACCATTGTCCTACTCAGAGCAGACATCTTTAATCATTGTACTTCCTTCCTGCTGACACTGGATAATCTGAGATTCTCAAAATATCCCTCCAGAAGCCACTATCAGCCAATCAAATTGGCACTGATCATACAACTGATAGATTTGGAGCACAATCAATAGATTGGACTTTCTAGTGCT
This sequence comes from Rhabdomys pumilio, assembly GCA_030674055.1. Taxonomy (NCBI): domain Eukaryota; kingdom Metazoa; phylum Chordata; class Mammalia; order Rodentia; family Muridae; genus Rhabdomys; species Rhabdomys pumilio. Next base: position 54,088,925 of record JANHMN010000002.1, read on the forward strand.
GTCACCACAACATACTATGGGAGTTTTCAACAGCTTTGTTTTTTGGGAACTTGAGAACTTAAGACTTTTCATGTCACTGTAGCATTAGGAAGAAACCTTGATCGGTTATTTACTTGCAATATCAAAAAGCCTTAAAACTTTACTTTGTTGTGTGTGCCTTTCCCACCACTCAAAATTGGGATTTTTTTTCCATATATAAGTGTATAGCACAAGCTACATGAGCCCAAAGACTCTCTTCAATGCTAACAGTCCAGTGTCTATCATCTATTTGTCCTGTTTCTATGTTTCAGTGTCTGAGTCTATGCGTCCATGTTAGCACACTCACCCACTATATGACCCAGATGTAGCATAACCTTCAAAGAAACCTTGATCCCACCTCTCATGTGACTCTAATCCACAGCCAAGACAAAGGCTGTCTCCATCCTCTGCACATACCTCTCTACACACCTCTCCAAGCCCCTGTACCTTCAATCCCCTTTCCCTGGAAAGTTCTCTCTTCCTGTTTTAATACACCTGTCTCTTACCTTCCCCAAGACGCCAAGACAGAAATTATAATTGGATTAATCCATTCCTTCTCCTGCCTGCTAGTCACTCCTCTACTTCAGAACTCCTTATTGATTTATATATATACTTCTATTTTGCATATATTCATATGTCGCTTTGACACTTCCTTCAAATCATGTCGTTTGTATATGTCATCTGCTCAATTAAATTGCAGGCACATACTCCATGGCACTTATGATTGATATATAATACTTGCTAACCAAGATATATAGTCATCCTCTGTGTGCATTTAAGTCGCTCTGGTGTTTTGGCTGAAAACAGATGCACATAGAAGAAATTTGCATGAATATACACTTCTAATCCACCCTCTTTAAATAGCCAAAATTGATGGGCAAACTCTAGAGCTAAAGGCAGCAGCAATTACACTAAGTGACAAGCCCTAAGCTCTCCAGCCTGCCATGAACACAGCTGAAGAATCTCAGTGTTGTTTTTCTATTGCAGATTCTCCTCGTGAACCAGGAAGTCAATACAGCTGAGTTGGACTTCTTGCTTCGGGCTCCAGTACAGACAGGAACTCCCAGCCCAATGGAGTTCCTGTCCCACCAGGCCTGGGGATGCATCAAGGTAAGTACCAATCCCCAGAAAACGTCATGCTCTCTCAAAGGTTTGACTTAAATACATGTCCTCATGACATCAGTGTGTCTCTGAGTTGAAACAAGGAGCTGTTTTGAACACAAGCGTGCTCCCTTTCTTGCACCACCACAACAATCTCATCCTTTCCAAATCTGCCAAGAAGCAACCAGTAAATGCTGGGGTGAGAGCTCTCCCTTTAGGAAGGGA
>JANHMN010000002.1:54090278-54103042 GCA_030674055.1 Rhabdomys pumilio
AAGCAACCAGTAAATGCTGGGGTGAGAGCTCTCCCTTTAGGAAGGGAGGAAATCAAAAGTCCTGATGTTTTGTGTTTTGTGTTTTGTGTTTTAGTTTGGTTTGTGTTTTTGTTTGCCAGCTACGCTTCTTTCCACTGCCAAGGCTTAGAGCTGGAGTCTGGGTGGCTCCGATGAGTTCAGGGACTTTCGTGAAGATGCTCTATACCACTTCCAGAAGGCAGGCTGGTGCTAGAGCTGTTAGGCATCTCTGTCAGTCCAAACTGAAACCACGCAAGAGGATCCTTCCCAACTTGGGACTCTTAGTACTTACAAGTAGCTCATGTCTATTGGGTTTGTTGGAACACACTATTATTTCATCCTCTTGTCCATCTGGGAAATAGGTCTCGTTTGTTTCCAGTTAACATGGTAGTGGGTAACACAGGTCCTTCCATTTAGAAATAGCAAATCCAAGATACAAGTCTATGTTACGCAGATTAGTCTAGTTAAGACTTTATGAATGTTGAAAAGATCACAAGCTACAAAGTCCTTTCAGTAGGCACTGAATCCACAGCCAGAGCCAGACCTGATATCTACCAGGAAATGAAGAATGATTGACTCCCAGAGCCAGAGAGTCCCCACCTGTACTCTATGGAGGCGGCTCTCCAGTGCATACCCAATGAAATAGCACATTTGTAAGATAAGTCCTGCTTATGCTCTTCCATGTTTGTTCTCACTGTGTACAAATGTTTAATAGCACACGATAGTGGCTACCTTGCTGTACTTGGAAATCCTGATGCAAGAATCCGATACCTTTATGAAAAAGTCTGTTCTGAAAGAAGTTCTGAATGAACCCATTCCAAACAAGAGCAACAATAAAGAAGACTTAGTTAACACAGGCCCTGGATTCAGATATACCTGGGTTCGTGTGTGTGTGTGTGTGTGTGTGTGTGTGTGTGTGTGTGTGTGTGTGTCTGTGAATGAGAGTATGCGTATGATTGTGAGTGTGTATGAGTGTGCATGTGTCGGGCAGGGGAAGCATTCTGGCATGTTACCTAACTCTTTGGATCCTTTGTTTCCTCATCTGTAAAATGGATACCATAACATCTTCCACAAAGGAAACATTCAGGAGTTAGAATCTGCTAACAGTTGCTGTGTTTGCTGCACAGGCTGCTGTTGTCAAGCACTATAAGCCAAGTTTCCTAAAATGACAAAAATGTACAGCTGTGGACCTGGAAATCTGAAGTGATGATATAGGCAGAACCAGGCTGCCTCCAAATCTCCAAATCCTCTTGGCAGGACTTGTCTTTGCATCTTCCAGTTTCTGGTAGCCTGAGACATTCCTCATTTAGAGCCCTATAGGCTCAGCCTCAGTCTTCAACTGCATAGTCTGCCCAAAGCTGTCATCTCTCTGTCTCTGTTTCTCTCATTCTGGTAAAGGCACCAGTCACAGTGGACTAGAGCCTACCCTAATAAAACCAATTAAATTGAGTACACCCACAATAGACCCTATTAATTTTTAAAATTGTATTGAAAGACAATGCTAGAGGATGATTCTTCAGTATATTTTTTGATAAATACAATTCATAATAATCCTGATTATCTATTTCCTCAATATAGGGGACATGCATGCTCTGGCTGATGGGCATGTGCCTACAAGAATCTGTCCACAGGGGGGAACTGTGCAAGCACTGTGAACTGCCCAGCTGAGCCAGATACAGTACTCTTTCCCACTATACCCTTCACAACAAAAGTGATGAAGAAACAATTCACAGGCTTCCATCTTACACAGTTCAACTCACACTCGTATACAGATTCTTCCCGTCCCTACTTTCACAGAGTGCATTGTTGGCATGACTTGGCTTCATTCTGGTTTTTTGTTTTGTTTTTATTTTTGTGGGCTGAGCTCATCTGGCTGTTTAAAGTCTTTTGCAAATGAGCAAAGCTCTCTCTCTCTCTCTCTCTCTGTCTCCCTCTGTCTGTCTCTCTCTTTCTGTCTCTGTCTCTCTGTCTCTCTGTCTCCCTCTCTCTCCCTCTCTCTCCCTCTCTCTCTCCCTCTCTCTCTCTCTCTCTCTCTCTCTCTCTCTCTGTCTCTCTGTCTCTCTCTGTCTGTCTCTCTCTCTCTCTCTCTCTCTCTCTCTCTCTCTCTCTCTCTCTCTCAATCTGTTGTGTTGTGTGGACAGCAGCTCCAGATCCTTCAAACTCTGGAGTACAGCCTGGGATGTGCACAGGTGAGGCACAGAGCAATATGTGGTAAGCATCATGGAAGCCTTTGATGAATGCTTTCAAAGTGTTCCCTTGGATTGTAGCCTAAAGAAACAAACTGAGTATAATTGAATGGGAGATGATAAAAAATATTTTAAAGGATTCTATCTAATGAGGAAGGTTGATTGCCTTGCTTCCCTCCCTAGAACTAATAAGCAGGTAATGAATGACATTTCTGTGATAAAATCCTGCTTTTATTGTTATCCTTTGTAATGCTGTTTTCAGTCCCCTCAAAGGGTGAACTTTCAGGTAATGGGCACGTTCTGTTCTTCATTAGAAATTCTCATCTCTGCTGAATTTCTTTGTTTGCCTTTGAAAAGGCCTCTCACTGCCACTCTGGCTGCCAATTTAGCACTGTTGTGTTTTGCTGCACAGTCCAAAGTAATTAGGTTAATTAGTCATTTCCATTTAGCTTATTAGAAGTCTAGAAATCCCTTTCCCTCATTTGGGAGATTAAATGTTGCAATTGTGTTCACCAAAGAGCTTCAAGGATGTGGTTTCAGACCCAGTCCTAGCAGCTGGGAGCTCTGGTCATAGTGTAAATTGCTCTGTTTTGTGGACATAACAAGGGGAATTGTACAACAAAGGGTTAATGATGCTGCAATCTGGGGTGTGTGTGTGTGTGTGTGTGTGCGCGCGCGTGCATGTGCGTGCGTGCATTGAGCCTGGAAGTAGATGATTGTCAGCTCCTCAGCACAGAGAGAATAATGACAGCAGGTGCAGCTCTGCCCAGCCCAGCCCAGCCCACAGCCCAGCCCAGCCCAGCCCAGCCCTTGTGCTGGCCCTCTGGACATCCCACTTCCTTAATTAAACACTTCTCAAAAGCTGCCTGTGCCTAAGGAAGCTCTTGCCCACAGAGAACTCACAATCTTATGAGAATTAGAGATTAGTAATATATCAATTGAAATCCAATAGCTGTGAAGGCTCCATGGAAGGAACTTTTATCGTCTTCAAAGTTGTGTCTATGCTAGAATATAAACTATGGCATATGATCACCCAGCCTCATTTTTTGGCATGAACAAACCTAAGCCCAAGTAAATTTCAAGTCCAGTGGGTTGTAAATGTTGGTGCTGGGACTGAACTCTGTCTCCCTGCCCCTCATCCACATTTCCTCATAGCACCCTACATCACTTGTCATGGAAGAAGGTGTTTCTCATGCTATGTGGTTGGGGCAGAATTAGTGATCCACAGAGCTCAAGGGAGAGCATGTGTGTTATCCCCACAAAAGAGCACAGGCACAGCTAGCCCTTCTGCAGCCCTCCTTTGTCCTCATTCCCTGTAAGGATTCTATGCTGCCCTCATGCTTCTCCTGGTCCCATCTCACCCTCAAGGTTTTGGCTCACTTTTATCCCTCCCATAAGATGCATTCTCGTTCCCTCAGCCTTTGTGCCTCCTTAACAGAATCCTCCATGCCTTCCAAGACTTCCTTCATCTCTCTTTTCCTTAAAATTTTAAGCTACTTGGAGGCACATCCCTGTTTTTTTTTTTTCACTATTGTATTCTGATGTTCTTGGAATATAGTAGGAACTTGATAAATGTTGAGAGAATACATGAATGATAAATGAATGCATGTGTTAATTAATTAATTGACTGATGGGTGGATGGATTCAAATAATAATTTTTGAACTTGTTAACATTCATTGTGTGTTTTAACATTCGTATGGGTGTTTTAGACCCTCCAACTGCTGTTGAAGAATAAAATACAAAAGGAGAGTAGAAGGACTGCACATCACTAAATGTTATAAGGGGATCGTCTGGTGTCAAATCCCCACTGAATTCACCTGCTTTCTGTCACTACAATGAAATACCTAGCAGCACAACTTACAGTGTCAATAATAATTTTGGTTCATGATGGTATAGAACTCAGTTCATCAGGGTAGGGAAGGTGTGAGGGACAGCTCAGTTTACACTGTGTTAGACCAGAAAGCAGAGAGGAAGACCAAAGGTGGCCCGGAATAATATACCCATAAATATCCACTCCCAGTAACCTTCCTCCAGCTAGCCCTTCTCTCAAGTTTCAAAATAATGCTACAAGCTAGGGATTAAATATTAAAAACAAAAGATACTTAAATCATAACAGCCACCCAAATTTTAATATCAAGACTGATGATACCACAGACACATTAGGATGGTATAGTAAGATTTACTACTCTTTGCTTACTCTGTAATGGAATGTCTATAGCACATCCCTTACCTCAATGGTCAGGGATCTTAACAGAAGGAACTGAAATATCTTAAGGGCCAGGGAAGATGGTGGGTAATGGCAAATATTGCTTTCTGGACACAGCAGAACAGCTGTGCATAGAAACTTACAGTGACTGTGGCAGCATGCACAAGGCCTCTGTCAGTTCGGCCAGACAAAACCCCAGCACAGATAGAAAGGAGGTAGAAGCTAGTTCCCTAACTGAGGATTTATTGGCATTTGACAGCTGCTAGGAGAAGATGCAATTTTCTTTATGAATGTAACTTTTGGGTTGTAACCCACACTCCAGAACAGTTATTATAGCCAAGAGTATATGGAAAATATGATCTCAATTTGAGGGCAGGGGAAGACAGCGATAAAACAAAATCGGCTGGGTAGGAAGGTGGAGATGAACCTGGGAGATGCTGGGGAAAAGAGGATAAGTGTGGTCAAAGTAGTTTATACTACTTTGAGAATGAGGTTTTCTGGAAGGAAAAGGGGAGCTTCCATGTAGTGCAAAAATGGCTGGAAATCAGGAATGAAGACTTCCCTGGAAGTCCCATTCATAGGAGCTATGACTGGGCCAAGATAAGGGCTCCTGTACATGAGCAGAGGTTATATAGTACAGATTTCCTCCAGCTACAGAGGTAGGAGTACCCTGGCTTGCTTCCTACCCTTCAAAAATAGGAGGAAGAAGGGATAAGACACAAGCCATCAGGAAGCAAACATCTGGAAATTGAGTTGATTGCTTATTGGAAACTTAAGCTCTATGAATAGCTACAAGTGCTCTACAGAAAGTGCAGGAACACTGGGCTCCAGAGTACAGAGGATGTGCAGTGTTTGCTGACTTGGAGCTGGACGCTGTAGAGCCTTAACAAATAATAATCATGACCAGCACAAGAAAACGAGAGCATCTAAGTGAGTGGCAAAGAGTATAGAACTTTAGCTGAATTGGTAAAGTCAGGCACATGCCTAAGGTTGAAGCAGGGACATTCAGCTGGGATGGGATGGAGCAAGACACCTCAGAGAGAAACATTGCATGAAGTGTGGTTCCCACATTTTGTATTTCAAGTTGACCCTTACAGACTAGGCAGTCAATGAACATGCATCCTAGGGGCATCTGAGAGATAGATGGGCAGAGTGAGGTGGTCCACTGAGTGTGAAAACATAAGGAAGAGCCTCTGACTTGGGTGCTGGGGCTCTGTGACCAGCAAACTACAGCACCTACTTTGACTCCCTTTCATATGTAGCAGTGTGCTGCTGGCTGTGACCCAATCACAGATGTTTTATTCACAACGTCTGCATGGCACTGGTGAGCAGTGAATTAGGGATGAGCTTGAGTATATTCTTCCACTTTCTTGACTCTTTCTAGAGGAGGACCCAACACTCTAGACCAGACTGTAAATAAGTCTGCTTTGTGTATAGAATGCCGCTTGCTTTTCAGCCCTCTACCTCCAATACAATGCAAGCCACAACTTTCTAGAAAACATGCATTTTAGAACAACATTCTCTGGCATTCTCTAGGCACTCTCATCAATGGAGGGATTCTGCAATCTGGATCGAGACATTGAAGGCTCTGCCAAGAGCTGGAAAAAGTTCATGGAGTCAGAGTGTCCTGAGAAGGAGAAGTTTCCCCAGGAGTGGAAGAACAAGACAGCCCTGCAGCGCCTCTGCATGATGAGAGCCATGAGGCCTGACCGGATGACCTATGCCATGCGGTAGGGATCAGGGCACAAGATCTGGGAAGGGATGTATATAGGACAATCTCAGGAGAGTGGCCTGGCAGAGCTGTGCTTCAAGGCCATGGTCATATAGTAATGGGCACTTTTGTACCAAGACTAAAACCCATGAGACCAGTTACTTGGGTGTGCCATCTGTTGTCTTAATGTCTTAATAGAAAGTGTGGGAGGAAATAGATATCAATATCAACATTGAAAATGATACCAGTCACCTATAATATGAAGAAACATGGAGGGATCCAGAAGGCATATGGAAGTCCTATATTTCGCATCACAGAAACAAAGAAAGTGAGGTGTTTATAATTCTAGGTTGATAACTGAATGACAGAGAATTAGGAAGGCTATTTGACTTCTATTTTGACTTCTAACTTCCCCACGAAGTTGAATGATCATCAGTTGAGTTTGTGTGAGAAAAGATGTCAAGACTGAAAGAGATCAGAAAGAGAATGGAGAAAGTTTGAAAGGGAGGCTGTGGTAGGAGAGATGTTAAAGCATGCCATGCAAGTGAGAAAACCCGACCTACATCTTCAGAACCTGCATCAAGCTGAATGAGTGTGACAGCCTTCCTGCGACCCCAGTGAATGGGCAGAGACAGGGAATTCCTAGAGCAGCAGTTCTCAACCTGTCAGTCCTGACCCCTTTTGGGGGTCAAATGACACTCTCATCAGGGGTCACATGTCAAATATTCTGCATATCAGATATTTACATGATGATTGATAATAATTACAAAATAACAGTGAAAACAGTTTTATGGTTGGGGTCAATACTACATGAGGAACTGTATTAAAGAGTAGCATTGGAAAAGTTGAGAGCTCTGACCTAGGGCAAGCCAGTCAGCTAGTCAGAATCAACAAGGTCTGGACACCAGTGAGAGACCCTGTCTCAGTATGTAATGTAGAGAGCAATTAAAGATGATGTTCAATATCAATTGTGACCCTCCAGAAGCACATGCACAAATATGCATGTGTAGTTATACATATATGTGTACCTACATGTATGTGAACATGCATACATGCACACATATAATACATATGCAAAAGAAAGAACAGGGATCTATGGAAATGAGAGAGTAGGGGGAACAGAGATGTAGCCCAGTTGGTAGAGTGGTTGCCTAGCATGCATGCAGCCCACAGTTAAATCTCCAGTTAAACTGGGCATGATGGCACAAGTCTATAATCCCAGCACTCAGGAGATAGAGGCAGGAGGATCATCAGAAACTCAAGGCATTCCTCTGCTTCATAGCAAGTTTAAGGCCATCCAGGGATACATAAGACCCTATCTCAAAAGAGAGGAAGGACAAGAGAGAGGGAGAAAACAGATGACCGAAGGATGGAGGGAAGACAAGAAGAAATAAGATAGAAGTATGGCCGAGGGGATGGTGGAAGGGTCAGTGAGAGTCAGGAGTTTCTCAGAAATTTAATAAGCTGAAAGGATTTGTTTAACACAAAACAGGACAGATTGGAAATGACCCCTGGAGGAAGGAGTGGAGGAAAACTCAGTGAAGAATAGAGTACTAAAGAAGAGAGTTATGCAAGGCCTTAAATACTGGGCATGATGACACATCACAGGGATATGGTGTAGATATAGGTCAGATCTAGCTGCCTATCACCATTCCAAGAAGTTGGTCCTTATTCTCCAGAAGTGTGAGGTGTTGGGGCATCAGGTCTACAGAGGAAGGTAGCCATGGTCTGGGTGGAGAGTGGTCAAGCCCAGATCTAAGATGCATAACTTGAAACTATCAGTACAGACATTGAATGTTGGCAAGGTGTGAACTTGGAGCTACTCCTGACTATTTAACTGTCACCCCCAATGAACTTGAACATGTCTTTTCACTTCTAGAAGCTTCTATTTTGCAAATGTTATGATTTGGGAGAGGGGGGCGTGCTGATATACATGCTTATCTCCGCCTGCAGAAATTTTGTTGAGGAGAAGTTAGGAAGCAAATACGTGATGGGAAGAGCACTTGATTTTGTAACCTCATTTGAAGAGTCAGGACCAGCCACTCCCATGTTTTTCATCCTGTCTCCAGGGGTGGACCCACTGAAGGATGTGGAGAATCAAGGTGAGGAGAGTTTGGTTGAAGACGAGGTTACAGTAGTCCTGTGCCCTTTCATCCTTTGGTGGTCTATTGATTTTTCTTATTTACATTCAAAGTTCACTGAAAAACTATCTTTGCAGGCCACACAGAAGCCAGGATAACTGATAAAGCAAAGCCACAGAATCATGTACCAGAGAAAAGATTGGGTTTCTCTTTCACCATTCTGTTTAGCCCTGTAATTCACATTAAATTGATATTTGTATAAAATATTGAATAAGCCATCCAATTTTGTTCTTTGGTGGGTAGCTACATTATCTCAGGACAAGCTGCTGAAAAGATTGAGTTGTCTTGGAACCCTTGTCAAAGTTAAAATCATCCAGGGAGAAAAAAAAAAAACAGCACTCACATCAGATGGCTCACAAACACCTAGAATTCCAGCTTCAAGGGATCTGATGCACTATTCTGACCTCCACAGGCACCACGCTCAGGATGTGCCTGCACAGATACATACACATAAATAGAAGTAAAAAGAAATATTTTAATTTTTTAAATTAAATTGATCATAAGTATAAGAGCTTGTTTATGGACTATTCATTCTATCCTGTACCCTGTTGTTCTATGTATTTGTGTATGCTGACAGCAACACTGAATTGGAGCCTTATGGTAAAATTTTAAGTCAGGAAATGAGTCCTCTAACATTTTACTTTAAGATTCTTTCAGCTTCTTGGAGTCTCTTATGTTTCCATAGAACTTTAAAAACCAGCTCATCAAGTTCTGCAAACACTAAAGAAAAGTACATTCAGGTTTCAGTGGGAATGGCTATGATTCCCAAATAGGTCAAGCAAGGACACATGGCCACCTTACCAATATGAGGTGCTTAAACACATGAACATGGATCATCTTTCCATGTAGTTTTTAAATTTAGTTTATTTTGACAGAGTTACATAGTTTGTAGTGCATATACCTTGCATTCGTCTTGATGCTATTGCATATAAAATTTATTTTCTTAACTTTAGTTTTACTGGAAATACAATTTTACATATGAACTTCTATTAGAAAAGTTGCTAAACTTATCTGTTGGCCCTAGTGTTCTTATGATTGAGATACCTAAGATTTTCTAGACACTGGGTTCTGTGTACATATACATATACACATATATATACACATACACACACATGCACATATACACATATGCATGTACACATACAATTTTCTAGATATAAGATTATATCCTCCACAAGTAGAGATAATATCTCTTATAATCCTAATGTTGTTTCTTTTTTCTTTTCTAATTGTCCTGATAAGACTTTCAGTGTGATGTTAAATAAAAGTGGCAAATTTGGGTATCTTTATCTTGTTTCTAATCTTAGGGGAAGGTAGCCATTGAGCTTGGGCTTTTCTAAACAGGAAGGTCTAAAATTAAAAGTTGAATCTCCTTGCCATTTTATGCCTGTTCCACATTTCTATTTCTTATTGAGTATGTTTTAGTACTTGGTTTCTTTCCAGGCCTTTCTTCATTGCATCATAGCCATATATACAATATATGTATTAAAATGTTTAGTTCTTCTATGTTATATATGTTAACTAGTGTAAAACTTAGATATGTGCATGAATGTGTCTGTGTGTGTATGTGTGCACGTGCTTATGTGTGTGTATGTGCAGATATGTGTCCATGTAAATGCATGTGTGTGTGCAGGTCAGAGGTCAACCTCGGGTGTCATCTCTCAGGAGCCATCCATCTTGATTTTTAAGACAAGGTCTTTGTGTTGGATGAGAAGAGCCCCCACATGCTCATGTGTTTGAATACTTGGTCCACAGTTGGTAGGACTATTTGAAAATGACTAGGAGGCGTGGCCTAGTTGGAAGAAGTGTGTCATTGGGGGTGGCCTTTGAAGTTTCAAAACACTTGTACCATTCCCAGTGTGCTCTCTGTCATTCTTAGTATGTTCTTTACCCCCTATTTATGAACCAAGATATGAGGTCTCAGCTGCTGTCCTACCTTCACTCAATTACCATAGACTCTGAGCCTCTGGAACTGTCACTCAATTTAACTCATTCTTTTATAGGTTGTCTTGGTCAGGGTGTCTTATCATGCAATAGAAAAGGAACTAGTACAGTCTTCCATTGGCCTGAAGCTCACTGACTAGGCTAGCTGGACAGTGAGCCCCAGGGATCCTCTCTTTTCCCAGCAATAGAATTAAAAGCATGGACCAACACATCTGTTTCTCTTATGTGGGTTCTAGGAATAAGCTTGAAACTAATAAATATCCCTATTCTAGTCAATAAAAAAGAACCCTCTGAGACAAAGGACAAAGAATGTAAGCATGCTATTGGGAAGTGGACACATGGGCCCCTGGTATATGTAGAATGAAGAGGACAACTCATGGAGTGAGTGGAGTCTTTATCCACTAAGCTATCTCGCTGGTCTTACTTATTTAGGGTTTCTATTCCTATGTTGGAACTCCATGACAAAAATCAACTTTGGGAGGAAAGGATCTGTTTGCTTGTTCTTCCATATCATCAAAGGCAGTCAGAGCAGGAACCTGGAGGCAGGAGCCAAAGCAGAAGCTATGGAGGAATGCTGCTTACTGGCTTGTTCTTCATGCCTTGCTTCTCCACATGTTTTCCTAAACTATCCAGGACCACCTGCCCAGGGGTGACACCACCTCCTGTGGCATGAGCTGACCCATATCCATCATCAATCAAGAAAATGCACCACAGGCTTCTCCATAGGCCAATCTGATGGGGGGGCACTTTTTCTCAATTGAGGTTCCATCTTTTAAAATTACTCTAGCTTGCGTCAAGTTAACATTAAAAACTAGACAGCACACCCACTTTCTCTACTTTCTGGTTCGATGTCATGATTTCTAGCTAATCCTCAGAAGAACTTTTTTACAAAGAGTTCAAATCATGTAAAGTTCCACTTTGTTTCATACGTAAATGAAGATTTTCTTTGAGAGCTTCCAGTTTTTTCTTGAGTTGCAAATTTCCTTGAGGAGAGAAATAAATATTATTTATAATTATCTCTAGCTTTTTACTCATTCTATGTATTGAAAGGTGTTTTCTTTTTACTCTAGAAGACATTCCTACTAGGATTATTAGCATCCCATTACAATATGAATGAATATATCACTGGGTTTATTTTCTTGATCTTCTAATTCATTTATATTGTAATAGGACGGTAATTACTCTAGTAAGAATGCCTTCTAGATTTAAAAAAGAGAATATTTTTCAATACATAGCATAAGTAAGAAGTGACATAGATATGGATAGTTATAGGTATGGATACATAGATAGATATGGATATATATATACACACACAGACACACAGAGACACACACAAACACACACACACACACACACACACACACACATATTTTCCTTCTTCATTTTGTTAGTACTCATCATCAGAAAAGAATCCTAAGAAATAAAATTTCTGGACCCTTATTTGACCCCAGATTTGTTGGCTAGTTTTCTGGGTACAAAATGATTTCTACTTAGAACTTTAACTATATGGCTCTGTGCTTGAGTGAGCATATGTCATTTTTTTTTTTTTTTTTGTCAGTGACCCATTTCTACCCCCTAGGAACATTGGGATCACCTGGTTTGTGTTCTGCTATTTCATGAGCTGTGTTTCCCTGCAGTTCCTTTTTGCTCACCTGCTCAGCTCTCAGCAAGTCTGTTCAAGGAAGGGTCACACCTTTCTTTAGCTTTACTCTATTACTTTTGGTAAATGCCACCATTGGTTACAAAAAAAGGGGTCATTTTAAACAGCCTTTCCCCTGCCCTATCAAATTACCTATCAAATTATCTCCATTTTTGTTTGGATTCTTCTGAATAGCCACAATCTCTCACCTGGATTATCGAGATTACCTTCTGACTCCTATCTGCCCTCCTTCCCCTAAAATCCTTTGCTCCTCTGTGACCAGAGTTCCCTTGCTAAATCTTAAATCCTGTAATGTCACTCTGTTCCCTAAAGCTTTCTTGTGGACTCCCATCATCCTAAAGGTTAAGTCAAATATCCTTCACATGATTGATGCAGCCTACAGGGCCTGGCCTCTCTGTCCAGCCTTAGATCTTACCTGCACCAGACTCACTTTTTTAGATTCTTGGCCATATTTTGGACATTTCAGCAAATGGCTCCTTTCATCTGAAATATTCTCAACAGTGCAGTACTTACTCATCTTGCAAAGATCAGCCTGACCTCATCACTGCATGAACTCTTGGTTCCCCCACTATGTCTTCTCATGGCATTCTGCACATTTGTGCCACAGCACTTAATACAATCTTTAGTTAACCATTCTTGCATTGCTGGATTTTATGTTTCCATGCCTGCCTGGTGCTAAGATCCTTGAGGTCAGAAATCATGTCATTTTGGTTCTCATCTTACCAGAGTCTCACAATGTGACTAGCACAGAGCTATATGTACTCAGTAAATATTTGTTAAATAAATCAATGAATGAATATCATAAGGCATTCATCATAACTATGATATTCCTGTCTTTCATGTGTTTACATGTTCCTTCTATTCATTTCCCCATGTTTATGGAGCCTGTGTTCCTTC
>JANHMN010000002.1:54103052-54149473 GCA_030674055.1 Rhabdomys pumilio
CCCCATGTTTATGGAGCCTGTGTTCCTTCTATTCACTTCCCCATGTTTATGGAGCCTGTGTTCTTCTATCCACTTTCCCACATTTAAAGAGCATGCGTTCCTTCTATCTACCCAGGTTTTGTTGCTCTCAGATGAATAAATACATTAAATTTTCTCATTTTCATTCACCATTCTCCCTTCGAAAGCTTTCATATTCTCCATTTGTGAGCAATTTTGTTCTTAGTCAATTGACCTCCAACTATTCCACCACGTTATTTGAACCTTACTGTCATCTCAGGCAGACTGGCCCCTCCCTGATCTACATTGTTTAATCTCTGCTTTACCTCAGCCTTGCCCTTGGCTTCATTTGAATGCACACTTCTAGAAGCATATTGCTGTTCATCAACAGGAGACCACTTATGCACCCGTGCCCTCTCTCTTTTTACCTCCTTCCCTGACTTCTTGTTGGTTTGATTCATTTCCTAATTTGCCCATTTAGACATCGATTCTGGGAGACTACATATTTCCCATTTCTTGACTCTAACTAGTTTGCCTGGTAAGCCCCAGTTATCATTTGGAATCCAAAGAGATGACCCAAGAGGTTTCCCCAATCACCCTTCGTCCCGGCATATTAAGTACTGTCTCCTTTCTTTGTATCACAGTATGTGTCACAGGTAGTTCATCATATCCCTCTGCTTAGACTCTTAAAATTTTTTTAGCAATGATTTGTAGCATCCTTTATTGATTTTGGAATCCTAAAATGTTAAATTTCATTGCTATGAGAAGTGACAAAGATTTTAGACCCATAGATACTTTTTCACATTATTTACTAAGTAGTTGAAACAAAATGTTGGTTTTTTTACTGTTGCAGTTACCATTCTTTTTTTTTAATTGGATATTTTATTTAAATTTCAGATGTCATGCCCTTTCCCCATTTCCCCTCCCTAGAAAACCCCTATCCCATGCCCCCTTTTCCTTTTTGCTTTTATACAATTTTTTTTAATGTTAAAGGCTTTATAAGTTTGGTAATGCTCAATCAGAAGTGTAGCCCAATACCCAACCTAAATATATCAACTATCTTTGACTGATGGAGACACGTGAACATCTGCCTCCATGTCCCCTCCCTTTATTTCTCTCTCTTTCTCTCTCTCTCATCACCTAGCTTCTCCTCTCCTTCTTCTCCTCCTCTCCTTACTCCTTCTCTTCCTCTCCATACTCCTCCCACCTTAGCTCCTCCTACATATCACCCTTCCTGTTAAAATAAAACTTTTCTCTCAAAATACAATTAGAGCATAATTATGCCAATTTGTACCAGTGAGGTACAAAATAGTCCTAATACTCAGTTCATCATTTTGTTGACTAACCAAAACCTCTGTCATCTCTCCTAACTAAAACACTTAGTTCTGAACATGGATTTTTCCTTGGCTTTAGAATGAATGTCAGCTGAAAACTATCCACTCAAATCTTTTCTCTCAAAGTAAATATCCAGGATTGGCTATGAGACTATAAGTTTTCAACCCCGTCAAAAATTCAGAATGACTGAGTTAACTGAAATTATGGGAAGCACAAAGCATACCTTCTAAAAGTTAGCCAATTTATAGAGACCACTGACCACCTGGACAGTCCCTATACTACAAAACGTATAGTTTTGGAGCATCTGATCTTCAGCCTTCTGGCCCAGGATCATCTGACAGACTTAGTAATGCAGAATTATTAAGGGCTGATTACTCTGTCTAGGCAGATATAATCAGTCGACTATTCTGCAATTGTGTCCTTTTCTGGACAGTAATTTGTCTTTAGGTGGAAAGAGGCAATTCTTGCCCCGTGGCTGTCTCACCACAACTGGAGTAACTCCAAAGATGCTCAATTTCTTCTTAGAATACAAGACAGGAAGCTGTCAGGAGCAGATAGGTCTCTAATCAAAATGAATAATAATACAGAAATGTTTATAAAGTCAATTCTGTGGACTTCTGACGTTTTGAAAACCAACTATCCATGTAAGGCAATCTGGACTGTTGTCTGTTAACTCCTCTCAGCTATTTCTAAATAAAATATAGAAAACACCCTAACAATAAACTCAAAGTCATGAATTTGCTATAGTCCCTTAACTCACAGGCTAACCATCTCAAATCAGTTAAAAAAGTTAAAGAAGGACTGGGTCTAAGCCTTGTATTCCTAAATGTGTTATACAGGCACAATGCCTATGACAGTAACAATATTCATCTCACTTTTATATCAATAAGGAGCTCATACCAATGAAAACCTTAAATTTGAAATCAAAGTAAATTTTGTACAATTTAAGAAATTATAACTTCATCTTGAGAATAATTATACAGATTTCTACCAATAGGTTATGGCTATGAAATAAATCCTAGCTAATCCTCTCTGTTCCAACAAAACCACTACTTTTCCCTAGAAAGACAGCCCAATATTAACCACCTTAGTCCCCAAACCCAGGGAATAGGGGCGCTGACTCTTCATTAACTTCTTCAAGCTGATTACAGGCATTGAGATATTAGAAGAGGGGTGGGGGAAAGAGTAAATTGATAAGCCTCTGACCCTGGGTCTTCACTGCATCCAGATGGAATTCCTGGACATCAGAGGTTTGAGCAGGTCTGCTCAGTTTGCTTGATGAGTAGATACACCAAGGCTGTGTATTCTGCAATATACAATTCTCAAAACAAATTTTAGTATCAAGCTAATTTTTTTTAATTTTTATTTTTTTTCAATCTTTGCTTTCTTTTTTATTTAAATTTTTTATTTTTTAATTGGGTATTATATTTACATTTCAGATTTTATCCCCTTACCCCACTTCCTCCCACCACCCAGAATTCTCCTATCCCATCCCCCCTCCTCCTGCTTCTATGAGGCTATGCCCCAACCTATGCCCCACCCCCACTACCCCCTCCCCACCCTCACATTCCCCCCACCCACTCTATGTTCGTTTTTCATGGGACCAAGAATCTCCTCTCCCACCTATGCCCTACAAGGCCATCCTCCCCTACATATACAGCTGGAGTCATGGCTCCCTCCCTATGTGCTCCCAGGCTGGTGGTTTAGACCCTTGGGAGCTCTGGTTGGTTGGTATTGTTGCTTTCCTCATGGGATCATAAACCCTTTCTGCTCCTTCAGTCTTCTCTCTAACTTCTCCATTGGGAAACCCTTGATCATATCAGTGGTTAACTGTGAGCGTCGTCCTCTGAATGTGTCAGTCTCAGGCAGACCTCTAAGGAGACAGCTATATCATGTTCTTGACAGCATGCACTTCCAGCCATTCACATCAGTGTTAGACTCTTGAAATATTAGTATTCCCTCACATCCTTAGGCAGCTGAGCTTAACTCACTCACTGCTTTTCTCCTTTGTTTTACTATGGCAGTTGTTATCTGGGTAGGTTTTTTTTAAACCCTGAAAATGAGGCTAAAGACTTGTTTTCTTGTCTTTATCCCCTTCTCTGCTGAAATTCATATGCCCTTGTCCTAACAGAGTGATGAGTCTGATTAACAGACACGGTCCTTAGCTGACCACTGATCCTTGGCTGGAAGTCTATACGACTCTGGTACTTTGCTCCACTCAGGTTCTTCCAGAATGTCCTATCCTGAACACTGTGGGATAGGAGAGAGACGAGAGGAGGAGAAACAAGAAGAAGGAGGGAAGGGGAGAAGGAAGGAAAAGGAGGAGGAGGATGGAGGAATAAGAGGACAAATAGCAGGATGAGAACAAGGACTAGGATGAGGAGAGAACTGGATCCACGCTACTTGGTCTCTGTTTGAACATGAACTCTCCCACCCCTACCGTGTATGTCTGTCTCTCCTTGAGTACTGAGATTAATCCCTTAACAGCACTTTGATTTTGCTGGTCCCTCTCTCTTTTCTCACCACTTTCTTTGCACGTTTATTTTTTTTCTTTTCCCTTGTTTTCTATCACCCAACATGCCGCCCCAGCCCCTCGGGTAACTGTGAAGATAAAATGAAATCTCTGATGTGAAAAGACTTTGAAAAGTTAAAAGCAAAGCAGGGTGTACAGCACAATAGTGCTGGAGACGCAGCCTCCGTTCTCCGAGGCAGGGCAGTGTGCTCCTCGGATTGCCTCCTCTCACGTCTTTCAAAGCCAGCTTCATCTTCATCCTCACACAGGCCTCTTCTCTGGTCTTTCACACGTCTGTAACATGATCTTGTTTGGTCCCCTTTCTCCTTTGTCTGAGTACTTGGCTTTGAGAAAAGTGAGTTCAGCTGCTTCTATTTTGTGATCAGAAGTAGCTGTCTATCTTACCTTTGGCTTCTTCTGTGTCCTCTTGTGCATTCAGAATGGCAATCTCACATAAATTAGGGGTAGGATGCCACAGGATGAAGTTCAAAAATGAAGGTTTCACCCTTTGCAGCCAGATTATCAACATGTTGCTTAGAGCACTTATCCATGGTTCCTAGGCCCGTTCTCTTTCTGTTGGAGACTGAGAGGTGTGGGCTAGATTGATCTCTAGGGGGCAGTGTGAGGACAGGTAGAGTATGGGTTTTGTGCGGGCAAGAGAACTTGTACCAGAGTGTAAGAAGAGGGTGAGAACTCATGAATTCGTGTACCAGAGAGCAGGAGGGTGAAGAGGGAGAAAAGCTGAAGATACAAAAAGTATTTTAAAAACAGACTGATGGGGCAAAGGGTATTCTGAGACAGGGGAATGTACTTTCTATTAAGAGGGAAGGGAATGTACAAGGGGAAATAGACTGGCAAGCAACTGTAGGATTCTTTCCACCAGAGGCACAGGAGAAAGTGAAGCATTTGGCTGGCAACAGGAAGAAGGCTTAAAAATCAGAGAGGAGGGCTGACATGGTTAACATTGGAATACATGAAAAGCTTTCCCAATAGCTTTGAGGCTGAGAGCCATGAACTTGTGGTACCACCAATTCACTAAAGGCGTTAATTGACTTTCTCTTTTACTAATGTTTGGGTTCACATAGCACTAAGGTATCTAAAGGTCCCATAAGAAAGACATAGAAGGAAGCAGTGGAGATGAAGATTTCCTAAGATCATGGTTCAAATTCAGCATCATTGGCTCTATGTTAAACTAAGTCAAAATGGTAAAAGTGAAGACCAGGGGAAAAAATGGAAGACCTAGTAACCTGGATGCTTGATTGAAGTAGAGTGAAGAGGGAGGGAATCAGAGCGAACCTGGGAGTCAGCTGTGATAGCCTTGAAGTGACATCAGCATAGTGGCCCACACTTTTAATCCTAGCAGAGGCAGGGTTGATTTCTGTGAGTTGAGGTCAGCCTCGTCAACAGAGTAAGTTCCAGGACAGTCACCCAGGGCTACAGAGAGAAAATCTGCCTTGGGGTAGCAGTTGAGGGTGGGGAATAATAGCCGAGCCATGTAAGAGTTCTCAGTGATGGGAACGTCCTGGGTGCAGCCCTTGGGAGAGGTAGCAGCAATGGTGGTTAGGTAAGTTCTCTAAGGTTGAAGAAAACAAGGAGGCATGAAGGCAAATGTCAGCCAACTCATCCAAAATGGCATTGATGACAACGATGAAACAGACACCAGCTCAAGCCCCTCATAAAAGTCAGTCTCACCGGGGAACTGGGAAGAAGCACAGAATGCAAAAATTAATAGCCCAAAAGCACATGTAGCAAGAGAATTGTAGGAAAGCATTCCCCTGTCTCAGAATACCATCAGTATGGCACATAAGAGTGGGCTGCTGGAGCTGTGGGATCCTCACAGAGACTGAAGAGAGATGAAGTACCCTAATAGAAGCTCAGTGGGGTCCATAGTACTTGAGGTGACATGGCCATCCAGAGAGGCACATAGGTCAGAAATAGGAAAATGGGTCATATGGAAGCCATACCACAAAGCAGGTAAATGTGAGCCCCGAATGCACATTGATACCTTGGGGTATCAACTTGCTAATGCCCTCCAGATCCACGAGTCTCAACGCTGCTGATGTGAAAGGGGTCCACACGTTCACCTCGCACACACCATAAGGCTCACGTCTGATGGAGTCATAGTCAGCCGAGTCCTGAGTCAACAGAGCCCCATCCATTGTCCCCCTTTCCTACCATTTCCAAGATCCATTTCTTTCTTGTCAGCCTGGATTAACACAGATTGATCTGAGCTGGCTCTGCAGGGCCAGGCTTTGCTTTCACCACGACCCCTCCAGTCTGTAGTTTTCCAACTAATCTTTATTAAGCACCTCTTTCCCTATATCCTTCTCCAGCAAATAAAGGAAATAAATAGGCCCCTTTGTGAACAAAACGTCATGGAAGCCATCTAATAATCCCCATCCCTGTTATCCTGGTGTTTGCTCTGCAGTTAGTTGCTTATCTCCCCAGCTCTAAAGCTGACATCAAATGCTTGCCAGCCAGGATTTATCGAGTTTAATAAAGGTATTTCTTGGGTTCATCTCAGTCTAATCTATAATAACTATTTCTCAATATAAAAAGTCATCATCCTACTTGTATAAGGTTGAAGAAGGGTACACAGACATTTTAGTATTTAAAAGAAATATCCGATATTTACTGTTTCCTTTTCAAAACTTTCTCACACGAGTTATAAAATTATATCTGTAATTTTAGTTTTTCTGAAAGTAAATTTTTTTATACGGACTCATATTACTTTTCTCTTTTTTAACTTATATTCTCTCTCATCTATTTTTTCCCAAAAAAAAAATTGTTCAATGATTCCTTCATGATATTGCACAGTTTTATGATCCTTTTATATAAAGAATGGCATACACCTTTCCCAAACTTTATTGGGTTGTGCTAACAGCTAATGCATAAAGAGAATTGGTCCTCTATATTAAGGTCATTTTTTTTAGGTTCTGTTTTCTTTGGGCTTGAAGAGCAACTCCATGGCGTTGGCCTTGCCTCTGTGGCACGACTATGATATTTTGTTGTTGTTATTATTATTGTATTTTGTTTCCTACACTAATAGCACAGTATAACATCCACACCAACCCCGTTCTTGTTCTGTGTCTTTCTTCTCTCCACCTTCTTGTATGAAAGAATGGCACAAAGCTTCCCATAGGTTGTGAATAGTAAAGGACAAGGCTGAGAGAGAAGGAGCCAGGACTGACTTAATGCTGCTCACACCTTCCTGGGAAGTCCCAAAGAAGACTGGATACACTCAGAAGACAAAGAGACTCAGAAGAGACCATACCCACATGACTGCCCTTTACCTTTTTATATCAGCACTTTGTAGACAGTCGGCCAATGCTCAAGTAGGGACTGTGTAAGAGAACACCAACAATCCAGCATCATTCTTGAGGGTTAGCAGAAGAAACAGGGGTAGGGAGATTTAGATTTGGTATAAACAAATTCTTTTTCTCTGGGATTGCACATGTGAAAGATTTAATCTCCTTTGATGGGGGAAAATATGATTCTTAAGTATGGGTAAGCATACCTAGGTTTGAGGGATGACAAATAAGAGCAGTTGTTAGGAATAGATGATTAGACTTAATAAATGATACTAAATTCCATGTTTATTTTAGGAAAGAAACTTGGATATACATTCAACAATCGGAACTTCCACAACGTGTCCCTAGGGCAAGGACAAGAGGTAGTTGCTGAGGCTGCACTGGACCTGGCTGCTAAGAAAGGTCACTGGGTGATTCTGCAGGTACAGTCCCTCTGCCCAGATCTGGGTCAGTCTTGCCTTCCTGCCTATTCAGTCTGCATCCCAGAGACTCTGAGCTTCCTAAGCCCTCTTACTTTTAACCTACCTGTTCCTCCATGCCTCCCACGCTTGGCTTCCTACTCTGCTCCAACCCTCCTCAGTCTCACATCCTCTTCCCAAGGTCTCCTCCAATAACTCTTCTTCACACCCACTCTACTACTGTCTTCAAACAGTTCTGAGTTCCATGAAAAAAAAAAAAAGGAAATAGTTTCCACTCTGATTGCACACTCAAGAAATTAGCATTTGATTAAAGGCCATACACAGCAGCTGGACACTTGCAACTGCTGATCCCTTCCATGAATGCCATGGCGCTTTATTCTGTGGTGCTTTCCTGCTGTGTTATATGTTCTGAGTCACCTACCCATAAGACTAAAACTTAGCTTCTCCACTGGGAGCTCATGCTGGCATCTGGAATTGAGGAAACCCACTGCTGTGATTCCATAGAATAAGAGTGAGGTGGGCTGGGGGGGGAGGGGGAGAATCTGCCATTCACTCTTCTACTAAAGCCTGTCCCCCATGCAGCTTATTTAGAAACTGTAGCTGAGCCAGAACAATGGGCTTGTTATTCTTTTCTCTTAAAGCACTCTGCAGTCAGTCCTATCAGGACTGATTTGTTAGGATATATTCTTGCCAAATTTCCTTTGAGAAAATGTTGTTTCTTATTTACCTTTACCATCAACACCGCTGCCTTAAACTGCTCAACAAAACCTCTGGGGGAGGGGGTAGAGAGATGATTAAGTTCTTAGTACCTATGTCTGGTGGCTCACAGAATATGAATATATATTCTCTCTCCTGCGAGTGCGCACACACACACACACACACACACACACACACAAAATCATTTTTTGAAAACCTATTGGGTGTGGGAGAGTAACCAGAAAATAATGGAGATGGTGCATATGATTAAAGTATATCATATGCATTTTTACAAGCCTGTTGGGTGACAGAATTAATGAGGAAACTAAAGAAAGACTAGCTGCAGAAGCCAGTCATCCAACCACCCTGACTTCATTACCAAGAACTTCATCAATCCCCTGATTACTCACTCCCCCACGTCTTACTACTGACTTCTTCTTAATTATACTTTTATTTATGGGAGCCCAGCAGCTGAAAGATCTGCCATTCCCTGAAACTCCTTTTTTGGGAGCAGTAGGAATCCCAGGAGAAACAGCAACAACAGCTGGAATCCCTGCTTCCTCTATGTGCTGGGAGATACAGTCCCAAAATCTGCAGATTAGTCTGCCAGGCGACCTGCTCCTGGCCACTGGAGACAAAAGGATTCCAGCCTTCTGATATGGTGATCAGAACCCATTTCTGAAACTGTGTTTCTGCCTCCAACAAGGTTCCCCAAAGAAGAAGCTGAGTTTCCTTCCTTGGTACCCACTGGCTACTTAGTACCTCCACATCATGTGTTCATGTGTTCTGATCTCTGAGTCTGAGCTCAAAACCTCCTCTTCAATCCGTAATGAAAGAGCAAGCCCAAGGGAAATGATTTCTCTGGATAAGTCCGAGCTATCTAAAGGCCCTGCTTCTCCTCTCTAGTAAAGCACTGTGGGTGGGTATTGACTACACATGACATGTCTGAACTGCAGAGTAGGCTGATGACTGTGGTCCTTGTACTGTGCTCAGTGTTCTTCTGTGTATTTAAGGCTCTGCAAGCCTACTTGCTCAAATATTGATTGAGGAGCCTTTATCTGTTCATCATAATGAAATATATTGCCATTAAGCCACAGGACCTACTTACTAAAGGAAAGGTGCTGTCTCCAAATGAGTGTGAAGAACTAAGTCTCCATTAAAAAACAGGCAGGAACTAGATTTGTGATCAAAAGATAGGCTCAAAAGCTCAACAGAGATGCCCATGATGAGAGTAGGGACCTTTGTGGGTCATTGACAGCAGTGTCTCTCTGTGTCTTAGGGAGATAATTTTGGTGACAATTAGAAGAATGGTTTGGTAAGCAGAAAGTTGGGTAGAGAGAGTTTGAATCTTTACCTTTCAAACTTGGACACATAGCAGGTCTCACTAAAATGCACTGAGTCAGTAAGTCTGAATGGGGCCTGGGATTCTACTCCCAGGTACTGCAGCAACATTCATCCCTTCTAGTCTCAGGGGTTCAAATAATCCAGGCAGTAGAGAATTAGACTTAAAACATAATTGTGTTTTAGACTCAAAGTATAGTCTCTTTAACCACAGTATGGTACCATCCAGGAGGTTCTTGGAAATACAAATCCCCAGTCTCTACTCTCACTGCTGTATCAGAAGCTGCAAGGAGGGTCCCGAAATCTGTGCATTAAGCTATCCTCCAGGGGATTCACATGCAGTCGAGTCTGAGAACACAAATGCTAGATTTATGATTATCACATGACAGAGTTGAATTGCATGATGCTGGTGGAGGGGGGGGTCACCATTACTGGGTATCCCCAACTCTTTCTATGCTACTCAAGGCTATGAGTTACCTGGCAGTCTAGGTGTGAATAATTGATTTACTTGTAAATAACTGCTTTAAGATGTATGTTACAGATCAAGGGCACAGCTAAGTAATAACTGACTTGCCTGGCATGCATGAGACCTAAGTTCAATCCCCAGCACCACCAAAACCAATAACTGTACAGACAGAGGTGGTTAAGTATTACACTGTATTTATTTTATTGCAAATTTAAAAAAAAATATACTGAAAGCTAAATCCAAACCATGGCAACTCTAATAGTCATGCTAATATCCCTAGACAAAGAAACTATAGGTAACTAAGCACTTCTGAGAGAGAAATAGTCTTCTCCAGGGACAAGCCTACAGTAGCAAGTGGTCAGCCTTGAAATCATATACACACAATAACACTAAACAGACTCGGCAGTCTATCTTTATATATTTATGCATTTGTATATGTATATGTGTGCATAAGAACTTATAAAAAAATGAAGATAATGAGAGGCACTGTGTCTCCTCTAGCTGCCCACCTGATAACTGTTTACCACTAGTAGATATGAGCACATGTCTACTTGGGGGTCTTTCCTTCTCAACAGAACATCCATCTGGTGGCCAAGTGGCTTAGTACCCTGGAGAAGAAACTGGATGAGCTCAGCGAGGAAAGTCATCCAGACTTCAGGATCTTCATCAGCGCCGAGCCTGCACCCTCCCCTGAGGGCCACATCATTCCCCAGGGCATTCTGGAAAACTCCATTAAGATCACCAATGAGCCTCCCACAGGCATGCATGCCAACTTACACAAAGCCCTGGACAACTTCACTCAGGTACTGGTTGGGAGGAAGGGGTTAGGAACACCCTACCCCACAAAGGGCCTATTCAATCCAATGGGAGAAATGTGTGCCAGGGGCTACCATCAGCATTGACTGATGTGGGCAAATGTGCACCCTCTGGCATTGACTGCTACCCAGTGCCCACTCAGTATTGCCCAGCTCTCAGCTTCTAGCTATATATATCTCAAGGAGCTAAGAGTAGGGCCTTTCTTTAGCAAGAAGGGGAAATTTTATGCAAGTCCATTAACTAATATTTCAAAATGAAAAAAGAAAGGTTGTTATGCTTCTAACAGACCTGAAAATACACACTTATTGGCTAAGCACCCTCACTTCAAGTAGAAGGAGGATGAGCTCATTCAGCTGTTATCACTGGCTAGCTGCATCAAAGGGATGAAATAGTCTAGATGCTGAGTAGTAGGAAGCTGGGTTTGGGCTGTATGCAAATGTTCCATAATAAAGTATGGCCTCTGGATTGGGATCGGTGCCTATGGACTTGATGAAAATGCAAATCCCCAGACCCTGCTCCAGAAAACAAGGCTCACACTGAGAACACTGTGTTCTAGAGGGAATCAGAATATCAAGGCACAGGATTCAGGGCATTTCCGTAATTCCTATTACTTGTAATCTAAGGCTTGAGCTGTGGAGGATTTATTTAAAGCCTAGTCCAGAAGGAAAATAATAATAATAATAATAATAATAATAATAATAATGTCATAAGTATATATGACATAAAGTAGAAGAAAGATTGAGAGAGAAAGGGAAGACAATGACAAAAGGGAGCGAGATGGGGAGAACAAGAGAAGATAATAAAAGAATAAAGACAAAATAATATGCAATGTGTGTGTGTATACCTGTGTGTGTACCTGTGCATGTGTGCACCGTGTGTATCTGTGTGTGACATGAAAACAGAGGAAGGACAGGGGCCTGTGAAGAAGGAATAGAGACACAAGCAAAGGCAGTGGAACAGGAAAATATGAGAAAAATACAATGAAATATGCATATGAAAGTGTCATAATAAGACCCATTATTTTGTTTGCTAACCAAAAAGATTAACTTTTTTTTTAAAACTCCAAAGCCAAGCCCCTGGGTAGCTGAACCCTACGTGCAGCGTCTGCAGCTCAGGCCTTTCCTATCATTTCTCATTGCTTCTCCCTTGGGAAGGGAAATACAGGAAGGTAGGGCCAAAGGACCATCTTGAAACCCCAGTGAACTTTATTCGTATTTACAGAGAAGCTTCTAGGAGCTGTTAGAAGGGTCTTTCTCTCTGATAGTACCAATAAGTCTCTGTTTTCCAGTCATGCTAACATGCACGTCAAATCCAGGAACTTTAAGTGGGCCATGCCACACAGCAAGTCCTCAGCTAGCCCGTGTTAACCATTAGTAGTACTAGTCCTTTGGGTTTGGCTTCATTTCCAATATGGTAAAGGCAATAGTAGAGTCTCAAAAGATTTTACCTGCCCCATGTTACACTCACAGCATGGAAGTCACATGGTCTGAAGGGGAAGCTGCCACAAAGGCCTGAGAAGCAAAACCTGCCTGTTCTCCTTTTTCACAACCTCTCCTGCCTAGCTCCAATACCTAATGCCATCTGACAGCGAGGGACACTACAGATGTCAAATTATTTTAGCTTGACATCCCTGGCCACTGCAAACAGGACAGAAGCTAGTTATTCTCCTAGCCAGAGGCACTTTCTTTACCTTCTCCCAGGTAATTAAACTTAATTAAATTCCTTGGTGCACTATGTCAAGTACAGAGACAAACCTCTAAACCTTTAATATTCTACATACAGAGAACATACATACTCAAGTCCACACCCCAATAGATAAGTCTTGCCCTCAGTCATGTTGGGTGGACAACAGCATCACGTCTTGTCTGTTTTACCACAGTGGATATGAACGTAATCCAATGGTGAGGTACTTGCTTCACCTGAGCAAGGCTCTGGCTTCAATCCCCAGTGCTAGGAAGGGCAGGGATGGAGGTTGGGAAAGAAAGAAGGAAATAGTGATAGGGATTGGGAGAGGAGGAAAGCATTAGAATGTACTTAGCTGGTGCTCGACCCAAGGCCCCACCTGCAAACCACTCTCAGCTGTCCTGCCTTGAGGGTCTTGGACAGTTGAGAGGTGATGGATTCTCACCTGCTGTTCCCCATTATAATGAAATGATCAGCTGTAATGACACCCATGTGGCTCCCCCTTCACAGCCAGGCAGTGGCCATTGTCCTTGGGCTTTTCTCCCTGCACTCCTGATGACCAGTCTTGGATGGTGCACAAGTAAGAATGAAGCCGAAGAGATAGTCTCTCTTCCTGCTTATGCTGTCCCTGCCTCAAAAGGCTCACTGGCTGCTTATAGCCACAGAGAGGGACTCATTCAGAGGACAGATTCATGAGGCTGTTCATTGTTTACAGCAGAGAACTGTATAAATTCACCCTGCTCCCCAAATAACCCATTTTAACCATGTGAAGGATAAATTCCTTGTCCTCCCTTTCACTCCCTGCTTCCCTGAAAGTTACATTATTTGGGGATGGTTGTTTTATTCTGACTTTTATGTGAATCTATCACTGTCAGCCAATCTTGGCATTAAAGGTATTCACGCTGAAAGGCATTTTCCCACAGACTCTTTCTTTTCCAAATGTGTAAGAAGGAACAAAGCATCCTACAGTTTATGGAGAATTGTTCTATCTATAAAGCAGTTGTTAAAGTTTCACAAGGCAATATATCTTATCCTCCATACTGCCTCTGACCCAGGGAGGGCACCAACCAAAGAGGCACCACGGGTTTAGGAGGAGTGTCTCCATGGGAACATCGGCACTACCAGAAGCTCCCACAGTCTGATTTCCCCTCTGGCTCCTGCTCTGTGTGAACAGAGCCTACAGTGGTTCCTAGAATAAGCATCAGGACTGAACAAATTCAGTGGTGGGAGCCTTGCAAGCACCTACTCGGGCTTTGGCTGCCACATCTTGCTCCAAAATCAACAGAAAGAATCTCACTCAGAGAAACTGCTTTTCTTTTGCCTTTTTTTTTTCTTTTTCTTTTTCTTTTTCTTTTTTCTTCAGAAGATCCAGAGACTGCCTTCTCACTATTTTAAAATGCAGGCTTACCCCTGCCCTCCATCACCAACACTCTCCTAAGGTCCACCAAGAAGGACCTTGCTGACTTCCTCTGAACTAGCACCTGCATCTTTCTTTCCTTCTCCTAGTTCATTCTTCCCTTTGTTATCAGCCCCATATCTGCCCTCCACACACTAAACAGTCATGCCCCCCACCTCCATACTGTTGCTCAGCCTCATGTTGGATCACTCCTTCTCAGGAGGTGGGGGCAGTGGAGAGCAGGGAAGCACATGCATGGTACAGCAGCTCCCATTGCTGTGTGTCTGGTTCCTATCCCCTCTCTCCTTTCAGAAGCTCTGCAATACAAAAGCCAAGGGTTCCTTATCACATAGGCAGAAGAGCGCATTCTTATACCATGATGGGCAAGAAAGGACAGCTTATAAGCGAGGTTGTTAGGATCCCCATGTAGGCACAGTGGCATTGAAAGAATAGAATAAGACATTCATATCCACAGATCCTCTGCTGCTGTCATTAGCAGGTACTTAAACAGTTAATCTGTGTGCACAAGGTTAAATTATAGACAAAACATACTATCGCCTGAGTATGAACTTTAACTCAAATGCTTAACTGAAACCTATCTTTCTGCATGTATGCCTCCAGCCCAGACCCCCACCTTGCCTCACCTCAGTATGATAACTAGTCCCTTCACGATGCATTATAACATAAACATGACTTACCATAACCTTACCCCCGTGTGAACCCTGATCCTCACCACACCCTTGTCTACCCAGGTGTGTGTCTGTACTGTTAATGTTTCATCTCTTCCAGGACACTCTGGAGATGTGTTCCCGGGAGACAGAGTTCAAGACCATCCTCTTTGCTCTGTGTTACTTTCATGCGGTGGTTGCTGAAAGACGGAAGTTTGGGCCACAGGGATGGAATCGGTCCTACCCATTTAACACTGGGGACCTCACCATCTCTGTGAATGTGCTTTACAATTTCCTGGAAGCTAACACAAAGGTAACACAGGGGTATGGCTGCAGGTCATTATAATATGGGTTTCCCATACTCAAGGGTTCTGTGGTGTGAGGAAGGTCTAAGACCCCACAGAGAGGAGATAAGGAAGTTCCAGGACAAGGACCAGCCTCAGGCTGAGAAGTTCTACTGTGACATCAGAGCCAGAAAGCAAAAGAATCCAAACTGTCAGCTCCATGACCAGAGACCCATCAGACTGATTATACATGATGACACAACCACAGGGATTTGTGGATTGACAGGAAGAGACCCCATACTCACCTAATATAAGTTCCCAACCCAACTTGATTAGGCAAAGGAGCAGCAATTTCGTTGATACACACAGCTCCAACTGTGGATATGGTTCTGCCACAGGTGGAGAAAAGGCCAAATTCATACTGTAGCCAGTCTCCTCTTTGTCAGACCCATTTCAGAGAAACTTCTGCTAAAGGACTTCCGTCTAAAGGACTGCTTGCACCATCAAGGCTCTTCTTGTCTGAAGCATCAGCAAGGGCACCACAGGGTCAGATGCCACGAGAAGTCCTGCCAATAGCTCTGAGTCCAAGGGAGCCCAGCCCCATAGCTTCACTCCCTTTGTTGGTTGGCTTGTCTCAAATGGCTTCCCTCCCTAACTCTTAACCCCAGCAATCTTCTATCCTGTACTCTATTTACTCTGAACTTCCAGAGGGGACAACTGAGCCTGTTATTAATGGCAAAATATTTAAAAGGGGTCATGGTCCTCACATCCTCCAATGAACATTCATTGCTTATATGAAGGGCTTTCCGGAAAGCCTGATACAACCCATACATGCTTAATACTGCCAAGTTCTGGGGACACAACATTTAACGGGGCATTACTTTTAATCTCAAGAAGCATCCAGCAGCACCAAAGCCTGTGGGGAAATCATTCTTTCTTGTTCTCTCACCTCTGATTTAGGTACCCTATGATGACTTACGTTACCTGTTTGGTGAGATCATGTACGGTGGCCATATCACAGATGACTGGGACAGGAGACTCTGCAGAACCTATCTAGAGGAATTCATTAGACCCGAAATGCTAGAAGGAGAGCTGTCCCTGGCCCCAGGGTTCCCACTCCCAGGCAACATGGACTACAGTGGCTATCATCAGGTAAGGCACTGCTGTGTTTGCAGCAATATGAAAGTCATGGAGACACACAGAATTCCTCCTGTCTGGCCTGCATAGCTGAGCACGCACATGCTCACTCTGGGAG
Organism: Rhabdomys pumilio; assembly: GCA_030674055.1. Classification (NCBI taxonomy): domain Eukaryota; kingdom Metazoa; phylum Chordata; class Mammalia; order Rodentia; family Muridae; genus Rhabdomys; species Rhabdomys pumilio. Next base: position 54,119,232 of record JANHMN010000002.1, read on the forward strand.
CCAGGGAAGGATGCCCCAAGAGCTAAGTCTGAGTATATTTCAACCCCGCTCTCTGCCCCAAGATTACTTTGCTTAACCCAAGAGGCTCAGGATTTCCAGCCTCAAATTAAAGATGAAATTGAGCTTGGAGATCTTTGTAACCTTGATGCTTGATTCCATAGTTCGACTTGTCAATCTTCACCACAAATAACATCTAGGGCAGTTATCTACTTGTTTTTATTCAAGATGTTGACAAAGATAATATTAATGGGGGAAATTTTCAGGTACGAATTTGGAGACCGCTACATCAACTTTACCATTATCTTCTTTTAAAGTGATCTTGTAGCCAGATCGCTCCCTGCTCCCATCTCCTATTGACAGCCATGGACAGAGGCATGTGTACCTACATAACAGAAAGTCATTCTCCCTGAGATTGCTCTTAACTAGCATCTCTGTTTTTCATGTGCTATTTGCAGTTATTTTTAAAGCATCCAGTTCTCTTTTTAACCTGCCATGAGAAATCTACTGAGAGACTTTTGTTTGTGGGGGAGGAAAAAAGATTTTTAGACTTTTAAGCATTCTTGAAAGAACTAAAACTTAGCAAATTTATAGCAAATTTAAGAGGAAAGAGTTGTCATAGAAACTTAAGCTTTTAATTCGTAAAACTTAAGAATCATAATCGTAGGATTGATTTGATTCAGAAGAGTCATACCTGTGAGAAGAAATTCAAAATGAGGAGACTCTTACAAAAAAAAAATGAGCAAGCTGTAACACCTTGAGAGGCTTCGTCCAGGATCCTGGTACGTGAGCATCCCCTGGTGTCTGCGGACGTCTGTGGACAACCGACCTGCCAGAGCAGCATCCTTGAGGATGCTTAGGTCTTGAGTCCCACAGTTATAGGACTTACATGTTTCCAAAGGGCTGAGGTGGAAGCCCTTCCTAGTACTTCCTTAAAGTCTGCCAGATCAGAAATGGTTCTAGGGGACCTGCCAAGGGTCCAGAAATGAGCTGGAGGAAATGCAAAGCTAAAAACACAGATTGGGAAAAAAAATTGAGCAGTATTTAAACTAGTTGGTAACAACACCAAGAAATCTCCAAAGTCCCTTCAGGAGCTTGACTAGGAAGATAGCTTTCTGGGGCTATAAAATGAACCATGAAGGGGTACGAAAACAATCAGTGAGGAAAGTGGCCTTCACAAACTGGTTAAGACTCTTAGGCCGACTAATTGTGACTACCAGAATTAACTAGATGCATTTAGGCAACACTGTGTTTTAAAATGTGGTTTCAACTCCAATTCCTTTTTTTTTTCCCCTTCTGGAGTGTAAGTCCTTCAGGTTAAAAACTGGCTGCTTCCTCCAGGCCAGCTTCACCCTCATTTTGTACAGGAGTTGTGGGGCACTGGTTCCTTGTGAGAAGAGGATGGCGGTGAGCGGAATCCGTGCCTGGTGTGTGAAGTAGGCAGCAATCTACCACCAGGACAGTGGTGCTGTGTCCCACAGAAGACCTTGCATAGGACAAGAGACACGTTGGTTCCTTCTTGACCAATCTTGCCTTTGGTTTCAGTATATAGATGCTGAGCTCCCCCCTGAGTCCCCCTACCTATATGGCCTCCACCCAAACGCTGAGATCGGCTTCCTGACGCAGACATCAGAAAAGCTTTTCCGAACCGTGCTGGAGATACAGCCTCGGGACAACCAGGCTGGAGATGGAGCTGGCATTACAAGGGAAGAAAAGGTGAATATGGCTTGGACTAGCTCGGGAAACACTAGGTTTGCAAGTAGATACCTTTCGGCTAATAACATCAGTAGTGGTAGCGTGAGTAACATACACACAAACCAGCTTAGATGCTCCCCTGCCCCAACAACCCCTCCCTACCTACTTCAGCCCATCCCTGACTCTCTGATTAAATCAGAGGAAATCCTTGCCATTGGGACTGGCAGATGGTTTTACCAGTCCAAAATCAAATTTTATTTGTTTTTTTTTTTTTTTTTGCTGAAACGAGGGAAGTCAGGGTTAAGCAGGAAGGGCTTGGAAGCTTTGATAGCAACCTCCAGATTCTTTGGCAAAGTAAATAATGGCACTGTAGAGTTGGCTGCAAAACCCCTCTCCACTCAGCTGCTAGCCAGACCCCATCTGGAAAGCCACACATCACTCAGTGTGAATGACCTCCAGCCCAGGTATCAATGGATACAAAGTGCTTCAAGCACAAGGCCGAGAAATTGCATGAAGCTGGGGAGGAATTATAGAGTGGAAAGCAAAATACAGTGAGGTTTGGATTTGAGGATAACCAAAGGTTGGAGGGAGCCTGTGATTTATGGGAAACAGAAGATTGGGCCATCTGAGTAAAACGTCTAAATTTTTTTCAAGACCAGTGGATTCTACTTAGAAGAGATGTGTGTCCATCCACCAACCCACATTCACCCCACAGCACTGTGAAGTCTTTCTAAGTCAGTGGTCCTCACCCTTCCTAATACCCTTTAACACAGTTCGTCATGTTGTGGTGATCCCCCATAAAGTTATCTCCTTGCTACTTTATAACTGTAATCTTGCTACTGATATGGATAGTAGTGTGAATTACCTGATAGTAGGTATCTGACATGCGCCACCTGTGGTTGAGAACCGCTTCCCTAACTGCAGCCCCCATGGGGTTCATAAGAAAACATAAGGAAACTGCTTTGGAAGGTTAGGGTAGAAGAGCTGGGTACTTTCCAATCATTTGTGCTATAGGAACTGATTCTGAGCAAACTGACTGGCACTGAGGTGGCGGAGGTGGGGGGGTGGGGGGGACGATGACTGCAGTTCTGTTAAAAGTTGGGAATGATATCCTTTAGACAGAAGTTATAAAGGTTCACTGTGCCTAACAAAGAGCTATAAGGTTTAAAAGTATAATTCTGAGGGACATGAGTACATCTTGGTGGTAGAGCACCTACCTGGAATGTACAAGTCTCAGTCTTCAGAACCAGGAAAAAAGGAAAGGGAATTCTGAGTCTCAGATCTGAGGTAATTGGCTATGGTCACATCTCTGTGACCAGAATACCCAATAGAAACAATTTAGGAGAAGCTTGTTTTAGCTTATGGTTTCAAGGGGATAGTGCAAAATAGCTCCATCCATGGAAGCCGGAACATGAGGTAGATGTGTTCTTTGTAGAGGAATGAACCAGAAAGCAGAGAGTGCATGGCCTGAAGCAAGGGTGAATAGAATAGACTCCAGTGACCTTCTGCCAGCTAAACCCTACCTACCTCCCAAATGAACCTGTGTGGGACATTTAAGATTCAAATAACATGAAGTACACCCAGTGGATGGTACACTGGTGATCTTGATGTAAATGAACATACTAAGTGTCCTTTGCCACCATTCCATGTATAAGACCAAATCAGAGGCTAAGGGGAAGCAATGAAGCCACCCACAAAGAAAATTTCCCCTGTTTCTGACAATAGCCAGGACTGTGTAAATAATGGACAGGAGCCTTCAAGCAAGGTCCAGCTCCTGTTTATGCATAGCACACATGCAGATTATCAGGTACATGTCCCATCATGCCTTGCCCCACTACTCAACCATGGAATTGTTTTGCACGTGGTTCCTGTGTTTTTATAGCTCTGCAGGTCAGGAGGCAGAGAGCCAAAGCCAGAGCTTGCCTTTTCATCCACACTCTGGAAACTCTGAACCAAGTCACTAGCACATGCTGCCTCCATGAGGGGAAGCTGAGGTTAGCTTGGCTAGCTGCTATGAGCCTGGGAGAGAGAGTGACAAGGGTTAAGGAGGCTGGGGAGGAGACAACTAGTATCTACCATACTCTAACCCAAGTGGGTTTCTTTGAAGACACTGTAGGCTTACTGGACAACCTGACCTAGAACTGCTGCTTGGTCTCCAGTGACTATTTTGAGCAGACAGATCTGCTAATAGCCAGGAGGACAGCATCCTGTACATCCACTGCTCAAAGTACCATAACAGAACATGAAAATCTGGCTAACTTAAAACAACAGAAAGTCAAATCCTCATGTATTAAAACCTAGATGCCCAATTAAAGTGATGGTGGGTGTGGCTGTTTCTGAGGCTTTTCCTCCTTGCTTGCAGTGACCATCTCCTCAGCTCTGTCTTCATATGGCTGTCTTTTTCATATGTGCACAAACCTCCTCCTACTCACTAATAAGACTGGATATTAGGGCCTACCCTGATAGTTCCCTTTTCATACACTCTCATCTCTATAGGTCTATGTCCAGATCCAGTCATGTTCTGAGACACTGAGGATTGGGGTTAAACATCTGAATCTGGAGGGGCCTCTGATCAGCCAGAGTGCTGATCTCCTCCAGTAATGCCCTGAGATGCAAGCCTTCCTTCTTTCTGTGCTGATGAAGCAGGATTTCTTAGTACTGACAAACCAGCTAGCCATCTGGAGAAAAGTAGACCAGCTTCCATTCCCTGGCTCTTTTGGTAAAAGTATAGCTTAAATTTCTCAAGTATTTCAGTGTAAAACAGGAAAACTGTAAATGCATTGAAAGACCACTTGCATGGATGTCTTTATGGTTGTACAAAGAAGGTACTTCTCAGCTCTTTAGAAACCTCAAAATCTAAGAACACAAAGATTAATAATTTTGATGGACAATTTTTTAAGGGGTAGAGAGATGGCTTAGAAGTTAAGAGTAGTGTTTGTTGCTTGGGTTCTGGTCTTAGCACCCACATTAGACAGCTCACAACCACCTGTACTTCTAGCCTCAGGGGACCAAAGATAAACATGCAATAAGAAAAGTGACACGATCTCAGTGACTTCTAAGGGAAGCAAAATGTCATTTTCCATAATGCTAAGGGTTTTCAAATGTGATGGTCCACGGTTGTGAGACCTAAAATGAAAGGCCTGGTCATCTCTGTTGGTAAAGGTTGAATTGATAGAACAATTTGTCAATAGCTGCCAAAGTTCAAAATGTTCATGTTTTCCATTCATGATTCTATTTCTTAAAAATGACCCAGCGAAAGCATCCAAAGTACACAGACTTTATGGTGTATTTACATTTATTTATTGCAGAATTTTTATGGTGTAGAAATGATGAACAGAACAATTACCAATAGAACAATAAATTAGGTACATCGAAAGGGCGAAATAATACACATTTTAAATGAAGAAAGCAATTCCGTATGCAGCAACAGAGGACTTTTCTCCACATTTATAGGGAAGCCAGTCACAATGGCACATACCATTAATCCCAGTGCTGTAGAGACAGAGGCAGGCAGATCTTAGTAAGTTCAAAGCCAACCTAGTATACATAGCAAGTTCCAGGCCAGCCAGTGTAGAAAGTGGAACCCTGACTCAGTGAGTAAATCAATAGTCAAAGACGTATGGGGACAGGCCTGTAGATCAGTGGTGGGGTACTGAATTCAATCCCCATTACTGAGGAGAAGAAAAGATTATAAGATGTGTGTGTGTGTGTGTTGTATATGTGTATGTATAGACAAAGGGAGAGAAACTGATAGGTATGGTGGTGGTTGGATGTGTGATAAATGCATAAATAATTCTTAAGTGAATGTGGCTGGCTGATGACTAAGAAGAGAAACTGGTTTGTACATTGAAGAAAATATGCAAACATTGACAGCTTGACAGTATTCTCTCTTTTATGGAAAGAAAAGATTCTAGAAGGCTTTTTTCCCTGATATTTACTTTTTCAAAAAGAAGGAAAAGCAGAGGTGTTGCTTAGGGAAATAAAATTGACCTCATCTTTTGGAAGGCATCCCTTCTCTCCAAAGGACTCCTGGGGCTTCCTGAGCAAAGAAGAGTCCTCCTCTGTCTCTGTTCAGCTTCTCCCCACCCACAGCTCCTTCCCAGGCCTCCACACCCACCTGACTTGACAAGAGACAGGAGAGAACTCATCATCCCCATCCTTGTGTATTTTGGAGCAATGCCTCTAGACCATCTCTTCATCTCATTGTGAGTCACAGCCAAATGGCCATTCACTGATACAGGACTGTTTTCTTCAATTCCACTCCAGAGACAAAAATATAATATAAATTTAGCCATTTGTCTTCGGCTCTGGCAGCAGCTTTCAGGTACCATTAAAATTCCATTCTACTTTTTGCTGTGATAGCAACCAGAGACCCATTTGGTGTGGGATGATGGGCTCTCATTTTTTTTTCCTACCATTAGCTCTTTTTCTGGGGAATGGATTGTGTGTTTGCAATTCAAGGCAAGGTGAATATTAATCTTCCTTTACATTAATATGTCCTTTAAAGCTTTCAGACGCCACAACATCCATTGGCTCATTTGATTTGATCTTCAAGTCAACCCCCTAAAGTTGGGGGAGGGGAGCCAGCCAAGAAAGATTCCAGTGGATATGTTTACAGATGAAAACCTGAGGCCTAACTGACTTGCTTGTGTCCCATGAGAACTGGGTTAACTTAGTCAGGGCTCCTAGATACCAATCTAGCTAAACTAAGCAAAAAACTATGTCAAATAAACCAATCAAAGAAAAGACAACAACCAGTGGCTCCAGGGTCTCATTGTGAAAGAAGCCTTCAGGATCTCTCTTTTCTCCTACTGGCTCCTTGGATCCTAGGTTTTAAACTTTCATGCTCCTGAAAATATAATCTGATCCTTACTTGAGTAAGAAGAAGATTGCCCAAGTGACTCTCCAGAAAGGTGGGGAAGACATTTCCCAAAGAAGAAAGAGGTCAGCTCTTGGAGGAAGGGATGGAGATGTCAAAGTTAACAAAGGCCAGGTAGGCGCAGGCCTCTGGAGCTCAGCTCTTACAACTTGGAAAGGCTGGCACATGCTCACCTGCTCACACCTTCCCACTCCCTCCACTCTACTCTGCTGGCCATAGGGCCATGATGAGTGCACAGCTTCATTTGTCTTTCTTTGCTAATGAACCTCCCAGACTTACTCATTTCCTCCAAAACAGCAGCCTCAGCCTCCAAGTGCTTGCCCCCAAATAACCCACCATCTTTGTACCTCAGTTTCAATTCTCCAGGGTTATTCTAGCTCTTCGGGCCTAATTAGCTGATAGTTTCTAAGAGAAAAGGAATTGTGGGAAGAAAATGTTTAAGTGATAGATGACCATGCCACTTTCAGAATTCACAAATAGAAAAGCACAGTAACACTGCATAGAAATACAGAACAGAGGGAAGTAAAGGGAATCCCCCAGTATCCATGCCCCTCCCTATAGATGCCAAAGTCCCAAATGCCTTATGTCAATGGCTTAGTATCTGCATGTAAGCTATGCACATCCTCTGGTATACATTATACAGTGCTGGGCCTGATGCATGTTAGGCAAGTGCTTTAGTAAGGTATAGTCTGTTCCATTCCATATCTCTTATATCACCCCTAGATAAGGTATAATGTCTAAAGTTGTACAGATAGCTATACTGTGTTGTTTAAGGAATAATGACAAGGTAGGTTTGGATTTTGATCTATGGTTGGCTGGATCTGAGGATGTTAGGACCACCGACTTGGAGGGCTGTCCATGTGTACTTGTGTACTTCAGCCCCACATGGCCCACAAGGGGCATCTTAGGCCAAAGATCCACTTTAGTTCCTATAGCTAATCGGGTCAGCCTGTGAGTTTTCCAACATCAGTTCTTCAAATCCTTTTCTGGCTGGTCACACAGGTCACAGGGGATCGCCCAGCCTCTGGAGAGAAGTGTCCTGAGGTCATTCCTCAATCCTGACTTAGCTGACCCAAGCAAGCAAACCAGTGTGTGACGAGAGGAAGGACAGCAGGTGGTAGATGACCACCATTTAGTGTCTATTAGAGGAGGATGGAATCTCTTGATTAAAAAAAAAAAAGTATTACATTAATTCTTTGAGATTTTTATACAATGTATTTTGATCGTATTTCCTCCCCCCCCCACTCCCCTAAACTCCACCCAGATTTGGAACCCCACCTCCATATACCCTCAGCTTCATGGTTTTTGCTATTTTTGTCATGGTTGTTTTTTTAATAATCACCTTATATCGGTCTGGGAGGGAACTGGCTTCATCATTTGCAGGTCTTTTGCAAGCAACCAAAGCTGCTATTAATTTTAAAACATAACAGTCCTGCCATGTCCTGACACTGTTCTGCTTCAGTCCTCAGCAGCTTCCAGCTATTACGATCTTCACCCCATTTTCTGCCATGCTCCTCATCCCTGCAGATACAGATGCCCTGTGTGACTGAGCATACCACACTCGCTTTGACTAGTTCACCCTCATGCACTGCACAAAACAACATCTCTGAGGAGGTTGAAGAGTTGTGTTCACCTGTGGGCAGAGACATGAATTTAGAAGGTAGTTTGATACTACAGCAATTTAAATTAATTAATAAAAATAGGGACCAGATTTACAATACCAGGCAGATATTTCCATGGAGTCCCTTCTTAACTCTATATTTTCTTCCATGGAACAGGTCAAAGCCTTTCTGGAAGAAATACTGGATCGGGTGACAGATGAATTTAACATCCCAGAACTAATGGCTAAGGTGGAGGAACGCACCCCCTACATTGTAGTTGCCCTCCAGGAGTGTGAACGCATGAACATCCTTACCAGAGAGATCCAGCGCTCGCTAAGAGAGCTGCACCTTGGCTTACAGGTGAGTAAAAGGGACATTGCCAGAGGACATGGCTGGACCCCACAGGGACAGAGTGACAGATAACAAAGGGCCAGGATAATGAAGGGCAACTGCTCCAAAGCCACCCAAATGCCTGAAAGGTGTCACTCCACAGAAGCCAGACTGGGGATGCATCTTCTTCACTGTCCGTGGATAGATAATGACTTGCATGTGTCTACACTGACATCTTTAGTAGAAGAGTTATACTCTCTGGCTGAAGAAGCAGCTCAGTGGTAGAGCTTGACCAGCATGCACAAGGCTCTGGGTTTGATCCCCAGTATCTCAGAAGTATGTGTGCCTAGGATCCAGAAACTTTTTGGAGCTTACATTGAAAGCTCAGTCAGGGCCCCAATATCCAAGTCTGGAGTCTGCTGGTGCTGCCATGTCTATTTTTTGGAGTTATACAATAATGGTCCTGTGTGTGTGTGTGTGTGTGTGTGTGTGTGTGTGTGTGTGTGTGTGTGTGTGTGTATGTGTGTACATATGTGTATGTATGTGTGTGTAAACAAACAACCAAGCAGTAGAAAATCTAGGGTTGCTTGATTTGTTTCTTTTAATCTCCATCTCCATACACATACACAATATGGGCAGGGGGAAATAATATGAAAGATGAGATGGAAAAGCCTGGGCTGTTGAGGACAGGGAGCGTTTGATGCCTTCCAAATTCCATGCCAGCATATAATCAGATAAATGGCAAAATCCCACAGCAGTCTCAAATGTAAAGCATCCCCTTACCTATCATATTTTGCACCTCTATTCCTGGGGAAGCAGGTATACAGTAGCAATTATCTTAAGTGAGTTTGCTGCAGTCGCAGCCTTTTGAAGCCATGCAATTTGGCACAGGCTATTTACCCATTTGACTTCCAATTTGTTCACTCATTTTTCTTCTAAGAACCTTGCCTGTGCCTCTGTGTAGTCAATCATGAAGAATGCCTGGGCAGAGATCGGGAAGCAGTGTGGAGTTTCTCTCCCTTCAGTCTAGCTCCCACAATGTTGATTGATGGGCTCTGTGGGTCCAGATCTCAGCACTCTGTGGGGAAGGATACAAAGATGCTGATGTGGAGCCTTCCCTGCAGGTCAGCCTGATAGAAGGTTCACAACCAAAAGCTAGAGGAGGAAGCAGAAAAAGGCCTATGAGATAAGAAAAGAAGGCACAGAGAGGCCTTTGAGGACAGGTGACACTTAAGGACAAAACAAGAGGGCTGCTAGAGACCAGAAGAGAGGAGCAGAGAGCCTGTTCTAAAAGTCCACTGGCTGCGGCAGAAGCAAACATTTCACCAGACAAGCAACAGTATATGGTGAACTTCTAGAATGTGATGGAACAACCGCCTAGCAGTGATGAACCTGTATGACACGAGGGTACTTTCCAGTCAGAATCCTCTTGGGAAACAGTTTCATGAGGATGATCCCCAGAGTGGCCTGGTCATCAGACACATATAACACATTCTCCCATCTCCATCTGTATCACCAGTCTGGTTGTCCTCCCTGATGACTTCAGGGTGGAGTCTTGTAAAGAGCACCAGATGACCCTGGGGATGAGTGCAGTTTCCATGGAGAAGAAAAGGCAGAGGACGCCCTCCATGGCAAAAGGAGGTAGAGGTCAGAGCAGGGGAAGCATTTAGGCTTAGAGAAGAGGGGAGCAGCAGAGGAAGGAAACCCCAGGAGGAGAGCTGCAACAGGAGGGTCTCCCAGTGGGGTATACACCAGGACCTGATAGATGGACCAGTGGGGAACTCTGCTTCCAAGCTAATCAGGGCTTAGGTGACCTGACAGAGACCTAGCAGAGTCAGGAAGGGTTAATACTGCTGACCTTTCCCCTTTGTCCCTCACCTCTCCTCCGTAGTCACTTCACAACTTAAGGCTGCTGTTGGCTCAGTGTAGGAAAAAGTGGACATCTCTAGTCTCCCAGCATATAAGACAAGCCAACTGCCATCCCAAACTAGGCAGCACAGTCTCACAACGCCCGACCCTTAGAGTTAATCACCAAACACGCTCAGCCTTATCATAAAAACATTTCTGTTCACAGTAAATCAGAACTGACTGGCTGTAAGACCACGTGTACCCAGAGAGTCCTAGCTGAGCTATGGAATACAGCCCTGCAGACCTGTAGCAGCTCAAAGCACACAGACGGTAGGGGGTGGGGGAAGAAATCTGGGGGAAAGCCAGCTGGCCACAGACATGTCCCACAGAGAGGATTTCTTTTGGGAATTCACTAATGTCAGACATCTGGCTCTCAGTCTTCTGAGGTGTTCTGATTCCCATTAGCCAGATGCACAAAAGCCTAATCTACAGAATTCCTAAATGCTGATTCTTTTGTATTTTTTTTTTTTGCCATTATAACTAGTTGAAATTTTCAAAGGAGCATATATTGATAGAAAGAAGAAAACTCTCTTCCTACAGAGGTACACATGAGAATCCAAGTTTTTAGACTTGTCCAATACATAGATACGAATGTAAATGACACATCAGATTTCAAAGATAAAAGACCAAAAACTGTAAAAATGTGTCATTAATAATTTGATTGCATATCCAAATATTTGATATTTTAGGTATGCTGCATTAAAAGAAAAATTAGGAAAATGAGAATCACCTTTTTCACATTTTGAAACATAGCTGCCAGAAAATCTTGGAATCTCCACGGGTCTCATTCCCCTTGGCTGGCCCAGCATCAGGGCATGCCTGGAACTTCTCATTGTTTTCTCCCTGTGCTTTAGTTTGTCTAAGTCTGTGCACTTGTTCAAATGCATAGGCTGGCTGGCTAGTGTTGGGTGTTAATTCCTGCACACCATTGACTTCAGCTCAAGTTGGGAGGAGCGTCTTGCTCTGACCCTTTCATCATTACCCCTGGGCACTTGCCTAGGCCTGATGCCTTTGGCTATCTCATTCTCTTCCAGAGATTCAGATGAGCAGGCCACTGCCCACCTCTGTCTGGAAGCCACAGTGGAAGATGTGGGACCTTGATCGTTCTATTTCCTTCCCATCTCCTGCTTCCTGGTGATGTGTGTAAATGAAAGTCAGGAAGGATGATGTGTTCACACATCTACAATCCCAACACCTGACAGGCAAGATTACAAATGCAAGGCCAGTTTGAGCTATGGAGTGAAACTCTCTTTCTAAACACTAAGGGTAGGAGACGTAGTGACGCAGTGCTTCCCTAGAATCATGAAAGCACCAGGCTCAAGCCCCAGGATGAAGTAGGGGTGGGGTGGGTGACGTAAAGCTAGTTACAAAGCCCATTTTCTTGAGAAGAATGGATAGGGAGCTACGAGCCTTCAGATAGAGTGGGGCATGAAGCCCTGAAGGGAACTGTCACCTCCAGCCTGTACTCTTTAGACTGGACGCTTCTGCTGCCTCGTGAACACAGCCTGCCTACTGATGACCTTCCAAATGGAAGTTTCTGGGCTCACCCTACGTCCTCCCTTAGCTTTGGTCTGACTTCAGCTTATGAATCCAGAGCTTCTAACACACTCTGACTCAAAGGAACGGGAGCCTATAGGAAGAAAAATAAGGTTTTTGCTCTGTTATATCAAAGAAAGATTATGAAAGCATTTATTTATAGGGATGAATAAAATAGATAAGGTCACAGACACGCTGCCTTCATCATACCTGGAAGGGGCCACATGAACTGCAGTGTTCTCTCAGTTTCCCATCAGTGTGGAAACCGAGTAAGTGTGTCACAGACCTGGGAGTAGATGGAAAAGCCAGATTTTTAAGTTTTCTCTTTGCTGAGCCCCATGTGAGCAGGTAGGTTTAAGATAGTAATCACTGCTGCTCAGACTCAGGCTCGGGAACGTTAGGAAACCATTTTCTTTACTGCATCACAATTTTTAAGAAGCATCCTAGTAGAGACTGCTGACGGCCCATCTATTAAGAGAGCATGTTGTTCTTATAGAGGACCCAAGTTTGGTTCTCAATACCTATGGTGGGTAGCTCACAACTGCCTATAACTTCAGCTCCAGGGAGCTAACACCCCCTTTTGACCTCTGCAGAGACAGCATGTAGACATGCAAACCTACATATAGACACATTTACACACACACACAAAATTTAAAAAATGAAAATGGGCCCTGGTGCCCAGAGTTTGACCATAGACTCTTCCTATCTACCTATGACAGCCTCTGCCAATCTGGCAACATCTTAGGAAAATGTCCTTTTGTTCATTCTGAACACCTTTCAGGACACACTGCACTCCCTGGGCCTAAGACGACAACACAGGTACACTTGAATAGGGGAAGGGCACTGTTGCTTCCCAGTTCCCTAAAGACTGATCCTTTCTACTTCTGCTCAAAGTAATCAAAGTACCTGGGTTCAGAAACCACACTATGAGGTGGCTCTGATTCAGCAATGGTTCCTGCTTCTGTGGGAATGTGGGGAAGCCTCAGAGGCAAGACATTCTTTCAGTTTCTCTTGCTTGGCATTCAAGTTAGTCAGTGCAAATCATTGTCAGAATACATTATAATATGATAAGAAGATGTGAGAAAAATGTTAAGAAATTAAGTTACATATTTTGTGTACCTTTGCTGTCAAAAGGAGGTTAGATTTCTGAAGGGTGTTAAGTATTAAGTGTTGCATTTTTTTTTTTAAAAAAATTAGACCTTATTTTTCTAGCATAGTTTTTAAGTTCATAGCAATTAGAGATTCACATCAGGTCCTGGTCCCACCATGCAAAATACTCCTAGCATCCCCAAAGTCGGTATTTATTACAACTGACTGAGTCCATGTATCACTTGGGGATCTCTTGTGGTTGTTGCCCCTTCCTATGGGTTCCATATAGCATGGCTTCACTGCTGGTCACATTTGTGTGGCAGGGAAGTCTGTTTGTGTACATGCATGTGTATATGTCTGGGTAAACACACACACACACACACACACACACACACACACACACACACACACATATGGAAACCAGAGCTCTGTCAACCTTGAATGATGTTGTTCCTCAGGATGCTGTTAGGGACTCTCATAGGCCTAGAACTCAACAATTAGACAAAATTAGATGGCCAGTGAGTCCCAGGTACCTGAGACTCTCTATCTCTCCAGCACTGGAACTAAAAAGCACAAATCTCATGCCTGGTTTTTTGTTTGGTGGGTTGTTTTGTTTTGTTTTGTTTTGTTTTGTTTTGTTTTGTTTTTGAAGATGGCATCTGGGGAATATACCTCAAGTCCTCATGCTTGCCTGGCAAACATTTACCAACTGAACCTTGTCCCCAGCCCACTGTACTTATTTTAATAGTAAGTATATCATTTTTTCTTAAAACAAAACTCAGAGACTTTGTTCCAGACTTCACAGGCTCCTGGTAACAGAGTGTTCATTGACTTGGGCCATGGGAGATAACTAGAAACAAAGGACTTCTCTGTACAAGCAAAGGGCAGCAGTAGGTACTGTCTGGAGTTCAGAATGACTTATAGATTTGACTCACTCTAACACAGTCCTCCAAGTAGGCCACTTGAGGACTGGGGGAGGGGGGCATTTTCATCACACTTCAGTGACACCAATAGTGTGTGCCCTAATGAGTTCTTATGAATCCTGTTGGGTTACACTATGAGACGAATCCAAGATGGATTTTCCATCAGCTCACATGACAGACAACTTCCCCTTGTACAGTAAGTAATTCCCATTGATTAACCCAAAGTTGATAAAGCCCAAACCAGTTTTATGGGGAAGCAAACTTCATTGCATCCTTTCCCAGGCAGGCACGGTGATGCACACTTGCAAACTCAAACTCAGCATTTGGGAAGCTGAGACAGAAAGAATGTGAGTTGAAGACTAGCCTTGATTATAAAATATAAATATATAAATATATATATATATATATATATATATATATATATATATCACATTCATGTTGGCTCTGTGGTACTTTTTTTGTAATAACCCATTACTTTTGTATATATCCTCTTAGCCAGATTGGCAAGCAAATGATGACATTATAGTCACATTATGCTGTTTAAGTTATAACATGTAAGATTTTGAACATTCCCTGACAAAAGTACATTCTACAGTCTCCATTAATGGGAAATGTAGCCTTTCCATGCAGAGTAGGAACACTCTGAGAACCCAACTTAATACCCAGGCTTATTACCTGCACATCTCTGCTGTGCACAACACCAGGACATTGGCTCTGTCCCATTTGCCTACCTTTTCTCAGCCCCTTTATGCATAAATGCTCTTGGTATCCAAGAGAGCCAGCTTAAATTTTACTCTCTGCCTCACAAATGAGAAGACCAGCATCTTTTTCTGCTCTTTTATTCCATCTGACTTCCTTACCCTCACTCGGACTAGGATGTAAGACCAAGCAAAAGAACTAAGCATGTTGAAGCTTCTACGATGCTTGGGACATACATGCCTGCCAGGCCACATATGACTACTGGGTACATGCAACGGTACCAGTGGGACTTAGAAAGCGTTAGCCCATGAAAAGGATGCTGACTTTGCCAGAACTACATGGGAGTCTTCAGTACTTAAGCCTGGTAACTGCACTAGGAATTCAGCTCACATCTGTGCTGCTGCTGCCTCATGGAGCCTCATGAAGCAGCAATGCGCAGCAGCAGCAGCTTTGTCTTTATTACTGTCACTGTGAAGTGGTAGCTATGGGTACTAGGCATGTTCTAAAGCATTAGCCTTGATAAGACAAAATTCTGCAAAGCAAATACAAGACAGAATCACACTAGCAGCCCATACCACTAGAGTTATCTTCCATCTATGAGTCGAAGGACACAAAGACTAGTGCTTCCCGAGACTTCTGCCTCCTTAACTCTTTTTCTTCCTATTGGTCTTTAGGGGGAGCTGACCATGACCAGCGAGATGGAAAACTTACAGAACGCCCTATACCTAGATGTGGTTCCAGAGTCCTGGGCCAGGCGAGCCTACCCTTCCACAGCAGGCCTGGCAGCCTGGTTTCTGGACCTGCTTAACAGAATCAAAGAGCTGGAGGCCTGGACAGGCGACTTCTTGATGCCCTCAACTGTTTGGCTGACGGGCTTCTTCAATCCCCAGTCCTTCCTGACTGCCATCATGCAGTCCATGGCCCGCAAGAATGAATGGCCACTAGACCAGATGGCCCTGCAATGTGATGTGACAAAGAAGAACAGAGAGGAGTTTCGGAGCCCTCCTCGGGAAGGGGCCTACATCTATGGGCTCTTCATGGAAGGTGCCTGCTGGGACACACAGGTATTCCAAGACAAATGTCACCTTGGGGTGGGCTTGATGACATGCACATTGCCTGGTGCAGTGCTCTGAAATCTTTTTACCTAGGTGCCCTTTCTCTCCTTGAGACTTTTTTTTTTTAACCCATCCAAGAGCAAATACTTTCTAAAGAGGGAGAAGAGTATGCCTAAGATGAGGCCCGTGCAACCACGCTAGCTGGATCTGACCTCAGCATCACCATTTACTAACCATATGGCTGTGGTCTAGTGTTTCCTCTCAAGAGCTCCATTGACCAAGCTATAAAATGGGAGAATAGCCACTGTGAAATCAAATGGGTTACTATGTAAGAGAATTGGACTTCATCTGTTACACAGACAGCTGACAGTGCCAGGGTACTGATTATGGCCTTTCTGCTCAGATGGGAAGGTATTCTGGAACTCAGAAGCCAAATAACCACACAATTCTGAGGGGAGAAGCTATCCCAATGGAAAAGTATCTCAAAACATGGGGACCCGGGAACCAAACAGCTCTGAGGTGGGACAGTGTCCAAATGGAAAGGCATCCTGAGACAGGGAGCCCAGGGACCAAATGGCTCTGAGGAAGCCTCCTCTGGAGAGGGGGTCTAGGGGAGGGAATTCCAGCTGAGGAGCTCTGCTTCTTTTACTTTCCTTCTCTTCATTGCTTATTGTCTTCCTCCAATGAGAGTCACACCAGGCAGCAAATTTCAAGAGATCAGAGGGCCCAGGGTATGAAGGGATGAATCCAGGAGTGGTTGCCTATGCTCCCCAGAGGGAGCAGACAGCAGGGAATTGGACAAAGCACAGTGACTATTATATAGGGTTTTTTTGGAGGGTGGAGCTTTCCAGGGTGGAGCTTTCCAGGGTGAGGATTGGTAAGATTTTAAGTCCTGAGCTTGAGGGAACTCAGGGATTGGTAGATTTTGTTCAGATTTTTCACCTGAAATTAGCATAATCTTGGGAGTGTCCAGTTAAGGGGCTAGAGATGACCTTTATGACAGTTAGGGAAGCCTAGGGGAGGTGCCTAGCTGTTGCAGCTCTTCAGGAAGGGCCCTGGCCACTTTTCTGCCTTGAGGGTTTATAATTTTACAAAGTATACAAGTTTACAAAGAGGGTCCATGTCAGGGAAAGTCTTTCCTGCATCTTAAGTGGTGTGAATATCTAACATTAATGACAATTGGTAATGGGTAACTGCATTTCTTTCCAGAGGAATAAACATAATCTGAAAGTAATATTATTAATCTCTAAGAACACTGAACCATACACTTTTAAAGGGCTGGCTTTATGGTATGTTAAGAACAGGCTAACCTTGACCAGCTCCTCCTCAGCTTGAATATTCCATCCTGTGAACAAATGACAGTCCCTTTGTTCACTAGTTTCTATCATCCACCATGACTTCCATCAACCTCTGAAAGACTAGAAAGGCAAATTGTTTTAATACATTTCATGAAAATAAACCAAATTATTCTGTTCCTAACAAAAGCAGGTCAGGGCACATGGTAAGGGGATCAGTGTTTCCCAAAGGGTCGAAGGGGTGCTTCAGGAAGCATTCAGTACCACATGTGGTAAGGAAGAGTCCTGGGGTTGAGCAGAGTTGGGATAGCAGCAGGTTGTCTTCTGAAAACTCTAGAACATCTCATCTTCAGTATGCTTGCTATAAATCCGAATTTATCTGGCTAATGACTCTTTTGTTCCTGAGAACACCTTAGAATCAGTAGAAACTTTATAGCCAATTAGATAGTTGTATTTGATAAGTCAACTGAGCCATCCCAGAAACCATAAGACAACCCAATCTGAAAAGTTACAAAATGGCCAAGGCCTGCCCTTGTCCCCCAGGTAGGGTAAAAAAAAAAAAAAAAAAAAAAAATTACCTCCTTGAGCTCTAACATGGCATCTGCCAAAAACTTGCCCTTCATATTCTGATAAAATGGATATATGAAAAAGTAAAGAAGAGGGAGAATCTACCTGAAAATAGATTAATCTGTATAGAATGGATAAACTTTAGAGTTCTATATCAGCAACTGACTTTAAAGCCAGTTGTAGTATCACATGCTTATAATCCCAGCACTTGGGAAGCTGGTAGAAAAATCATGAGTCTAAGTACGGCCTCAGCTACAAAAAGATGATTTATGCTAAGCACATAAAAATGTATTTTTAAAGTATGAGACAGTTTCCATCGTAGGCTACTGGGAGAACCCTGAAGAGTGGACAAGGTTCTGCCAGAACCTAGGGAAGGCTGGCTGGATGGATTCTGGGACTAAAGTGGATCTCTTCACATTCTTGTTCTTAGGCTGGGATCATTGCAGAGGCGAAACTGAAGGACCTGACACCCCCCATGCCTGTGATATTCCTCAAGGCCATTCCAGCAGATAAGCAAGATTGCCGAAATGTCTATGCCTGTCCTGTGTACAAGACTTGTCAGCGGGGACCCACCTACGTGTGGACTTTCAATCTTAAGACTAAAGAAAACCCATCTAAGTGGGTTCTGGCTGGTGTTGCCTTGCTTCTCCAGATTTAGCATCTTTAAGAGCCCTCCGGAGAACAAAGGAGGGTCGATCATAGCTCCCTGACAGGCAAGTGGGTGAGGGGTGATAGGAGATTCTTAAGAAGTCATAGGCATTAAATCTCTGTAGAATTTCTCTCGGGAACTTGGAGTGCCTCAAGGGAGGCTAGGTTTCTAGAACATCACCCCAGAAATAATGGGAGAACTCTGAGTAGTAAATTTTTTCAAATAAAGTGATTTATTCAACTCTTTTAAGAACTGTTGTCATAAATAATGGTAAAGAGACCAGGAAAATCAAGCTGGTAATGACCACAGACCTTGTTACACAGCGCAGTCCTGGACCTTTGTGCTCTGGTTCCCAGATACCTCACACAAAAAGGCAGTACCCATCAATCATAATCTGCATTATCATCACTGCTTGAGAAACCTGCCCTGTTTAGAAATATTAGTGTTATAACACTAGCATTTCTCTGTAAACAGCCAGAGAGCAAACACTCAAGGCTTCACAAGCCATATTCTTGGCTAGAAACCCTCTACATGGTTGCTGTGGCACAAATATGGTTACAGCCTAGACATGTAACCAAGTGAGTGTGGCTGTGTTTCAGTAAGACTCACAAAAACAAGATCACCTCTGTTGTACCAGCTGTCATATGGCACCCGTCAGAGTGGCCTGTGATTGAGTCATGCAGCTACTACATAACCTTTCTACTCACTGTTTGCTGAGGATACAACTGTAATCATGCAAGCAGATTCTACTAGCTTTGCCATTCTGAACACTACTCATGAGACTCCCAAGGAGAAGCTTATACCATAAAGCTACTCACCTGAAACTTTCCAGATTTCCCACTGTGGACACCTCCACTGGAAACTAAACAAGTGTGCAGTTTTTGATGGGTTGGACACAGCTCTGTGAAGTGACTTTGGAAAGGAAGGTCAGGATGAATGAGGATCACTCTTCCTCTTCCTTCTTATCTTGCAGTAGTATTTAATGACTATTTAGAAGGTGCTTCATGAAATACAACAGGCACCTGAAGCCCTTGGAGGACTTGTCAGAGCAAAGCTGGAATCCTACTCTGCACAATTTCTGACTCAACTTGATAAGGTTTAAGAAAAAAAATGGGGAAGGGGAATTCTTTAGGGAAGAGGAAGGTGGTAAGACAGAAGATGGAGGGAAGTAGATAAAACAGCAATAAGGATGGCTGAAAAAGCCACAAAGAATCATACCATTATTTTAAAAATTATAATGTATATAATTCCATATATAAATATGCATATATAGTTTTAATGAACTTTTCTCATCTGGACTGACAGCATTCCCGCCAAGAGTCATTGACTACCTAACAAAAACCCCGACAGCAGACATGAGCAGCTGTCTTTTAAGTTTGTTGGTTAAGGCTACCCAAATATATAGCCTATTACACTATTGTTCTTAGTTACTACCAGAGGTGGAGGTTCCTATTGCTAAAAGTACTATGCATGTCAAAAATAGGCCCCAAAGACCCTTGAGTTACAACTGTCCCGAACTGAGAACCAACTTTCCTGGTACCAGAAGACTCCATGTAAGTTTCCAAAGATGAGAGGCAACCAACAGTCCTACCCAGCTACAGCACCTACCAACACAGCATCTACAAACAACATCAACAACCAGCGGGGCACAGTAACTCTAAGGGTGTAGCAGCACACATAACGTTGGCAGTAACCAATAGCTCTCTAATCCACTCAACAAAAAGGAGACCTGACTACCTACTCAGCACTAGTAATGATCATTAGAGGAGATTCAAATATAGAGAGAGCTATATGCATGCATACATTAACATGGGTAAAAATAGAGACCATGAATTTGAATGGGAGAGGGGATAGGTACACGGGAAGGGGTACATGGGAGTGTTGACAGAAGTTTCACTGTACCAAGGTAGTAAACTTTGAGATATACAACTTGTGATTACAAGAACAAATGGGCAGGTTAGACACACACACACACATATATATATGTTAATAAAGTCCTAGGCAGTATTAAAAACTAGATCAATACTATTGATTTCTTCCTAATACCTACAGGCAAAATGAGGTAATAAAGAACATTTTAAAACATAAAACACTCTTGCAATAATGATAGTTCAAGAAGGATGCCAGGAGAAAGGAGGATACTTGAGGCATGTGATCACGTGGCAGGCAGACTTACCTGAGGTAAAGGTTGCCCATCATGGCTCACGCTTTTGCTTTTTAGTTTCTTTCTGCTACATTACCAACCTGATAGGTTTCTATGGGGTGATCCTGGAGCTCAGTTCCCACATGGGCTCTTCTATGAAAACGGTATATTCAGAAGTGATAGTCAAAACACAGTGAACATGGCAGACACAAGGAAGATAGAGACCAACTCAGCTCAGTTTATTTCAAATAAGGGATAGTTAAACAGGAACTTTGTCACCAGTCTAACAAAGATGGCATGCACTTGCAGGCCTCGCTACCTCCCTTCTGTGACAGACAGCCTGCTCTAGGAGCCCATCAGGCTTATAAGAGAGAGCTACTAAGGCCATTATCTACACTGCATGTCTTTCCCAAGGGGTCCAAAATACAAGGCTAGCTGAAACAAACAAAAATTGGCTTTTTCCGGTGCAAAAGGAAAAAATAAACTCAACTCAGAACAACATCCCCTCCACATCAAAACAGTGCCCAGTTCCTCTCCCTCCAACACACAGAGAGGAGGGGGTCGGTTCTGGTCGAAGTTCCTCTGGGCCAAGCTGAGCAGGGTTGCAATGGACCGCGGTGCCTGGGGGCGTGGCTATGGGCGGGGCTTCCTTCCCCAAGTGTGATCTCTGATGCTTGTCAAGGCTGGAGCTCCAGCTGAACAGCTTGCCACAGCGGGTACATTTATAAGGTTTCTCACCTGTATGAACCCTTTGATGTCTATTGAAGTTTGACCTCTGAATAAAGCTCTTCTCACAGAGGGGGCATTTATAGGGTTTCTCTCCTGTGTGGATTTTCTCGTGGTGGCGCAAGCCTGAGAAGTCACTAAAGCCTTTCCCACAGTAATCACATTTACAGGGCTTCTCTCCTGTGTGAGTTCTCTGATGTTTCACAAAGTCTGAGCTCCGTAGAAAGGCTTTTTTGCAAATGCGGCAATGAAAGTATGTCTCTCCTGTATGAGTCCTTCGGTGAAAAACAAGCTGTGAATTCCTATAGAAGGTTTTCCCACACTCTCTGCAGGTGGGCAGTTT
Organism: Rhabdomys pumilio; assembly: GCA_030674055.1. NCBI lineage: Eukaryota > Metazoa > Chordata > Mammalia > Rodentia > Muridae > Rhabdomys > Rhabdomys pumilio. Next base: position 54,140,667 of record JANHMN010000002.1, read on the forward strand.
CTGGGCCATGGGGGCTCTGGCCTGTCCCTTCTGAGAGGCCTCTCTCTTCTCCTCTAGCCACAAGGCAGACAGCTCTCCCGAAGAAGAGCTCTGTATGTGCTGACCCAGCTGCTTCCCAGAGGCTCTTTCATGAGGAAAGAGCTGTGCCCCAGTTCCCTCACTCTGAAGGTTTTCCAGAGCCTCTGGGACACTCTCTCCTCCAAAATGATGCGGCTCACTCTCACCAAAGAAATCACTCAAGGCAGTCTGTGGTGGAGCCTCACCTGATGCCTGATAGAAAACATCCAGACATCCCTGGTCCCTGTGATTTTCCAAGTTTAGGTTCTCTTTGTCATTTTCTTGTCTGTCTTCTGAAAGGAAAAAAGAAGGTTTAAGTGACAGTAACTGCTATGCCCTGGTATCCAGCTGATGCAGAGATGGTACCAGGCTAGCACCATGCCTCTTTTTACTGAAAGGGCATCAATAAATGTGGAAGAAAACCATCACCCAGGTGCCTCAACACAGACTCACTCTACTTGTGCTTGGTTCAAGGCTAAACCAATTGGCTCTATAGTCATTCATTCTGAAGAGCACAAGCTCCTTCTAGTGATCTTTTCTGATCCCTCCACAAGCAAACTATGCACTTAAGGGCCAAAAACACCACACGTTATATACAATCAGTACTTGTTAAGATAGTTGGTTTTCTTTCTAAGGTTTATTTTTATTATCTGTAATTATGTGTATGTAAGTATGTCTGTGTATATACATACATGAGTGCAGGTACCCACAGAGGAGCTAGAGTCACAGACATCTGTGAGCCACCTGACATGTGCTGGGAACCAAACTCAGGTCCTCTGCAAGAAGAGCACGCATGCTCTCAACTGGTGATTCACCCCTCCAGCCCCAAGATTTTCATTTGATTATATATAAAAGATAAACACAGTAAGAATTTAGGAAGAGAAAATAAGCACATGTAAGAAACCCAGATCAACCCCAACAGCATTACCAAATATGACGACATACATGATACTGGCTCACTATGTGGCCCTGGCTAGCCTGGAACTTTCATCAGCCAGACTGGCCTCAGACTCCAAGAGATCTGCCTGCCTCTGCCCCCTGAGTGCTGGATTAAAGGTGTGTGCCACCACGGTGTCTGGACTTCCAGTCTAATTTCATTTGCATGCACATATGTATAACCTACTTTTATATAAAAGTGATGTCATATTGAACACAGTTCTATATCTGGCTACATAGCATTTATATAGTAAATATTGACCCTGGTCTATTTAATATTTAACATGAATTCTCATAGAAGAAACCTAAATTCTTTTGGGGGGGGCATATTGAGACAGGTTTTCTCTGTGTTGTCCCGACTGTCCTAGAACTAGGTCTATAGACCATACTGGCCTTGAATTCACAGAGATCTACATGCCTCTGCCTCCTAAGTGCTAGGATTAAAGGCATGCACCATTACCGCCTGACCAAGAAATCTAAAATGTAGTTAATAAACTTTACTAATGTTTTATTGTATTCATAATTTTATTGTAGGCTCAATGCAATAAGGCTATATTGTGCCACACTAGTTAACTAGAGCGGTTCTATGTGCTTTGCTAGTTATGTTTGTTTTATGTAAGTATTTTTGGTTTTGCTATGTTGCCCAGGCTATCCTCAAACTCTTAGGCTCAGGTGATACTCCTGCTCAGCCTCTTGGGTAGCTAGGAATTCAAGTACTGGACACCACACCTAACTATACATGTTTTATTAACCTGTGTAGGTAATTATGCTTTTTCTCATAATGCAAGCTTCTGATTATTATTTATGAAGCATGTGGTAAAGATTGTATTATTTTATTTTGGTCGGAAGGTTTACTTAAATTTTTTAAAATTACTTTATCCTTATAAATCTAAGAATCTATTCAGTGCCAGGCATAGTATCATAAACCTAGGATCCCTGAGTGGGAAGGTGAGGCAAGAAAATTCCAAGATCAAGGACAGTTCAGGGGACACAATAAGATCCATCTTTAAAAAAGTAATCAGTCCTGAGCTACAGAGCAGGTGCAAGGCCAGCAGCTCCATGTAAGACTCTGCCTCAAAAATTTAAACCAAACTAAACAAAAATAAACAAGAGGTTGTTTTCTTCTCTCTTTTTATTCTCACCTTACCAGTGGCCTGCCAGGCCTAAACACATATCAGAGCTAGAACTGAACATGTTTGTTCTCTGAGTGCCAAAACAGAGCCCACTCAAAGGGTACTGTCTATTGTCTTTAAAGAAGAGCCAAGTAACAGCCACCATGAAAATTATAATAAATATATTGTGAATTTAGAATTTCCCCACTGTGGAAACCTATGCCCCTAATGATGTATTTACTACAATAAATACCACTGTAATAAGCAATTCTCTTTATAAGTGTTTATCCACTTTCTGATCAATGCCTTAAAGGAATTCCTCAGAGCACAACTGCAATACCTAATGGCTTGAACATTATGATTTTGTTTTGTTTTTTAAATTGCTCTTAGATTTATTTTATGTGTGTGTGTCTGAGTATGTATATGAGCACCACACATGCACAGGAGCCTATGGAGGTGAGAAGAGGGTGTTGGACCCCCTGAGACTGGAGTTACAGATGATTCTGAGCTGCTATGTAGATCTTGGGAAGCAAACCCAGCTCCTCTACATGAGCAGTAAGAATCCTAAACCACTGAGCCAACCCTCCTGTCCTGCAGTCCTAACACCTACTGGCAACCTAGCTTTCAGAAGGGCTCTCCCATCCTCGGCTGTGTTAATAGTTGAGTACGGAATGCTTTCTTTACATATGTTATTTAGAGCAGTGAAAAATGGATTTTTGTTATTTTAAATGTTAACTCCTCAGTGATAAAAGGATAAATCTTTTTCCTCACACATCTGGGAGCTACTTTTTATACTCCAAGACTGCTGTCCAAATTTTGCTGTAAAAAGTAATTTGTTCTCATCAACTTGCTTTAACTTTCTCTATTTTAAGAAAAATAAAACATACTATCATTTATGTATCCAGTTCACAAAAATGTTTTACACCAATTTAGTTACAGTGATTTTGTTGAGTTATTCTTATGTATAGATTTTTTTTTACTTTATAAACAAATTGTAAGTTCATTATTCTTTTCCTCAAAGATTTCTTTTATCACCTCTATGCTTAGAAAAATGTTTCCAATACAAACAGGATGCAAATAAAATATCCACTTGTGTTTTTTAGTTTGTGTATACTCTGCAAATTATCTTTTAAAAACTGATTTCTAACTTATTTTGTTAAGCAACACAGGCAAAGCTCTCCAGTACCTCCCTTACAGCCCTGCACAGAGAAGCAGTTCCTGCCCATGGATCCCTGGCTACCTCCTTCACCGGAAGTGAACCTGAGAGCCTCCCGCTTCACGAAGGATCTTCCAACTTTGCTCACTATTCTTGTCTGCTGTTAGGATATGTACTTAGGAGTCACATAACTGGCTTGGGGGTTTGTTTTGCTTTACTTTTTGCTGTTGTTTTAATCCCTGGGTACTCTCTAACTACAGACGCAGTATACAACTTTCTGAGGCTGACCCTGCTGATCTGCTTTTACTCTGAACTGTTCTTCCGTATGGTCAAAGAAACAGCATTGCTCTCTCGTGACTTCCACACCCGGCCTTACTACACATCTGGCAGTCTGCCCCACCGTTGAGTTTTCCAACTGGTCCTTTCTTATCTTGTTGCTGTAGCTTCTGCCCCAGTTCAGTCTCTCTTCCTACAAACCTAGACCCCCTACTAGGTCCTGCACAGGCTTCTCTCTCCAAGTGTTCTCTTCCCATCTGTCCTCATCACTACCAAATTAATCATCCCACAATTACTTCTAATACCCTTTTCTCTCAATTCTATCTCTAGCTATAAAGACAGGCTATGAAAGGCAGAATCTAATGGGGCTAAGTCAGCAAGAAGGATGGATGGGAAAAAAACAACAAAACCCCAAACAAAACAGAAACAGCTGGGATACAGTGAGCTGAATATCACAAATAAAACCCTACTGCTCCAAGGTACAGGCAAGCTCTGTCCTTCACTCATTTTTACTGGGAATGTAAGTATGCCAAAAACATCATCTCTATTATAATAACGGTAGTAATAATAATAATAATAATGGGCTCAGTGGATAAGAGCACTTACTGTTCGTGCAGAGGACCTGGGTCTGTTCTCAGCACCCATGTGGGAGCTCACTAACTGTCTGCAACTCTAGTTCTAGGGAGTCTGATGGCTTTTCTGGCCTCCTTGAACACCATGCATACATGTGGTGCACAGATATATGCAGAAATTCAAATACTACAATATTAATCCTACTAGGTGAACCAGATAGACCTGCTCTTCCCAGGTTGATCTCCTAGGTAACACTCATGAAGTATCTTCTTCCAACTCTGCTCACCACTCTTCCCTGATGACATGACATAGTGTGAAATTGACTGCTCCAAAGGAACTCTTGTGAAATGGTAAATATACTGCTTCAAATTAAAGTCAAAACTGGGTGTAATGTGTGCTTTGAATGTATAAAATCTGACTTGACTCCCAGAACAAAAAAAATAATTGATACTAAAGCTACATCTATCAACTCTTACTCTCTGTAATACATCAACAGTAAAATGATTAGACTCCATTAGGGAAAGGATAATTTGAGTCCTTTTCCTTCTCCAAGATTCTAGAATTCAATACATGTGTACACGGGCATGTGTGTACACATGTGAGTGAGCTGTTATGTTTTCTATGGTTGACATGTTTTAGAAAGAACACCCAAGGCAGAGGGTTCCAAGCTATTCCCAGTCTTGAAGCATGTTGAGCATCAGTTGATGCTGCTGTTTAATGAAGTCCAGGCCCACAGAGAAGAAACAGAACACTCCTCTGTTAGGTGCTTAGTACTGATTATGATCGGGTAAAGAAAAGTTTAGTTTTGGGCCAGTAAGATAGTTCAGTGGATAGCAGTGCTTTCTACACAAGCCTGATGACCTGACTCTGATCTCCAGAACCCACATAATGGTGGGAAGAAGGCTCCACAGAGCTGTCCTCTGGCCTCTATATACACGCAATGGCACAGAATGCCCCTACACACACATCATAAACACACACTAATAAAATTAAAATATTTTTTTTTACAAATTCAAAAAAGTATTTTCCCTGAATTTCTTTGCTGATGTAATGGCTATTACATGAAGCCTTTCTGAGAAAATGTTAACACCTATATTGGCCTCATGTTGTCTGAATATTAGTTCTCTCTGAGAAGGAAAACTGTCAAAATAGACCTGAATGACAGAATATCCAACATGTGCTCTTTCATTCAAGGCTAAATAAATATATCAACAGCCCTGCAGCCAGCAACTGCAGGTAGTCAAGTCAGAGCACAGTTAGCTATAATAACTACTTTACCCATCACCTGCAGTTTGATCTGCAGAGGTCAGACATGGCTAGAGACCATGACATTACTGACCTTTGCAGGCGGGTCTTGCCATCTTCTCAGCGCCGTGAAGGTGCAGCCCCACTACTTCTTCCCCATATTTTGCTAAGTTAGTCAGGTCAGGTTTGGAGTTGGAAATGCCTGCTACTGAGAGAGAGAGAGAGAGAAGTTTTGTGGGCTTAGATGAACAGTGATGTCTGGGAGCTCAAAGGAGAACCACATGGAGTCACTTACATACACTCACCAGAGAACTAGATGATAAGGACATATGGTTAATGCCAAGAAAACAAGAATCTAGACAGGTGACAAGGACCTAGGGACCACTGGCGGGCTGGTGCAAACATCAAGACAGGGACTCTTACCATTTTTAAGACAGTTCAGTTTAGTAGGAAAAGAATTATAAATCCAAAGCCAGTAACAACCGCATCCACCTTCACTCAGCCCCTGGGAGCTGTGGAAGACTGAGCAAGTCCTTGATCTGATGCTCATTTCTAGCACCTTTAAAAAGGGACTGCTATAGGTGGGCATGGTGGCACACGCCTCTAATCCCAGCACTCAGGGAGCAAAGGCAGGTGGATCTCTGTAAGATCAAGGGCAGCCTGGTCTATAATAGTAAGTTCCAGGTTAACCAGGGCTACCTATGAGACCCTGTGCCAAAAAGGGAAAAAGAAGGGGTGAAGGGTGGGGAATAGCATCACCATGACCATTTAATTTGTTTCATAAACTAAAAGTATTATTATAGCTAACACAACCACACAGTTCCTGAAGAACAGAACACTTTCAATAATGGAACATTCTTATTTATATACCTGCTATGACTAACTCAACGTCCTACAGGAGCACCAATGACTCTTTACACACACCTTCAACAGGTGTCTCTAAGTATACACACAAAATACTTAACAGTTTCTTAGTCTTTTCATCTCCTCCCATCAAATGGACCCATGCCCTCACCTCCTGAAACCATTTTCCCATAGGTCTCCAGCATGAGATCCCAGTACTGTTCCTTCTGAGTAGAATCCAGGTGTCTCCACTGCTCCTGGGGGGAAAACACACACAACTATCATTCCAGTGAGGTGCTTAAACCTGCTTCCCAAACCACAGAAAGCTGAGAGGAAGGAATCCACTGTGGACATTGGTCAATAAAAGACCCAAGAACTCACTGGAACAAGTGAGTCCTCTGTCAAAGACAAAGAGGGCAATGGGAGGATGAATTTTTTTTTTTTTTTTTTTTTGGTTTTTTCGAGACAGGGTTTCTCTGTGTAGCCCTGGCTGTCCTGGAACTCACTCTGTAGACCAGGCTGGCCTCAAACTCAGAAATCCGCCTGCCTCTGCCTCCCAAGTGCTTGGATTAAAGGCGTGTGCCACCACTGCCTGGCCAGATCCCCATTTCTTAACCAGTTTGTAAAACATTAGGGGCGTACTTCTGGGTTTTGGTTTGGTTTGGTTCTATGATGCATAACACCACACACCCTGACCCTCGCTCTTATCTCTGACAAGAGCTGCAGCTCTTTTGACCCTGGGTGCCTGCTATCCCCACTATTGGAAACCTAGAAATCCAAGAGAAAGGAAAGACATGAAAAGGGAAATTAGTGAGAAAGGCAATTGTAAATGAGTGAAGAGGTGGGAAGAGTTAACAACTGAAAACCCTGATTCTGATCCAAAAGTATCAGGTGTCACAACTGCATACATCTAGACTCCCTCAACAGGCCTCCTACCATAAAGCTGGGTTCACTCTCAGTGCTCCTGAGCAAGGTGCTCCCCTATTAGACAAAGTAGCCTTTCTCCTCTTTAACAATAGGCTGAAGATCCAAAACGGGAAAGGCCACTCACCTCAAATCCATTACTTTTCAAAATGAAATTTCAGCCTCCCCACAAGAAGCTGACACTAGCAATCCAGAATAATTGGCAGCACTATGTGGAGTTGTACATACTAGACCCCAAGTCCCAGACTGGCCACTTTCTACTGTGTGGTCTTGGGCAAGTTACTCAACCTTTTAGAGTCTTGGTCCCCACCTGCTGGCAATTCGCACTAAACTTGTTGGGAAGTTTGAAAGAAGTAATACAAGCACCACTGTAACAACAGGACACCACAAGCTTCTCACCCTGAGTTCTAAAGCAAGTCTGCCACCTAGTGTCAGCAATGTCTCCAGGAGAGAGAAAGTCTGGATTTAGCAGACTGAGCGGGGAGAGGGCGTTGAACTTTTGGTATGAAAAACATCAGAATGCTCAAAAGTTCTCTCAATATTCTTAATTATATTCCAAATACAAAGTTAAATGTAAACTTATTATTTTGCTACTGTTCCATGAAAGAAACCCCTGGAAACAGCCAGTCTGAGTAAATATTACTAAATACAGGAGTCCTCAGTTAGAACCCATAAGACCTTCATTTGAGAGCTGTCAGGGAAAAGGATGCCACACAAGCACCTGACAGAATGGCAACTTTGCTGGACACTAGACATTCTCCATGGCACCACCAACAGCTGCTGCTAAGTGAGGTGACAAGCAAGAGAGTGCAAGCACTAGAAGCTCCAACGTCACCAGCAGCCAACTGATGGCCCAGAGTCACTGAACACTGCACCCATGGCTGAAAGCTACACTCCAGAACTGCCAAGAAGCTGAGGCCTGAATGTAACCCCTAGTACAGGTGCAGGATACCAACAGCCATTACCTTTCCCTTTGAAAGTTCCAAAGTCCATTGTGTGCTCTGATGGAAAAATCTTGTTCCCATGTGGAAAGAGCACCATCTTGTGGGCTTATGAACTATGGCCACCTTCAACTGAAATAGAGTAGGGGCACTCTACCCAGTCAGAGTTTCTGGTAATGACATACTATGTAAGAGTACTCACATCCCCTCTGCAATCTGACATGATTAGCAAGACTTCAAATTAGCAAGACTGGAGGTCTTGTCTGTATATTTAAATTTCCCTTAATTTTTCAAAGGATTCCATTAAATATGAAGGATTTGCTAAGGCTGATATTGGTTGGGGTTGGTGGTTATTGGGATATATAAAGATAATTTACACACTGTAGTGGTTGGTACGCAGTTGTCAACTAATACAGTATATGTATATAGTCACCAATCAGCTAATACAGGCACTGAACATGTGTATAATTGCCAATCAGCTAATAAGGGCACTGTGTGTGTGTGTGTGTGTGTGTGTGTGGTCACCATTCAGCCATTACAGGCACTGTGTGTGTGAGAGTGTGAGTGTGTGTGTGTGTGTGTGTGTGTGTAGTCACCAATGAAGTAATACAGGTACTGTGTGGTATGTGTGTGTATAGTCACCATTCAGCCATTATAGGCACTGTGTGTGTGTGTGTGTGTGTGTGTGTGTGTGTCTATGTAGTTACCAATGAGGTAATACAGGCACTGTGTGGTGTGTGTGTG
>JANHMN010000002.1:54152181-54170229 GCA_030674055.1 Rhabdomys pumilio
CACCAAACAGCACTAATTACCGAAGGATGCAGAGTCAAGATTGCTCAGAGTTAATGGAACTGGCCTTCTACAACAGACCATGAGATAGACAGTCTTATGGCTATTGGGCAGAAAAAAAGGAAGGTCCCTTTTTAACCCCTAAAAAACAGACCAGAAACTGAGGCCTGAACCAGGTCTGAGACCATAAAGTTATACCACTAATAATATGTTCTCCTAGGCAGTCTCCAACAATTAAATTCGGTGTAAGCAGCACATGCTGTGGTCTTGGTGTTCTGTTCTGGGGAGAGCTCCTTGAGCCTCCTAGCACAGGAATCATGCATAATGCAAACTTTTCACCCACCTCCAAGTCCTTGCTGGGCAGCCAACTCTGGCAGCCCCTTAAATAGATTCAAGAAGGGGCCCATTGCCAAAAAAAGCAATCATGGGATTCCAGGCTTAAAACTCTCAGCTGACCCCACCCCTAAGTCTAGGGAAGGGAGAGGGATATTCAACCACTGATGGCAAATGAGTTAAGCAACTATGTCAGAATGGTGAGACCAACCCCCAGAACAAAAGAAAATGCAAACAATGGGGTTTCTAGAGCTGCCAGTTGGTGAAGTCACTGAGGTTCTGAGAAAGTGGCACACTGGGCAGGATTGGGACGCAGCCTGTCTGTCTCCCTTTCCCTCTTAGCTACCTGTGAGGTTTACTCTATATGATAAACTGGTAAAGTAATAGAAGCATATTCCTGGGTCCTATAGGTCACTGATCATCAAACTGGACAGCCAGTTTGCTAAGACGTTGCATTTGTGAGTGGCATCTGAAGTACTAGAACAGCTCTGTGGGGCTGGGCTCTGGTCCTGTGTAGACAGCTATCAGAACTGGACTGACTTGCTGATACTTAGACTAGATCAGAGAATTGAAGGTTGGTTATTGGTTTGAGAACCCTCTATATTTGGGGTCATAAGAACTGTCAAGAAAAAAAAGACAATGAACCAGAGAAGACCCAGAGGAACCTCAGAGTGAGCTTACCCATTGCCACAGTTTCTGGGGATCTCCCTTCAAGCTTTCCACGAGAGTCACTGCCTCTTGTCCACTGCTGGGACACTGTTTCCTCACCCACATCTGTATCTCCCCAGGGAGGATGGTCAGGAACTGTTCCAGCATGAGGATCTCAAGGATCTGCTCTTTGGTGTGAATCTCCGGCCGCAGCCACTGGAAACAGAGCTTTCGGAGTTGTCTCAGGGTCTCCTGGGGCCCAGACATCACCTGGTAACGAAACTGCCTGAAAAGCTGGCGAGCAGTCTCAGGGTTGGCAAGCTCTTTTGGCTGGGAAGCATCTGATCCAGAAAATGTGGCATCCTTGACCCTGGTCAGAAAAGGAAGCAGGCCCAGGGCCTGCCCCAAGTCAACAGGCATTGTCTGGTTTCACAGGGCCTTTCAGATGAGGGGCTTCCAGGATGGAGCAGTCTCTGGAGAGAACTGTGTCTTCTAGAATGGTGAAGAATGAGAGCCAATGCTGTGCATGAACAATACAACACATGGTCAGAAACAGCACACGTGTGTGCTCCCCCTGAAAGGCCTGAAGGCCTGTAACTGTTCAGCATGTATTTAATTCTATTTTGAGAGGTTGTAAACTTGAAGGTATAAAGCAAACTACAGCTTTATCCTGCCCATATTTATATTCTCTATTGTTAGTCAAATGTCCAGAGACTCTACAGAAGAATAGAATGTACCTTATAGGCAGGAATGCACACACTTGTAATCTTGGCACTTAGAAGGTGGTGGGAGTGTGGGGCTAACCTGGGCTATATAGCAAGTTCAAGGTATATCTCTGGTAGGTAAGAAGACCCTATTTCAAAAAGAAAAAATAAGAGGTTGGCATGATATCTCAGCAGATAAAACCATTTGTTATCTAAGCCTAACAACTTGGGTCCCCTTAGCCCACAGAAATAGAGAACCACTCCCAAAAGTTGTTCTCTGACCTCCACAGGTACACTGCAGTATGCACATGAGTAGCCGCACATACTCAATAATAAATGTTTAAACTTTTAAAAAGAAAAAAGAAATGCACACATAAAATCATTTCACTATGAGTTTCCAAGTAAACACACACTTCTGTATCTCTGTACCTGTAAGCTCATAGACAATGTTATTCAGGATTGGGGATGTAGCTCGGAGACTACAGTGTCTACCTCATATGAGCAAATTCCTAGGTTCAATCCCTAGCATCTGTAAACTGGCACAGTGACTCATGACATCAATACCAGCTCTTAGGAAGTAGAAACAAGAAAATCAGTAGGTCAAGGTCGTCCTCAGTTATACCGTGAGTTCAAGACCAATCTAGGATACATGAGACTCTTTCTCAAAATAGACTAGACAGACAGACAGACAGACAGACAGACAGACAGACAGACATGGACAAGAGCTCTAGGAATACAGGCTAATATTGAAAGGGTGATATGTTTCCATATCAGCATACCATGTTATCTCAGGGCTAAAGCAATAGGGCCAAGAAACCATAGATGAAAGCCTACAGTTCCAACTATAAGCCAAAATAAAGCTCTCCTTAAAACTTGTGTATTTCAGGTATTTGTATAACAACACAAAGCTAGCTAACACAGCATCAGGATTCAGAAGACAGCAAATGAGGCAGTGAAAAGGAAAGCAGTAAGTGCCAAAGTTATCATTAAAGTGTACTCAAAGGATCATTTATTCTGTTAATAGCTGACTTTATTACAGGTGCTCATAATAGTGGGTCACTGAACTGACCCTTAAAATATCATAAAGAAAGAAAACAATCACCATTTCTCTATAACACTAATGGCATACATGTGGGCAAACACACACACACACACACACACACACACACACACACACCATATACACATATACAATAATAATAAATTAAATTAGAAGGACAAGAAGGAAGAGGACAGAAATGGGGGAGGGAAGGAGAAAAAGAAAGATAAGTGTAACATTCAAAAACCAACTAGAGCAATTTTCTTTCAAGGATGCAAAACAGGAGAAGTAAGAACAGCTTAATGCCATGTGTTTTTCATGAGGACCTCTCTGAATTTATGCATTTTGTTTTGGGGGTTTTGTTGTTGTTTTAAGGAGCCTACACACTTCATCCACATATACAGGTAGTACTCAGTGGTACTAAGGTAACATTACTAAAGTAAAAACAAAAAAAATTTACATATTTGGGGAATTGCATTTCTGGCCCTGGCAAAAAAAAAAAAAAGTAACAATACAAATTAGTCGGCCAGCTACAACCAATTCCCAAATTGGAGAAAGCTTGTAAACAGTCAGTTTTAAGTACTCCATGGAGCAAGTGAGAAATGCAGTTCTGAGAGAAAATGGTGAGGTAAGCCCATAGCCATAGTGGCTGGCTCCCTGGCAACACAGGGAGCACAATGGTTTCAACAAGCTGCAGCAACATGAGCACAGCTGAACGATGTTGGAATGACTCTGTTCTGAAGAACACAGCAGGGAGAAACTTTGCGAATGGGGACAGATGTCAGTATGGGGTGTCCCCTAAGCCTTGGTACAGGCTTGAGGCTGTTTATCACTAAGATAAAACACCAAGGCTTAACAAAGATCAGAACACACACAAAAGGCCAATCAGGAATGAGGCACTGGAATTTTTATAATCACTCCAGGATGGCCAGGGCTAAACAGAGAAACCCTGTATCAAAAAACCAAAGAGTTTTTTCCAGTAAGACCCACCCTCACCTGCCCTAACAAAATCTAAAACCGAGTAGCCACCAGATCCACAGATAGCAGTTTCATTTCATCAACGTGGAAAGCTGTGGGGAAGCACCTTGCTCCTTCTAACGATTTGCTTAACCAAAGTGTAAGATAAAGCCTCGTTGCCTGCTCCAACAAACAGCAACATTCCTCAAGAACATAACTGGCCTTCAGCATCACTAATGCACCCACTGTGAGAGTCAGAATGCAATATGAGATTACTAGATACACAAAAAAATAGGAAAATAGGAGTCTACAGCACGAAAAAGAAGCAGTCAACAAAAACCAACTTCAACATGGTCAGAGGCTTCAAGAAAACCAACTCCAAGTCCAGCATAAATATCCTTTACCAATTAGAATTAAAATACACAGCTTACAGGAGCTAAGTAGAATGCTAGCCTAGCATGCATGCATGAGGCTCTGAGTTCAGTGCCTTAAAGCATGCATGCACATGCACATACCACATGCACAGAGACACACATGCACACACACACCATGCACACATATACAGACATATAGAGACAGACACACCATACACACACCACATACAATGCACATACCTGCACACACTACACACACACCACACACACTGCACACTCACACACAGTCGTAAACAAATTTTTCAAAAAGAACCCAGAAAATTTGTCATCAGTGAATATGTACTACAAGAATAAAGGACATTCATTCCTTCAACTGCTAGAAAACTTCTATCTTCAGAAAGGAAGCAAAAATGGTCAATGTCTGGTGAGCACAAATACTATATTTTTTTATTCGATAACTTCCATAAAAGGCAGATGAGGGCTGGTGAAATGGTTCAGCAGGTCATGTCACTTGCTGCTAAGCCTGACAACCTGCATTCGAGCTCTGGGACCCCCACAGTAGAAGGAGAGAACTGAATTCCACAAGTTGTGCTCTGACCACCACATGTGCACTGTGTACATCCACATACATATACAAATAAAAAACGTCAGGGCTGGAGAGATGGCTCAGCAGTTAAGAGCACTGACTTCTAGAGGACCTGAGTTCAATTCCCAGCAACCACATGGTAGTTCACAACCATCTGTAATGAGATCTGATGCCCTCTTCTGGTGTGTCTGAAAAGAGCAAAAGTGTACTCATGTATAAAACAAAAAATGATGTCATTTAAGGTTTTCAAATAATAGTAGTATAAGAGATATTAAAACTGCATGGGGGAAGACACAGTTAATGAATCACTTTTGTTAATGTATTTGTGACTTGCCAAATCAGAAAAAGAAAATTGGAAGCAATTAGGGGTGGGGGGTGTCAGTTGGGAAATGGGAAGGGTCAAGTAAGAGGTGAGAACTGACAGATTGGAACCGGGAATATATAAACTGGTACAATGACAGACGCTTTGACAGGTTAAACTCTACTTAAAGCTTAAAGAGACATAGTGTTAGCACTGGCTCATCTTCCAGATGACCCAGGACCCAGGTTCCATACCCAGCACCCACAAAGTGACCCCTAGTCATCTGTAACTCCAGTTTAAAGGGATCCAACACCCTCTTCTAGCCTCCTCTGCTGGCACCCGGCACACAAAGGTGTGCAAAATGCATGCAAGCAAAAAACTCATACACACATAAAAAATAACTTATCTAAAACAAAACAAAAAAAAACAGAAATGTCTCAGGAAAAAAGAAATAATCAGAAAAAAATGTAATGGAAAACAAGACAATGCAGTAGAGTAAAACCCAACCATACCAAAAACTACATTAAATGTAAATGGAATAAACACTCAAACTACAAGACAGAGCCTTCAGAGTTTAAAGAGCAAGACCCAGATATATACTATCTGAAAGAGACATTTTAAATATAAAGACACAATAACCTGACATGTAGCCAAGTGGCTAAAGCACTTGACTAGCCTGTGTAAAATCCTGGGTTCAATGCCCAGCACCAGAAATTAACTTGTTAGGTAGAAAAAATGGTTTAAAAATAAAAATTAATAAATATATTTCTACATGACTATATTTCTATTAAAATTACACTGTAGTTGGAGAATGCATATTTGAAGTGTCCAGTTCTATAAAAGCTTTTGCCTAGGACTTTTTTCATTAGTGTTTCTTATGTGTTTGAACTGAACATACTACAGATGTTGAGTCTAATTTTGATTGCTTCTACTAGGAGCTGGCATAGTATATGAAAATAGTATATGGCATAAGCATATGAAAACTGATATGATTCCATTAATATATTTGGCCAAGTTGACTGGAAGACTTGGTAAGACTTTCTACTGCTGTGAAGAAACACTGTGAACAAAAGCAACTTGTCGGGGAAAGGGTTTCATATACATTTTTAATCTAACAGTCAATCATCCAAAGTAATTAGGACAAGAACCCAAACAAGGAAAGAACCTGGAGGCAGGAAGAGACCATGGAAGACTGCTTACTACCTTGCTCAGCCTGCTTTCTTAAAGAACCCAGTACCACTAAGTGTTGCACTACTCACAATGGGCTGGGCCCTCCCTCATTACTAATTAAGAAAATGCCGTACACGTTTGCCTACAGCCCTATCCTAATGGAAGCAACTTCTCAAATGAGGACCCCTCAAGTGACTATAGCTTGTGCCAACTTGACATAAAACTAGCCAATACAAAGACAAAGGGGAGGGTGTCATTTCATTTTGAGAAATGTGTTGGCTCATCAATAATAAACAGTGTGGTTATAATAGTACTGACAAAAAGAAAAAAAAAGATGTCATGTCATTAAAACAGTTGGGTCAGATCATCTAGAAATAGAAGTGTATACACACCTAGTGTCAATGTTTTGTTGATTATTTGGTTTGTGTGTGGGAGTGGTGTGTATTTGGGGCTGTTGTTGTTTTGAGATAGGGTGTGTCTCTGTAGCTGAGGCTAGCCTAGAACTCTAGGTAATTGTACTGCAAGCATCAGCCTCCCCAGTGCTGATATTACAGGAGTGAGGTGCTGTCCTGTCTTCTAGTATCAACCAATGCTAAACCCCACAGTTCTAGTATGCTTAAGTAAGTTCATAAGAAATACTCAGAAAAACAAACCATGTACACATTTCATACAATTGGAAACTTCAAATATGTATTCTGTAACCACAGTATTCTATCCTAATTAGGGTTACTTTTACTATGATGAAACACCATAACCAAAAGCAAGCTGGGAGGAAACCATTTATTCGGGTTACACTTCTACATCATAGTCCATCACTGAAGGAAGTCAGGACAGGAACTCAAGCAGGGCAGGATCCTGAAGGCAGGAGCTGATGCAGAGGCCATGGAGGAGTGCTGCTTACTGGCTTGCTCCTCCCAGCTTCCTCAGCCTGCTTTCTTAGAGAACTCTCAAGACCACCAGCCCAGGACTGTATCACCCACAATGCCATGGATCCTTCCCCATCAGTCACTAATTAAGAAAATGCCCTACAGCCAGATCTTAAGGAGGCATTTTTTTCAACTGAGGTTCTTTCCATTCAGATGAAATCAATTTGACATAAAACTAGCCAGGATAGAATGTAATTAAATGAAAAATCAACACCAATAAGGGATCTGGAAATCCCAACTTGTAGAAATTAGTAATCAGTAGTCATAAAGACATCACAATGGAAATTACAATATAGTTTCACCCAAAATAATCATGAAATCACAGTTTCCCAAATATTCTGAGCTTTGAACAGCAGCTCGAAACCTATGAGTTGAGACCCTTTCACAAAGTCACCTAAGACCATGGGAAAACACAGATATTCACATCACAATTCATAACAGTAGTAAAATTAGTTACGAAGTAGCAACAAAAATTCGTTGATGGTTGGGAGTCTCCACCATGAAAGGAACTGCATTAAAGGGTCTCAGCATTAGGAAGGTTGAGAACCACTGGCTCAGGAGGAAAACTTTCAAAGAAGGCTCTGTTTCTAGAAACGAAATATATAAAACTCCTTCACTATCTAAATGAACTATTTCCTGAGTTTTACAAAAATCATGGAATTTCAGTCGGCAAAATTTATACCTGTAAGATTGGTCAGAATTAGTTCCTAACAGTAATTTGGAGAATATTCAAGAAATGCTATTCCGGGAACGCCAAATCTTACATATTTAAATCTTATGATATTAATACTACTTGTTCTGTGCAGTAAAAGCCAACCGCTGGCTACCACCCAGGCATTTGTGACAAGGCGTCCATTTACTCAAAATTAAATTACTGTATAGGGAGACTTGTGGACTTGTGCCCTGATGAGAATTTACTTCTCACTCCTCACAGAAGAAACTCGTGACCATCAGTTATATTTGTATTACTGACGCTTTAAGAAATCGAAGTGAAATGCACATCGAAGTCAGCCTTTTTCTATACACACGTAGTTTACACACAGGGTTCACATGTAGGTAGCCCTTTGTTTATCAGGCCACTGTGGGCTTTGCTCCTGCTATTGCTGACCTTCCTGACAGCCCTGTAAAGTATTAAAAGTTGACAGATCTGGTTCCTCCAAGGCTCCCAAGCAGCAACGCTTCAAGCCCAGGAAGAGCAGACTTCTGGGGCTTTGCACGGAGCAGCCAAGGACCAGAAACTAGCGGTTGGCCTCCTGGCAGTGTGCAGCCGGAGCCCGGCCCCGCACCGTCCCGATTGCTCTCCTGGGGCGAGCAACCCGGAAGAGCCCACTTTACGTTCCACCCCGAGTCCCCTCCCCCGCACGCGCCTGTCGCCCGCGAGCGCGACAGGAACCCAAGAGCGCGACAGGCACGGGGCCGAGACCGCCGTCCCCGACGCAGCTCGCTCCCGGCAGTGCGCGAGCTGGAGTGAATTCAGGTTTGCCCCCAGGAGTCGGCTACCCCTCTGGTCCGCCCAACCGACGCGCTTACCTCCGCTAACGCAGCCGGACCCAGCGCACTTCCGGAAGCTGGACGACTGCGCGCTTCCGCGGCCTCGGCGACGCGCGGCGCCGGGGCGGAGCGAGGGGCGGGGTGAGGCGGGGCGAGTGAGGGACTACCTGAGGCCGGCTTTCCCATTGGTTTCCCAAGAAGTGCTCCAGTTCACGACCCGCGTCTGGCGCCTCCCCTCGCTGGGCGGTTAGCTCCTAGATCCCACCATCACTCACCCGGCCGGATCCCGTTTTCTAACCCAGGTTGTGCCCACAGCCTTTTCGCCCATTTTCAGACTGTCCTGCACTGGGCCACAGCTGTCACCTCGTGTCACTAAACCCAGTTGACAGAGCCTCCTGTCCAAATCCAGGTACTCAGTCTTCAGTAACCGACAGACAAGACAGCTTTGGAATAGAGATGTGTGCTTTCCCTCCCCTGTAATTAGAAAGATTGACCACTCCGAAGAAACACGGCGGGGGGCGAGGGGAGCTTGGTATGTGCACATACTTGAAAAACTGATCAGTAGGAAAGGGACTCGGCGTGTACTCAAAGTCCTTGGCGCCGAAAGGATCGCAGTTCGTTAGAAAGTCTTTCACAATAACCTAGTTAAAGCAGTCGTTGACTCAGAAGTCAAGAGACTTATGTAGTAGACAGATTTCTAGACGGGCAGTGGCGGAAGTGTCTATCACAGGAGAGTTTGGCTGACTGATCAGACATTTAGCTAGAGACTCGCTTCGCTGGTTATTTTCAATTCCGAGGAACTTCACTTCCAAGATCAGGTGGTTTGGTCGGAACCTTGATAAGGTTCCTGTGAAACGCTTTGGGCTTTAGTTGAACAACATTCAAGGGAGATCAGAGTAACTCAAACCCGGGAGTTGTGCAATGCACCTATGAGAATCCGACTGAAGGTGAGGCTTTTTCCCACGGGAAGTGTGGAGACGTAGCTACACACACATTTCGTTCTGAAATTCAGGGAGCGAATAGAGGCAACTTTGGAATCCACAAAACTCTAGTTGACAGTTCTAAGGAAAGTCTCTGTGGCTTTTTTTTTTTTTTTAATTAAGCTGGCAATTGAGAAGAAGCACGACACTCTTTGAACAGATTGAACAAGCAAAACACATTTAAAAAATAGGAAGACATCTAACTTAGCTGAGGAAATAATAGGAAAGTGCCATCTATTTTCATTTACATCATAAATATTTACCAGTTACCTTGTCGGAGTCGGATACTATTCCATTCACTAGGGATATAGCAGTGAGCTACACAGGCAACACTCTATCTGGTACATAAATACTATTTTGTGAAGAAAGCTGAACAATAGGTAAATAAATGCACAGGTAATAAGCATGTTGGGTAATGCTAAGTAGAAAAAAATTAATTAGGTAAGACAAGTAGTATTAGAGTTGTATCATAGTCTCTGTAGAACGAGGGAGGATGAACAGATAAAACAACCTTGAATTGAGACTGGAAGTTAAGGAACAAACCTTGTGTACAGGGCAAGTTTTCCAGGCAGAGGAAATAACAAAGGGCTAAGCCTTAAGACAATAGGAAAAAATAAAGAGGCATGAACACTGAGCCCTGGATCACAGCAACAAATAGTTCCCACAAAAGACCATTTACCGAGGGAGAGGGTGAGTACAACTCGATTATGGAGTGAGTGTGTCTCTAGCATGTGAGAAATCTGGCTTTTAGGGACCAGATATAACAGAATGAGTTGCCTCATTTGTTGAGCAGACTTGAGAGTCTGTCGTGAGGAAGAAGGAGGATTCTTCTTGTAGAACATGTGAGTTCAAGACCAGCCTGAGCTACATGGAATCCTGTCTCAACAACAACAAACAACAATATTTTTGATTGTTTGAAACTTACTGAGACAAGCAAGTTGGCATGTACTGAATTAAGTAGGTTTGTGAATTGCATTACCTGATTTTAACTAAACCCTAACAAAATGCACATGTGATTTTAAAAAAAGGTCCCTGCATAGCAATGCCAGCTCAAAAATGCTCATTTAAAGAACACAGAGAACTACATTTTGAATTTGTTGTAACCCAGGCTAGCCTTGAACTCACTTCTGACCCTCTTGCCTCTACTTCCAAGTGCTAGGATTATTAGCACATGTACTACCACCCCCAAATTTATGCAGTACTGAGAGTGACCAGCAGAATGTGTGTGTGTGTGTGTGTGTGTGTGTGTGTACACGTACATATAATGTGTACCTGTGCCAAGGTGTATGAAGGTCAGAAGGCAACTTTAGGAGTCAATTCTCTCCTCCCACCATGTAGGTGGCAGGATTAAACTCAAGCTTTGTCAACGACTGAGTCATCTTGCCAGCTTGGCGCCTAGGATTTAGTACATGCCAGTCAAGCACTCTACCAACAAAGCTCTATGCCCAGACCCCAGAGCACATTCATAATCAAATTCTTAATCGTAATTCATGATCAAATACTATATATGCAATATAGTAGACTAAAAAGCAATGCTAACTCAATCAGATATGACCAAGAGGCCAGCAAAATATGTATGTGATACATATGTATATATTTGTAAATTATACATATAGATTATACATACAGATAATCTATGTAAAGTATATGTAAAGATTATATGTGTACATATTATGGTGCTTGTGTGTAGCGCTAGAGCATGAAAAAACCTTTTTTGTAGTTTGCATTTTATACAAACTGTAAAGTACTTTATGAAATGTTATTAAACCTAATGGAAAATGTTTGGCAGCCTCTATTTGGATCCTAATGGCAAGACTCAACATTTAAAAGGTTCCATATGAAGCATTTTTCATTTCATTGTGAGACTGTTGGTTAAAATTATTAAAAATGAAAACTACACGTTTAGTTTGCAAGAGCTACTGACTTACATGAAGGACTATGGAAATTACTAGCAACAAATGATATTAAAAAATTAAATATGTAGCCAATAATGTAATTTATCCATTTGCAGTGTTTGTTAAGTGTGTTTTGGTGTCTTACTTTGACAATGGTTAAAACCATCAAGAATATACTGAACTTTGAAGGAGACCTTAAGAGTCTCCTTACTACCCCAGAATAGTAAAACAGCATCTGCTCAAATCCAGTGTTTGTTATATTTTAACAAGAACTTTATTTAGTAAATAACAAATGTGGTTTTTATTCTTACCTCATCCTTTTTTTCTTGAATATTCCATAGTATATATAAGCACAGAGGACAGGATAATTACTAGTTTAGCTTTAAAATGTTTAACTGATTGAAAGTGCTTGAACGAAAAGTACAGCAACAGTACAGAACCTTGTTCTAATTCTGGCCACGTAGCATAGAGTGGGAGCAGCTTAAAGCCATATTATTTATGCCTCTCCCCAGATTAGAGTTTCTCAGAGGCAGGGCCTACAACTGGATCTTTGAAACAACTGTTTTAACGTAGCTCTGTGGTCACTAATCACTAAAACCACAATTCATGATTTTAAAGCCTCATTCATGGCAGCTGGAAAGATGGTTCAGTGGTCAAGAACACGTACTGCTCTTGCTGAATACCAGAGTTCATATCCTTGCACCAATCTTGAGTGGCTCAAAAGGGGATCTGATGCTCTGTACTCTGAGGACATCCTTAAAGGCATGCATAAACACACATACACACATGTACACACACATACACATTTAAAAAAACATTATTTCAATCTCCAAAAGACAAATAGGTGTGATTATTTGCAGTGTTAGTGAGTTTTCAGGTAAGGTAATAAATACCCAAGAAATAGTTGGTTTGTAGTTTGGGTTGGCTTTGGTACATCATAGTTTGGTCTTGTAGTTTTAGATCCTGAGGCAAGTTAGCACTTCATGGCAGAAGTGTATGGATAACAAAACTACTACTTATGGCAGGGAAACAAAAGAGAGGTATGGTGGTGTCTACTAGTCTATTCAAATAGGGGCTGGAGAGATGGCTGGCTCAGAGGTTAAGAGAACTCGATGCTCTTCCTAAGGACCCAGATCAATTCCCAGCAACCACATGGTGGCTCACAAAGGAGTTCTAGAGGCTCCATTGCTCTCTTCTGACATCTAAGAGCATCAGACATGCATATGGTGCATAAACATATATGCAGACAGAACACTCATGCATGTATATCTAAAAAAATTTTAGCCAAAATTATGCCCCCAATAATTCAGAGACTCCACCAGTGATGCCACTACTTCTTTGTTTGTTTGTCTTATAAAATAAAATTTTACTTACTCTGTCCTAGAATTCATAGCCATCCTCCTGCCTCAGCCTTCCAAGCAAGCCCTACCTATAGAGTATGTTGTAATGGTTGGTTTGGAAGGGTATCTGTGGTTAAAACCCTAAGCCCTTTCTTAGAGAAGAGAGCAGGACTTAAGAATTTTTAAGAATTCCCAGCACTCTGAATGTTGAGGCCACAGGAGGACTTGGAGAGTCTTAGGCCAGCCAGACTGCAGCACAAGCTTGTTCCAACAAACAGACAAAAATGAACCAAAGCCCCAAAGCCTCTGAAAATCTCCATAAGCTGTAACAATAAAATAGCAATCTCAGATGCAGTAGGATGCTAAAAAGACAGAAATAACATAATGTAAGTAAAGAAAGAGCTTTTAATGGATGCCCACTAACCAACTGCTGGCTCCTCAATGAAGCAACAGTCACATTTCTGGTGAGTTTCAATCTGGAGGTGTTGGGACATCTGGAGGACATGCTGCAATGTGCATAACCCAACTCCTTTATGGCATTTATGCTCATTATGCATCTCACTTTGGGAATGTCATGTTAAAACACCATGGCAAGAATTTTCATAAAATAATATTTTATATATATATATATATATATGGGTTTTGGTCTTTTGAGACAAGGTTTCTCTGTGTAGCCTTGGATGTCCTGAAACTCCCTCTGTAGACTAGGCTGGCCTTGAACTCACAGAGATCCACCTGCTTCTGCCTCCTGATTGTTGAGATTAAAGGCATGTGCCACCACCACCCCGCCAGTTCTAGTTCTTATTATCATTATCTGCAGGAATCTCTCTTCTTAAAACAGATGCCATATAGGCATTCTATGAATCACCACCAAGTTTTATGGTGCACCAGGTACAGTTTGTTCTCAGAATTTTACATCCATTTCCTCATTTCATTCTTGCAACATCCTGAGAGGACGATGAAGACTTAGCTTTCATGTTTCTGATGAGAGCACTGAACCACATGGAGATACCCAAGTGCCCTCAAGGCTTCACCTTAAAATGTCAGTAGACATTGAACATTTTTTTTTTTTTGCCTTAGTTCTACTTAAGGAAAGGGTAGCCTTCACTTAGACTGAAACTACAGCGAGATCTGTTGGTAGTTCCTGCTTGTGTTCTCTTTTGTTTCATTGTTGTTGTTAGGTTTGCTGCCTGTGGATGGAAGCAGAGCCACCAGCTCAGCCTGGCCCAGTGCTGTACTCTTAGCTTCACCCAAGCCCCAAGTGTGATGATTTATCTCATTAAGTAACCTAGGGTCTGCACCTAAGTGTCTTTAAAAGCCTTCCTTGGCTTTAAGGTACCTCACTGATCTGCCAACTATGAATAGCCAGACTTTGCCCTGCTGTGACATCGACCTCACCATGATAAACTAGGACTCTGAAAATCCTTAGCACTGAGCAGTGGGCGATCCCATCTGTTCCTGCTGCCTGTACTGGGGGTGGTTGGATGCCTGCCCAGGCTGGAATTCTGTCTGGATTTGGTTTTACAGACTGAACTTACCTCCTTCCAACAGAAGCTTCCAGGAGCATGTGGTGGTTCCTGAAGGTTCCCTGGATCAGTGGAGATGGAAGATTTTTTCTTCCCCTAGAGAGATGACAAGACTGAGTTATCTGTCACAGCTAATTAGCACACAGGTCTGAATCCTGGGGAAGATACTGAGGGAAAAACTGGGATTAATCAGACTCTAGGGCACTTCTATTTAAACTACTGTTTCTCAGAATGTAGTGTTGTGGGAGAACAGAAAGAAACAAGAAATGAAAAGTCAATCAGCAAAAGGGGGTCTGTTTTTAGGAACACTTAAAAACAGATGCTGCAGAGAGTTTTGCTTCACCCACAGAGATGCGTGTGTAATCAAAGGTATAGAATATAAGTCCAGTGTTGGAGGACACTAGATACCCACAAGCAAGGAGTGAATGCCTTAAAGATTAAACAATCTGAGAGATAGGTCAGCAATTAAGAGCACTTGTTGCTCTTGCAGAAGACACCAAGAAGTTTAGTTTCCAATACCCATACTAAGCAGCTTGCAACCTCCTGTAACTCACAGGTCCAGGGAATTCAATGCCCTCTTTTGGCCTCTTTGGTGCTGCATCCCCATGACACACATACAGAGACACAGACACATATACATAAATACAAATAAATAGTATTTAAAAGATTTATCCTTATATGAGTGTTTGTCTACACATATGTCTGTGTAGCACATGTGTGCAGTACCTGCAGAGGCAAAAAGACAGCATCAGATCACCTGGAACTAGAGTTCCAGACTCTACTGGGAACAAAACCACAAGTGCTCTTAACCACTGAGCCATCTTGCCTCATCCCCATCAGCTATGCCTAAGAATGCCTCTTGCCCACACCCTCCTCAACATGATTAACAAAATTTGCCTATGAAACATCGTATTTCATTATGTTTTCTAATTTGAAATTCATTGTATTATGACTAAGACTTTTCCCCAACAGCCGTCCATTGCTGGGAGGAGTGCAAAGTGGGCTAACCACTGTGAAAATTAGTGTGGTGGCTCCTCACAAAGATGAGACTCGATCCAGTGGCACTTCATCCTACTGCACAGATTTTGCTCAGCCATGTTCACTGTTGCTCTCTATATAATAGCCAGAAGTTGGAAACAACCTAGCATCTATCAAGGAATCAATGGCTAAAGAAAATGTGGTACATCTACACAATGGGATATCATTCAACTATCAAAAATAAAATCATGGCAGTAAGGCCCTATGTCTGAAGACAACACCTACACAACTCACTGAAAACAGAGAAGTTAAGTTGCCGTCTACCTAGAGCCTTCATCCCTATGAACTAGTGTTCATGATACTGGAAGGCATTCTGCATGCTACCAAAGGAGAAAGGGAAGCACCAGGGTCTACATGAGTGACCCTGCAAGATATGCTGGCACAATAGTAGCACAAAGTCTGTGGGATCCAACCAATACCAGCTTTGATTTAAGGCCTACTCCATGAGATGGAACCCATTCCCAATGCTACTTGGGTGTCCAAGAACCTGAGACTAGATAGGCCAGAGAGCTAGGAGAAAACCAAATACTACTGTTCTGCTAATGGAACGTAACAATAAAATGATTCCCAATGACATTCACTATACTCATAGATCCATGCCTGGCTCAGCCGTCATCAGAGAAGCTTCCTCATGCAACAGATGGGAACAAATACAGAGACCTACAACCAGACAATATGCAGAGTGAGCACTCAGGAATACTCAGCCCTGTAAGGGAGTCTCCATCAAATCCCTGCTCTCAGAGAACAGGGAACTCTGTAGAAGAGGAGGTATAAAGAGTATAAGACCCAGAGGACACCAAGGAATCAAGGCCTTCTACTCACAACAGGACTGGGATACACATGAACTCACAGAGTCTGTGACAACATGCACAGGGCCTACTCAAGTCTGTACCACATAAGGTCCTAGGGCTGAAATGAGAAGTGGACATACACTTTATCCCTAACTGAGAAGCTATTTCCAATTGATAGCTACTTGCAAATGAAAAGTTAGTTTTCTCCAAGTACTGGGAAAAGTACTCTGAAGGGCAGGGCCCATGCTCAGCAGTAGATGCCTACACTAAAAGATCTTGACAACATCTTTGGATGGTTTGTCTCATAATAAAGTCAGGGCATTATTCTTATTATTTTTACCTTACAGATTCTTTACATATGTATTATAGTTCCTACTTTTGAATCCTTATGTAGTTCCTGTGTGTGTAAACATCTGTGACTCAGCATGTATTTGAATTTCCTGTGCTTTTTCTTTGGCTTTTTTCTTGATAGGTTTTTTGTCATCTTCTGATTCGTTTGATTTTGATTTACCAGTTTTATTTTCTGATTATTACTTAGATGCCTGTGTGTTTTCTAAGGACAGACAGAAAGGGTATGGATCTGGATGGGAAGGGAGGTGGGGAGAAACTGGGAGTAAGGGGAAAGGAAAACCATAATCAGAATATATTATATGTCAAAAATCTGTTTTTAATAAAAGAAAAAAGTTTTCCTCCATTTTTTTCTTTATTCCTTCCTTATACTTTCTTCTTTTGTTTTGTTTTGGTGTGTGTTGGGGGGGTGTGTGTGGCTCTGTGTGTCTATGTGTGTGTGTGTGCGTGTGTAGGGCTGTAATTTAGAACCTTGCACTTACCAAGCATGCATTCCCCTGCTCTGTACCAGTTCTGTAGAATATTTTAAGGGTGAGATTGGCTCTTTATTTAATATAAATAGAAGAGTACTTTCTCTGTGCATTCTTTGGTCTTCATTTGTTTACCACATGTTTGCCAAAAAGCATTTTTTTCCTCCTCTATCACTTTTGTGCTATTCTCTATTGCACAAAATCTATTGCATCGATTTCTTGTTTGTGTGTGTGTGTGTGTGTGTGTGTGTTCCCACGCGCGTGTGCTAAATTTTTTTATATCATTGCTAAAATGTCTTCCCTGGGAGAGAGGTAAACAATATCTACTCTTCTTCTTAAGCTCTCAGTAACAAACCAAGGTATGTTTCCACCAGACTACACTGGAAAACCTGTCTCAATTACTTTTGTATTGCTATGACAAAACACAATGACCAACACAGCTATAGAAGAATGAATTTACTGAGTGAGTTTCGAATGAGTTTTGGAACCTCAAAGCCCACCCCCAGTAACACATCACCTGCAACAAGACCACACCTCCTAAACCTTCCCAATGGATTCCATCAAATGAGGACTAAGTATTCAGAAATATATGAGTCTATTATTATACAGCTGGCTGGGAGCGACAGCTCAACACTTGGGGTCCAATGTCCTTCCCCCACAGTCTCCTTCTAGGAGGAAAGTGAGTAGTCAATAGGCCAAGCTCTGAGATGGTGGCAGTTTGGCTCACAGGATAGCCCTGTATTACAGGTCCCCTGTACCTTATCCTGATTAATGTTTGAGTTACAAATCAAAGTTTAACTGTTTGCAGATGTCTGTTTGTGATTTGAGAGCCCATGTTTAATTAAACTATATTGTGCACGTATTAGAATTTATTTTTGGTTTTGCTAATCAGTTATATTAGTCTGTCTATTTATGTGCATTTATGTGTATTTATTTGGTGAGTGACCGTTTACCAGTCTCCTTTAATCCAAGAGAATGAAATTGGTCATGCTGCCATTTCTATATAATATGGATGAAATTACTTTTCACATTTAATATGATTTACAAGTCCTTCTTCTTTAATAATTTTATCATGTGCGTGTGCACACCCCCCCCCCCCCCGCGTGTCCGTGTGTGTGTGTGTGTGTGTGTGTG
>JANHMN010000002.1:54176193-54202344 GCA_030674055.1 Rhabdomys pumilio
TTAGAAATATCACTTGAATGGCCATCTGACTCTGGCTGAAGTTCTGGCTCTTCTGGTGGTTGGATAGGTCAAAGCTTCTCTCATGTGCCATGTTTCCAGCTGATAGGCTGCTCAAATGATACCCAGAAACCACACAGCTCATTGTGTCTGAAGAGGTCACAACAGACGTTGCAATGGCCTGGTCCTAAGGCCTTGGTGACTGTGGGTAGAAAGGAGATGGGTTTTTCAGAAAGTTGTTTGTGGAACACTTAAAGGAAATTTCTTTTGACCCTGTTAGCCACAAGGCAGGGAGTGTTGGTGGGGGGGCGGTGTCTAAACCTCTTATTACTTTTCTAGATGTTGAAATTGGGGTCAGAAAGTGAAATCCATCTGTAAATTACTTTTGCTTTATTTGAAATATAAAGTGGAAATGTAGTCTTTTTTAATTAAAAGGGTTAAGATTTATTTTATTGTCTGTGTTTGAGTGTTTTGCCTGACATATGTATGTATATAGCATGTGCATGATTGGGGCAAACAGAGGTCAGAAGAGGGTGTCAGACTCTTCTTGAGTCTTCTCATGGTTATGAGGCACCATGCTGGTGCTGGGAATCAAACCCAGGTTTTCACTGCTAAGTTATATCTCTGGCCCCTGAAAAACCTACTCTTAATCTAACCATTGAGACATGAATCAGAAAGAAGGAGCAAACTAGATTTTGCAACCACGTTTCCCTAATCAGGGGCTAGACAAACATGACTCTCTGCAGCTTCTCCCAAGGCAGCTTGCTTTCATCACGTGTTATTCTAAGCAGTGATATTAATGCTATTCTGATCCTCTGGTTGCACAGCAGAGTCTGGACTTCCAGGCCCAGGCGGAAATCCCATACATTGGTTTATAAACAGGATTTTGCTGGGGTTTAATACACGTTGCCTAGTTGTCTTCCCCATCTCCTCCCAATTACTACTATTATTACCCCAAATTCTAAGCTTCCTTTGAGGCATTCATTTTCAAAAGAAAATACACAATGGTAGTTTGCTGTGGCTGCCATAACAAAGTATCACAGGCAGATAGCTCAAGCAGTTGTTTGCTCATAGCTCTAAGATCAAGATGTGGCCAAAAGTGGTTTCTCTTCTTGGCTTGTCGATCTCCATCTCCCAGTTTCCTCATGTGGAGCCTTCCCCTGTTTGTCCACACACCATCTCATGATAAGAACACTAGCTGAATAGGTTAGGGCTCACCCACATGACCTGTTCTACCTTACGATTCTCCTTAAAGACCCTGTCATCTTCAAACACAGTCCCTGTCACAATACTAGGGCTTAGGACTTCAACAAATGAGTTCTGAGGACTCCAACTCAGTCTATAACGAGCACAATACAGAAACTTATGAGAAAAATAGGAACATGAGGACAAGCAAAAGGCATGCAGGCAGCTTCACCAGCTTTAACAAGTCAGAGTCCTGTCTTGTTTCTGCCCACGGGTCGACTTGATCAGAAGTTCTTGTTCTCAGTCCTCATCTATTAGTTTACAATACCAACAGCGATGCGAATCCAGACCAGCTTTATCGAAAGCCCAACATTAGACAAATAGCCTGCCTGGGGTCACGCCCCTTTAGTTCTTTTACCCTCATAAACTTGCTGGGTTGAATGTTTTCCTCAGGTTTCTTTGTTACTTGTTTTTCTCATTCATGGTCATTTAACTATAGTGGGTCAATGTTTTCATAATTTGATTAATGTCCTTTAGTACAACTAAACACCCTCTAAAGCAGTATTGGAAACAATAATACATACATCTAGCATTCATCCAAGCTCTCATAATGTCTTTAAGAGATTAGTACTTAGCTATATGTAATATAGTATATAGTATATAGTATATAATACATATATAAAATATAATATATAATATACTATTATATAATATATTATATATAATATATGTATGTTATATGTTTTGTAATATACATAGCTAGTATAATACATATTTTTATAATATATATTTTATAATCTATAACATACTATATACATGATGCATATAATTATAATATAATATAATATAATATAATATATATATATATATATATTATTAAAGAACTATAAACTTGTTGGAAGGGGGAAGGGATTTATAAAAGAACTTTCCATAAGACAGTGAACATATTTGTTATAGTTATTATTCACACCAAAGACTGGGAGTGGGAAATTCATGGTACTTATGGAAAGAGGAAAATTCAAATTCCTCCAAACTATTTCTTTGCATTGCTCCAGTCCCCGAGGAACTGTGAAAATGACACTCACACACCTTAGTGATGTCAGAACTGGCTGGGAAACTTTCCTGGCACGTCAAACGTCATGACACACTGGGGCTAGAGTCTGGTAATGACAGGATCTGATAGCTGTTACATTGCTAGCAAATTGTGGAGCCTTTGATGCCGTTCCCCTGTGTGTTAAAGTGTCCAAGTCAAAAGAACTACACAATTATATTATATTGATTTTTTTTTTGCTTCCACCCATGTTTTCTAATATAGCAATTTGTTTTAGAAGAAGTATTTTACTTGATTTTTTTCATCCTTAAAAAATTTTAGAGAAGATTCTGGAAGTGATCCATAAACCAGGTTGACTGAAAACTCAGAGATCTGCCTCCTAAGTACTGAGATTGA
Organism: Rhabdomys pumilio; assembly: GCA_030674055.1. Lineage (NCBI taxonomy): Eukaryota > Metazoa > Chordata > Mammalia > Rodentia > Muridae > Rhabdomys > Rhabdomys pumilio. Next base: position 54,178,823 of record JANHMN010000002.1, read on the forward strand.
TGGCATATGTTGCCATGGTCAGCTTTATGATTTTTGATTCTTCTCCTGGAACTAAAATATATCCTCCTTCAAAGAAAGCCACCTCTGACCTGTGCTTGAAAAAGAGGCCACCATAGCCTCTCCTTTTGTGTGCTGTCCTCTTCCCACACAGAATTGACAAATTATTTAGCGTACATTCTGGGCTGAAAAGCCTACACCAGAACGTTTCCTTTTGGGTTCTGATACTTTTTTTCGTGAAGTACTCCTGTCAGACCCCAGCAGAACAGAGAGCATTGGGCGAGATCACAGCTATTGCTAATTCTTCTGCAATGAAGGAACAGAGACTGGACAGGAAGCATGACTTCTGAGATTTTTTAGAGCGCTACTGTTCTGATTTTGGGTTCTGAGGTTCAGAGAAGGGAGTTTTAAAGCTTTGGGGTCATAGGTCTTTCCCTCCCATCAATGCATATATATTTATGATTCTGCAAGCCATTATGGGTCCCTTGTGGGGGGTTGGTAGATGGCCACCCTAATCCAGGACTTCAGGCCCTGCCCTCAATACTGGGTGCTGCAGCTCAACCTGTATTGCAGGCTGCGCGTCAGCTTTGGTGGGAGTGTGCACGGGGGCGTGGCGGAGGCGTGTCCAGGGCGGGGCCAAGGCGGCGCACGCCGCGCCCTCAGCGGAGCAAGAGGCCGAGCTTGCTGCATTGCAGCCGCCGCGGCGCCGCTCGGCTCCTCACTTCCAACAATGGCGGCTCCGAGCCCGAGCGGCGGCGGCGGCTCCGGGGGCGGTGGCGGCACCCCGGGGCCCATCGGGCCTCCAGCTTCTGGCCACCCGGCGGTCAGCAGCATGCAGGGTAAGGACGGTGGACACGCAGAGACCCCGGGGCCCCTCGAGAGGCGCTCGGCCGAACCGCGGCCTGTGAGCCGCCGCGTCCCCGGGGCTGTCTGAGGAAGCCGCCCGAGCTTCGCGTCTCGGGCCCGGCCTCTCCCCGGGGTCCCCGTCTGGGCCCGGTTTGTGAGCGCTGTGGCTGCTCTGGCTCCTTTGGCTCCTCCGGCTCAGGCCCACCTGGCGGCCCCCGCCCGTGGCTCACCTGGCGCCCGCGGGCTCGGGGAACGCGCGCGGCTGGGCCTCTGGCTCGCAGGTCGGCCGCATCCCGGCCCTCGGCCCCACCGCCCCCGCGCGCCGCAGTGGGGCCGGCTCAGGGCCATCTTGCACTTCACGGTGCGCCGCTGGAATAGGGCCACCGCGCTGTCCCCCTCGTCCCCAAAACTTTGCAGGGTGTCTGCGTGGGAGGGTTGGGGGTTTGCGAGGCCCTGTGCCACCTGTAAGGTGGATAGACAGCCATTGGCCTGGGAGAGGCGTTTCCACCCAGGCCCGAGATGTGTCTTATCCTTGCATGCAGAAAAGAAAATCAGATAAAAATAGAAGACTGAGTTCGTCTGAAAGGGAGAGAGATTCAGGAAACCGAATGGCAGAGGTCAAAGTGATCTGTGTCTGGGCATCTGAGGCAGTTCTCCTGTAATGGCCTTTCCCCATGGGGAGGCTTTAGGAGCTCTGTGTGGGTTTTGACAGGGGGTGTTGTGAAAATAACAGGCCCGAGGCCATTTCTTAAGTGGGGGATTGACACAGGCAGCCCAGAAATCTCTTGACAACTTTAGCAAACGATTTGATGTTGAATTATTAGAGTCGTTTGGATATTTTTGGTATCAGTATGACTATGTTTTCTTTTTGGTTAAACTCTTCATAAAGGGCTCCTTGTGTCTAGTGAAGTTCAACAGATTATATGTTGAATATTTCATGTTTATGGCAGCATACCATGATTTGGGCAGCAGAAATACGACCTGTATTTACATCCCTTCCCATAAGAAAAATGTATGGGATAGTATATAAGCAGATGGAGCACTTCATTCAGAAGATATATTCTGTACAGGCCCCAAGCTTATTAATTCAAATTTAGTTAGTTATTGGATTTCTGCTATGCTCCGTAGCACATTATACAGAATACAAGATGGATTTTCTTGTTCTCACACCTTTACTGTTTGCTAAGATAATTTGGGTTTATCTTCTCTTTTGCCCTGTCCACAATGGGTGACTTAAAGTTTAAATATTTTAAGGGTAGAGACAGAGCCTGATTTGAGTTCAGTCCCTGGGACATACACGGCAGGAGAGAACTGACTTCCTCAAGTTGTCCTCTGATCTCTGCACTTGAATACACAATAAATAACTTAGTAAAACAATGTATATATTTCAGGGTTGTGTGTGTGTTTTGGGGGAAGAGGCTGACAGTTTGAAAAACCTGTATACATTTTTTTCTTGTTCAGAAAATACTGAGCAAGTGCTTAGAGCTCTGTCTTGAGTGTGTAGAGACCAGTAAAGCCAGCTGTCTCACCTCTGTGAATCATGTCCCTCTGAGGGTGGAGGAGGGAAGAGATGGAGGTAAACAGGAGAAATTGCTTTAAAAAGATGAAGGCAACAAGCTGGGTTTTGTGATAGAAGATAACAGGGCCTTGATAAGATAACTGAGAAAGCCTGTCTGGAAAGAACAGAGATGGGGTTTAGGCAGTGAGAACAGTGAAGAGGGAAGACCCTCTAGGAACTCAGAGTCACATGGTCCACAGTTCTGGTGTTCTTTACTCTCCGTCTCTGCTTTTTGATATCTGGAGCTGTTCTTAAAAGGCCCCTAAACTGTCTTAGAAATATTGCTGAGTTTTTAAAAGACCTATGAAAGAGAGAGAGAGAGAGAGAGAAAATGAGAGAATGTTTTGTGTATATGTATATATGAGCACTGCTTGGTGCGGGAAAGGTCAGAAGAGGTCATCAAACCCCTGGGGCTGGCTTTACAGATGGCTCTGAGCTACCAAGTGGGTGCTGGGAATCAAACATGGCTCCCCTGAAAAAGCAACAAGTTTTTTTTAACTTCTGAGGCACATTCTCCAGTCCCTGTTTTATTTTTGTTTTTTATCTTCACTGATACATCTTTCCTTGAGGCAGGGACATGCTCATTATATCATGTTTTGAACCTGTTTTGATTGCTCAGAATAAAGTGCTTGAAATGTTTTTTCTAGGTTTGAGGCAAACTGCTTTTTTTTTTTTTTTCACCAGTGTCTTCCTTTGCATTTATTTTTATTTATTCTTTTTGAGATGATGTCTTTCGGAGTTTCCCAGGATGCCTCCCATTTCATTATCTTGCTGCCCAAAAGACTGCGTTTCTTGGAGTTGCTCATGTTCGGGTCTTACTGACCAGCAGATTCAGGTGTAGAACATAGGATTCTAGTTCAGCAGCCATTGAGGATGACTAGTCCAGGAGGATAGGCACTTTGCTTGACCAAAGGGCTTTGTAGTATTTCATGGCTTGACATCTGTGACCCAACTGTGATACAAAGTTGGAAACATTATTTCCATTATATTGTAATACTTAATGGCCAGAGCTCTGGAATCCTGAGTTTGAATCCCATCCTCATCCCACCTCACCAGGACTTAAGCTTTTTGTGAGTATAGTGTTTAGCCTCTGTAAACCTCTGTTTCTTACTTGGAAAGTAAGAATAATGCCTATTCCACAGGCACAGAGACAATGCACACAAAGCATGGGACCCAGCATACAGTAAAGATGCCATGCATGTTGGCCATCAGCATTCTCATCTGTTATTTCCACTGGTTCCTGTCTCTTTACCCTGTGTGTTCCTAGCGTCTTGTGATCAACTTACATATTTCCTTTCTAGGCTTTACTGTGTGTGGGTTGGACACTTCTAACCTGTTGATGTCACTATTTTTCACTATTAAGGGACCCTGTTTTTAGAATTCCAGAGAAGAGTTTGTTCAACTTCAAACTCTAAATCCTTGTTGTTTTCTGGATCTGAGATTCTCAGATGATGATAATGCTGTTGTGTCTGAGGTGCTCTTGTAGCTGTAAACAGGTTGTGGGCTGCTTGTAGCTGGAATGGGAATTGTAGCAACTTTGGCTTCTTAACAGTCATCATTTGTTCATTTTGTTACATTTTCACAGAGCGGTTGCGCTTCTGATTTGGCCATTGTTAAAGCATTCTTCCCACAGAGTCTCAGCTAATAGAGAATAGTAGCTGATTTTGCTATTACTCATGTTTGAGCTTTCATTCATTCTGACTCACTTTGTTTTTGAACTTCCTCATGTCCATATACAGAGTACAAACATTTACAAGCTGAATATGCTCTTTTCATCCCCACACCCATTCCTCCTTTGATTATTTGGTGAGTAAAACTATCAAAATGTAGATCTACTTGCCAAGTTGGGTAAATAGTATTATAAAAACATACTAGACATTAGGATATGCCTTCTTTTGGGAAAGAAAAAATAGATGAGCTATTATTAAATTAGCCTTAATTCTTAATTTTAGTTAGAAATTGAAAAAAGTATTTCCCCAATAATTGAGAGTTTGAAAAACCATTTCCTTGATAATTTGTCATCACAGACAGGTTTAACTGAGGTTTCTTGCATGGTGTGGTACTGTGTAATAGTGTAATTCTTCAGCTCAAGGACTTTCAGTGAACTTAAAATGTATAACTGCCATCTTAATCTTAAGGAGACTTTCTAGTGGTGTCTTGTAAAAGCCCAGGAATTTAGCCAAGTTAGTGGAAGCATATCAGGTGCTCAATCTCAGGTGACCTGGACATTAGTCTAGGACCTCATGGAACATGAAGTCACCATGGGCATGTTAGAGAGTAACAAATATTCTGGTGAATAAAGTTTTCCAGCTGGGAGTTGAGTAACTTCAACAATGAAACACAGCAGGATGATTGCTTCTGTGCTAGTAGCTTTACTTCTGCATAGAGCAAGGTCTTAAAAACAAGACTTCAAAGTTGGAAGGATGCTGCATTTGGACTAGGAAATACCAAGGTTTAGAGTGTGCCATATGCATATACTCCACCCTTGGGAAATTACCAGATTTTTCTAATTTCCCATAATTTCTCATCTATTAAAAGAGAAGATACATAACTTATATAGAGACTGTTTTAAGAATCACATTAATGCATGTGAAAATGTCTTATATCATAAAATACTATGGATGTGTAATGATTATTATAAATGATATTGACCTATTTTAGCTGCTAGTCATTTAATATGTAGTGAATTTAAAAGATCTTAAAATGTGATAAGTTGAATTTATTGTAAGACTTAAGGAGACTGGGAAGATGACTCAGTCTGTAAAGTGCTTGCTGTACAAGCATGAGGCCCTGAGTTTGGATCCCCAGCTTCTATGTAAAAAGCTGGGCATGGCAGAATGTATCTGTAGCTCTAGCCCTGGGAGTCAGGTATAAAAAGATTTCTGGAGTTTGCTGGTCAGCAGGTTCAGTGAGAAATGCTGTCTCAAAAAGTAAGTTGGACAACATTGAAGAAGACTTGTGGTTTATATATGCACATGCATCTGAATGTACACATGTACATACATAATAAATTAAAAAAGACAGCTGTGAAAAAAACAAAGCCTTAAACTTGAGTAATTAAGCAATGTCTCATTAACAGTGCTTTTTCGAAGTGGTTAGCTTAGCTAGAATTATTTATTTATTTATTTATTTAGGGTGTTGCTCTTTATGCAGAACTTAAATTTGTAATTCTCCAAAGGGTTGGGTCTACAGATGTGTAGCAGCATGTCCAGTTTAGAATCCCATTGATTCTAAAAAGCACTGAACCATTTGTAAAGTACTTTCTGTACAAGTAGCTATAGCATAAATGTGTGTTTAATTTTCTTACTGTATTGATGTAATATTGTTTCTCCTTAAACCTTAAGTATAAGTGTAGAGTATGTGACTAATGCCCACTGTGGGGCAAGCATTTTATATGTGCCCATTAAAGTAAACATATAAGTAAGAACGTAAACTTTAAAATGTCCTCAAGGTTGTCTTTTAAGAGAAAGTGGAGATTGAAGATCAGTCTGCTTTTCTCTTCCTAGCAATATTTAAATGTATAAAACAAATATAAAAAAAATCCTGGTTTTGATTTAGTATGTAGTCTAAAGAATTGAACTTGAGGTTGGGCTTGTAGCTGAGTTGGAAGAGTGCTGCCTAATGTGCAAGAAGCACTGGGTTCTAGCCTAAACACTATGTAAATGGAGTGTAATACAGACTATGCTCTAGCACTGGGGAGGTGAAGGCAGAAGGAACAGAAGCTCAGCATCCTCTTCCACTAAATAGCGGGTTCAAGGCAAGCCTGGGATATAGAAGACTATTACACACACACACACACACACACACACACGCCAAAAACTTTAAACTTTAAACAACACTAGATCCTGACAACAGACAGTGAATCCTATAGTTGCCTGTTTGTTTCAAAATACTGTTTCTTTGTATGTACATGTAGTTTGCACAGGTGTGTGTGTGTGTGTGTGTGTGTGTGTGTGTGTGTAAGGATGTAGGCAGATGGGGAAATCAACCTGGAGACCTTTAGTTAATGTAGACTGGATAGCTAATGAGCTTCAGGGAGCCCTATGTCTAATACCCCTGGTCTGGGGTTACAGGTATATGCCATTTATATCTAGACTTTTATATGGATATTAGATAATAAACTTGGATCCTTGTGTTTGCACTGTTATAGCTACTTTTTTGTAGCTATGATAAAATGCCTTGACAAAAGCAACTCAAGGAAGGAAGGCTTTATTCTGGCTCATAGTTCCAGGGTACAGTCCATCATTGCAGGAGTCATGGAGACAGGGATTTGAAGTTGCTGGCCACACTGTGTTCACAGTCATGAAGAAGACAGTGATTGTGCTTATGTTCAACTCACTTGCCTTTTTACACATTCTGTCCAGAATCCTAGCCCAAGAACCCCGTGAGTCCCACCCCCTATGCCCTACCCCAGAATAACAGGGCTCTTTAACTTATTAAAGATAATCCTCCATCCAGGTAATTCTAGATCATATCAAGTTGACAACTGAGATTAACTATCACACATAGTAATACTTTAATATGCACTTTACTGCCAGCTCCAAATGCCGTTTCTTTTACTATCATTTAACATGACCTGGTATTATATTAATACAGCACAGTAAATTAGTTCTCCCCTAAAGCACATGTATTGAAATTCTCTTATGTGCCTCTAAAAATGAGAACATATTTAATAAGATTAAGAAATAATCGTTTAGAATACATATTTTCTCACTTTTTGTCTGATGTACCTTAGATGACATGGTGAAAGGAGTCCTAAGATCAGCTAAACTGTGGTGACACTGAAAAAGGAGCATCAGCCAGTAGTTAACACTGCCAAGGTGGGCCTTTCAGAGGAGAAAGTGCTACTCTTCAGGAGCAGCACCTTGTTCCCACCACTAGGGAAGAGGACAGAAGTGGATATTGCACGGACCTTTTACAGCTCTATTGTTTTTTATCTTACTCAAAATTGCTGAAACAATTTTTTAAAAGGATAAGAAAAATGTTGTTACATGTATTTGTGTGTGCATATTTGGGGGTGGAGTTGGGGTTACGCACACTAATAAATAGCATGTTTATATGTATTGAGTGTGTGAGTTTGCCAGGAAATGACATTAAGTGTCTCTTCTGATTGTATCTTATTTTATGTGTATGAATATTTTGCATGCATGTATGTATGTATATCATAGGCATGCCTGGTGCCTGAAAGAGGGCATTGTATCTTCTGAAACTGGAGGTACAGATGGTTGTGAGCCACCATGTAGGTGCTGGGAATTGAACCCAGGTCCCCTGGAAGAGCAGCCAGTGTTTGTAACAGTGGACCCATCTCTTCAGCCTCTCTTCTGATTCTTTTGACAGTTTCTTTAGGATCTGGGTCAGGTATGTGTAAGGAAGAAATAATCACTTTAGGAAATGTCAGAAGATACCAGACTGCCTAGTAAGAGCCACAGATGAAATGTTGTTTTTGTCTCTGTTCATACACCATAATGTTGACACAGAAGATTGCTGTGATGCCCAGAGGTGTGCAGGTCTCTCCTTACTAGCAAGCCACGTTTGCTCAGTGACTTCTACTTCAGTTCTGATACTGTTTGTTAGGGGGTCAGAATTGATGGATTGCACAGCTTGGTCATCCCATCTTCACATGCCAATCACAAGCTCAGAAATTGGAGGTCTAGGAAACAAGTTCACTGGTTTATTATAAACAATATTACAAGAGACACAGAGAAGATACCTATGGCAAGATAAGGAGAGGGAACCTGGAGCTTTGGGTCATTCTCCAGGTCTGAATATGGAGACTTCATTGTGTAGCCTATGTTCATAGACTAGATGGGGAAATCTAGCAAGGCTGGTCTGCTTTACAATTGTGGCCTCTCCAAGCTGCATTCCTCCCTTCAGGTTATGGGTCAGAACTCCTCTGGAATGAGGAAGTCTACTGCAGGACAATGGTAGGTCAGAAAAATCCCTTATTTTGGGTGGTAGGGTTCGAACTCAGGTTCTCAAGCATGCTGAGCAGATGATATTTCACCGAGTGGCATGCCCAGTAGCCAGAGAAATTCAGCGCCAAGACTGAGAAGTCTGGAAAGATTAGAGCTGCTAAGACCATGTTGGGGAAGAGAAATTCTAGTTTCCATGGCCTGCCTTAGGGGAGGGAGTTATCAGCTACACATTGTAGGTGGAAGCCAAAATACATATATCATAATACCAGGGTGGTAGAATGTGGGGTGTGAGGTTAGCCTAAGTTTTTCCTTGTTGCCTTGTTAGGTTCCTGGGAATGTAAAGGGGGTGGACTTTGTGTAGCTCAAACTGCTCTGATGAACACCTGCAAAGGCAGGGAAGGCACTGTCAGTGTTGCTCCTCCAAGGGAGTGACCAGGATAGCTGTGACTACAGTAATGAACTTGCACTAGCATTTTAATAAGCCCAGAACCCCTCTGGATCTTAGTGAGTCTGATAGAAGCTAGTCCTTACTTAATGTCACACAACTCTAAATTGTTCCTCCTGGGAACAGTGATACATTGAAACAATGTGGTATTCAGTTATGCAGCTAGAAAGTAGAGAGGGTTGTGGCTGTTGGCCACAAGGAGAAAAAGAGCTGACATGTATGGGCTACAAAATCCCTTGTTTGAAAACACGGGAAGAATGTGATGACTGGTGTCTGAGTGATATAGACAACCTAGAATAATTTATTTAGAGAAGATCCATTTTGATAATGGCCAGAAGTCAAAAGAAAATAGAAAGATGAGGAAAGAAGTCTTATCAAAGTCACTCTGAAGTACAATGAAAGTAGAAGTTCAGGCAGATTTAGCTAGCTGGATTTTAAAGCTATAGTGAGGATGTTGTGCATAGCTGTACTGTCAGAGACATGCCAGAATTTTGAGGTGAAAGTGGGAAGGTGGCCAACAATAATCTTTATACTTCTGCTAGAAGGAAGGATTTGTAACAGGGTTGTGGCATGAGCCAGTATGGGGTCTCTGATTTCTTTGACGTTGGGTAGCTTCATGATGCCTTTCTGCAGCTGAATGCACACATTGAGCAGCTCAAAGCCCCTCAGTGCTCAGATGAGAAGGATATATACTGTGCTATACTGCCCATCCAAAGGAAGAGGAGCAGAGGTAACTGCAGAGCTTCAGAAGGGCTAATACACAGCCAAAGCGAGATTTAAACACAGCTTTCAACTCCAAGGCTACTGGACATCATGTTAACTTTATAGCTAACCCCCAAACCAGAGCTTATGTGAAATGACTGAAGTTCCAAAGAGGGCCTGCAGTGCTGCTGTGATACCGCGTTACCTCTTCTTGAATACTACTTAGCTCTTGTTTCTATTTTTACTTGTAGTATGACCAGGCTTTTAAAGTACTATGGAACATTTCCCTACAATAAATTGTAGATTCCCAGTCACGATTAGTTAAGAGAGCTCAGAACTGAGGGGGAAAGTTAAGAGTGAGGGAGAAGTCTGGGATGAGCCTGGGTAGAGAAATCCTCATGTCTCCCTGTGGCCTTGTGGCCTTGCCGCCTTGTGGCACTTGGTGCTGTAGAATCTCCATGCTGCCTCTCTGGTTAGGGGAAGCAGAGATGGACTTGCCTAGGACCAGGAAAATAGAAGGATTTCCACTTGAGGCATAGGGAGATTGAAATGGAGGGTCATAAAGTTGAGTCCTGGGGAGTAGATAAGGACATAATGAAATGAGGTAAGGCTTGCAGTGATCAGTTACCATCAAAAGACTAACCTGACGTCTAGCACTCCCTAGGTGGGGGACTTAGTGTCAGTGAGTGGCAGGGTGGAGCATACAAGATGGGAGAAGCTGTAAACTGAGTAAATGTGTATATCAGTGGAATGTACAAGCTACAGAGATTAAGATGTTGAAGGTAGGTCTCCTCATGGTTTTATTCTTAACTGTCTACGTAGGATCTTTGAGTCTAATGAGCCCAGTGAACTACTGGGCACTAACTTTCTGACTTGCACAGGTCCTTTATACAGACACATGGGGGATAAAATAATTTACTTAGAATAGTTCTTTTAAAAACACATTTAATTAATGTTTTGAAAAGTGATAGAATTACCAAAGAAATGATGAAATACTGTGTTGTGGTTAATTTGCCTTTTTTTTGTCAGTGGTGGCATGTCTTCCAGAGTGAGAAGTATTTTGTGGAAGTGAACAGATGAGGGCTTGGAATTCAGACACTTAAGTTTTCTCCTCCATAATTAAGTAAAAGGAGCAAGCTTATAGCTGTGCATCTATACCTTTTAACCTTCAGTTGCACAATTCTGGGTTGATGGCAGAACTTAAATTGTAAGGATTTTGCTTAGCATTCAGACTAGGTTAGTTCTAATGCAGTACAGAAATATTTGTTGACGGTTCACCATTCTCATTCTCCACTCCTTTCTTCCCTGAGCCATTTCTAAGCCACCCACCTCTTTTTAAAATTTATCACAGACTTTACTTCCCCCACCTCTGTGTGTGTGTCCTCATACTCATTTTGACTCCTTTTATATACACATTTCAAGTTTGTTTGTGTGTCTATTTATTTGATCTTTTTGAGATAAAGTCTCGCTAAATAGCCATGGCTAGTCTGGACCTTGCTTTGAAGATCACTCAGGCCTACATTTCAGAGATCCTCCTGTTTTTGCTTCTGCCTCTGCCTCTCCAGTGCTAGGATTAAAGGCTTGAAACACTACTTTTCTTGCTCCACTCTTAGTTCTCTGGTTCTCTCACCACCACCACCATTGCTATTTTGTTCTCTGGTTCTACAACCACCACCACCACCACCTCCTCCTCTTCCTCCTCCTCCTCTTCCTCCTGCTCCTCCTCTTCCTCCTCTTCCTCCTCCTCTTCTTCCTCCTCCTCCTCCTCCTCCTCTTCCTCCTCCTCCTCCTCCTCTTCTTCTTCCTCCTCCTCTTCTTCCTCCTCGCCCTCCTCCTCCTCCAAAGAGAAAGTTAACTGTTGTTTTCACATTCTTCCTTTGTTTCTCAGTCTCTCTCCAGTGGTGATTGGGGTGTCTCTGTGCTGCATCCAGGGAACCTTTCCTCCTGTCTTGTACTCTGAGCATGCATATCAGGTGTTCTTCCTATATTCTGTTCCTTCTGCATGGCTGATGGTATATCACCTTTCATGTAGAGATTGGCTCTTAAGTGCTCTGCTGTCCAGGCTTCCCAGGACTTTGTAACCATGAAGTTTCCATTTCTGTTTCCTGTTTGATTGCCATTTGGGAAATTAAATGGTCAGCAATGGGTTACTTAGTTGTGTGAAAGTAACTAAGTAACTACATAGCCTTTATTGTAAATGTAAAAATGTAACTATCTTCTTAGAGTCTTAAGGATTTTGGCAACTGGATATGAAAGATTAGTTAAACTTTTCTTCCCTTAGATTTGTCTCTTTCTTTTCCTTTTTAAAAAACATGTTTTGGAGGTTGGGGATTTAGGTCAGTGGTAGAGTGCTTGCCTAGCAAGCACAAGGCCCTGGGTTCAGTCCTCAACTCTGGGGGAAAAAAAAAATGACAAAAAAACCCCTATGTTTTGGTTGAATTTGTGTAAACAACCCCCTTCCTATTTTGTTTCCCAAAACTATAAATATATGTAAGTATAGGAAGATTTCTAAGAAAATCACCTGACAGAGTCAGTAAATTAGTGGATAAAGAATGTTTTGCAAAGGCAGTGGACTTCACCTTGATTTTTGAAATAGGTTCTTATTATGTGACTTCAGCTACCTTCAAACTAATAATCCCTCCCTTGCCCTGGAGTACTAGGATTGCAGCTGCTTTACTTCTTAAGTGATTGACTGTACTGGGGCATTTGACAAATAATGACGCATGGATGCAGTGCTTACCTAGGGTAAAATAGGAGAGTTCACAGCTTTTCTTTCTGTAGTTTCTAAAGCTCCTCATAGCATTTCTAAGGTCACCTTTTTTAGGGGGGGGGATAAGGTCTCAATTGCTATATGGGCCAAGTTGGCCTCAAACTAATCCTTCCACTGCTGCCCTCCTGAGTCCTGAAATTACAAAGCATACCATTACCCCAGCAAGGACCCTACCCCATTTCCCCAACCCATCTACTATAGAAGAATTTTGCCTTTTATTTAGTGATTTTACTCTTGTCATTTGAAGTTAGCAGATTGTCTAGAAAATTTCATTTTATTTGTTTTAAGTTTTAATAGCTTGTGAATTACTAAAATTTCTAAGTCATGGGTAATAATTAGCTTGAACATTTCTAAATTAGTTTTGGCTAGTAAAACAACTTGTAATATATTCTGGATTTATAGGTTGAGACCACTCAAAAATTGATGAAACAGCTTTAAAACTTTTTATTGAATGTGGGAAAGGTAATGACTAAGATGGTCTAAGATGACTTAGGCTGTGAATGCAATGCAGTGTATCTGACAGAGCTGAGTTTTACAGCGAGCCCTCCGCTGTCCTTGTCCGTGTGGTGGGGAAAGTGACCTGAACTGTTCTAGCGTTAGTTGTATTCATAGTGTAATATAAAGATGCAATGTTATGTTCTGATTGTTTGTTTGATTTACAGCAAATGAACTGCAACTTATCTCTTTTACTTTAGGCTTTCAGATAAACTTCTGTGAAAAGGCACAAAGTAAGCTAAAATTTTGATATTCTGTTACTTTTTTTTTTTTTCCATATCCATCTTGGTATTGGGAATGTGTCCACTGTTGTTTCAACTAACAGACTATGGGGATTTTTCACTGAAAGAGCTTCCATTTTTCATTCTGTTCCTTCTCATCCTTAGTTACATTCTTGACTATACATTGTTCTTGTTTTTACTTGAAACTTAAATAGGAAAAAGATGTGTATAGACGTTCAGATGCAATGGTCCTAGAAAGAAAAAAGAAATTATTCAGACTTAATTGTAATTTAAACTACAAATTGAAACTTCACCTTTAAGACTGTAGTATAGAAAGCCCATATTGCTTGCAAAGATTATGCTTTTATTTAAAAGTATTTAATGTTTACTTTTTTTTTCTCTTTAAAGCAAATCTTGTTGCAGTCATATCTCCATCCCACTACAACCCACCCCTGTCCTCTATTGGGACATTAGTCTTTATAGACTAAGTACATCAGCCCTAAAATATGTAATAAGAGCTTTTATTTGCTAAGTGTTAAACAAATGTTGTATTAAAATGTAAATGAAAATTAAAACTTACAGAGTGTATTAGGATATTAGGATATGACTTAGCTCAGTCATAGCTCTTTGCCCATGTAAGTGCCAGCCTCTGGGTTTGAGTCCTAGCACCACAATGAATAAATGAATGAATGAATGAATGAATGAAGATGTTTTGATTCATAGGATATAGAGCAGAGTTTTTAAAATAAAAAGACAGCTTTTATAAAGTTAAAACAAAATACATTTTGAATTTTAAACATTTTAAAAATATAAGTTTTTCTTTTGTTTTTTGTTTTTGTTTTTGTTTTTGAAGTCTCATCTGAAGGAGACTGCTCTAGTTTACAGGAAGACATTCCAAAATGATTTTTAACTTCTGCTTCTTTGTGTCCAGGGAATAATGACGCCCATTTGATGTGTATCATTCTTCTGTTTTTTTTTCTTTTCTTTTTTTTATTGGGTATTTTATTTATTTACATTTCAGATGCCATCTCCTTTCACAAATTAGTTTGTAGAGAGAGTTTAAACTCTCTATTATATTAAAGCTTCTTTGTTTGGGGCGTGGAGGGTTCAGAAAGCTTAATTTTTATTGACTGGTTATTGTGGACATTTTCTTGGTAATGCATTAAGAACAAGTTTATTTCTTGAATGGGTTACCCAGGATGTGAATATGTGGCACATAATAGAGATGAGCCAGCAATATACTAGTATAAACGTTTTTTAGTAGGCACATTTTATCTTCCTGTTAGCTTAAGTACTAAACCCAAAGTGTAAATCAATTCCTGCCCATAATGAACCTACAATTTTAAAAGTATGAACTTGTAGTTTCTATTTTATGCTATCCTAATATCCTAATACACTCAGTAAGTTTTAGTTTTCATTTACATTTTAACATAAAGTTTACTTAATACTTAGCAATTAAAAGCTCTTATTACATATATTAAGGCTGTTGTACTTAGAATTTATTATTGTATTCACTGTGTTCTCTTTGCCTTTAGTTCTTCTGTGTGCATAAAACAAGAGACACATGTTTGTGTTAGCTCTAATGTGTGCAGGGATGCTAAGAACTCTTAGGATAGGTTAACAGTACTTGTAGCTCTGAGTGGCTCTGCCCTCTCCTGTTGCTGCAGCTCTGCATTCTTCACTGTTTCTGGCTGACTCCAATAAGAGAGGCTTATTATCCAAAATCTATGGGAGCTTAACTGAGTGTGTGGGAGGGGCGTATGCAGGCACATTTGGTACTCACCTTTTTCTTCTCCTGCTTACTTAAGTTCTTGTTTTTCCTGGCATTTCCCAACTCCCCCTTTATTTTTCCTACTTCTTTTTATTTTCTGCCTTTTAATATTCAACATCATTATATTCACTTCTTCATGAGGTACACATTGACACTAAGAACTATACAAGGAGTGAGATTCCTGTACAGAAATGAATAAAAAGAGGCAACTGCCCTTCGTGGCTTCACAGTGTAGTGGGCAGAGTCGACTCCCCACTGATTGTCAATATCTAACACTGATGCTATGTGCAGACTGCTTAGAAACTGAAGCCAAGGTGAGAATGGTTGCAGGAGCTGATTTGTCTAGGACACCTTTATTTCTGCTGATTTCAAGAACAAACAGGCCTAAGGATGCTGTATGTCTCATATTCACTGCTTGCTTGCTTGCTTGCTTGCTTGTTTTTTCTTGAGATGGGGGTGGCCAGGGTCTCACTTTGTTGCAAAGTTGGCCTTGAACTTGGTGCTCAAGTGGTCTTCCTGCCTCATCCTTCTGAACAGTTGGTATTGTAGGTACTTTCCACTATACCCCTTTCAGTTGCTGCTTTCTGTTGAGAGCTGGAGGCTCAGGGATCCTGTTATGGGCCTAACCTATTTCAGAGTCAAACAGCTGTCTGTGTTGACTGATTCTGAAGGATTCAGGACAAAAACTCCACCTACCAAGGAGAGGAGAGGGAATAGGAGTGTTAGGTGGCCAGCCTTCACCCAGCAGCATTTGGTTTTGTACAGGTCATTGCTTATATTTTAGAATAAGGATAAACTTTGTATCTTAACACCTTTTTCTGTCCTTTTACAAATTAAAAAATTTAAAATTCTAATGTTTGCAGCAGTCTTCTAGTTTGCTTTAGAATACAAACATAAGTTTGTTAATCACCATTTCTTTAAAAATTAAGAATTTGAAAACGTCAGTTGAGTAGTTGTTCTGTGGATTCATACTCTTTCAGAAGTGCCAAAGAATGTTTCAGAATTAGGGAAACATATTCAATTCATCAATACTGTATATCTCATACAGTAGTTGTAGGAGAGGCTGTAGCAAAGAACAGAAAATTCAGCATTTCCAAGGTGCAGTTGAAGCAGCAATACCCAAGTTTCCATCACAATCAGGAATGTTGTTTTCTAAGATGACCATGACTAATGGAAGCTCTGAGATATTAATGTTCTCATTGTTTGACATGCACAATTTTTTGTTCTTTATGTTTCTGCAACACAATTCAAATCAGTTATTGTTGTTGCCTGTTTTATGTTGGTAGAAGCTTACTGGAAATATGCATATGTTTATTTACATGTACAGGTAGTATAAGACTCCACTTTTAATTTGGGGTCCAGATTTTGGTAGAATTTGAATATTCACTTTGTATCTCATGTTTTTTAAATATATTATAGTCTACGCATGTCTGATTTTTTATTTTATAAATATTTAAGATGACATTTATTTTAGACAAAAATAATGTATGATAACTATGTTACATTTCTTCTAATACTGTTGGATCATTGAATTTTTTCTGAATGTGAAATTACTTGAAGGAGAAATACTTTTACTTTTGTGAAAATTCTAGATGTATAGTTCCTGCATTTCCATGACTGAACTTAAGGTAGAGCCTACTGGATAATCATGTTAAGAGACTACCATTGCTCCTATAAATAGGCTTCTCTAACTTATGACCAAGTTTGAATGCATCTATTGTCGTTAATAGATGAACTTCACAGTATAATTTGCTGGCTTTATAAAATCAGTCTCTGGAAGTGAAGGCAAAAGTTTACTTACTATGTTTTTTGAAAAAAAATTTTTTTTTCACAGAAATCAAGCTTGCCTAAGATCTGCCAAGCAGCTGACTTTGCAATGGGTAGAGGACAAGACTGATGTCTGTCACAGATCCTTGAACATAGGATTTTCCTCAGGAAATACCTGAAATTCTGTGCTAATCACATCAAGAGTATTTATTTAGGAGGCTGTCTCAATAATTTAGTTTTTATTTCAGTGTATTTATCAACCCATAGCAGAAGATTTCTTGGTCTCTCAGGAAAATTTGGCAGTATTATTTCTGCAGCTTTGCCTTTTACATTTTGGTTTACTTTAAAAATTTCTTGTGTCTTTTAAGAGTGTTTTGCTTAGGAATGTTTGTATAGCAATAGACTGTTACCACTCTGATTCCTATGTCTCCACCCATAACCCTGGACTGCTTGTAGCTCAAGCTGGCCTTGGGGTTTTGCAACCACCCTTTTCAGGCTGGAATTACAAACATGTTCAATGCTCTTAGTTTCCAACCAAACTGTTATGTAGAAACCTATGTGCTACGGAGGTGACTGTTGTCCTTTGGTATTAAGTGAAATTAGACTACATTGGTAGTCATTTTTGGTGACACTGCATGTTGATGTATTGGCAATGGTTTATATGTAGGAGCAAGGCATTCTATTAGCTGATTCTTCTTACTGTATTTTTTCATCATCATTAGTTTTATTTATTTATTTATTTTTGAACCATGATCTTGCAATATATTATAGTCTGGCTTGAACTCAAAGTTACCATCCTCCTGCCTCAGCTTCTGAGTGCTGGGATTACAAACATGCACCTTTATACCTTTAATTTTGGAGCCTTTCTTCGAAGGGAGCATGTTTCCTGAATCTTTCAGTCTTCATAGTTTTCTGACCTGAGTGTTTGTAAAAAGGTATTGTTTTGGCTTTATTGATGTGATATAGAGAACCAGGAAAAAGTAGTGGAGAGAGGACTAGTTCTTCGTGTTTTAAATAAACTAAAGGCTTAAAGTCTCATGGAAGGACCCATGGCTCCAGCCACATATGTGGCAGAGGATGGCCTTGTTGGATACAAGTGGGAGGAGCAGCTCTTGGGACTGAAGGGGTTTAATGCCCCAGTATAGGGGAGTGCCAGGACAGGAAGGTGGAAGTGGGCGGTTGGGTGGGGGGCTACCATCATAGAGGGGGAAAAATAAAATCTACATTGTCTTCTTCTTCTTCTTCTTTTTTTAAAAAAAAAAACATTTCTTTAAAAAAAGATTTATTTATTTTTATTATTTTATGTATATGTATATATACCTACTTGTCTGTATGTGCACCATATGTATGCAGGAGCCTTTAGGCCAGAAGAGGGTGTTGGAGCCCCAAGAACTGGAGTTATAGGTGACTGTGAGTTGCCTAATATGGGTAGGTACGGGGTGCTAGGAACTGAAGCTTGGTCCTGTGCAAGAGCAGTGAGTGTTCTTAACTGCATGTCCCTCTCTCCAGCCCTAGCTGATTACATTCCTAAATTTATAGTTTTTGTAGTAAAAGTCTTGCAGCTAATGACTAAAATTTTATCATTTAGAAATTACTGTCTTCAGCTGAGCTTTTCTTAGGAAACAAAATGAACACATTTACTGCTTTTGAGTATTGACATAGTTTATTTATATTGATATAGATGGTGAAGCTAGTTGACAGGAGAGTTTTGTAGAACTGGCCCATAAGCTATAGAGACTGACCCTTAGTATATTCATCATGTTGTCTGGAACCGTGATGTCAGTATACAGTCCTCCTTGGAACACAAACCCTTCTGTGGTAAAGCAGCAGTAAAGTATTTGTGGTGTATGGGCAGAGTGAAGTCTGTTTGCTCCCTCTGTAACATGCTATCACAGAGATCTTGCCTGATTATCTGTGACCTTGGAAGTTGTTAGAACATGAACTCTCTAAAAATTATTTTTGTTGCTAGAAGGAAGATTTCTAATGGTCATTACATTTAAGTCTATGCTATTTTTGAAGAAGGAAAGTGTTTAAGTGGGATTCACAGAGTTTTTCTTCATGTGCCAGTTGATATTGCTGACAGCAACAAGATGTTTGTCAGAGCTTGTGTAGCCGGATGGATGAAAATAGAAGTGATGTTCTAGAGGCCTGTCTCGGCTGCATTCCTAGTCAGAGCTTTCATGTTTGCTTACAGATGGAGGATGGCGTTTTTAAATAAGGTGTGGCAAATGCTAGAATTCTTACTACATGTTTTTTTGAGTGTTTTCCCGATTCAGACAAACATTTCCAAGGAGGTAGGCTGTCCCACCAGAAACTGTCATATTGGTATTGATCTTCTTACCAGGTGGGACTACCAACGAATCATTAACCAGAAGTGAGGACAAAGTGTAGACAAGTATATCTTCCCTTTAGAGCGACCCCCATAACAGTATTCTCTGTATGACTGGGGTCTATATGTAGCCGTGTCTGAGTGCTGGAGACTTTAAAACTGAAATAAAACTAGAGCTTCCTTTGAAGAACTATATATTTTTAGAAAGTGAACATGCATACATACATGAGCTAGAAAGAGTAGATGTTGATGTTGTTGTTGTTGTTGATGAGGAAGAAGAGGAGGAAGAGGAGAAGAAGAGGAGGAAGAGGTGGAAGAGGAGGAAGTAGTAGTAGTATTTATTGAGCAGAGTCTCACCACCCTGGCCTGCTCCTTAATCAGGTGTTCTGTCCCCTAAATTAAAAACAAAACAACAATAACCCCCCCCCCAAACTTTTAGTTCCTAAATCAAATCAAAAGTCACATAAACTGAAAAGACATTATTGGAACAAGTTGAACAGTGCATGTACAACACTGGTTCTTCTGAATCAAGAGACTAGCTTTTTCAGTTTTCTTATTTTCTCTTTGTCCAGTGCCCAGTAGGTGTCGTTAACTGTTCAACAGTAACACTGTCTGCCACTTCTTTCTTGATACTCTGAGCAGCATGCTGACTTTGAAGTACAAAATGTGCCCCCCACAATATTCTAAAACTGCCTTAATCTTTTGCTTTTCCTTCTTGGGGCTTAAGGGGGCGTGTGACAAAAAGAAGCATGTCAGTCAAGGTCTGTTTGTGTACTGTGTGTGTACATGAAGCAGGTCGGGTGAGGTGTGGCCTCTTAGAGTGCCATTTATTAGAGTGCCATTTACTCCTGCTATTTTTAATGTAGTCTAACCTAAACACCAATTCCTAGAATGCATTTATGGGCAACAAATAGTGCTTAATTCTGTCCACTAAGATATGGAAGTCTTATTTACATCTTGCCGATTTTAAACTTGGAAGATGTAGTGACTTGAATAAGAAAGGCCTCTATAGGCTAATATGTTCAAATGTTTAGTTACCAGGGAGAAACACTAGTTAAGAAGGACTAAAAGGTGTGGTCTTGCTAGAGGAATCATGTCACTGGGGGGTGGGTTTTAAGGTTTTAAAAGTCGATACCAGTCCTAGTCAGAGTCTGTCTCTTTCTCTGTCTGTCTGTTAGTCCATCCATCTATCTGTCTATATCTATCTGATCAGGATGTAACTCAGTTACTGCCCCAGTGACATATGTGCTGCCATGCACTCTTGTCATAGTGATAATGGACTAAACCTCTGAAACTGCCAGCAACCCCCCAGTGCTTGCTTGCTTTTATTTGCCTTGACCATGGTATCTCTCCACAGAAATGGAACAGTGACTGAGACAGGAGACATTTAATAAGGGTCAGAAGAAGTTAGTCACATTGTGGAAGGAGCTAGACCAGTACTGTGGTAACTGTACATACACAATACTAAGTTTGTGCAGTTGAGCCACTCCTTTCCCACCTCTATTTGCCTTGGTAATAACACTGTTAGATTTTAATTTAAATTACACTGTGCTTTCTTCCCTTGAGCAAATAGTATTTTAACTGTGAAATTGTCTACATCTTAAAGCTTGCTTTCTCCTACTGTTTGCTAATGAAGTTCTTGTAGAATTGGGAAGTCCAGAAGAGTTAATTACTTGATGACTGGTGGAAATCCCTGTGGTAACTGGATAAATAAAGAAAGTGGATCACATTTGCTTTTGACAAGAATCTGACTTTCTTATATGGTTAATAATATTATACTAAGCAGACATCCTAAGGAGGAAAAATCAGAGCTGGTGGGTTTTGGTGGCTTCTTAGCTTATATGCTGCTGTGACTAATTTACCTGCCAGCTACATGCAAGTCTTAGCCCTGTTACCTGGACTCCATGGAGCTGCAGGCCAGTGTGCTTTAGCCAGGAACAGTCTGCTTTTTCTTTATTGCATTGAACCAATATTTTTATCCCATCATGGCACATACAGTTTTACAATGTTGATCAAAAAAATACTGATAGAATAGTAAGAAATGTGGTTAAGGTGCTAAGTGTTGACTATGAAGAGTTATGTGGCTACATGTTTTCTATGAGGAGATATATAGAGTAGAGCTCATTGGTACAGCCCCCTCTTTCCATTATGCAAAGCGCTAGGCTTGATCTGGTGCTACAGAACCGTTACTGCTTGGCATTAGGGCTGGCAGTTAGTGTTGGATAACATGTTTTTGTTACATTAATGATTACAGTCTAACCAGATCCAACCAGAGACACACTGTGAAATATGACAAATAAAAGAACATGAATATTCAGGTTGTTCTAGCAGTTATATGAAAATGTGTATGTTTGTATTTTTGAGGACTTTAAAAGCCCAACTTGTTCTCTAGGCTTCAGTATGACTGAGTGTAGAGAACTGACTGTTCTCTTTTAGAGAGATTTAGAATAAGTGACAAGGCCATTATAATTTAAAACAGAAACAATAAGGGCTGCATATAGAAAAACTGAAACAAGATTTTGATATGTATGTGTGTGCATGTGTGTACATGTATATCTCCACGTATTTACTTGTGCATGTGGAGGCTGGAAGTCAGTTTCAGATGATGTTTCCCAGGTCCCATCTACTTCCTTTCTTAAGCCAGAGTTTCTCATTGATCTAAACCTAAGTAGGCCAAGCTATCTGACTAGCAAACATCATCCTCTCTGCCTCCCTGGTGCTGGGGTACAAGTGTGTGCCATTTTGCCAGACTGTCACAGGTTCTGAAGATCAAACTTAGGTTCCTGTGCTTCCATGACATGCTGTATTGAACAAACCACCTTCTCAGCCTTCTGAAGCAAAATATTTAAAAAGGAGGGGAATTTATAATTCTAGCACCTTCAATTGATATGATATTTTCGAGAGTGGGGTGTGTGTGTGAGTGTGTGTGTGTATACATGTGTACACACACATGTATATCCACACACTAGTGGATCCCATAGTGAGCATGTAGAGGTTAGAGGAATCTCTCCTTCCACCATGTGGTTCCTGAGAATTAAACTCGTTTTATAAGGCCGGATAGCAAGTGTCTCTTTTGGTGGTCCAATAGGGTTTTTAATGGTATTTCTTTTTTGATAATAATATATTTCAGTTATGGATGTGGCACAGTTTTTGTAAGTAATACAGTGTAACTATCACTGCTTTGAACCATTTGTTTGTATAATTTTTAATATCCTTAGCATAAATTTGTAGAAATAGAGTGAAAGGTTAGTCAAGGATATTTTGATATGTTTGCTACGTGCTACCTTTTAAACCAGTTTACAGTTATGGTGACAGCGTGCTGAAGGTTAATCTAAGGAATAACAATACAGTGCAATACAGTACAGTACAATACAGTGCAATACAATACAATGCAATACAATACAATTCAACACAATTCATCAAAAACAAGCAAGTCAGAATGTGACAAAACAACCAAACAAGAAAAAAAAAAAAAAAACACAGAAACACATGTAGATGCAGAGACACACATGTTCACACACTCTTAAAAACCCCAAACCAGAAAATATAATATATACACAAAGGGCCTGTAAGGTCAAAACAAAAATTGAAATGCTTCCTGACTTAACATTACAAGACAAAGTCCCTCCAAAGATGCCTTCTTTGGAATGGGCTACTTTTGTTTAGGCATCTACTGCTGAGCATGGACTCTGCCCTTCAGAGTACTTTCCTCAGTGAGATTCCTTTAGAGAAAACTAATTTTTCATTTGGAAGTGGCTATCAATTAGAAATAGCTTCTTAGTTAGGGATAAAGTGTGTGTCCACTTCTCACTTCAGCCCTAGGACCTTATGTGGTACAGACCTGTGTAGGCCTTGTGCATGTTGTCACAGACTCTGTGAGTTCATGTGTATCCCAGTCCTGTTGTGACTAGAAGGCCTTGATTCCTTGGTGTCTTCTGGATCTTATACTCTTTATACCTCCTCTTCTACAGAGTTCCCTGTTCTCTGAGATGAGGGATTTGATGAAGACTCCCTTACAGGTAGATTGTACGTCTCTGTATTTGTTCCCATCTGTTGCATAAGGAAGCTTCTCTGATGATGGCTGAGCCGGGGATGGATCTATGAATATAGTCAATGTCATTGGGAATCATTTTATTGTTACATTCCATTAGCAGAACAGTAGTATTTGGTTTTCTCCTAGCTCTCTGGCCTATCTAGTCTCAGGTTCTTGGACACCCAAGTAGCATTGGGAATGGGTTCCATCTCATGGAGTAAGCCTTAAGTCAAAGCTGGTATTGGTTGGTTCCCACAAACTTTGTGCTACTATTGTGCCAACATAATGCAGGGTCACTCTTACAGACTGAAGGCTTTGTATCTGGCTTGGTGTTTACCTTTCTCCTTTGGTAGAATGTAGAATGCCTTCCAGTATTATGAATACTAGTCCATAGGGATGAAGGCTCTAGGTAGACACTAGCTCAACTTCTCTGTTTTCTGTGAGTTGTGTAGGTGTTGTCTTCAGCCATAGGACCTTCCTGTTAGTTTGTAGAAAATCACCAGTAGCCTTGTCAATAGCCTTGGATTGTTTGGTGATTCCCATGCGGACCTCTTTTGCCAAGAACCTGATTAGCTTTAATTCATTCCTGGTATTGGAAGCTCTATTTGGTGATGAGAGATGTCCAGTTGGGGCTCTGTTTCCCTTGCTATATGGTCATTTCATTTAGATTGCT